>CM019064.1:27082911-27682911 GCA_009667805.1 Leptobrachium leishanense | reverse complement strand
GCAGGCAACACCTATCATTCTTTACAGCCGTCAAGGTTCAAATTTTTTAATTTACCGCATTTATGGAATTTTCTGTTGTTTTCGGGGGGGGGGGGTTTAACCCATTAATTCCTCCATACTGCAAACCTCTCTTTATATTGCGCTGTAGACGTATGGGTCCCCTCTGTGTGAATGGGGCTTTATACCCCGATAACGTTGGCCTCTATCAAGAGAACCATAAAAATCAGATCCAGTCGGTTAAGGAGGTCTTTGAGGCTCTGGAATTTACCCTCAAGGTGTTGCAGTATGAGAGTATTTGGGGGCGGGGGGGGATTATTCCCTTTTACATGCTTTTATCAAATTCCCCGGGGGGGGAATCCCTCTATTCCTCTTCGATTGTGGTGGACACCGTGGCATCACGGATATGTCACACTGCTGTGTATCTCCAGCAAAAAGTGTTTGGACGACGTCCAACTCCCAAGTCTGCGTTTCTTGTCAAAACACTAATCCTTGTTCCCAGCTCCGTGGGGGAAAACATGGAATCCCGAGCGCTCGGGGCCTGTGAGAGCGCAGCCCGTGAAGGATCGCTCGTCCACTTCTGACACACAGTGATTACAAGGCGAGAGGAGAAGCGATTAGAGTTTTGCACGGGAAGGAAGGTCGGGCTCGCACGGAGGCAGGGACAGTCAATCAACCCGAGTTCCAGTCCTCCTGGTGCTCTGTCCAAGGTGCTGGAACGAAACTGCGCTGTACAGCCAGCTCTGCGAAGCGACGTCTTCCCGGAGTCTAATGATCACTCGCACAATCAGGTTTATTAACGCCAAGTCGGTCTCGTTAATAAAAAGCGATGATTAATAAGCGTTATTAAATACGCAAAACATCTTATGAGGAAAAAAGAAAGCGTACTGGAACCAGCCTATGGCGCGCCTGCGAGAGGAAGTCACTTGTGGCAATAAATGTTCTTGTTTCCATCATTTTTCCTCCTGAATCACCATGGTGATAAAGAGCTAGTGTCTCCTTCATTAACACAGCATTAAAGACAAGGCGTCTTCTTTCCTATTTCTTGGTAACGGTGTCTAAACGGGCCACAGTAAGTGTCCGGCATGGAATGTTGAGTAAGTGACCGGCACAGAATGTTGAGTAAGTGACCGGCACGGTATGTTGAGTAAGTGTCCGGCACGGAATGTTGAGTAAGTGTCCGGCACAGAATGTTGAGTAAGTGACCGGCACGGAATGTTGAGTAAGTGTCTGGCACGGAATGTTGAGTAAGTGACCGGCACGGAATGTTGAGTAAGTGTCCGGCACGGAATGTTGAGTAAGTGTCTGGCACGGAATGTTGAGTAAGTGACCGGCACGGAATGTTGAGTAAGTGTCCGGCATGGAATGTTGAGTAAGTGACCGGCACGGAATGTTGAGTAAGTGACCGGCACGGTATGTTGAGTAAGTGACCGGCACGGAATGTTGAGTAAGTGTCCGGCATGGAATGTTGAGTAAGTGACCGGCACGGAATGTTGAGTAAGTGACCGGCACGGTATGTTGAGTAAGTGACCGGCACAGAATGTTGAGTAAGTGTCTGGCATGGAATGTTGAGTAAGTGACCGGCACGGAATGTTGAGTAAGTGACCGGCACAGAATGTTGAGTAAGTGTCCGGCACAGAATGTTGAGTAAGTGTCCGGCACGGAATGTTGACATATGTGGTTACCCTGAGTGTTCAACGGATGTATCAGCCTCTGGCGATACTCGAGGACATTAAGCTGGTGCTTTATTTAATGAAACGTTTATATAAACCACTGATTATTGAGGATATTTAACCCCTGCAGGAGCGCTGGGTAAGTTCCTGTGGGAACATGGTCCTTTGTTCCTCCTGTTACAACTTTTAAGTCAATTTGTGCCTTTCCAATGAGTCACGCCCCTTCACAGCGTTGAATAAAGCATAATGATAACATTACGAGACACACTAAGGCACCGAGCTCAGCACCGACACACACGGCCACGTTACATAACGATCCGACACCGTGCGTCCTGTGAAAGTAACGCAAAAACCCAGCTATCACACCTGGGAGCGGGACCTACGCGCGTCGCACGCCTGCTGCTGTCAGGGAATCGCAACAATTGGTTTTCCCGTTTCCTCTTTTTTTTATATTTAATGAAAAACCCTGAAAATAATAAATGCTAACGTCACGATATTAAACATTTTTTTTAACCGAATTTTCCGAACGCTGAACGGCGCCGCCTCGTTTCGCTGTACCCCGAGGATGCTATTATTACAGCGTGCAATTACTGCGCTGTGTCTCTTATCTCTCTCTTTTTTTTTTTAACCCACTAAGCACCAGAAGGAGATGATCGTCAGATGGAAGGCTTGCCGGCTGCACCTCCTGCACTTCTGGAGCACTGTTTTTTGGGGGGGGGGCAACTACGATTCGCTGCCGAGGGAGCAAAGTTTAAAATGTAACCAAAAGAGTAGACAACAAGGGATAATTCAAACATATATATATATATAAATATAAAAATATAAATAAGAAATTCTATCGCTCGGTTCTTTATGTGAATTAATTGAAACAAACCAATAATTAGTAGAAGGCTATATCTGCATGCGGGGGACCCTGGGGGGCTGCACTGAACCCTACAATAAATGACATTATTTCGCTTTGCAGATACAGTTTGCTGAGTGGGTTAAAGCGAGAAAAAAAAAGAAAGGCACCCCCGATACCCCCAGAAAAAATGAACAAAACTCCCCAAAAATCCCAAAAATAAAACAAAACCCCCCCATAAATAATGTAAAACATTTCTCGCATAGGAAGAATGAGCGAGGAGGTACAAGTACTACAAGTGCAGGAGACGGAGCTGTTATTTTACCTTATGGTGATGGGTTCCTCATCGTCGCTTGGTCCAGACACTGTTTTGATGTTAATTCCACCCCAGCAGAGGCGCAGGAGATCATCGGACGTTTATATCAGACCCTGCTTTCCTTCTTTGCTTCTCGATCCTATTCTCCAGACATATCTGATCCAAAACCTCTCTCCTTTCCCCAAAAGAGAGAAATTAAAAACCACTACATGAGCATCATTCAAGTCCACATAAGGCTATGGGTCTGGAGGAAGACAAGAGCAGAGAGGGGGATCAGAGAGGCAGCCAGTGGCCAATGCTGGAAGAATGAGAAGAATGGCAAAGCATAAAGGGGCATGCGGTGTGAGGCAGAGTGCAGGGAGCCAGGCAGGGGGATGTCATGTATGCTGCAGATCCAGGGAATGGGACCTGTGTAGCAGGCAGCAGGCTGTGTGTGCGCTGCCAGCCGTGCACTGATGGAGGGAGCTCAGGCTACAGCGGGCGCCACCTGCCGGCTCAAGGAGGAACTGCAGGAGAACAGGCACTTTCATCAAGACCAGAAAGGAAGGGATACAATGATTGCAGCACCTGTCCATCAGACACATAAATAGATACATTTATTATAATGATATAGTCACCCCCTGCAGGCTCTAATAAAGATATAATCCGTTCTGTCTGTGTACATACTGATGATTATTATTATTATTAATTTTTTTTTAAATATATATTTTTAAATTATTATTTGCAGGTTTGCAGGAAGAATAAAATAGATACATTTATTATAATGATATAGTCATCCCTGCAGGTTCTAATAAAGATATAATCCGCTCTGTCTGTGTACATACTGATGATTATTATTATTATTATTTTTTTTTTTAAATATATATTTTTAAACTATTATTTGCAGGTTTGCAGGAAGAATAAAATAGGTATATTTATTATAATGGTATAGTCATCCCTGCAGGCTCTAATAAAGGTATAATCCGTTCTGTCAGTGAACATACTGATTATTATTATTTTAAAAAAATATATTTTTTAATTATTATTTGCAGGAAGAATAAAATAGATACATTTATTATAATGGTATAGTCATCCCTGCATGCTTTAATAAAGATATAATCCATTCTGTCTGTGTATATACTGATGATTATTATTTTTTTAAAAAATATATTTTTCATTATTATTTGCAGGTTTGCAGGAAGAATAAAATTGATATATTTATTATAATGATATAGTCACCCCCTGCAGGCTCCAATAAAGGTATAATCCATTCTGTCTGTGTACATACTGATTGTTATTATTATTGTAAATATATCTTTTTTAATTGCACCGAACAGTGAATTTCCCCGTATGGTGCAATTTCGTGTCCACTAATGAAAAAGCTGGCAATTTGCTAAATATTGGTGAATTGCCAGCAAAATACAGTGTCTGGTCGACGGCAGTGAAATCCCCATAGAGAAGCAATGGTTAATTCTATTCAGAGACACCGAACAGCAGAGAAATGTCAGTGAAATGCTCTGCTGTTCAGTGGTTTCATTCAGCAGGTTTAATCAGGCGAATCCCATAGGCTTCAATGTTAAATATATTCCACGTTTTTTTCTTCTCTGTAACAGACCTTTTTATTATTATTCATACACCTTATTTGTTAATTCCAGAAATTTTCATGCAGTAGTTTTTCGCAAACGCATTTTAAAACTTGCTTTTGAATTTTTTTTTTACCCCGTTCAGCGGCTTGTCGACTTTTTCCAGTGGCTGGTCGGCGCCCTGTTCGGCGGGTCTTCGGCTTTTTTTTAATCAATTCGGCGGTTTTGCAGCAGATCGTCGTATACATTCGGTGGGTGTTCAGATTGATTTGTTTTTTATCTGCGGTTTGTCGGATCGATTCAGTGGGTTTGTGAATTTCTTTCTGATGAATTCGGCGACTTGTTCCCTGCACCTTGGAGACCCTGCGGTGAATGCGACGGTGTGATTTTTAAGATGACTGATTGGATAAAGGTGCCTAGGATTCGGACCGGAAATAGTCATCAAACATGGCCAGACAGACCCAAGGCATGCTGGGATCCATAGTACGGACCTGTGATTGAAGTAGGAAGGCAGCAGCTACACAGTCCGAGGCAATTAACTAATCAATCCATACCCAAAGAAAGAGGAATTGGGCTTGGGACTTTAACTGGGACATTGTATAGCAGGTGTAAGTATTCTTTATCCCTGAAGAAGTTGGTTTTAGCCAGCGAAACGCGTTTGATGTTTTAATATTTAATAAATATACATTTTATTTCTTACATCTGGCCCTGCTGTGGATTTTATTACCATCCTCATGAAATACCTGAACCTCCATGGATTCAGCTGATGACGGGTTCCTGTTGCTCATTCGGATCAGTGTGTGCTGCGGCGCGCCTGGCGTGTCCTGGAGTCATCAATTACCAAGGAGCGGTAACATCTATTCATGATATACGCTTGCTATATGGCTATCTTGTGAGTGCGTTTCCAGCAGGAGCATATGGATACATAGAGACTTTACATACACACTATCACACTATGATCCGTTTCTTTGTTGTGTTTTATCCTTCAAAGATACACTCTTGTTTTTTCTATTATTTATATGAAGAATAGCAAAAATAATAAATATTATCCTTTCTATCAGCCTACAAACTGAATAATAAAAAAAGACAATACATAAAATTAGAGATGTGCATTCGTTTCGGAAAAATTCGGAATTTGTAACGAAATTTGACAATTCGTAGTTCGGAAGTACTTCCGAATAACGAATCGATACGAAACAAATTCGAAACATAACAAAATGGTATATAACAAATTTATTTAGTTTTACAATGTCTCATCATCATAAAAGAAAAATTTGAATAATTGATATCAACTATCGAATTTGAAATGAACTATCAAATTGATATCAACTATCGAATTGATCTTAACTTAAAATAAAAAGTAATAGCAAAGGACTTTATGAAACAAATTAAATTTGTTTCACTGTTTAAATTGACTCAAATACTAAATCTTTGACACAACTTAAAATTTAACTTTAGCTTTTATTTTAACAGCAAAATTTGATCATTTGGGGTTTTATTTAGTGATCCAAAATTCGAATTGATATCAACTATCGAATTGATATATGAAATTCAAATCAATTCAAAATTTCAAATCGATTCGAAAATTTCAATTCGATCCAAAACGAAACGAAACAAAACAAAATTAGTTACGAAATTCCGAAAATGAAATGATTTAAAAACGTAACGAAATGAAACTAAACGAAACAATTTTTTCTGCCATGCACATCCGTACAGAAAATGGCTTGTTACAAAGAATATACAGCATGCGGAACCCTTACTGTTGTGAATAGAAAAATGGTGCAATGCATACGAATAATGGATGACAATGATCCCTCGTAACTTATTCATATAAAAAGAGAAAACATAACATTTACATAGCGTAACACGCTTAAAAACATATCAAGAGAGATTCTTCTATAATAGTTGTCTCACTCACATGTTCTAGAGCCCTGTGCTGCCTTCAGAGCAGAAATGTAATGTGTTTAGAGACGCCATCTAGTGGCCGTTTATTTTTACAGCACCCTGGTATTCAGCCTTCCCAGAATTCCTATAGACTAAGTCATGTGCTTCCCTCACTATTACAGGGGATTGTGGGAGAGAGGCCACCATTTCCTTCCCCACAGGAGCTGGAAGGAACACCTCATTACAATCTCTCCCCCTATTGAAAGCATCGTCGGTAAGGTTATGGTCTAAATTCCTCCCAGTCACCTTACAGTTTCCCTCAGCTTTAGAAGCACCTTATGTGCTGTAAATTTGTAAACCCTTATATTGCAGTCAGCTGCTTTTCATGTAGTTTTAGTCCGGCCTAGTTATAAAACCCCCACGTTTTATATGGACACATCCTGTCTTGTATTATCATTTATGTAAAACACGTATATATTCTGTATCTTTATATCGTATATTTCTGTTTTCCTATAGTTTTACCACATTCCTACAACGGGTTAATAAAACCTTCAGACTGCAAACCGGTCCCGTTCATTGACTCGTAGGAGAGGTTTACCTGCCTGTTAAGCTGCACATAGACCCCGGGGGTACGTGGAGTGGGGACAGGACAAGCCCAAATCTAGCTCTGTTACTTGCGCTCGTGGTTATTTGTACAGCAGAGTCTCCACTTTCTCTCTTAGTCACGGACCATCTCTTCCTGGTTCCAGCATAACTGCACCTCCAAGATATAAAGCCAGAAAATGCTCCTCTAAGGGGTTATTCAGAGAGAGACAATCTGGCCCTGAAATGTCACCGAACAGAGAATTTCCCCGTACGGTGACATTTCATGCCCATACGACTATTCAGAGCGTAGGCAGTTTGCCAAATTTTGGCGAATTGCCAGCAAATACAGTGCCTGTTCGGCGACAGTGAAATCCCCTACAGAGAAGCAATGTTTAATCTATTCACAGACACCGAACAGCAGAGAAATGTCAGTGAAATGCCCTGATGTTCAGTGGTTTCATTCGGCAGGTTTATTCAGGCGAACCCCATAGGTTTCAATGTAAAAAATATTCAAATTTTAATCCAATATCTAATAAACTGTATATTATTTTATTCTGCAGTAAAAAGTCTCTTTATTTATAGATTTTTTAGGATCTTTTAGGCATTTTTCGGGATTTTTTAGGCAATTTTTTTTCTGTTTTCTTTTTAAAAGTGGTTTTTCCTTTTTCTGTAGCAGACCTTTTTATTATCATTCCTTGGATCTTATGTGTAAATCCCAGATATTTTCGTTCAGTAGTTTTTTTGCAAACGGCGTTTAAATTTTAACACTTTCAAGCGTATTGTTTTTTTGTTTTTTTACCCTGTTCGTCAGCTTGTCGGCTTCTTCTGACGGCTGGTCTGCGCTGTGATCAGCGGCTCGTCTGATTTTTCCAGTGTGCTCGGCGTGATTTTTGCGGCGGTTCCGCTGTGTGATTGTTGGGATGTCGGCGGGTGTGCGGCGAGTTTTCAGCGGGTGTTTGGCGGGTTTGTGGCAGGTTTTCCCTGCACTCCAGGGACCCTGCGGTGAATGCTGAATTCACTGCAGGCAGGGTGGGGAACTTTGATTCTCCGAAGAGCAGGGAAGCGCGGGGAACGAGAAAGCCCTGAATTTTCGGCTACATTTCAGTGCTCTCTGAATAACCCTCTAGTGTAATACCATTTCACTTATCTTAAATAAAATGACATGTCGGGAACTCACACTTTCATGAGCCTCCTGTGGCTCCTATGATGTTCGTGAGGATTTTCTGGGGCAAATCCTTCAAAACCACCATCCACAAATGCAGAAAGGCACCAGAGAAACATTATTCAAAACTATCATTTATTTTACAAAGAAGAACAAAGAAACTTTCTAATCCAAAATTCAAATAATAAAGCTATAGCTCAGGAAAAACAATAATGGGTCCACCGGAACGCGTTTCGCCCTGTACCAAACGATTAATAATAATTAATAAATGGCCTGACTGAGGTATGGTCCCATGTAGCAGGACATAAAAAAACATTACTAATAAGTCCAGTTCAAGAGTGAGAAATGATAACCTCTACCCAGGCATGAAATACCACTAATGAATTGCAAGACCTGAATAATTTTTGTTCCCATCTATCAGGATCTGAAATCAATACTGCTAACGAGGAGTGAGTATGGTATGGACCCATCCATCAGGATAAGGCGTAAAAATTAATAAACCTCAGTCTCTCAGGGAGGTCATTGCCAGGTATATTAGATCTAGAAATAATTATATAATTGATGATCCCAAGGTCTGAGCTATTTATCCTATGAATCGGGATCCGGAAACAACGTGAATATCAATATTAATAATCCTGAATAATGGATGGTTGTGGTAAGGTGGACAGAACCAATCATCTCTCCATTAGGCGCTCCATTAGTAGGTAGTAGGTGCTAGTTCTCAGTGAGTGATGTTCAGGGCGCGATCATGTCCTGCCAAGCTTTGTGGGAATTACTATGGATTTCCAAATTTCCAAAATAGTTACATTGGTCTTATCTTTGGGTATATGCATTAAATGTATGGTTTCCTTATATACAGGGTGTCCATAAAGTCTCTTTACAATTTCCAAAATTTATTCTAAAGGCAAATGAAAAGACAGATAAGAGAAAATTATTACAAAATGAGACGTATATATTTAAGGTTTTTTTGCCTCATTTAATACACCTCTATATGGGCACCATTAGTTGCACGAAGCACATCAAGACGGTACTGGATTTCTTGCCATGTTGGCTGTTGCATCCCCTCATCAATGGTGGCGATGGCATCAGGGATCCTCTGCTTTAGATGAATGGGTGGTGTGGGATCATGTGCAATCGAATCATTGGTCTGTTTTTCTCCGGCGAGAGATCAATTACTGCAAATGTTTTTACCTTTTTACCTTTTGACTGAATACGCGGCACCACAACTACTTGACCTTCAACCAACCATCATTTTCCAGCAAGATGCTGCACCACCACATTGGGGACTGCTTGTTCGTGGGTTCCTCAACGAAACATTTCCAGACCGGTGGATTGGAAGGGGTGGTCCAATTCCCTGGCCACCTTGTTCACCAGATCTCACTCCCCTCCACTTCTTTCTATGGGGTTATGTTAAAGATATGGTTTATGGACCAAAGGTACAAAGGGACATCACTAATCTAAAGCAGAGGATCACTGAGGCCATTGCCACCATTGGTGAGGGGATGCTACAGCCAACATGGAAAGAAATTGAGTACCGTCTTGATGTGCTTCATGCAACTAATGGTGCCCATATAGAGGTGTGTTAAATGAGGCGAAAAAAACTTTAGTCTATACGTCTCATTTTGTAATGATTTTCACTTATCTGTCTTTTCATTTGCCTTTGGAATTAATTTTGTAAAGAGACTTTATGGACGCCCTGTGTATATACTTATTCTATTCCATGACACTTTGGAATCCGGATAAGGAGATATATATTTATATATATTTATATATATTCTTTCTATATCCCTATTTGGCTTCCGCGGTGTCATGGAACATAATGTGTAGCATTTATTTTAGATGTTTGCATAGAGTGTTGTTGAAGAGCCGTGAGTGTCAGCAGAGGAGAACAGAATATATCTGATGTCTTCATTTGATGCCCAGTCATGCTTATATCATGTTCATCTCCTAATACACAGTAGCTGTTCAGTGCAGTTTGGCGCACATAGGAGATTATTCAAAGAGCGCCAGCGTTCCGCAAACGGGAAATACAAAAAGGCAAGAGCTTTCCTCGGAGCATCATTTCCTCACGTAGGGCCATATTACATTCTGCCCGCTAAAACCGGGACGCTAAGGAGGATAATCTGCGCCTGGTGGTTTCTCCCTAGCGTCCCCGTTGTAGCTCCATATTACGAGGCAGGCGCTAAACCAGCAGTCTGCCCCATAACGCAGCTCTGAAAACTCCAGCTTTTGTGTTTCCCATATTTTAGAATTCTGGATATGGGGTGCCCGACCTGTGTCTGTATACAGAGAATTTAGGGTTTGGTGGCATCCAATCTGAATCTAGAAATGCATGGTATGAGGGGGTGAAGAGGTGTCAAGGCGGGGGAAAAAAATACCTTTTCTGAAAATGTCTGATATACAATGAATTACTCAGATCACTCAATTTTAAAAATGTCACAATTTAGTAGAGCATGAAGCAGGCGCACACAATGGCACAGGGCCTGAGGAAACATCTCCAAGCCAGCTAAAGTCACGCCAGCTGCAAACAACATTCAACCTCATTAAAGTCGGGGCCCAAACAAGAATACACAGCTAGCGTGCTGATTGTAGGACTAACAAGTCACCTTTCAATCAAGCCCTGCATTGTAGCTGACTTGCCTAACGGAGCAGCTTGGTGGTTTGCTTGCGATGAGGATCCAAGGTCAGGCTTGATTTGTCTTGACCTGAGCAACCAACTGGTATAAATCTCTTCTGGCAGCACTGATGATGAATACAAACAGACTGTGGTTCCTGGGAAGCTATTTGAGAATCACGGGATGCTAAGACTACCTAGGGAAATGTAGTTCATGGACGTTGACCAATTGAGTCTTTTTTACAACGTCCATTTTCCTGTCTATCCCAAACTTCATCCTAGGTCTTGGTGTCCATCCAACTTGACACATTTCTGCAGCTTTCAGCCCTCTCCTTGTGCCAGTTTCCTCCATGCACATAACCTGTCTTTCTTGCATCCTTCTGCAAATCGTTATTGGTTCCATGGACCAGGATCAGAAATGTATCATAATAACAAGGATTCGGAAGTTTCAACCAAAGCATTTTGAGGATTATATATTATAGACGTAGACTGTAGCTGTCACTGTATGGTACAGGGTTTGCTGTTAAGAGCCGGTATGCGGGAATGATGGACATGACAGTTAGGTATACTGGTAAGTTCAGGGGGTTTATTCAGCACAGGCGCAGGTAAACAGCGCTCAAGGCAGGAACAATAGGGATGACAGGGATACAGCAGATTTGGACAGCAAGGACACGGCAGACTCGGGGTGGCAGGAACATGGCAGACTCAGGATGGCAGGAACATGGCAGTCTCAGGGACTGTAGGAACACAGCAGACTCAGGATCCCAGGAACAACACGACAACGCAAACTCAAGATGGCATGAATATGGCAGACTTAGGGATGGTAGGATCATGGCAGGCCTGGGAGACTTGTAACATGCCAGGCCTGGGAGACTGGACACACAGAAAAAGCTTGGAGGCTGGACACACAGCAGGGCTTGGAGACTGGATACATGGCAGGGGTTGGAGGCTGGACACATGAGGACCTGGAGATGGCAGGTACACGACAGATTTGCGGATGGTAGGAACTTGGCAAGACTAGGAGACTGGACACATGGCAGGGATCTGTAACTGGACAAACAGAAAGGCTTGGAAACTGGACACAAGGCAAGGCTAGGAGACGGGACACACGGCAAGGCTAGGAGACTGGACACACGGCAAGGCTTGAAAACTGGACACAAGGCAAGGCTAGGAGACTGGACACACGGCAAGGCTTGGAAACTGGACACAAGGCAAGGCTAGGAGACTGGACACACGGCAAGGCTTGGAGACTAGACAGACAGCCAGACATGGAGACTGGACACATGGCAAGGCTAGGAGACTGGACAGATGGCAAGACTTGGACGCTGGACGCACGGTAGGACTTGGAACCTGGACACACAGCATTGCTTGGCTATTGGACAGATCCAGCGCTGTTTAACATTTTGCGCTCCCCGTGTTAAGTATAGGGAACGCCAAGTACCGTAACCTCGCGCTGAAAAGCACAAGATACCAAATGCAAACGGGTTTTTTTTAACCCGTTTGCGTTTGGACTGTAATATGTGGTAGATACCGCAGTTAATGCTACCGTTAGCTTTAGGAATGTAATGTGGCCCATGGTGTATGGAACAAAGGTACAAAGGGACGTCACTAATCTAAAGCAGAGGAACACTGAGGCTATTGCCACCATTGATGAGGGGATGCTACAGCCAACATGGCAAGAAATCCAGTCCCGTCTTGATGTGCTTCATGCAACTAATGGTGCTCATATAGAGGTGTATTAAATGAGGCAAAAAAACTTAAATATATACGTCTCATTTTGTAATGATTTTCACTTATCTGTCTTTTCATTTGCCTTTGGAAGAAATTGTTTAAATTGTAAAGCGACTTTATGGACACCCTGTATACTGTGGTGGTGGTGATGGTGGTGGTGGTATTAAGGTTTTCAGGAGGCTTTGTTGGAGCAGAACCTAGTAGACACCCGACAGATTACATTATTGATGGAAGTAAGAATAATGCTTTAAATCAGAGAAGTGGTCAGCAGACGGCCACATCATCCATCACTGATGAAAAGCTGAAGAACGAGTGTTTAGTAAAGAAAGACAATGATCTCAAACCACAAAAGCCAGTCTACGGAGGAGAGAAAGACGAGATTTCAGATTTGGAAATAATTGGAAGTAGCAGAAATGGACAATACAGCTTTCTGATAGTTCACCATAGGGAAAAATGTGGAAAGTTGGAAGCGTCCAATACTTTATGATGCGTTCCGATGTTTGGGAGGTGCCATGTTCCGTCTGCAATAACATATATGGTAAAAACGAGGGGAAAAAAAAATTGTCCCATTGAGAAGTAATGGTTAATCTATTCAGAGACGCCGAACTGCACCGAATCCCATATGTTTCAATGTAAAAAAAAAATACCCTTTTTACTATTTTTTTTATTGAACCGGTTATTTTTTTTTCATTTGCAGCAAAAAGCTTTTTTATTTATTTGTTTCCTTTAGAATTTTTTAGGCATTTTTCTGGATTTTTAAGGTGAAACGTTTGATTCCCATTTCTTTTAACCACTTCAATGCTAAGGACGCGCTCAGCGCGTCCTCAGCATTACCGCTGGTGTGCTGAGGACGCGCTGAGCGCGTCCTCAGTTTGGGGTCAGCGTTCGGCCGGGTTCCGGCCGATCGCTGGCCCCTCCGGTGCGGGCTGACATCCTGGATGTCAGCCCGGCATCCGGACCAGCAGCCGCCAACATTAGGTGTCATCGCGGGGGCGCGATGACACCTAATTCAGGCGCCCCCCCCGCATGTGCGGAGGAGGCGCCTGAAAGGGAGGGGGGGGAGGTCCTTCGGACCTCTCTCCCTCCCGATCGGTGGCACACAGGGGCTTAACCCAGGCATCATTTGGAAGGGCACAGCCTGCCCTTCCAAATGATGCCTGGCATTAACCCCTGGGGAGCTGGATCGCAAATCGGCGCTGAAAAGCGCCGATTCGCGATCCTTCCGGGAGCTGGCCGACATCTTGGATGTCGGCCAAGCTTCCGGGAACTCCCCCAGAGGACTGGCGTCATCGTGCGCAGCACGATGACGCCAGTCCTACAGTTAACCCCTAACTGCCACCAACTGTGGAGATAGGGAGTTCCAATGAACTCCCTATCTCCCGATCCGTGGCAGCTAGGGGTTAAATTTTGATATCGTTGGATCGGCCAGAGCATGGCCGTTCCAACGATACCAAACATGAAAGTTAAAAAATTTGTAAAAAAAAAAAAATGAAAAATAAAAAAAAAAAAAATTTTAAAAAAAAAATTAAAAAAAAATAAATAAACACTTTTTTTTTTTTTTGGGTTTGTTAATGCAGCAATATTGTTCCCATTTCAATTATAATGTGAACAATGATGCTGCACTAACGATTTTTGTATGCGGTGCGTTTGTTAAAAATAGTGTCATTTCCCCCAAAAAAAAATGTAACGAGACCCCATCTCTAATTTTTTTAACAAGCGCACCCCATACAAAATATAACCGCAATTGCTCGCATGTTAAAATGTGGGAAAAAAACACTTTACACGTTGTAAATTATTGAAAATACATATTTTATTGCATTTTTTGTTATAATATACAGACATGACATAACGTATACATATAATAATGACATATTATGAATCTACCGAGTCTGACGGAAAGAACGATATATAATATGTCGGTGTCATATACTAAAATAAGCCTTCAAAACACGTTTAAACATGATGCGCAAAACAGGTAAAAAATGACCTCAGCACAGGGGCGGGAAAAGCCTCAGCAGCGAAAGGGTTAAAAGGTGTTTTTTTTTTTACTATTCTGTAACAGACCTTTTTGTATTAGTTTTTGTAGGACCTTTATTTATTACATCCATTTTATTAATGCCTTTTAAAAAATTGCTGTTCTTTAACCTCAGTTTGGCATCGCTCGGCGGCTGATTGCTTTTTTTTTACGGCGTTCGGTGGTCAGTTCGTCGGATCGTCGGTTGAGTCCGGCAGTCTGTTCGGCGGCGTTTAGCGGATCCTGTTCGGTGCACTTTGGAGACTCTGCGGTGAATGCTGAATTCACCGCAGTGTCGGCGAATTGAAATCGCCGAAGTGCATCGAAGTGCGCCGAATGAGAGCACCGAAATTTCGATGCTCTCTGAATAACCCCATAGTTTCTATTTTCAGATATTATTATTTATAGCTATAATACATTATAATATTATTATACCATGTGACCATCGGGTCTATTCAAAGACAGGCGAAACTCAGGAGAATGACTGGAGAAATGAAAATTCTATAGTCAAAATAGCCAAACCACAAAAATTCTCCCATTTATCACACTTTCCAAATCGGCTATTTGGTCTAGATTGTTCTCTTCTCCTGCCAGTTCTCCTGATTTTCACCTCTCTCTGAATAGACCTGAATGTGAAGGTTTGAACACAGTTTGTTAATTTCTGTGTAAATAGGGGGTGGAATGTTGTGTCGTTCATTCGTGCAGCGTGACCATAAATAAGGAAGGGGCGTCTCCTGCAATGTAATAATAAGTAACGCACACGCTCGATCGAGCTCCTTTACTGTGTCTTAATGACATATACTCCTCGCTGCACAATAAGCTGCTCCACAGACCACTTTCAAATTCATTTAGGACAACACAAATCAATGTAGCTTGGATCATCCCGGAATGACAGAGCTATCGCATAGTTAATTTAATTGTACATTTTATATCAATTTGCAAGTGAAAAGGACATTAAAAACACAATATATTTTCATTATGCTCATCAGTGGAAAAATTATATAGCCGACTCTATGGAAGGGCTGTGCCTCATGTCTGATGTGGCTTCCTTGGAAACGCAACGTAACAACTGGAGGCCTGACGTTCGGTGACTTTTCATTCTCTTCAATTCGGTGCGATTTGGTGATCCCATTTCGGCGACCCTGCGGTGTATTCAGCAAGCACGACAGGGCGTCGTAGAGCAGGGAAAAGTCACCGGAAACCCGAGGAACACTCACCGCAAAACCTGGCGAACGCACACCGAAACCCTCTGGATTAACCCCACCGAACACGCCGGAGAAATCCGAGCAGCCGCCCATCACAGCGCAGAGCAGCCACCGTAAAAAGCCGACACCGCAGACGAATGGAGTGAAAAAAAAAAACAGTACGCTTGAATGTTTGAAAAGTGAAACGCTGTTTGCAAAGAAACTACAGAACAAAAATGTCTGAAAATTACATATAAAATCCAATGAATAATAATAAAAAGGACTGTTACAGGAAAAAGAAATAACGATTTAAAAAAACAAACGGAAAAAATTTTTCGCAAAAAAATCTGAAAAATTCCTAAAAGACCCTAAAAAATCTATAAATAAAGAGACTTTTTACTGTACAATATAATAATAAACGGTTTACTAGATATTGGATTAAAACAGGAATATTTTTAACATTGACGTCTATGGGATTCGCCTGAATAAACCTGTCGAATGAAACCACCGAATGGCAGGGCATTTCGTCAGCTTTTCCCTGCTGGTTTATGTTCTCTGAATAGACAAAGCATTGCTTCTCTATGGGGATTTCACTGCCCTCGAACAGGCACCTAACAGGCACCGTATGTGCAGGCAATTCGCCAAGATTTGGCGAACTGCCTGCTCTCTGGATAGCCGAATGGCCAGGAAAGGTAACCGAACGCTGAATTTCACTGTTCGGTTACCTTTCGACCCCAATTCAGATCTCTTTGAATAACCCTGTAGGTTACATGTTTACAGGTACATTCTGTATATAGTCACTATGTTACATGTTTACAGGTGCATTCTGTATATAGTCATTATGTTACATGTTTACAGGTGCATTCTGTATATAGTCGCTATGTTACATGTTTACAGGTGCATTCTGTATATAGTCACTATGTTACATGTTTACAGGTGCATTCTGTATATAGTCACTATATTACATGTTTATAGGTTGTGGAGAAGCAGGTACTGCGGACACAGCAACGTGGGGTTTTCTAAGCGTTTTATTTGCAGCAGCAAAGGGGTTTTCCACAAACAGAGAAAATAAACAACAACAAAAAATCCTACTCCCTTTTGGGAGGCTACCTGACAATAGACAAACCTGTCTACCCCTGGGCCCACTAAACGGGTTCCCCCAGTAAAACAAAACACACTTTCCAATATAACAGATTCCTTACTTTTTCCACCACAGTCTCCAACTCCTTCCTCCTTCTGTCTCCAAACCCCTCAATGAACTGGAAGGAACTGAGACTTCTTATAGGGAAGGGTGAGGCAGCTGTGGTAAATGAGCAATCCTTCAGTTAACCCTGAACTGGGAAGGTGGCTACTTCCAGCCGTCTACTCAGGTACCGGCCCTCACATAGCCTGCCCCGAGTGAACCCGTCACACATCCCCCTCCCCAGCGCAACACCAGGGTGAGAAGCGACCATAGCGGAGAGCCCATGGGCCCGAGACAGCGCATCGGCGTTGCCATGGAGAAGGCCCGCCCTGTGCTGCACTACAAACTTGAAGGGCTGTAAGGAGAGGAACCACCGAAGGATCCGGGAATTGCGGTCCCGGTTACTGTGCATCCACCTCAGAGGGGCGTGGTCGGTGACCAGGGTAAACTGCCTGCCCAGTAAATAGTACCGTAGCATCTCTGTGGCCCATTTAATCGCCAGACACTCCTTCTCGATCACGGCATAGCGCTGTTCCCGGGGCAGCAGTTTCCTGCTCAGGTAAAATACCGGATGCTCCTCACCATCCACATACTGCGAGAGCACAGCCCCCAAACCAACCTCCGAGGCATCCGTCTGCAGGAAGAACTCAGTCCCGAAGTCTGGTGCCACGAGGATGGGCCGGTCACACAACGCAGAGCGCAGATCGCCAAAGGCCTTCTCAGCCTTACCGTCCCATCTCACCATATCAGGGCTTTTGCCTTTAATAAGGTCGGTTAGCGGCGCCGCCCTAGTCGCAAAATGGGGTATGAACCGGCGGTAGTAGCCGACAATCCCTAGGAAGGCCCTCACCTGTTTTTTCCTAAGAGGTTGAGGCCAACTCCGTATTGCCTCCACCTTATGGACTTGGGGTTTCACCGATCCCCTCCCAACCACATAGCCCAAGTACTTAGCCTCCGCCAGCCCAATAGAACACTTGGGGGGGTTGGCTGTTAGACCGGTCCTTCTGAATGTGTCGAGCACAGCCTCAACCTTCGGCAGATGGGACTCCCAATCCGTGCTATGGATGACGACGTCATCCAGGTAGGCCGCAGCGTACTGGACGTGAGGCCTGAGCAGCTTGTCCATGAGCCGCTGGAAGGTGGCTGGGGCTCCATGAAGGCCAAAGGGCATAATTCTGTAATGAAATAACCCGTCTGGGGTGGCAAAGGCGGTTTTCTCCCTTGCCCTTCCGGTTAGGGGTATCTGCCAATACCCTTTCGTCAGATCAAGAGTCGAGAGGTATCTGGCTTTTGCCAATCTCTCTACCAGCTCATCCACACGGGGCATGGGATAGGCATCAAACTTGCTGATTTCATTCAGCTTCCTGAAGTCGTTACAAAATCTGGTAGAGCCGTCTGGCTTTGGCACCAAAACGATGGGGCTGGACCAATTACTGTGGGATGGCTCAATGACCCCAAGCTCTAGCATTTTCTTGACTTCTAGTCTGACTGCCTCTCTTTTGGCTTCCGGTATCCGGTAGGGTTTCAGTCTAACCGCTACACCGGGTTCGGTCACAATGTCGTGAAACACGTCATGTGTTCTACCCGGTATCGGTGAGAACACATCCCTATTCCTCTCGACCATTCGGTTGACTTCCTCTACCTGGCAGGGAGTCAGCTCAGGGGAAATAGCCACCCCAGGCTCTGGGGCCTGAGGACCGGACTGGGCATGGCCGGTCTGGGACACGCAGGCCTCTTTGTCTTGCCATGGCTTCAGGAGATTGACATGGTAGATCTGCTCCTTCTTCCGGCGGTCAGGCTGCCTAATCCTGTAGTTGACAGGGCCTGTCTGTTCCAGGACCTCATATGGTCCTTGCCACTGAGCCAGAAGTTTGCTTTCTGTAGTCAAAACCAGTACCATCACCCTGTCCCCTTGCGAGAACCGTCTTGCGGTGGCCTTCTGGTTATAGATACGGGATTGGGTCTCCTGTGCCTTTTCCATATGCTGACGTACCAGGGGGATAACCCGAGCCAGCCGCTCGCGTATGCTTTCAACATATTGTATCGGGTTGGTTCCGGTCACTCCCTGCTCCTCCCACGTTTCCCTGCGTATATCCAGCAGACCACGTGGGTGCCTGCCATATAGGAGTTCGAACGGAGAGAAGCGGGTCGAGCTCTGGGGAATCTCACGTATAGCAAACAGCAAGTAGGGCAATAACATGTCCCAGTCCTTTCCTTCCCTGCTAACAACCTTCCTCAGCATCCCCTTTAGGGTGCGGTTGAACCGCTCGACAAGCCCATCCGTCTGCGGGTGATACACGGAGGTCTTTAGCGCCTGTATCTTTAACAAGTGACACAGCTCTTTCATCAGACGGGAAACAAATGGAGTACCCTGATCGGTCAGGATCTCTTTCGGATGCCCACTCGTGCAAATACCTGACCCAACTCTCGGGCAATGTTCATTGCATTTGCTTTGCGCAAGGGAACGGCTTCAGGATACTGGGTGGCATAGTCCAGGTTCACCAATATGTAATGGTGTCCACGTGCGGATTTTTCCAACGGACCCACAATGTCCATTGCGATCCTTTCAAAGGGGACATCAATGACCGGGAGGGGTATGAGAGGGGCTCTCAAGTGTGGCTTAGGAGATGCCAACTGACATTCGGGGCATGAGGCACAGTACCGTTTCACCGCCTCATAAACCCCCGGCCAGAAGAACCTGCGCAGGACCCGCTCCTGGGTCTTCTCAACCCCTAAGTGCCCTCCTAGCACATGGGAATGAGCAAAGTCGAGTACCTTTCTGGTCTGAGAGGACGGAACCACCAACTGTTCAATTTCCTGACCTCCCTCCATAATGACCCGGTACAACAGATCACTCTTCAAAATAAAGTACGGATAACTCTTTATTGCCCCTCCACCGGCACCCCGTTCACCTCAATCACCCTGCTTCTCGCAGTCTGCAACAAAGGATCACTAGCTTGGTCGTTCCCAAAAACAGTGTTCCCGGAAATCCCTCCCCCTGAGTCATTCCCATCGGAGGTAGAGCCCCCAGAGTTAGGAGCCTCATTCACCTCCTCACTCGTATGTGTTACAGGGACCCCCAATTCTGTCTCTGTCACCTGGGTGGCCACCCCCTTTTGAGATCTTTTGGCCGGGGTGTTCACCAGAGCCTCAGCCCAAGCTCTGGTAAAGCTGTGCTTGGCTTCTCGCCTCTCTCTGCGTGTTTTCTGGGGTTTAGGAGGTTTGTGACAAAAAAACGTATTGTGGAATGGGAACACCTCGGTGATGTCGTTAGTACCCTCATCAAGGTCTGCAGTGGCCGTACCAACGGATAACCCCTGCAATATGGTCTGAAAGTCCGGGAAATCCCTCCCTAAGACAAGGGAATAGGGTAACTTGGGTACCACCACAGCTGGGACAGACCGTACCCTCGCCCCCACAGAGACAGCGACTAGCGCCGTGGGATAACGAACGGTACTACCATGTACGCACAACACTCCCACAGTCTTATCTTTCTGTAAGTTGGCCCAGCCCACCAGTTTGCCTGACACCAAGGTTATGGCACTACCGGAGTCCGCAAGTGCCACTGCCTGTAGTCCGTTCAGCAGGACGGGCACTCGAAAAGTTTGAGTCCCTTCCACCAGGCCAGTCAGACATATCAGTCCGCAGAAATTCCGGGGGTCCTCACCCAGCCCACACTGCATGGGCTCAGACGTGTTAGGACACCTGGCTCTAATATGTCCCAGTTCGCCACACTCAAAGCACTGTATCGAGTTCCTTTGGGGCTCATTCCCTCTTCAAAAAGTGTCGCTGTGGTCTGAGTGACGCACTGGTCCCCCAGGTGCTGGCAGGATTGCCGACCCGTTTGACCTAGTTGTGGAGCCGAAGACTTTTTGAGGCTGCTCCTTTCTATGGGTGGGGATGCTCCCCACAACGACTTTTGGAGACCTCCTGGGCGAGTCCTCGAAGTTTTTGGTGGCCAGGTAGCGCTCTACTTGGGCCACCATGTCATCATAGGTACCCGGGTTCCCTTGTCCAACCCATTCACGGAGGCTACGTGGGAGTCCGCGTAGGAACTTATCCAACACCAGGGTTTCCACTATCTGCGTGGGGCTTTGGTGCTCAGGTTGGAGCCACTTCCGAGCCAAATGCATTAGGTCGAACATCTGCGTCCGGGGTGGTGTCTTAGAAACATAGAAACATAGAAAAATGTCGGCAGATAAGAACCTTTCGGCCCATCTAGTCTGCCCAATTACATGGATACTTTACCTGGATTTATCTTTTGTTTAGGATAGCCTTATGCCTATCCCATGCTTGCTTAAATTCAATTACTGTTTTGGCCTCTACCACTTCTACTGGAAGACTGTTCCATGTATCCACCACCCGCTCAGTAAAATAATGCTTCCTGATGTTACTTTTAAACCTTTGCCCCTCTAATCTAAGACTATGTCCTCTTGTTTTGCTATTTTGTTTCCTTTTAAATATACTCCCTTCCTCTACCTTGTGAATTCCCTTTACGTATTTAAATGTTTCTATCATATCTCCTCTGTCTCGTCTTTTTTCCAAGCTGTACATGTTAAGATCATTAAGCCTTTCCTGGTAACTTTTCTCCTTCAAGCCATACACCATTTTAGTAGCCCTTCTCTGAACTCTCTCTAAGATGTCTATATCCTTCTGGAGATACGGTCTCCAGTACTGCACACAGTACTCCAAGTGAGGTCTCACCAGTGCTCTTGTACAGTGGCATGAGCACTTCCCTTTTCCTACTGCTAATACCTCTCCCTACACAACCAAGCATTCTGCTAGCATTTCTGCTGCTCTATTACATTGACTACTTACCCTTAGATCCTCTGAAATAATGACCCCTAAATCCTTTCCTCAGATGTTGAGGTTAGGACTGTATCAAATATTCTATATTCAGCCCTTGGGTTTTTACGTCCCAGGTGCATTATCTTACACTTATCCACATTAAAACTCAATTGCCACAACTCCGACCATTTTTTTAGCTTACCTAAATCATTTGTCATTTGGCTGATCCCTCCAGGAACGTCAACCCTGTTGCAAATCTTTGTGTCATCAGCAAAAAGACATACTTTTCCATTAATACCTTCTGCAATATCACTAATAAAAATATTAAAGAGAATGGGTCCAAGTACTGACCCCTGAGGTACCCCACTGGTAACAAGACCTTGCGCCGAATAAACTCCATTTACCACAACCCTCTGTTGTCTGTCACTCAGCCACTGCCTAATCCATTCAACAATATTGGAATCCAAACTCAAAGATTGCAATTTATTGATAAGCCTTCTATGCGGAACAGTATCAAAAGCCTTACTGAAATCTAAATAAGCAATGTCTACTGCACCACCTGTGTCTATTATTTTTGTTACCCAATCAAAAAAATCAATAAGATTAGTTTGGCATGATCTCCCTGAGGTAAACCCATGTTGTTTCTGATCCTGTCTTCTCCTCATACGTCCAGTTAGAGAAGCGCCGCGCTCTCACAGCTTTTGTTACTCCGAACCGGGCCAGGATTTCGGCCTTTAAAAGTTTATAGTCCGTAGCCTGGACTTCCTCCAGGTCATAGTAGGCCTTTTGGGCCTCTCCAATCAGGAAGGGTGCGATAATCCCCGCCCACTTGTCTGCAGGCCAGCCTCCCGGGTAGCAGTGCGCTCAAAGGCACGGAGGTATGCTTCCACGTCATCCTCAGGCAACATCTTCTGAAGGTAGCAACTAGCTCGAATCCTGGTCTTCCTGGCTAGGGGGTGCTTGCGTCGCCAAACTTCGTCCAGTTGCTTTAAGCAGCTCGTGGTCAGCTTTCTGGGCCTCCATCACGGCCCCAATCTGTGCCTGTATTAGGCGGTTGCTCTCCTGCTGCGTTGCCGTGGCACTTACCAGTGCTTTTAATAAGTCCTCCATTGTAACTGTGGGTTCTGTACCCTTGTTGCTACTGCCAGCGCACAGCAGGTACAAAATCCCACCGCTGCCACCACTTGTGGAGAAGCAGGTACTGCGGACACAGCAACGTGGGTTTTCTAAGCGTTTTATTTGCAGCAGCAAAGGGGTTTTCCACAAACAGAGAAAATAAACAACAAAAAAAAATCCTACTCCCTTTTGGGAGGCTACCTGACAATAGACGAACCTGTCTACCCCTGGGCCCACTAAACGGGTTCCCCCAGTAAAACAAAACACACTTTCCAATATAACAGATTCCTTACTTTTTCCACCACAGTCTCCAACTCCTTCCTCCTTCTGTCTCCAAACCCCTCAATGAACTGGAAGGAACTGAGACTTCTTATAGGGAAGGGTGGGGCAGCTGTGGTAAATGAGTAATCCTTCAGTTAACCCTGAACTGGGAAGGTGGCTACTTCCAGCCGTCTACTCAGGTACCGGCCCTCACATAGCCTGCCCCGAGTGAACCCGTCACAAGGTGCATTCTGTATATAGTCACTTTGTTACATGTTTACAGGTGCATTCTGTATATAGTCACTATGTTACATGGTTACAGGTGCATTCTGTATATAGTCACTATGTTACATGTTTACAGGTGCATTCTGTATATAGTCATTGTGTTACATGTTTACAGGCGCATTCTGTATATAGTCACTATGTTACATGTTTACAGGTGCATTCTGTATATAGTCACTATGTTACATGTTTACAGGTGCATTCTGTATATAGTCACTGTGTTACATGTTTACAGGTGCATTCTGTATATAGTCACTATGTTACATGTTTACAGGTGCATTCTGTATATAGTCGCTATGTTACATGTTTACAGGTGCATTCTGTATATAGTCACTATGTTACATGTTTACAGGTGCATTCTGTATATAGTCACTATGTTACATGTTTACAGGTGCATTCTGTATATAGTCACTATGTTACATGTTTACAGGTGCATTCTGTATATAGTCGCTATGTTACATGTTTACAGGTGCATTCTGTTGTAACAGGGCATCATGTAGAGAGCAAGGAAAGGTCCTGTCCGGGGTTTATGTGTCACCCAGATTTCTCTCTTACACCTTCCGGAACCTCTAAGCACCTGGTTTTGCACTTTGCCTCAGTGGCAATTTAGTGCAGGTGAGGCAAACAGACATCGCTCTGGAGTCTGGGGAGCAGACGGTCTCTATCTGCTGGAGCACAAGGTTGGTCATGCTAGTTTGCTGAAGCCTGACAAACACTAGGTTTGCAAAGGTTGTTAGTTAGGGCTATTGTATGTTTAGTTAGTGCCGGGACACGGCTAGGAATTTTCTTTGTTTTTGAACTGTTTATTTTGAGCAATATACAGTGTGGTGTATAAACTGTGGGTTGCTGCAATAAATGTACCCCCGTTTGAAGAAAAGTCACTGGTCTGGTCTCTGAACCTTTCAAGAGTGCTCACCCCAGAGAGCAATTGCACCCGCTACCTGTTTCCCAGCTCACACTGTATATAGTCACTGTGTTACATGTTTACAGGTGCATTCTGTATATAGTCACTATGTTACATGTTTACAGGTGCATTCTGTATATAGTCACTATTTTACATGTTTACAGGTACATTCTGTATATAGTCACTATGTTACATGTTTACAGGTGCATTCTGTGTATAGTCACTATGTTACATGTTTACAGGTGCATTCTGTATATAGTCACTGTGTTAGATGTTTACATGTGCATTCTGTATATAGTCACTATGTTACATGTTTACAGGTGCATTCTGTATATAGTCACTATGTTACATGTTTACAGGTGCATTCTGTATATAGTCACTATGTTACATGTTTACAGGCGCATTCTGTATAGTCACTATGTTACATGTTTACAGGTGCATTCTGTATATAGTCACTATGTTACATGTTTACAGGTGCATTCTGTATATTGTCAATATGTTACATGTTTACAGGTGCATTCTGTATATAGTCACTATGTTACATGTTTACAGGTGCATTCTGTATATAGTCACTATGTTACATGTTTACAGGCACATTCTGTATATAGTCACTATGTTACATGTTTACAGGTGCATTCTGTATATAGTCACTATGTTACATGTTTACAGGTGCATTCTGTATATAGTCACTATGTTACGTGTTTACAGGTACATTCTTTATATAGTCACTATGTTACATGTTTACAGGTGCATTATGCTCATCAGTGGAAAAATTATATAGCCGACTCTATAGAGGAGCTGCACCTCATGTCTGATGTGGCTTCTTTGGAAATGCAACGTAACAACTTGAGGCCTGAGCATTAAGGACCCCTCTATCACGGTTATTCAAAGAGCACCAAATTGGCCCCGAAATTGCACCGAACAGTGAATTTCCCCATATGGTGCAATTTCGTGGCCTTTCGACTATTCAGAAAGCAGGCAATTCGCCAATATTGGCGGATTGCCAGCGAAACACGGTGCCTGTTTCGCGGCAGTGAAATCCCCATAGAGAAGTAATGGCTAATCTATTCACAGACACCGAACAGTAGAGAAATGTCAGTGAAATTCCCTTATTTTCAGTGGTTTCATTCAACAGGTTTAATCAGGCGAATCCCACAGGTTTTAATGTAGAAAAAAACATTCCCTTTTTTACTAAATATTTATTCAACCGTTCATTCTTTTCATTTGCAGCAAAAAGTCTCTAAATTTCCTTTTTTTTTTAAGCATTTTTCAGGATTTGTTTTCCTGACTTTTTTTAAAATGACTTTTTTTTTCTGTACCAGATCTTTTTATTATTATTCATAAGACCTTATATATTATTTCCAGACAATTTCATGGGGTAGTTTTTTTGCAAACGTCTTTTAAAAGTTACGCTTTTTTTTTCACACGTTCATCGGCTTGTTGGCTTTTTCTGTCGGCTGGTCGATGCTCTCTTTGGCCGGTCATCTGCTTTTTTCAGATCGATTTGACGGTTTTATGGTGAATCGTTGGATGCATTTGGTGGTTTTATTGGTGGTTTTTCAGATTATTCAGTGTTTTTTTGGATCGATTTGATGGTTTTCTGCATTTTTTTGGATCAATTCGTCAGTTTTGCACCAGTTTTTCAATTAGCTTGGCGGGTCAATGCGCTGCACTTCGGGGACCCTGTGGTGAATGCTGAATTTAACTTGGTGACATTTCAGTGCTCTCTGAATAACCATGTATGTCTCTTAGGCTAGGGTCAGACGAACGCATTTTTTCACGGAAGACGCGATAGTGGTCATACGATGCGCAATTTCGGCCGTGATTTTTTTCGGATCCAAACCCAAACGTTGGGTGTCTGGACGTTATGTTGGCCGGACATGAGCAGCGTCTGACGTCTCCTAATCACACACACACGCCGCTATGCGGACGCAGCGCACTCTGTAAGTCAGTACTAGCGGTTCGACGTTCTTGCAAAAATGTGTTCGTTTGCCGCTTGCATTGCGCGGCCGAACTTTCGTGCAGCCGTACTTCGTGTGCGGGCCTGCGTTGGACGTCATTTTCTGCTACCACGGCCATAATAAAGTGCGGCTAAACGCACGTTCGCATTGCGTTCGTCTGACCCCAGCCTTACAGATCACATTTCAGTAGAGGGGGGATGCAGTAAGTGCACTAGTTATACAGTGTATTTATTTATGTAGTGGCAACAGGTCTACTCCAGACCTTAACCCCATTGAGAATCTTTGGGATAATGTGCTGGAGAAGACTTTACGCGGCGCCGCGACTCTCCCATCATCAATACAAGATCTTGGCCACAAATTAATGCAGCTCTGAAAGCAAATAAATGTTGTGACATCGCATGAGCTTATCCAAACGATGCCGCGGCGAATGCGTGCCGCAATCACAGCAAGAGGCGACACAACCAAATATTACAGGGTGTGACATCTTTTTTTGCCAGACAATATATATCTAATAATAATAACAATAATAATAATAAATTGGTAATTCCCTTATTTATGTATTTACATTTTGCATTTATTACTGCTGCTTCTTTCCTTTTCACCATATGATTTCCTCCATGATTTATGTTTCTCTCTTTGTTCCTGTGACATTCTATGAATATTTACAGTAGCATCATGTCAGTATCACTTTTTTTATAACACTGATACAATGTTCTGTTCCTTCTGCACATGATAACAAGTTCCGCTCCTAACCTGCACGGGTTTCAATGACCTCTGACCCAGATTATGAGTGCAACAATGCCGGGAGATCGCCCGAAAGGGCGGGGGTCCCTTCAGATCCCTCTCCCTCCCGATCGGGAGGGACCAGCGCCTCAAGCCAGGCACTGCTTAAAAGGGGAGAGTCTCCCCTTTTAAGCGGGGCCTGGCTTTAACACTTCAGACAAATCGCGGCCTAGCTCCGGTGGGGGCAGCCATCTTGGATGGCGGCTCCACCTCTGGGTTCCCCCTCCCCTCCTGACATGATCGCGCATAGTACGATGATGTCAGATAGCCGGGGAACCCCCAGCTGCCCGGGGATTTCCCAAGGAAATCCCCTGGTGGAGATAGGGGGTTCCTTTGAACCCCGATATCTCCAGAACCGTAGGTGTCATTCGAAAGGTCCGAGCATGGCCTTTCGAATGATAATAAAAATGACCATCTTCAAGGTAAAAAAATATTAAATTGATAAATAAAAATCTTTTTAAAAAAAAGTTTTTTGTGTTATTTTTATTAATGCTGCAATATTGTTCACATTTCATAGAAACATAGAAACATAGAAACATAGAACATGTCGGCAGATAAGAACCTTTCGGCCCATCTAGTCTGCCCAATTACATGGATACTTTACCTGGATTTATCTTTTGTTTAGGATAGCCGTATGCCTATCCCATGCCTGCTTAAATTCAATTACTGTTTTGGCCTCTACCACTTCAACTGGAAGACTGTTCCATGTATCCACCACCCTCTCAGTAAAATAATGCTTCCTGATGTTACTTTTAAACCTTTGCCCCTCTAATCTAAGACTATGTCCTCTTGTTTTGCTACTTTTGCTACTTTGTTACCTTTTCAATTATAATGTGAACAATGATGCTGCACCAATGACTTTTTTCTATGGGGGCGTTTGCTATAAATCCCGTAATTCCCCCCCAAAAAATGTAACAAGTCCCCATTTCTAATTTTTGTACAAGCGCACCCCATAGAAAATATAAACGCAAACGCTCATGTGAAAAAATGTAAAAAAGACACTTTACACGCTGTAGATGATTAAAAATTCAAATTTTATTGCATTTTTGTCATAATATACAGGCAGGACATGACGTATACATATAATAATGA
Organism: Leptobrachium leishanense; assembly: GCA_009667805.1. Lineage (NCBI taxonomy): Eukaryota > Metazoa > Chordata > Amphibia > Anura > Megophryidae > Leptobrachium > Leptobrachium leishanense. The sequence goes on along the minus strand of CM019064.1, from coordinate 27,654,978 downwards.
TATATTATGAATCTGCCGAGTCCGCCCAAAAAAATAAATATATATTTCTGGGTCATATAATAAAACGTGGCTTCTAATCGCGTTTAAACACGATGAGCAAAAGCGGTAAAAAAGAGCTCAGCACACGGACGTGAAATGGCTCAGCAGTGAAGGGGTTAAAATCCTTTCTGTGCCTTTGGGGGGGGGAATCTGAAATGTAGATTTGGTCATGGAAACGGGAAATGTCTCACACGTTCGGCGCTCAAGCGGTTAATGGCAGGCATTTAGAATACATGTAACACTCGATATGCAAAATACAAACACTTAAATATTGTCTGCTGAAAAATAAATAATTCATGTGACAACTTTTCAGCCTGTCAGGTAATTTAGCTGCCAGCGAGGTCTTTAGAAATTCAATGCTCCTAATCTTTAAAGAAAAGGACAAAAGCCAGTAAATACGTACAGCGGAAACGAGATCCGAACCCCGGGTTCTACGGCGGATTAAAAAAAACGTGTAACGGGGGAAATCAAGCCAATCTCTAGATCCAATATTTAAATCAGAGTTGGCGCGTACTGTTTTCCGGATCATTGATTTCGAGGGTCGGGGTGGATCTTTATTATGAACACAGAAAGTAATTAATTCAAAACAAATTGATTTATTCTCCTTCTTGTTGCGCCGATCCGTCATCGAAATGAAAATGCTGACTGAGAAACGAATACGTGTGTTTGGCATAATGTGCTCCTTCTGGGACACCGAACCACGGCTGTCAAACTCACGGAGCCCCCAGATGCTGATGCCTACAATTCCCACAATTCTTTCAATGCAATAGACGGCCAGGAATCCTTGGAGTTGTAGTTCAGAAACATCTGGGGGGGGGTCAGAGTTTGAAAGGCTTTTTCTAAACAATATTATTGCATGGATTTAGAGCATAGCGTCCAGATTAGGCTAGGGTTCAGATGAACGCATTATTCATGTCTACCGTCAAAAAGTGCCATGATGCGTCCGAACGCATTTTTTCATGGAAGACGCAATAGCGGTCATACGATGCGCAATTTCGGCCGTGATTTTTTACGGATCCAAACCTGGAACCTTTGGGTGTCTGGACGTTATGTTGGCCGGACATGAACAGCGTCTGACTTTCTCCTAATCACGCACACACGCCACTATGCAGACGCAGCGCACTCTGTACGTCAGTACTAGCGGTTCGACGTTCTTGCAAAAATGTTTTCGTTGTGCGGCCGAACTTTTGTGCGGCCGTACTTCGTGTGCGGGCCTGCGTTGGACGTCATTTGCTGCTACCACGGCTATAATAAAGTGCGACTAAACGCTCGTTCGCCCTGCGTTCGTCTGAACCCAGCCTTAATGTTCGAGCACACACCCCTATTTCACATGAATCTTACATTTGTAATTAACCTCTTCACTGCTAAGTTGTTTTCCATAAAAGCTGTGCCGGGACCCAGTAGATTTATGGTAAACTGATTTCCTTTGCAGACAGTGCAAGATTTATTGCACCCTTCTGTCAGGGTTTGTGCCCATTGGATGGTATAATGAGAGAGGAAGAACTGGATACTGCTGTATGCCTGAGACCAGGAGTGTAGAAGAAGGCCAACTTGATAGTCGAGGTGAGGACCGAGGTCAGGACAGGTGGCTGGCAGACGTAGTCGAATAGAAAGCCAAGGGGTCTGGACAGGTGGACGGCAAGTGTAGTCAAGAATGGCCGGTCCAGGATCAAAGTATCAGGTACACAATATACATTTATGGAGAGAACTAACAGGAGATGTTCATGCTTCACTATTGGAACAGTGACTGAAGCTAGAGGGTAGAGATGTGCATTCGGATGTTGGAACAAAATTTGGTAATTCGTATTCTGAAGTACTTCCGAATAACGAATCAATACGATACAAATTCGAAACGAAACGAAAATTTGAATAACTGAAATCAACTATTGAATTTGAAATGAACTATCGAATTGATCTTAACTTACAATACAAGTAATAGAAAGGACTTTATGAAACAAATTAATTTTGTTTCACTGTTTAATTTGACTCAAATACTAAATCTGTGACACAGCTTAAAATTTAACTCTAGCTTTTCTTTTAAAAGCAAAATTTGATTAATTGGGGTTTTATCTAGTGATCCAAAATTCGAATTGATATCAACTATCGAATTGATATATGAAATTCGAATCAATTCGAAATTTCAAATCGATGCAAAACTAAACAAAATTAGTTCCGAAATTCCAAAAACGAAATGACTTAAAAACGTAACGAAATGAAACTACATGAAACAAATTTTTCAGCCATGCACATCCCTACTAGAGGGTCAATTTTATAGGTAGGGGCCTCCGGGGCTCCAATTACACTTGAGGGATGTCACTGATGTCATCTGCGGATGCCGAGCACCTGCCGCCATAATGGTATAGGCAGGATATGTGCGTGCTGACATCTTGGAGCTTATCGTGGGCCTGAAGCCTTCTGATTCTGGTTCCATCAGGAGCCCCACAAGAGGTGAAATGGGGTCTTGGACAGCACAGCACTGCTGGGTCGGCAGCCAAATGACATTCAGAATACCTCGTTTGTTGGTAAGGAACCACCGCAGTTAGCTTTGAGGGGCATTTCGAGTCGACGGCCTGGCAGTAAGTAGGCCCAGCCCGAGGTTGGCATTCATACATACTTTATTGAAACAGTTTACAAATATTAAGTTTAATTGACAGGCTTAGGGCTTTCCCTGCTGGCCAAAAAGCACTACTGCATGTATAATAAAACAGCTCGAGCTCTGTGTTTCATGAAAGGACGAAAGAGAACCCAACTCTGTTCAAACAGCTACAGCACCTTGGCTGACATGTCCGAGGTGCTGAAACTTTGTGGGCAAAATCCTGGAACCCATTTGCAAAACACATGTCGTTTGCAGTAAACAAAATACCTTTGCATTGCCCCAATGACCAGATCAGGTTTACCCAGTGTTGAACTCCTGCGAGAGCTTTTGAACATCGAGTATACTACATCATGGGGGAGAAGGGGTTAAATAACATTGGTCTCTATTCCATAGTTGTTCTAATGTTGCATCTCAATAGGTATCGTTAGCAATAGGATAAGTAAGTTTAACATCTGGCATCAATATTCAATCTCGACGTTAACTGGGGTGAAAAGGTTTTGCGCCTCGCAGCTTGTGCCAGTTTACTGTACTTTGCATCTCCTATACTTTACATGGGAGCACGATCTATTTTTAGCATCTCGACAAATGAGGTGTTACAAAGTGCTGCAAATGCAAAATCATTTAATAGGCTCTAAAACCCCTCATTAAATCCAATACTCACCTCAAGAGATCGGCCGTTCGAGTGTCCAGCGAACGCCAAACATTATGGGATGTTCGCGGTCTGTTCGACCGCGGACATTCCATAATACAAAAGGACTTTGCAAAATGCGTTCACAGTTCTAAAGCTGCCGGTATATTTAGGAGAACTGTGGCTGCAGCCCTCGGCCCCCATGCCTTTGGCCCTCCTGTTCCTATGGTCCGTCTGCTCCTCTGTCTGGCCATGGCTCCTCTGCCCCACACCTCGTCTTCATGCTGAGCCCTGATTGGTCAAAGTCCAGTATTGAATTAGTGCCATGATTGGGCAAAGTCCAGGTCAGGTGCAGGACTTTCCCCCAATCAGGGCTCAGCATGAAGACGAGGCTTGGGGCAGAGGAGCCGCGGCCGGACGAGCAGACAGACCGGAGGAACAGGAGGCCGGGACAGCAGCGGGACAGCAGAGGTACAGGGACCGGGGGGCTGCAGCCACAGGTCTCCTAAATGTACCGGCAGCTGCCGGTACATTTAGGAGAACTGTGAACACATTTTGCATTTTCAACCCCCATTGATTTGTATTGTGTTCGAGTTCTAATTCGAACATTTCGGCTGTTCGAATGTTCGATTACGAACTGAACACAGGGGTGTTTGGCCCATCACTACTCACCTCTCATCCCATGTTGAAAAGGGTGGCCATATCTACTGCTTCTTCTCGCCGGGAGCAGAGGGAGACTGAGAGCAAATAGTTTCTAGTCTCCCTCTGTGATCACTTCGTGGTGCTGGACAATCTTGCAGTCCTATGGACTCCAGGAGCTGATACTCTCGGAAGCTCCACTGCGGGTATCAGGGATATTAGTGCTGCGGTCCTGGGCGAGGTGCTGAGATAGCGCCTTCCCCGGAATAGGATGTTAACATGGAGACAGTAAGGGAAAATCTGCAAGCGCTCATTCTCTTGCTTACTGTCTCCATGTTAGCATCATTTAGGGAATATAGCCCCGTTTGTCTGCAATGCCATAGAGAAATTTTGTCAAAAATTTGAAATTCAGTTTCCAGCGAAAAAAATACATTTCAAATGTGAAAAAATTTCAAATTAGATAAAAAGCAGGTTTTCTGTGCAAAATTTCTGGTTGTACTAACCTTTAGAAAGTTACTGTCAGCACATTTTTGGAATTGGCTACTTTTTTTGTGGATGTAATATTTCATCACTTTCACATCTTTTCACTTTTTTTATATCAAATCATGTTTTCTTCTATTATACTTTTACTGAAATATTACCACTTTTTATTAATATGCCTCCACTCACCTTGTAATAACACACGTATTCATATATTGAATGGATGGGAAGCATTTTGCTTTTAAGGCTGCTGTAGAGAGCTTGGGCAACAGGAGGTACTGGAGTCACGATTCATTTCATGCCGGTTCAGTCCCCAGAGACCATTGTCTAGATTATCCTTACTGAAGCAGAATTTGAGTTCTATGCAATCCAATTTCTTGAGACACTTTCCCTCTTGGTTGTACTACTCAAGAGTAGATATTAACCCCTTTACTACCACGTGATGTTCCAAAAAACCCTTTAGAGTAGAGAGTCCAGATATTAGAGCTGGTGTCAGGCACTGGCACTTGGTATCTTCAGATCCAGTCGGGGCTATCCAGCCTAGTGTCTCGTCCTCCGAGGGTGAGATGGTGAAGGGAAAAATACAAAAAGGAGAAATATTGCGCAGCCTGTGATAACTCAATGAGTATATTAGGTGGAAGGGAGATACTCACACTTAAGGTGCCAATTTGATTAACAGGCACCAAACAGTATGCAGATCGGTGGATTAAACTCAGGGGCACCGATTCCCCTCTCAGCGATCCAGGAGCAGAAGATCCAAACCTCCAAGATGTCTTTTCAGAATGTAGGAAGGATAAAATCACCAGGAAATCAGTCGAGATGATAAAATCCACAAACGGTTTATTAAAACAATCTTTAAAATACACCTCAAACGCGTTTCGCTACTCAGAGCTTCATCTGTGGGTGTAGGAAACCAGTGTTTTTTTTAAATAATCATTTAGAATTAATTATACATTAAGAAATATTTATACCCAATGCATTTCTTACTGTAAATAGCCTATTTTGGCCAGTAGATGGCACCATCTACGGCCAAATTGAGTTACAGCAGTTTGAGCTGCTGGTCTATTTTCTTTTTTTTATCCCTGCATCAGCTGCTGAAAGCCCCATGTAAGGACTTCGTCAGACAATTTTAAAAATGTTAGCTCTTTGGGCATTATGCCCACAGGGCTAAAACTTTGGGGGGACCTTCTGCAGCCCAAAAGCAAATGAAATAAATTTGCTGCAAACAAATTTCATAAGCGTTTGGGCTGCAGATCACCAGATCGAGATATCTCGATATCGGGGCACCGGATGGTGCCTTTGAAGCCCAAGAAATCCATGTCCTACTCTCTGATCCCAATGATTCTGCTCCCACCTGCATCAAGAGCCTAACAGCTGTGCTGGGACCGTGTGTGCCTCTAGACCACATACAGATAAGTTCTTTTGAGAAGTTATGCAACACACTGCGCTCTCCCCAAGCATCTTTCTAACAGGAAGGTAGTGCACAAAAACTCCAAAAGTAATGCTAGAAATACAAACTAAAGGACCAAAAATAAATTCCCAGCGCACCTCTATTACAAAGTGATTTCAGCTTTTTATGAAATGGCAATGGTGAAATTTGTGATCAAATAAAACACGAACCAAATGCTTATATTCCAATAGTCGGGAAATTTGACGGCTCGTCCTTACAGATTCATTTTCATATAATTGTATACATGCAAAAGAAAAAGCACAAACAAACAGAAAGGAAAATACTTGCGCAGCATGTTGTTAGTTAGGCCGGGGTCAAACGAGAGTACTTGAGAGCGGAATTAACTTCAGTGAGATGGACGTTCCTTCCAGTCTGACACCCGTGTGGCCACCTCGCTGAGCGCAGCTAGTGCGCTCAGCGCTACAAAGCTCAATCCTCCTAAACCTAACCCTTGCCCTAGTCCTAGCACTAACCCTAGCCCTCTCCAAACCCTACCCCTAACCCTGACCCTAGTACCTATAAACAATTTTTTTTACCTATACACAAAGGTTCCGAATATCAAAAATGGACGTATATATTGGACGTTTCTGACATTCCAAATTGGTCAGACACCTAAATATCGGGTGCTTCCAATAATCCTAATCAGCCGATTCCGATTATTTCCAAATCGGATATTTTCTATAACAACCCGAACTCATCTGAGCTGAATTTTTCAGCCCTGCACATGTCTAATAAAAACAATATTGTCGTTATTGTCTTGTAGGATTAAAGTTGATTACACACAGGGTTATTCAAAGAGCTCCAAATGGCTGCCGAAAGGGAACCGAACGCTGAAAATCAGCGTTCGGTTACCTTTCCTGGCCATTCGACTATCCAGAGTAGGGATGAGCTGTTCGGCTCGATCAGTTCGGAGTTCGATTCGAACTTTGGCCGTTAGCAAGTTCGCGAACTTCGAACTTTTTGGCGTGTTCGGTTCGAGTTCGAATTTTTTTTTTAAAAAAAGGTATAAAAAATACTTAAAAAATACTACAAAATCTAGAAATAAAGAGACTCTTTACTGCAGAATATTATAAGCAACGGTTTATTAGATATTGAATTAACAAATAATGTCTACGTGCAAAGATTCTCACCTCTAAATGACCTGTGTTCTCAAATGGCGTAAACAACAGGTGTTTAATTAGTTTTAATTAGTCTGGTCTGATGAATTTGATATATTGTCTGAGGGTGTGGTGTCTCCTGATCTGAACATGTATCAAACAACACCTGTGCTTCTGAGAAGTGTTCATTTCTCTACTAAATCTTCCTCTGATATGCTGTTTAATCCCTTAGCTCATTTTTACCCCTTTCGCTCATCAAGTTTAAACGCGATTTGAAGCCACATTTTATTAAATGACCCAGACATATTAGATATCGTTCTTTCCGTCAGACTCCGCAGATTCATAATATATCATTTTTATATGTATACGTCATGTCCTGCCTGTATATTATGACAAAAAATGCAATAAAAATTGAATTTTTTATCATCTGCAGTGTGTAGAGTGCTTTTTTTTCACATTTTAGCACATGAGCGTTTGCGGTTATGTTTTCTATGGGGTGCGCTTGTACAAAAATTATAAATGGGGACTTCTTACATTTTGTGGGGGGAATTACGTGATTTATAGCAAATGCACCCCATAGAAAAAAATCATTAGTGCAGCATCATTGTTCACATTATAATTGAAATGTGAACAATATTGCTGCATTAATAAAAATAACACACAAAAAAATACATGTTTTTTTTTATTTTTTACTTTATTCCTGGTCATGTTGGGTATCATGCTCAGGCCTCTCGATTAACACCCTCCGTGACCCCCTAGCTGCCACGGTTCTGGAGATAACGGGGTTCAAATGAACCCCCTATCTCTACCAGGGGATTCCGGGCATCTAGGGGTTCCCCGGCTATCTGACGTCATCACGCTATGCGTGAGGACGTCAGGCAGTGAGGGGGACCCGGGGGTAGAGCCGCCATCCAAGATGGCGGCCCCCACCGGAGCTAGCACTTCGGCACCGCAAAGCATCTCTATACACAGCCCCATCAGCATCTCTATACACAGCCTCACAGCATCTCTATACACAACCCCATCAGCATCTCTATACGCAGCCTCACAGCATCTCTATACACAGCCTCACAGCATCTTTATACACAGCCTCACAGCATCTCTATACACAACCCCATCAGCATCTCTATACACAACCCCATCAGCATCGCTATACACAAACAGCATCTCTATACACAACCCCATCAGCATCTCTATACACAAACAACATCTCTATACACAACCCCATCAGCATCTCTATACACAAACAGCATCTCTATACACAACCACATCAGCATCTCTATACACAACCTCACAGCATCTCTATACACAGCCTCACAGCATCTCTATACACAACCCCATCAGCATCTCTATACGCAGCCTCACAGCATCTCTATACACAACCTCACAGCATCTCTATACACAGCCTCACAGCATCTTTATACACAGCCTCATAGCATCTCTATACACAACCCCATCAGCATCTCTATACACAAACAGCATCTCTATACACAACCCCATCAGCATCTCTATACACAAACAACATCTCTATACACAACCCCATCAGCATCTCTATACACAAACAGCATCTCTATACACAACCTCACAGCATCTCTATACACAGCCTCACAGCATCTCTATACACAACCCCATCAGCATCTCTATACGCAGCCTCACATCATCTCTATACACAGCCTCACAGCATCTCTTTACACAGCCTCACAGCATCTCTATACACAACCCCATCAGCATCTCTATACACAACCCCATCAGCATCTCTATACACAAACAGCATCTCTATACACAACCCCATCAGCATCTCTATACACAAGCAACATCTCTATACACAACCCATCAGCATCTCTATACACAAGCACAGCATCTCTATACACAACCACATCAGCATCTCTTACACAACCTCACAGCATCTCTATACACAGCCTCACAGCATCTCTATACACACCCCATCAGCATCTCTATACACAAGCCCACAGCATCTCTATACACAACCTCACAGCATCTTTATACACAGCCTCACAGCATCTCTATACACAACCCCATCAGCATCTCTATACACAACCCCATCAGCATCTCTATACACAAACAGCATCTCTATACACAACCCCATCAGCATCTCTATACACAACAACAACATCTCTATACACAACCCCATCAGCATTTCTATACACAGCATCTCTATACACAACCTCACAGCATCTCTATACACACCCCCATCAGCATCTCTATACACAGCCTCACAGCATCTCTATACACAGCATCTCTATACACAGCATCTCTATACACAACCCCATCAGCATCTCTATACACAAACAGCATCTCTATACACAACCCCATCAGCACATCTCTAAACACAGCCTCACAGCATCTCTATACACAACCTCACAGCATCTCTATACACAGCCTCACAGCATCTCTATACACAACCTCACAGCATCTCTATACACAGCCTCACAGCATCTCTATACACAACCCCATCAGCATCTCTATACACAACCTCACAGCATCTCTATACACAACCTCACAGCATCTCTTTACACAGCCTCACAGCATCTCTATACACAACCCCATCAGCATCTCTATACACAGCCTCACAGCATCTCTATACACAGCCTCACAGCATCTCTATACACAACCTCACAGCATCTCTATACACAACCTCACAGCATCTCTGTGAACCCTCAAATGAACCCCCTATCTCCACCAGGGGATTCCGGGCAGCTAGGGGTTCCCCGGCTATCTGACGTCATCACACTATGCGGCAGGCAGTGAGGGGGGACCCAGGGGTGGAGTCGCCATCCAAGATGGCAGCCCCCACCGGAGCTAGGCCACACTTCGGCACCGCGACCCGGTGCCTAAGGGGTTAAAGCCAGGCACCGCTTAAAAGGGGAGACTCTCTCCTTTTAAGCGGTGCCTTGCTTTTTTTTGTGGGACCTCCCGATCGGGAGGGAGAGGGATCCGAACGGATCCCCCCTCCCTTCCAGGCAATCTCCCGGCATTCCCGGGGGTCGCCTGGAAATGACGTCATCGCGCATGGGGCGATGACGTCATTTACGTCGGGAGGAGCTTGACTTCAGCGTCTGAGGACGCTGAAGTCAGAACGCCGCGGGACCCCGGACAGAGAGGTGAGTATCACCGCCGGGGGGCCCGCAAAGCTGATGACGTGTCAGCAGTGAAGGGGTTAAAAAGTATTTTTTTTTTACTTTTTGTCCTTGTTTCCTGTCCCCCAGGGCACTACCCGGACCCGGACATTATTTTTAAATGTTTCTATACATCCTAGAAATCCGCCACTTCCCGGGCAGGTTATGGGGACCTCCTAGGCACGATATTTGAAGGAATTTTTTGTTTTTATTTTTAACCCTTATTTCATGGAAAACTCACTGTCTCTTTAAAAACTTTTTTTAAAGCTTTTTGTCCTTGTTTCCTGTCCCCCAGGGCACTACCCGGACCGCCATACACCTTTTATGGCAAATATGTAGCATATATGCCCTCTTGGAGGGCACTCTAAAAATTTAATTTTGAGTCCCATTGACTTGCATTGAGTTCGAATTCGAGTTCGAATGCGAACCGAACTCGGGGGTGTTCAGCTCATCCCTAAGCAGGCAATTCGCCAAATCCTGGCGAATTGCCTGCACATTCGGTGCCTGTTCGGTGCCTGTTCGAGGGCAGTGAAATCCCCATAGAAAAGCAATGCTTCGTCTATTCAGAGAACATAAACCAGCAGTGAAAGGTTCCCCTAATGCCCTGCCATTCAGTGGTTTAATTTGGCAGGTTTATTCAGGCGAATCCCATAGGCTTCAATGTTTTATAATATTCCCGTTTTAACCCAATATCTAATAAACCATTGATTATAATATTCTGCAGAAAAAAGTCTCTTTATTTATAGATTTTTTGGGATATTTTAAGAATTTTTCAGGATTTTTTTGCCAAATTGTTTTTTCTGATTTTTAAAAAAATGTTTTTAAACGTTTGTTCTTTTTTCTGTAACAGCCCTTTTATTATCATTTATTGGACCTCATATGTAAATTTCAGACATTTTCGCTCAGTAGTTTCTTTGCAAATAGTGTTTCACTTTTCAAACATTCAAGCAAACTGTTTTTTTTTTCTCACTCCATTCGACTGCGGTGTCGGCTTTTTCCGGCGGCTGAGCTGCATGTGATCGGCTCCTACTCAGATTTTTCCGGCGTTTTCAGCAGGGTTAATCCAGATGTTTTTGTGTGTTTTCGGTGTGCATTCGCCAGGTTTTGCAGTGAGTTTTCGGCGGGTTTGCGGTGACTTTTCCCTGCAATTTGGGGGCCCTGTGGTGCTTGTTGAATACACCGCAGCGTCGCCAAAATGGGATCGCCAAATCGAACCGAATTGAGGAGAACGAAAGGTCACCGAACGTGCGGTGACTTTTCGATTCTCTTTGAATAACCCTGTATGTATTTAATTCAATATAAATACGAAACAAATAAACGTAGAATAATTATTTGCATAACGTGTAATGTCGTCTCTTATGACCTGGAATGGAAATAAATGTGTAAATCAGTAATTGCTTTGCAACAGGCGCTATAAAGCAGCTTGTCTTCAATCCCTGGCATCACTGTTTGCTCTGCCGCACTCTCAGATGTCTGTATTGATTTCTGTTAATTGGCAAAGAGAAGCGGAACGCCAGTGGGATGTATGATATGATATTCCCATTCCCCCAGATGAGCTGCTAATGGATGCATCACCTACTAAATCTTTGGCATAAATGGATTTCCACCTACAGGCTGACGTTCTGACCGCCAAAGCCGTCCTTTCACATATCCCACAATATACCTCATCAGACTTTGTAAGTTTGTACATTTCTTCTGTTGGGAATCATGCGATGGGATGATGTGTGTGCTTTATACATTGTATTATTAATACATAAACTCGGAGATCAGTTTATAATTTCCTATTTTCCCCCGAAAATATTGTTTAAAGTTTGTTCTGTTTTGTCATCTTTACCTCCGTCATGTCCCCTGGTGTTTCTCCCAAGGTTCCTTCTTCATACAGCTCACCATCCAAAGCCTTTCCTGCTGCTGCTGCATCTTCATTCTGAACCAAGGTATCCTGCTATCAACATGTCGTCCGCCACGCCACTCCACCACCTCCGTTTAATCCTACTGTCCATATTTTATGTTTGCATTTATGTATTAATTTCTGGTTGATTATTTCTCTTTTTAATTTTATTGCTCCGTTTTTGTTAAATTCTCACCGTCACTTTGCTTCCTCGTCCCCTCCCCATGTTGTAAATACCTCTCATACAAAGCCCACTCTCCTTAACTCTGTGTCTCTTTCTTCATGCAGCTCACCATCCAAAGCCATCACCATTTCCAGCTCCTGCATTTTCAATCTGCAGTCCCACCCTACCACCCCCGTCCACTCCCCCCACCCAGCCCCTGCCTAAACTCATAGCTCTCCCTTACAGCTGCTCCCATGTTTCTAATTACTCTTTTTCAAGCCCAATCTTCTGGTCCTTCCCCATGCAATCCCTGCTATTTTCTATCACCTCCACCCTCCGCCTGCTCCCTTCTGTTTTGCATACCTCTGTCCCTTAGATTGTAAGCTCATGGGACATCTGGCTGAGCACTTGTATAAAGTGCTGTATTAGCAGGACAGTTATCCTAAGGGCAGGGCAATCTGTTCCTAAAGTATCATTAGTACGTCTCACGATTGTGCTTCCCCATTGCAAGCGGTGCAGAATCTGTTAGCGCTACGGAAGTAACTGTAAAAGAAGTCCACATCTTTCTGTCCGTTCTACCATCCTTCACTCTGACACATACATTCCTGCTTCCCATTAGTCGGATGGAGTCCTGTTTTCTTTTTAAACTTCATCTAATTTATTTTACTTTTAGAGAGTAAGGTGTCCACCACAGGACCATATGTTTTTTTACTTTACAATGCAAAGCACCTCCCTGTGGTAGGTGCCTGTAATTACATGCCTACTTTGGCAAAATAAATAGGTGCTGTGGATCCTTTTTATAGTACTCTATTAAAAGTTTATTTTTAATCCTTGTTCACACCAATTTGTGCATAGGTCATTGCGGCCTTCCTGTTGAGATTTTTTATTACATAAATCTAACCTGGTTATGTTTGGCATCAATGGAAAGGCCATAATCTGACCTTTCCAATGATACCTCATATGCCCATCTAGCCCTTAGGGCTCCAGAGATACAGTGGTCTAAGGCTGGGGTCAGACGAGCGCACTGATTGCGCACAGTAACGGACATACTTTTTAACGGATGAGATTGTGGTTACATTGTATCAGTTAATTTTGACTGATGTTGAGAAAAATAAAAATAAACTGTATGCAGTTGTTTCTCTACGTCCGTCTAGCTTTTTCACGTTTATGCCATTTTGGCGTCCGGTGCAACATACGCTGCGCGCGCGTGAAAAAGTGCGCACGTGCGTCGTGTGTTGTTCTCTATTGACTCCTTTGAAAAGCTACAACGGCCAGCAAACAGTGCGGTCAGACGGATGCAAAAAGTGCGCTCGTCTGACGCGGGCCTAAATAATTGTAAATTGTACAAAAAAAACACCTTTTCTTTTTACAGAGCAAGGCGCCCCCTTGTGGCAGGCGCTTGTAGGCACATGCCTACTCTGCCTAGTTATAAATCCGGCCCTGGGGTGCGCTTAATATGAAAGAGGTAAATCATGGTTGAAAAGACATGTAGCACTAATTGTAGGTTTTGTTTTAATCAGAGCTTGTACAATTGCCTTGTCCTTCGTGTCACATTTTATCGTATACTCGCACTTTTTTGGAGTGTAGATCTATAATTCTATTACGAATTCCATTGGTAGAAGCGCAACTTCATGGCAATTACCATATCATTAAATGACTTAACTGCTAAAATCTTGTTAAATAATGCCGATGTCTTCATTTCCCAGATAAAGAAAAATCACTATCCGTTCAGGCATACTTGTGGCTATTTTCGCACGACACATGCATGAAAACACCTACTTGCCTGTGCTCGGTTATAAATGGATTTCGCTCGTCTGAATAAAATATTCACAAAAATCTGTTTACTCTCGGCAACTTCTGTTTTCTTCCTAGTGGCTTGTATGTGTCTGATTTTCCGATATGTTAATTCATTCATTCAAGATGTCTCCATACGTTCCGAGCAGAAGGGCAGAGCCCTGGAGCAAGCTGGCTTTCAGTGAAGCACGATAATACGCCATAATAATCCCCCATTGTACCTTTCCTGCTCCATCTTCCTGCACACACAGCCCCCATGCACACCACTACTTCACATACTCAGCTATGTATCGTCGACTGAAGGCGTTATTCACAAAGCATCAAGATTTCGGTGCTTTTTCCTTTCAGTGCACTTCGGCGATTCCATTTCGCCAAAACAACGGTGTAGTCACTATTCACCGTAGGGTCACTGTAGTGCGTCGAAGATGGAGTCGCAGAAAAGAGCGGTGAACTGACCTTGGCGAAATCCACCGAACTGCCCAAAAGATGGAACTCTGTTATTCTTCTAATTGGTGTTTAAAGCAATAAAACTAAATTAAAAATTGTCTAAATAATATAAAAGGTCGAAAACTAAATTAAAAAAACGGCTTTTAAATAAAGCGGTAAATATAAATTTCGCAAAAAAAATAAAATACAAAAAGATGTGTTAAAATGAATAAATAAATGTAATTTTAGTTGAAAATGAAAAGAATAAACATTAAAATAAATAAAATTATTATTAGAATTATTATTATATATTTTATATTATTATTATTATAAAATATTATTTCATTTAGTGACTAGATCGAACTGCCGTGAAATTGCATCGTACGGAAAAACTCACCGTTTGGTGCAATTTGGTGTCAAGTTTGGTTATTAGTCAGTAACCCCTTAAGTGTGTCATCCCTCTCCTCTTAGATTGTAAGCTCTTGAGCAGGGTCTTCTCTGCTACTGTTTTGCGTGTCTAACTTGTATGTATATTTGGTTATTTGTCCCACCCATTGTACAGCGCAACAGAACAATTGTAATTGCTCCTCACTGTTTGGCATTGGGCATTGAATTGACCCTTTGGGTCATAGGTCCAGAAAAACGTCCAATTGTCTTGCATTGTGTGGGATGTATGTAAATGACATCACCAGGGGTACCATTCGGTGTCGTTAGCCCACTATCAGATCTCATTCAGCTGCAATCTCTTAGCTCTTGTAGCCTACCCAACACAATAGATCCCCATGCAGCCTTGTCTAAACATTCTTTGCTCCACCCTACTGCCTTTTCACTCCTGTTTTATGCCATACCACAGCTCTAAGGTAAAACTCACCATAACATTTTGCTAAATGTTGCATCATGGGAATAATCCAGAAAATGGAAACAGGAGATAAAAACCTAACTTTATTTTTCCTTTTTCCATCCCATCCAATTACTTCAAACAAAGGGAAAAAAACAGCAGCATGTGTTTTATAATGTGTTTTATAAGGTGGTTTTATAATGTGGTTTTATTTTAATGCACAAGAAATCTAGTTACAGCTTATGTACGTGGTAGTGTCCCTTTAAAAATACATAAAAATCAGCCGACGCGCTCTGTCCTAAGCCGTATAACTACTTTGCCCTGTGTGGATAAACTTTTCTAAAAGGATGCTGGGCTTTTTTTTCTGTCCAGGAACATGATATACTTTGTAATTGATTATTCTTGGCTGGAGCACATGTAGCTCTTAGCACCAGGGACTTCTACGCAGTTATCGCCTTTTATGCAGCTCAGACAGCGTAATTTCACAGCGAGAAATTCTCCAGCCAATTGTTTGCGCTGATTCACTCTGTCTGGAATTACAACCTTATAATACATTAAATCCATTTATATTCATACAAAGTGTTTCAGCCTCCACGATGAAACAAACCTGTTTAAGTGTTTGAATCCGGCTCCCTTCATGGCGTGCAGCTGGTGCGCGTATCAATAATGATTGGATTTGCGTGTCGTGAGTTGAACGCTACGCAGCCTGAAAACTAGAGAAGAACAAAATCTCTTACTGCAATCTGATTCAGCCTTTTGCGCAGGAATTCATTCTGTCTCTCTGGAATCATTACATTTTTTTTTTTTTTTTTTTATTGTCTTCAATTTTAGTTTTCCAGAATTCCCCCCCCCCAATGAAATTTATATTATTCAGTATCATGGAACCAGATTGCTTAGTTATTTTCCTCATATGCTTTTACTTAAGAATGGATTGGTCCACTCTCCCTTTCTAACTCGCATAGTTAGTTTGGCCCAGTCCCATTTCCTGTTCAGCAAGCTTTTCTTCCTTTCAGACGAACCGCAGAGGCATGCGAGTAAGAGTCCTGTTTATACTGGGTAATTGCATCCTGTTTCACCTTCCTCCCACTACAAAGTACACCCAACTTCCTCCCATAACAAAGCATATTCAGAAAAGCCCTCTCTACCACAAGACATCTTTTATTTGCTGTTACTTTCCCAATAAAGTGAAGAAAATATAAAGGACTTTGTGTGCTTTCAAAAGAGGATGAGTTAAGCTATCTGACTTCAATTATATCCTGCATGTGACATTCACTTCTTGCATATGTCACGTCCAGCGCCATCCTTGGGTCCCGGCGGCTGGCAGTACATTCCTCGCTGCTTGCTGGCTGGCCACTGAGTGAAGTATTGGCCGATTGCGGGTCACTGACATGGACGGTGCACGGCGTGATGATGTGGGATCTGCCAAGCTTAAAACAAGACACCTGAGCCCTGGTTCCTTGCCCTGATGTGGTTTTCACTCCTCTCAGTGCATTCTTTGTATTCATTTATTGGATCACCTATTGTATGCGTTTTGTCTTGGCTGACTTATTCTCCTGGCAGCTGACCCCTTGGCTCCTGACTGACAGCCCCGCTTTGGTATAACGACCCCTGGCACTTGGCTGACAACCCGCTCTGGCTTTACGTGTATTCTGGTATTAACCCTTGGTGTCTGTTGTTCTGTTGGCGTATACCTCTGGTACGTCTGTGTTTGGAAATAGGTAGAAATCCGATCACTTCAAGGACCGGCAGTGTAGGATAGTTGCTCTGTGTACAGGGATTAGATATATCTAGGAGGTACGTGACAATATGACCCTGGGGTTCCAGAATATTCAGTGAAGCTGGACAGTGCAACGTGCAGGACGCCGTCATGTCGAAAAAAGAGAAAGAAACCGTCTCACTAAGAAGAAAAAGGATTTAAAGCATAACATAAACCATCCCTCATCCTCCCCCTATCCTAGCAATGGGTTAAGTACCGGGTCGACTTTCCCTTATCTGAAATGCAAAACCATCCCTCATGTGCCCCCTATCCAGTAAAGGGTTGAGTCTCCCATATCTGAAATGCTCGGAACCAGAAGTGTTGTGGATTTGGGATTTTTGGGGATTTTGGAATATTTGCATATAATAATCAGATATATTTGAGATGGGACCCCTGTCTAAACACAAATTCATTTATGTTTCATACACAGCCTGTAGGGCATTTTATAGAATTTTTTTAAATCATTTTGTCCAGCGTTACATGAGGTCATGGGTGGGATTTTTCTCTTGTGGGTCATGTTGGCACTAAAAAAGGTTTTCGTATTTTAGAACATTTCCAATGTCAGATAAAGAGATACTCGACCCAACATCTCCTTGCCAAATAGGTTATTACAGTAAGGAATACAGTGGGAATATTCCCAAATATTTCTTACTGTATAATTAATAGAGATGTGCATTTGTTTCGGAAAAATTCAGAATTTGGAACTAAATTTGATAATTCGTATTCGGAAGTACTTCCGAATAACAAATTGATATGATACGAATTCAAAACGAAACGGTACATTACAAATTTATTTAGTTTTACACTGTGTCATCATAAAAGAAAAATTTGAATAACTGATATCAACTATTGAATTTGAAATGAACTATCAAATTGATATCAACTGTCGAATTTGAAATGAACTATCAAATTGATATCAACTATTGAATTTGAAATGAATTATCAAATTGATATCAACTATCGAATTTGAAATGAACTATCAAATTGATATCAACTATTGAATTGGAAATAAACTATCAAATTGATATCAACTATGGGATTTGAAATGAACTATCAAATTGATATCAATTATTGAATTTGAAATGAATTATCAAATTGATATCAAATATTGAATTTGAAATGAACTATCAAATTGATATCAACTATGGGATTTGAAATGAACTATCAAATTGATATCAACTATTGAATTTGAAATGAATTATCAAATTGATATCAAATATTGAATTTGAAATGAACTATCAAATTGATATCAACTATGGGATTTGAAATGAACTATCAAATTGATATCAACTATGGGATTTGAAATGAATTATCAAATTGATATCAACTATTGAATTTGAAATGAACTATCAAATTGATATCAACTATGGGATTTGAAATGAACTATCAAATTGATATCAATTATTGAATTGATTTTAACTTACAATACAAATAAAAGTCAGAAAAGGACT
Source organism: Leptobrachium leishanense (assembly GCA_009667805.1). Classification (NCBI taxonomy): domain Eukaryota; kingdom Metazoa; phylum Chordata; class Amphibia; order Anura; family Megophryidae; genus Leptobrachium; species Leptobrachium leishanense. The sequence continues at coordinate 27,636,596 of CM019064.1, read as the reverse complement.
TTATGAAACAATTTAATTTTGTTTCACTGTTTAATTTGACTCAAATACTAAATCTTAAATACTAAATTTAAGCCTAGCTTTTCTTTTAAAAGCAAAATTTGATTAATTGGGGTTTTATTTAGTGATCCAAAATTCGAATTGATATCAACTATCGAATCGATATATGAAATTTGAATGGATTTGAAATTTCAAATCGATCCAAAACGAAACTAAACGAAATACGAATCAAAATTAGTTCCGAAATTTCAAAAAAGAAATGATTTAAAAACGTAATGCAACAAAACAAACAAAACAAAATTTTCAGCCATGCACATCCCTAATAATTAATCAAAAATGATTTTCCGTAAACCCACTGGTTCCTGACGGTGGATTTTTGGGAAAAATCACATGGCAGTGAAGGGGTTAACATTTCTTGCCAAACAACATTTTTTTGGTGTAGTCTGTTGCAAGATATCCTGCAGACCAAATGTTAAAATGAGAGAAGAACTGAACGAGGTGATACTCGCCATGCTTGAAAACGCGTTTTACAGAAGCCATTATTCAGGAGTTCATGAAAGCGTGTACAAACATTTCAGGGACTTGTTAACATCTGAGGGAAAAGCTGCCTGACCTTTTTGGTTCTAAAATGTACCATATGGGCTTTCTGACAAACCTCCTAAAGGGCAGGTTTAACACGCTCACAAGCTGTGCTCATCTGATCAGGCTTCAAACGAAAACCGGATTTCAAAAGCATCCGAAGGTGAATTTTACACGTGTGAAGATCCAAGATGCCCGTTCGCGTGTTTTTATTCTCTGGCTGAAATCATGTTTGGTGGAATTTGACGACAGGAAAATATAAGGATTTAAAAAGCAATCAGTCAAAGAGGAGGATGTACATATATTATAAATATGGTTTGATTTGTTCTACATCGTAATGAATTTTACTGAATTTATTAATTAAAAAAACAATGACATTTACATCACGGCACAACCAGTCAACATTCATATTGCTATAATACCGCTACGGTACGATGTGAAAGTCAACAATTTTATTCTAGGGATTATTCAGAGAGCACCGAAATGTCGCCGACATTTCTTTGCTCTCTCGTTCCCCACAGCATTCACCGCAGGGTCCCCGGAGTGCAGGGAAAACCCGCCGCAAACCTGCCACAATCCTGCCAAACACCCGGCGAAAAGCGCCGGAAAAACCACGCCGAAAACGCCGGAAAAAGCCGCCCGAGCCGCCGATCACAGGGCAGACCAGCCACCGTATAAACGGGATAAATTGTACCATTTTTATAAGCTATAGGTTTTTAGGGTTAGGGTCTCTAAGTAGGGTTAGGTTATTATTTCTGCTTATTTTTGGGTTAGATTTGGTTTTAGGATTAGCTTTCTAAGGTTTAGGGTTTCGTTTAGGGCTAAGGTTAATTTTTCAATTCATTTTTAAGCAACAGATTCTGCTCCTTCTTTATGCCGGAATGACAATGCTCCAGTTCAGGAAGTATCAATAAATTTGGTGTAATGTCTATAATAAAACATACTATATCCATACTTGGTGTGCCTATACTATTTCAGTCGAAAACATACAGGGTTATTCAAAGAGATCCGCCAAATCCTGGTGAATTGCCTGCACATACGGTGCCTGTTCGGTGCCTGTTCGAGGCAGTGAATCCCCATAGAGAAGCAATGCTTCGTCTATTCATAGAACACAAAACAACAGGGAAAAGTTGCTGAAGTGCCCTGCTGTTCGGTGGTTTAATTCGGCAAGTTTATTCAGGCGAATCCCATAGGCTTCAATGTTAAAAATATTCCTGTTTTAATCCAATATCTAATAAACCATTTATTATAATATTCTGCAGTAAAAAGTCTCTTTAATTATAGATTTTTTAGGATCTTTTAGGCATTTTTCTGGATTTTTAGTGAATAATTTTTTTTGTTTTTTTAAATATTTTTTTCTGTAACAGCCCTTTTTATTATCATTCATTGGATCTTATATGTAAATTCCAGACATTTTCGGTTTGTAGTTTCTTTGCAAACAGCATTTCACTTTTCAAACATTGAAGCGTACTCATTGTTTTTTTTTTTCACTCCATTCATCTGCGGTGTCGGCTTTCTCTGGCGGCTGCTCTGTACTGTGATCGGTGGCTGCTCAGGTTTCTCCGCAGAGTGTTCGCCGGGGTTAAGCCAGATGTTTTTGCAGGTTTCGGTGTACATTCGCCGGGCTTTGCCGTGAGTGTTCGTCTTTGCGGCGGCTTTTCCCTGCATTACGACGGCCCTGTGGTGCTTGCTGAATACACCGCAGGGTTGCCGAAATGGTATCGCCGAATCGCACCGAATTGAAGAGAACGAAAAGACACAGAAGGTGCGGTGACTTTTCGATTCTCTTTGAATAACCCTGATATATTGGGAAATGGACACCCTGTTTTATAATTTAATACCTGGATCAGTTTCTGTAGATGTTTCTCTGGCCATTACATCAGCTGGACCCATTAGAATTTGGGTGGATTGCTTAATTACTTTGCATTTAATCAAATATTGATTCAATCTGCCATTATGTTTAGATATAGTGTATAAAGGACATGCAGGATGTAATGCTGTGCATTTAACTGTGGATTTAACCCCATTCTATCATTCAAAATGTAACAGGTAATATAAAACATTAAACAATTAAATATTGATTTACTGTATATTGTAAAATGATATATTATTAAATACACAGCTTGGCCAAAAAAAGGTCATACAGGGCTCGCATTCGCCGTGGCATGGTTTGGATAAGCTCCTGCAATGTCACAGCATTTATTTGCGTCCAGAGTGGCATTAGTTTGTGGCCAAGATCTTGTATTGATGATGGGAGAGTCGCAGCGCTGCGTAAAGTCTTCTCCAGCACATTATCCCAAAGATTAACCTCAATGGGGTTAAGGTCTGGACTGTGCGGTGGCCAATCCATGTGTGAAAATGATGTCTCATGCTCCCTGAACCACTCTTGCACAATTTGAGCTCGATGAATCCTGGCATTGCCATCTTGGAATATGCCCGCTGTGCCATCAGGGGAGAAAAAACCCATTGATGGAAAAACCTGCTCATTCAGTATAAACAGGGAATCGGCTGAGTTTGTTTTCGGGCGCTTAACGTCACTGAACCTAGACCTGACCAACTGAGGCAACCCCAGGTCATAACAGGCTTCTACAGTGGGTGGCCACATTTCTTTTTGGTGTATATGTATAGAGCATTCACTGCATGAGTACGTATGGCGGATTGGCAACTCTTGGTGACCCCTATTATGTCTGCCAACATGTAAGCCACATACAAGAAACACACATTTATACACTGTTATTACAGAATTTATTTTTCAATACTATTTTCCAAATGTAAGCGTGGGGTCTCATCTAGCAGCATCCAACACTTACAGTCATTTCACTGAATTGTACAGGGCAGCGCTCAGGGCCGGATTTGCATCCCAGGAGCCTGTAGGTACAGAAATGTGGTGATCCCCTATCCCCCAAACAAAAACAGGAAACATACCAAAATGACTTTTTAAATTTTCATTTTGGGGCAAATTATTATTATTATTATTTTTTTTAAAAAAAAAAAACATTTTAAAAAAACGAAACCAGTTTCTCTCTGCGCTCAAATCAAAAGGGGCAGAATCTGTTGCCTTAGTTGAGTTAGTGCAGTGGCATTGTGTAGTGTGTGGTGTAAAAATAAGATATGCAGGGTTCCAAAGTCTCTCCTCACTGCAGCGCCACGGTCTAGGTTGTCGATCAAACATTGCGTTGTATCATCAGCTCCACACTTGCTGGCAGTGTGGGAAATGAGAAGGTGAGTTAGTGCAGCACTGTTCACTTTATAACTGTAAACTGAATAATAGTGCTGCTTTGGAAAAAAAACAGAGAAACATATTATTTTATTTATTTTATCTTAAAATAACTCTAACCTGGTTATTTTTGGAATCAATGGAAAGGCCATATCATGGCCTTTCCAATGATACCTCATATGTCCTTCTACTAGAGAGATACAGTGGCCTAAATTAGTGTAACAAAATAATAATAAAAAAAATTGTTTACAGAGCAAGCTGCCCCCTTGTGGAAGGTGCCTGTAGGCACATACCTACTCTGCCTAGTTATAAATCCGGCCCTGCCAGTGCGGCCCAGGGCTCCCCTGGACGTGTCATTCCCTATGCATTCACACGCATCAGAAGCCTGGGAGCACCACTTCTCTGCATCTCTCTTCCCTGCTTAACGCAATATTATACTGATTTAAATTATGCTGCAATATTTTAAAAATGTATGTACTATAGATACATATTTAATCATTTTCCAAGCGGTGTTTTCTGTTGTATGTCTATGTGTCCACCCTTTAAGTTCACATAATGTATATATATATCTTTTGAAGGTGCTGAACAATATAAAAGGGGAGGGGGCGAGAAAAGAAAGAACACAATAGAATTTGAGCTTGTATCCTTTGAAAGATTGAGTCCGTCTGTTTAAAAAAAAAATCCTTTCTTGGAAAAAGCAATTAGTTACTTCTCGGACTCGTTCACTGTTTGACAGCAATCTGAAGATAATTAAAAGTTTATATAGATAGTCTGCAAAGTTAAACCTAAAAGCGTGATTCCTCCCTGAACATTTAACTCCAATGGACTGTTACTGCAGAGCTATCGATGACGTACAGCCGGCTTCACATCTCGACAAAGCCATTTTTCTTATGCTAAAGCCATTGTTCCGTTAAGGTGGCGAAAACGGGATGAATACGTTCCTCTTAGAAGAAAGACATTTCGGAGCTGAATTCATGTCTCAAGGTTTCTGTGTAGATTGAGGATTAACCCACTGATGTGTCGGCCCGTCTACGACTCAGGTGTCCTGATCCCGTCACAGTATACATTTTCCAGTGTATAGTAAAAAATAGAGATGTGCATTCGTTTCGGAAAAATTATGAATTTGGAACGAAATTTGATAATTCGTATTCGGAAGTACTTCCGAATAACAAATCGATATGATACAAATTCGAAACGAGATGGTATATAACGAATTTATTTCGTTTTACACAGTGTCATCATCATAAAAGAAAAATGTGAATAATTGATATTAACTATCGAATTGAGATGATCTATCGAATTTATCTTAACTTACAATACAAGTAATAGTCAGCAAAGGACTTTATGAAACTAATTAAATTTGTTTCACTGTTTAATTTGACTCAAATACTAAATCTGTGACACAGCTTAAAATGTAACCCTAGCTTTTCTATCAACAGAAAAATTAGATTAATTGGGGTTTTATCTAGCGATCCAAAATTCGAACTGATATCAAATATTGAATTGATATATGAAATTCGAATCAATTCGAAATTTCAAATCGATTCGAAATTTAACCCTTTCGCTGCTGAGGCGTTTCCCGCCTCTGTGCTGAGCTCATTTTTACTGATTTTGCTCATCATGTTTAAACGTGTTTTGAAGGCTTATTTTAGTATATGACCCAGACATATTATATATCGTTCTTTCCGTCAGACTCGGCAGATTCATAATATGTCATTATTATATGTATACGTTATGTCCTGTCTGTATATTATAACAAAAAATGCAATAAAATATAAATTTTTAATAATTTACAATATGTAAAGTGTTTTTTTTCACATTTTAACATGCAAGCAATTGCGGTTATATTTTGTATGGGGTGCGCTTGTTAAAAAAATTAGAAATGGGGTCTCGTTACATTTTTTTTGGGGAAAATTACGCGATTTTTAACAAACGCACCGCATACAAAAATCGTTAGTGCAGCATCATTGTTCACATTATAATTGAAATGGGAACAATATTGCTGCATTAACAAACCAAAAAAAGAAAAAAAACGTATTTTTTTTATAATTTTTTTAAAATATTTTTTTATTTTTTATTTTTGGTCATGTTTGGTATCGTTGGAACGGCCATGCTCTGGCCGATCCAACAGTACCAAACATTAACCCCTAGCTGCCACGGATCGGGAGATAGGGGGTTCATTGGAACCCCCTATCTCCACCATTGGTGGCAGTTAGGGGCTAACTCCAGGACTGGCGTCATTGTGCTATGCACGATGACGCCAGTCCTCAGGGGGCATTCCCGGAAGCTTGGCCGACATCCAAGATGTCGGCCAGCTCTGGGAAAGGATCATGTACCGGCGCTTTTCGGCGCCGATTCGTGATCCGGCCCCCATGGGGTTAATGCCAGGTACCGTTAGGAAGGGCAGGCTGTGCCCTTCCAAACGGTGCCTGGATTAACCCTCTGCACCCCGGCGATCGGGAGGGAGAGAGGTCTGAAGGACCTCCCCCCTCCCTTTCAGGCGCCTCCTGAACACACGCGGGGGGCGCCTGAATTAGATGTCATTGCTACTGGTGTATTTTGGCCTAGGGCGGCCAACAAGGCCTAGGCCTAGGGCGGCACTTTCCAGGGGGTGGCGGCCCGCCGGGTGGCCCACCCCTAAAAAAAAATATATATATATATATATTTATTTTTTTTTTACTTTTGCAAACTATTTTACCAGGAAGGAAACATTGAGATGTCACTAATTTTCAAGTATGTCTGGGTAGGCAAGGCCTAGGCTTTCACTTTCCAGGGGGCAACAAAAAACCTCACCACTAATTGGGTTACTCACAGAGCACCGAAATGACGCCAACATTTTGGTGTTCTGTAGTTCCCTGCACTTCGGGGAATAAAATTTCCCCACCCTGCAGTGAATTCACCATTCACCGCAGGGTCCCCAAAGTGCATGGAGTCGGCCGCTGTATGCTGCCACCGCAAACCCACGGCCTGTTGTTTTCAAAAGAACTACTGAATGAAAATGTCTGGAATTTACATATAAGATCCTATGATTGATAATAAAAAGTTCTGTTACAGAAAAAGAAGAACCGCTATTAAAATTAAGGGGGGGAATTTTGCCAAAAAAATCTGAAAAATTACTAAAAGGTAATAAAAAAAAATCTATAAATAAAGACTTTTTACTGCAGATTAAAATAATAAATGGTTTATTAGATATTGCATAAAAACGGGAATATTTTTAACATTGAAACCTATGGGGTTCGCCTGAATAAACCTGCTGATTGAAACCACCGAACATCAGGGCATTTCACTGACATTTCTCTGCTGTTTGGTGTTCTCTGAATAGATTAACCATTACTTCTCTATGGGGATTTGCACTGCCTTCAAACAGCACCGTGCTTGCTGGTAGTTCGCCAAACTTGTGCGTGAGCATATCACCAGAGCAGTGGTGTACTTAGAGGAGTGGCGGAGGGTGGGCCACCCCAGGTACCAGTAATTATTGGGGTGTCATTAGGGGGTACTAGGAGGTGCCACTGTCACTGTGTGTCAGCTTTGAGCTGTGTTCTCAAACAACGAGCAGCGGAGCATGGCGTTTGCATACAGAATAAAATCAAATAGAATAAAAATCCCCCTCTCCTCCCTCCATAGCTCCTCCCCTGCCCCGCAGCAGCTCTAGGAGAGGGGAGGGGGATGTGATTTGTGTCCAGAGAGAGAAGATGACAGTAAACGGCAGGTAAAGGTGGGGTATTAGCAGAATATGAAGCCCTGTCTGCTTACTGCTGTTTAAAGTGGACCTTTCCTTAACCAGCACTGCAGTGATAGAAATTTGTCATTGAGCTGCCTGGCTCCTGGTGAGGCTGCGTGCGTGCAGGTCACACTCGGTCCGGCCAGTCAGGTGGTACTGACTGGCTGAACCACGTGACACGCATGCAGGCACGCACGCAGCTGCCCACCCTTTCCTTAACATGGACTGTCACTCTATTCTGGACTGAACACCCACCGGGAAGGGAATCAAAGCCACGGTGCACCCTCTGGCAGTGGCACCCCACTGCTGACAAGATGGCTCCATGCACAGGCACAGCCACGATCCTAACGTGGCCTGGAGGGACCTCCTGCAGAGTCTGCACACAGTCCCTGCTGACTCTGCACACAGCCCTACCGCGGACGGAGGCCGGTAAATGTAGAATAAATAATTGCTGTGTGCTCATATACACTCGGTTTCATGGGAGTTTTATTGCAGTGGATTCTGATGCACTCATACACACCACACATTGCATTGCTGGGAGTTTTATTGCTGTGGATTCTGATACGCTGACACACACCACACATTGCATTGCTGGGAGTTTTATTGCTGTGGATTCTGATACGCTGACCCGCACATTGCATTACTGGGAGTTTTATTGCTGTGGATTCTGATACACTCATACACACTGCACATTGCATTGCTGGAATTTTTATTGCTGTGGATTCTGATACGCTGACACACACCAAACATTGCATTGCTGGGAGTTTTATTGCTGTGGATTCTGTGATACATACTGCATAGTACTGTGAGTTTTATTGCCCTGGAGCTCTGGGATACACTCATACACACTGCACATTACTGTGAGTTTTATTGCTGTGCAGTTCTGTGATATGCTCATACACAGTGCACATTTCTGTGGGTTTTATTGCTGTGCAGCTCTGTGATACGCTCATATGCAGTGCAGGTTTCTGTGGATTTTATTGTTCAACCAATTAGAGCGGCTGTGATCCAGTATACTTGACATGCGTGGCTGTTCTTTGTAAAAATGCTTGAATTTAAACATTTCATAATTTTATTTATCGCAATAGATATATTTGAAATGGTATACAAAATATACAAGTAGGCGCTTGGTATCCAATTTTAATATAAAGAGAGGAAAAGGCGGAGTTCTAAGAGGAAAAGGTGGAGCTTAAAGAGGAAGGGTGGGGATTAACCAGGAAGAGGTGTGCCCTTGACAGGAAGGGGTGCCTCAAATTTAAATTAGGGGGTGCACGAGTTTAGTCAGGCCTAGGGCAGCACAAAACCTAAATACACCACTGGTCATCGCGCCGCCGCAATGACATCTAATTGTGCCGGCGGCGGTTCCGGGTGCTGGGCTGACATCGAGGATGTCAGCCACACCGGGGGGCACTGCGATCGGCCGGAATCCGGCCGATCACTGGCCCCAAAGGGAGGACGCGCTCAGCGTAATATGAAATATAGTTCCGAAATTCCAAAAACGAAATGATTTAAAAACTAAACGAAACTAAACAAAACAATTTTTTCAGCCATGCACATCCCTAGTAAATAAAAATATTAGCCAAACATCATTAATGCACTTAATCTGCCTATAAGAAAATGCAGGGATTAAAGGGGTTATTTAAAGAGCACTGAAATTTCGTGCTCTTTCATTCGGCGCACTTTGGTGATTTCAGTTCACAGACCAGGCAGAACATTCACTATTCGGGGTCCTTCGAAGTACGTCGAACAAGGAGTCACCGAAGCCAACCACCAAAGATGGCCAATGATCCGCCACACGCTGCCGAACTCATTGCCGCACGCCGCTGAAAACAGCGGACAAGCCGCCGAACTGACCGCCGAATGCCGCTGAAAACCGCAGATGATCTGCCAAATGCCGCTGAAAAAAAAACACTCAGATGTTGAACTGGGGGTAAAAAAAAAAACTTAAAACAATAAAAATGCATGGAAATAATATAAAAGGTCCTATAAAAAATTAATAAAAAGGTCTGTTAAAAAAACGCAATAAAAAAAATCCAAATATCTGAAACATTCTATAAAATAAAATAAATAAAATGGCTTTTTGCTGCAAATGAAAAGAATAAAAGGTTGAATATAAATATATTAAAAACGATATATATATATTTTTTTACATTGAATCATATGGGATACGCCTGTTTACACCTGAGGAACGAAAGCACCGAAAATCAGGGCATTTCACTGACATTTTGGTGCAGTTTGATGTTCTCTGAATAGATTAACCATTACTTCTCTATGAGACAATTTCAATACCGACAAAGATGGCCCAATTGTATCAATCTGCACCGTATTTCGCTGTCAATTCGCCAGTATTTGGTGATTTGAGAGCGTTTTTTTCTAAAAATTTTATAAAGAGTTTTCTTTTTTCTGTAACACACCTTTTTATTATCATTCATTGGATCTTATATGTAAATTTCAGACATTTTCGCTTAGTCGTTTGTTTGCAAATAGCGTTTCACTTTTCAAACATTCAAGCATACTGTTTTTTTTCCATTCCATTCATCTGCGGTGTCGGGTTTTTGCGGCGGCTGCTCTGCGCTTTGATCGGCTCCTGCTCGGGTTTCTCTGGCGTGTTTGGTGGGGTTAATCCAGATGTTTTTGCAGGTTTCGGTGTGCATTCACTTGGGTTTTGCGGTGAGTGATCGGCAGGTTTTCGGCGGCTTTTCCCTGTACTACGACGGCCCTGTGGTGCTTGCTGAATACACCGCAGGGTCGCCGAAATGGGATCGCCGAATCAAGTCGAATTGAAGAGAATGGTGCGGTGACTTTTCGATTCTCTTTGAATAACCCTGTAGGTGTTTTTTTGTGCGCACTAGCGTGCGTTAAAAACGACTCACCCGTGCACTAAAAATGACGGAAGAGATGGGTAGACGCCAGACGATGCGTTAATTTTGACGCACGTCGTAAAAACTGAATTTGAGTTGAATGAAAAAAAAAGCTGGGCTTTTGACATTTGACGTTCAGCATGCGGCCAACGTCGCGTCAATCCTAGCGCACAAGCCTTGGTGTTTCCATGACGGACGTCTTCAGCGCGCGTTGTGCATGTGTTCTTCTCTATCCGAATAATTATATGCTGCAATGCATGCCGGTAAGGCTGGGTTCACACCTACGCGTTGCGCAGCATCGCGCAATGCGTGCGTTTTTTTACGCGCGTTCGCGCATACAAACGCGCGCACGCGCGTTCGCGGCTATGATATGGCCGCGAACGCGCGACTATCTGCAGAAAAGAAGCTCCCGAACTTCTTTGTGCGTCGGCCGTTTATCAGCGCGTTCATGCGCGCTGAGAAACGGCCAGGTGTGACATGCACACATAGGGAATCACGGGATTCCACTGTTTGAGCGTTTTACAGTGCGTAGGAACGCGCTGTAAAACGCTTAGGTGTGAACCCAGCCTTAGTGCGTTTTAACGCGCGTTTGTGCGCACAAAAAACGCCTAGTGTTAACCTAAATGGTTAACTTGAGCTCATTAGTATCCAGACTACGCCCCCTAGTGGGCCTAGGAGGAGGTGTATCCTTATCCTTTCTCCATTAACCTTTTCTATGTGTTTTTATGTGATTTGGGTGTTGGCAGGTGCCTGCTCTGTCTCAATTGTTGCGTTTAGTTTCTATAGCTTAATGTTAGGGTTAGTGGTTAGGGTTAGAGTTAGAGTTAGGGGTAGTTTTTATTAAAAAATATAAATAACTAGAATAAAATCTCCCTAATGTTGACCTTAAGTAATTTCAAAATCGTAAATACTCCAAAAATGATTAAAACAAATGTAAATCTTGCATGATACTCGCAGATTGAAAGCGACACATGGGGAGGTTCCAATGGAATCCCGTCGGCAGCGGGTGTCCAGAATCAGTGGATTTGCATGCAGTGCCTCTCATCATCATTTCAGCCGGAATAAGTTGCTTTATGTTCGTTATGTCGCAGTATGATGTGCTGATTGCTTAATTTGTAAATGTTTTGAATTTGTATCACACAAGGTCACAGGGTCAATAAAATTACATTGATGGAGCCTCAGCCTCCTGGAAAGCTCTCAACGATCAGTCAGTTGATTATAAGAGTTCATTGGATGGATAGTAGCTATATGAGGATCATATTTTAAGCAAATGACTCCGAGATCCTCCGCATATTTCTTTTAAAAGCATTTATAAATGACCTTAGAGCTAAAGGTGTTTCGGTTTTGCTGATGGTACAAAATGCCGCATAAAATGAGTCTTCTCTGCAAAAGGGTTTTAAGAAAAATCGAAAATGATTAAGTTATAGCAAATTGCGGATCCTTCTACAGGCGTCGGGCAGGAGCTCTGCTCCCATATACAGTTACATGGTGTATAGAACATCTTTATACAAAACACTAAAGGAGTTTGGATAATTCTAATGAAAACATTATTTCCTAATTAAATAATCAAAGTCACAAAAATCATGTTCAATCAAAAATTCTGAATCTATAAAAAGTATCTATCTATCCATATCTACAGGCCCAGACTGGGACAACAAATAGGCCCTCGTTTTAAGGTGAGCAACCTACTTTTGTCTACCGCTATACAGAAAAACACATATATTTATACACTACTCGATATGCACCCCTATTCTCAAACCATTGTATATACAGTAGGTCCTACTATACACCTATAAGGGCACCTACACACCCCAATTATACTCCTATACAGGCACACAGCAGTACAACTCACAATAATGTGTGGCGTGTATGAGCGTATCACAGAGCTCCACAGTAATATAACACAGTAATGTGCATTGTGTATGAGCGTATCAAAGAGTTCCACAGCAATAAAATTCACAGTAATGTGCATTGTGTAAGACCATATCACAGAGCTCCACAGCAATAAAACTCACAGTAATGTGCGGTGTGTTTGAGAGTATCAAAGAGCTCCACAGCAATAAAACTCACAGCAATGTGCAACCTTTTATGAACGTCTCACAGAGCTCCACAGCAATAAAACTCACAGTAATGTGCAGTGGTGTGCAGTGTGTATGAGCTTATCACAGAGCTCTTCTGCAATAAAACTCACAGTAATGTGTATGAGCGTATCAAAGAGCTCCACAGCAATAAAACTCACAGTAATGTGCGGTATGTATGAGTGTATCACAGAGCTCCACAGCAATAAAACTCACAGTAATTTGCGGTGTGTAAGAGCGTATCACAGAGCTCCACAGCAATAAAACTCACAGTAATGTGCTGTGAGTATGAGCGCATCACAGAGCTCCACAGCAATAAAACTCAGTAATGTGCGGTGAGTATGAGTGCATCAAAGAGCTCCACAGCAATAAAACTCACAGTAATGTGCAGTGTATATGAGCGTATCACAGAGCTCCACAGCAATAAAACTCACAGCAATGTGCGGTGTGTATGAGCGTATCACAGAGCTCCACAGCAATAAAACTCACAGTAATGTGCAGTGTGTATGAGCGTATCACAGAGCTCCACAGCAATAAAACTCACGGCAATGTGCGGTGTGTATGAGTGTATCACAGAGCTCCACAACAATCCTGCTGGATGGATGGATGTATCAGAGTTCCACAGCAATAAAACTCACTGACCGTAATGTGCAGTTTCCAATAGTGCATCACAGAGCTCCACAGGACTAAAACAAAAAATCAGTGCCTATTTCCGGTGGGGGGTGCCATCTTAGATGTCAGCCCTGCCTCCAGGTCTCCCCTCGTCAACTGACATCATTGCGCATGCTGTGATGACTTTGGTTAGCGAGGTAACCCCTAGCTGTCCAGGGATTTAGTAAATCCCTATGGTAGAGATAGGGGGGTCCTTTGGTATATTGAGGGTTATGTTTGGTATCATTTGGTATCATTGGAAAGGACAAAGCATGACCTTTTCAATGATACCACACATGACCAGGTTGCACATAAAAAAAAGCAAATAAATAAAAAAACTTAAATGTTTTTTGATTTTATTAATGCAGCACTATTGTTCACTTTTCAATTATAATGTGAACAATAGTATTGCACGACCGAAAAATATCGTTGCTTGTGTTAGCTAAAATAGCGTATTTTCGCACAAAAATACAGTAACAGCTTCCCATTCCTATTTTTTTTAACAAGCGCACCCCATAGAATATATAACCATAAAGGCTCGGATGATAAAATGTGAAAAAATTACTTTACACACTGTAGATGATTGAAATTTTAATGGAGATTCACTTTTTTTTTTTACATTTCTTGTTATAGCATTCTGGCAGGGCATGACGTATACATATAATAATGATATATTATGAATCTGCCAAAAAAATGGATATATAATTTGTCTGGGTTGTACAATAAAATGGGACTTCAAATCAAGTTTAAACACGATGAACGAAAAAAGTCAAAATGAGCTATTTTGTTATTTACTGCCACAAGATTACACGTCGGATAAAACACATTTTATTACTCGGCAGTTTATTGGACTATAAATAAAGTGTGTTACGCGGGCGCTTTGATGATTCAGCCGAACGTCTAGCTGACTGCCTCGATGTTACAGTTAAAAGATTTGCGATGAGACTCGGGCTGTATATAAAGAAACAAATGACATCTGTATGATTGGTTGTAATGAACATGTTAACGCAATAGACACCAAATCAAAGAAGTGCCAGGGAACAGAGAAACAATATCAGAGATAGCCTCTGGCTGGAACGTATCAACCAACCATCCCAAAAGCAACATCATTTTCTCTCTCATTTCCTTTTATATTCTTTGAACCTCTTTATCCATTTTACAGACCTAACAGAACAAACAACCGCATCATTTGACATCCAAAAATGTATATCAACATACATTTATTATTTCCTGTTACGCACCACGGTCAGATTCCTTAACCCCGTCACCCCATTGTACAGCACTGAGGAATCTGTTGGCGCTTTATAAATGCTTGTAACTGTAACTACCTGTATCGGGCGCTATGGCGCTCACCCCGGAGTAGCGTAGTCTGGATCTTAATGGACAGAGTATGAAAATACGAAATTTCACTGCAATGAATACTGTAATACCTAGAATCCCAAACCAGGGAAGTATTACTCAATCCTGAATACCACTCAGCACCAAATGATTTTGTGACCACTAGGTTACAGAGTGAAAGCACTTTTACTCGTTGACAACATATACAGTGGTGTTCAAAATTATTCAACCCCCAATGCTGTAAAGGGTTTTAGGGAATTTAGTGTACATTTGTAATTGTATTCAGAATGAAATCCTACAAGGACTTTTTAAAGAACCATATGCAACTAAAATGACATCAATTGGTTTTGTAATACAGTAGTAAATGTTTCTTTTGTGAATTCTTCATTGACACAATTATTCAACCCCTTAACCCTTTCGCTGCTGAGGCTTTTCCCGCCCCTATGCTGAGGTCATTTTTACCTGTTTTGCGCATCATGTTTAAACGTGTTTTGAAGGCTTATTTTAGTATATGACCCAGACATATTATATATCGTTCTTTCCGTCAGACTCAGTAGATTCATAATATGTCATTATTATA
The DNA here is from genome assembly GCA_009667805.1 of Leptobrachium leishanense. Classification (NCBI taxonomy): domain Eukaryota; kingdom Metazoa; phylum Chordata; class Amphibia; order Anura; family Megophryidae; genus Leptobrachium; species Leptobrachium leishanense. Next base: position 27,621,574 of record CM019064.1, on the reverse strand, counting down.
TGTATACGTTATGTCATGTCTGTATATTATAACAAAAAATGCAATAAAATATGTATTTTCAATAATTTACAATGTGTAAAGTGTTTTTTTCCACATTTTAACATGCGAGCAATTGCGGTTATATTTTGTATGGGGTGCGCTTGTTAAAAAAATTAGAGATGGGGTCTCGTTACATTTTTTTTGGGGAAAATGACACTATTTTTAACAAACGCACCGCATACAAAAATCGTTAGTGCAGCATCATTGTTCACATTATAATTGAAATGGGAACAATATTGCTGCATTAACAAACCAAAAAAAATAAAAAAAAGTGTTTATTTTTTTTTGGTTTTTTTTAATTTTTTTTTTTTTTTACAAAATTTTTCACTTTCATGTTTGGTATCGTTGGAACGGCCATGCTCTGGCCGATCCAACGATACCAAAATTTAACCCCTAGCTGCCACGGATCGGGAGATAGGGAGTTCATTGGAACTCCCTATCTCCACAGTTGGTGGCAGTTAGGGGTTAAGTCTAGGACTGGCGTCATCGTGCTACGCACGATGACGCCAGTCCTCTGGGGGAGTTCCCGGAGGCTTGGCCAACATCCAAGATGTCGGCCAGCTCCGGGAAAGGATCGCGAACCGGCGCTTTTCAGCGCCGATTCGCGATCCAGCTCCCCAGGGGTTAATGCCAGGCATCATTTGGAAGGGCAGGCTGTGCCCTTCCAAATGATGCCTGGGTTAACCCCCTGTGCGCCGCCGATCGGGAGGGAGAGAGGTCCGAAGGACCTCCCCCCCCTCCCTTTCAGGCGCCTCCTCCGCACATGCGGGGGGGGCGCCTGAATTAGGTGTCATCGCGCCCCCGCGATGACACCTAATTCTGGCGGCTGCTGGTCCGGATGCCGGGCTGACATCCAGGATGTCAGCCCGCACCGGAGGGGCCAGCGATCGGCCGGAACCCGGCCGAACGCTGACCCCGATGGGAGGACGCGCTCAGCGCGTCCTCCGCATACCAGCGGGACTGCTGAGGACGCGCTGAGCGCGTCCTCAGCAGTGAAGTGGTTAAAGACTACCACTCTGAAGAACAGAGGTTCATTCAAGTGTTTTCAATCATGGTATGTGGATGTCACGGAGCAGCAATAAAGCATAATAAGCACCAATTAGGCAGCTTTAAAATGACTGTGATACTCAGCTCCTTCTAGACATTTACTGGTGTGGTTACAAACATGGTGAAGTCAAGAGAATGGTCCAGTAAGACAAGAGAAGAGGTGATTACTCTTCACAGGAAGGGCAATGGCTATAAGAAGATTGCAAAGATGTTAAACATACCAAGAGAGACCATAGGAAGCATTATTCGCAAATTCAAGGCAAAGGGCACTGTTGAAACGCTACCTGGTCGTGGCAGAAAGAAGATGCTGACTTCAACTGCTGTGCGCTAGCGTAGAGTGGAGAAAAGTCCCCGTGTGACTGCTGAGGAACTGAGAAAAGATTTGTCAGATGTGGGTACTAAAGTTTCAGCTCAGACAATACGGCGCACACTGCGTAATGAAGGCCTCCATGCCAGAACTCCCAGGCGCACCCCCTTGCTGTCTCCAAAGAATAAGAAGAGTCGACTGCAGTATGCCAAAAGTCATGTGGACAAACCACAGAAGTTTTGGGATAGTGTTCTGTGGACTGATGAAACAAAATTAGAACTGTTTGGGCCCATGGATCAACGCTATGTTTGGAGGAGGAAGAACAAGGCCTATGAAGAAAAGAACACCTTGCCTACTGTGAAGCATGGCGGGGGGTCAATCATGCTTTGGGGCTGTTTTGCTTCTGCAGGTACAGGGAAGCTTCAGCGAGTGCAAGGTACCATGAATTCTCTTCAGTACCAGGAGATATTGGATGACAATGTGATGCAGTCCGTCACAAACAATGAGGCTTGGGAGACGTTGGACCTTTCAACAGGACAATGATCCCAAGCATACCTCCAAGTCCACTAGAGCATGGTTGCAGATTAAAGGCTGGAACATTTTGGAGAGGCCATTGCAGTCACCTGACTTAAATCCGATTGAGAACCTCTGGTGGGACTTAAAGAAAGCAGTTGCAGTGCGCAAGCCTAAGAATGTGATTGAACTGGAGGCTTTTGCCCATGACGAATGGGCGAAGATACCCGTAGATCGCTGCAAGACACTTGTGTCAAGCTATGCTTCACGTTTAAAATCTGTTATAACTGTAAAAGGATGTTGTACTAAGTACGAAGATTGAATGTCACTTGGGGGTTGAATAAAACTGATAATGATGTGAGCACAGAAAAGACATTTGTGGTTATTTCATTATAAATGTTATGTTATATTTGTCTGACCTACACGTGCCTCTTTGATTTAATTGTAAGCAAGATGACTGAATGATCAAAATCAATGTCAAACTGGCCAAAACACTCAATTTCAGTGGGGGTTGAATAATTTTGAACACAACTGTATAATGACTCAAAATATGAGCATAACATGATTCAAGAAAATCGTGATTATTTCTGCATTCAGCAACCTGCAGGGCAGGACTTCTATATTGCGACTTGGTAGAAAATAGAACACTTGAAGGACCGTTATATTCTGCGACCTGCAGGGCAGACCTGCTAACATAGATTGTGCGATATACCTTGCAGGTAGACAAAACGTTGCACAAGTAACTTGAGTTATAGATAAATATTATATTCTTAGAGGCAGGTCTACTTGCACAAATCATGCGTGATATCGTGTGCCCAGTTTCAGGACTCGTTAGGCAAATCGGGAGGTCGATTAAACGAACAACCTGTAGGGCAGATCTCCCAAGGGAAAGCAGGCTGCGCAACATAGGCCTGTAAACACAGACAAATACACACAGGGAATCAAGCAGGGCTCGAGTCGAGTGGGAACGCGCAGGAACGGCGTTCCCGCACTTTTCCCACAGCGGGAACGCTGCGGGAACGCAGCGTTCCCCCTGTGGCCCGAGCCCAAACGCCGCCGCCGCACATTGCCGGCGGCCGGCGTGTTTCCTGTTACAAGGGCCGGTGACAGGAGGTGGAGCCGCTCGCCTGGCTGTTTCATAGTTCCCAGGCGAGCTGCTGCACTTCCTGTCAGCGGCCACTGAAGCAGGAAGCACGCGGCCGCTGGCAGAGGAGCAGAAGCAGCAGCAAAGGTGAGCTGGGCTGGGGGCAGTATCCCTGAGACCTGGGGGGGCAATATCCATGAGACCAGGGGGCATTATCCATGAGACCTGGGGGGCATTATCCATGAGACCTGGGGGGCATTATCCATGAGACCTGGGGGGCATTATCCATGAGAGCTGGGGCATTATCCATGAGACCAGGGGGCATTATCCATGAGAGCTGGGGCATTATCCATGAGACCTGGGGCAATATCCATGAGACCTGGGGCAATATCCATGAGAGCTGGGGCAATATCCATGAGAGCTGGGGCATTATCCATGAGACCTGGGGCAATATCCATGAGAGCTGGGACATTATCCATGAGACCTGGGGCAATATCCATGAGAGCTGGGGCAATATCCATGAGAGCTGGGGCATTATCCATGAGAGCTGGGGCAATATCCATGAGAGCTGGGGCATTATCCATGAGAGCTGGGGCATATCCATGAGACCAGGGGGCAATATCCATGAGAGCTGGGGCATATCCATGAGAGCTGGGGCATATCCATGAGAGCTGGGGCATTATCCATGAGAGCTGGGGCATTATCCATGAGACCAGGGGGCAATATCCATGAGAGCTGGGGCAATATCCATGAGACCAGGGGGCAATATCCATGAGACCTGGGGCATTATCCATGAGAGCTGGGGCATTATCCATGAGACCAGGGGGCATTATCCATGAGAGCTGGGGCATTATCCATGAGAGCTGGGGCATTATCCATGAGCTGGGGCATTATCCATGAGACCAGGGGGCAATATCCATGAGAGCTGGGGCATTATCCATGAGAGCTGGGGCATTATCCATGAGAGCTGGGGCATTATCCATGAGAGCTGGGGCATTATCCATGAGACCTGGGGCATTATCCATGAGAGCTGGGGGGGCATTATCCATATGAGCTGGGGCAATTATATCCATGTGAACTGGGGAAAATATATCCATATAACCAGTGCTGTGTATATTATTCTTGGGGTTCAGTGCTGTGTATATTATTCTGGGGGCTCAGTGCTGTGTATATTATTCTTGGGGTTCAGTGCTGTGTATATTATTCTGGGGGCTCAGTGCTGTGTATGTTATTCTGGGGGCTCAGTGCTGTGTATGTTATTCTGGGGGCTCAGTGCTGTGTATGTTATTCTGGGGGCTCAGTGCTGTGTATATATTCTGGGGGCTCAGTGTTGTGTATGTTATTCTGGGGGCTCAGTGCTGTGTATGTTATTCTGGGGGCACAATGTTGTGTATATTATTCTGGGGGCTCCGTGCTGTGTATATTATTCTGGGGGCTCAGTGCTGTGTATATTATTCTGGGGGCTCAGTGTTGTGTATGTTATTCTGGGGGCTCAGTGCTGTGTATATTATTCTGGGGGCTCAGTGCTGTGTATGTTATTCTGGGGGCTCAGCGCTGTGTATATTATTCTGGGGGCTCAGTGTTGTGTATGTTATTCTGGGGGCTCAGTGTTGTGTATGTTATTCTGGGGGCTCAGTGTTGTGTATATTATTCTGGGGGCTCAGTGCTGTGTATATTATTCTGGGGGCTCAGTGCTGTGTATATTATTCTGGGGGCTCAGTGCTGTGTATATTATTCTGGGGGCTCAGCGCTGTGTATATTATTCTGGGGGCTCAGCGCTGTGTATATTATTCTGGGGGTTCAGCGCTGTGTATATTATTCTGGGGGTTCAGCGCTGTGTATATTATTCTGGGGGTTCAGCACTGTGTATATTATTCTGGGGGTCTGTGCCTGGAGAGATATATATATATATATATTATATATATATATAATATATATATATAATGCGTTAGTCCAGTTGCCACAATCGCGAGTATACCTGTACGTAGTGATACCTTTCACTGATCAGTATAGTTTCCAGTTTACACTCTTGAAAGCTTGTCTTTTAAATGTAAAGTTAACCCAATAAAAATGGTATCACCGGCACGCGCTGCTATACTCGTATATATATATATATATATATATCACATTATTTTCTTCAGGTAATGGGGGTTGTGGAATTCGTGGGTGAGTTCCCTCACTTTTTTTCCCAGGACTTGACCCCTGGAATCAAGCGTGAGAATAGTCAGTGGGAAATCCGGGTCTATCAACAAATCAGGGTCCTCGTACAAGCAGTTATCGGTAACAGAAAATCAGGATATGAAAAGAGCAAACACAAGTCAGCTGGCAATGCGGGAACTATACTCCACGTCAGGGCGACGAGTATAGATTTGCGCCCTGTATTTAAGGCCGACAGCCCCGCGTCATTATGCTTGTCCCCGCCCCTTCAGACGCCGCAAGTGTTCCTGGCACCCAGCCAGCCAGCGATGCCGCCGGACACCCAGACCCCCCCAAGCAGCGCTGCAGGGGGAGAGGATGTCACACTACCATAATAGAGTACACTGGATGTTCAGATGCTTCTGCCTGTGCCAGCATACGCTCGCTGTGGTCTAATTCTGTAGCAATACAAAGGAGTTTATGGACAGAGCGTTTACATGCAAATGGACTCCAGAATTTGCCCCAAACATTGCAGCACTTCGGACATGACAGCCGAGGTGCTAAAACATTTAGAACAGTCGAAACTCTGGGGGTTATTCAGAGAGCACTGAAATGTCACCAACATTTTGGTGCTTTCTCGTTCGCAGTTCCTTGCACTTCAGGGAATCAAGGTTCCCCACCCTGCAGGGAATTCAACATTCACCACAGGGTCCCCGGATTGTAGGGAAAACCCGCCGAAAACTCAGTGGAATGGCCACAAAATCCACGCCGAACACGTTGGAAAAAGCCGACCAGCTGCCGGAAAAAGCCAACAAGATGACGAATGGGGTAAGAAAAAAAAAACACTACTGAATGAAAATGTCTGGAATTTACATATAAGATCCTATGAATGATAATAAAAAGGTCTGTTACAGAAAAAAAGAAAAAACAGCTTTAAAAAAAAGGAAAAAAATTTGCCATAAAAATCCCAAATATGCCTAAAAGATCCTAAAAAAATCAATAAATAAAGAGACTTTTTACAGCAGATTAAAATAATAAACGATTTATTAGATATTGAATTAAAATGGGAATATTTTTAACATTGAAGCCTATGGGATTCGCCTGAATAAACCTGCTGAATGACACCACCGAACAGCAGGGCACTTTGGCAACTTTTCTCTGCTGTTCGGTGTCTCTGAATAGATTACTATAGAGAAGCATTGGTTAGATTTCACTGCTGTTTAACAGGCACTGTACTTTCTGTCAGTTCGCCAAAATTTGGAGATTTGCCTGCTCTCTGAATAGCCGAATGGCTCGAAATGTCACTGTACGGGGAAATTCACTGTTCGGTGACACTTCAGGGCCAGATCGGCTCTCTGTGAATATTTCCTTCTGTGTCTGAAACACATATCCCCTGCTGATTCAGCACGAAGCCCCAGCTGCAGTGGCCTTTTTTGACCACTAGATGTTGACATCTGCCTGTCAAACAGGGCTACTAAAGTAAAAAAATACATTCAGGGTTATTCAAAGAGATCCGAGTGGCTGCCGAAAGGTAACCGAACACTGAAAATCAGCATTCAGTTAACTTTTTTGGCCATTCGGCTATTCAGAGAGCAGGCAATTCGCCAAATGTTGGTGAAATGCCTGCACATACGGTGCCTGTTCGAGGCAGTGAATCCCCATAGAGAAGCAACGCTTCGTCTATTCAGAGAACACAAACCAGCAGTGAAAGGTTGCCGAATTGCCCTGCCATTCAGTGGTTTAATTCGGCAGGTTTATACAGGCGAATCCCACAGGCTTCAATGTTAAAAATATTCCCGTTTTAATACAATATCTAATAAACCATTGATTATAATATTCTACAGTAAAGAGTCTCTTTATTTATAGATTTTTTAGGAAATTTTAAACATTTTTCGGATTTTTTTTAAAATCGTTTGTTCGTTTTTCTGTAACAGCCCTCTTTATTATCATTCATTGGATCGTATATGTAAATTTCAGACATTTTCGCTAATTAGTTTCTTTGCAAACAGCGTTTCACTTTTCAAACATTCAAGCAAATGTTTTTTTTTTTTTTTTTTAACTCCATTCGTCTGCGGTGTCGGGTTTTTCCGGCTGCTGCGCTGCTTGTGATCGGCTCCTGCTTGGGTTTTTTCGGTGTTTTCGGCGGGTTAATCCAGATGTTTGTGCGGGTTTTCGTGTGCTTTTGCCGGGTTTTGCGGTGAGTTTTCGCCGGGTTTGCGGCCACTTTTCCCTGCATTACGGCGGCCCTGTGGTGCTTGCTGAATACACCGCAGGGTCGCCGAAATAGGATCACGAATTGAATAGGATCACGAAATCGTGCCGAATTGAAGAGAACGAAAAGTCACCGAACGTGCGCTGACTTTTAGATTCTCTTTGAATTACCCTGATTGTGAATATTCCCTAATGTCTTTTTTTTTTTTTTTTTTACTTTTTATTTAATTAAAAGTGATTTCCTACAAAAAAAAAACACTGGTTCGTGACAGTTTTTATTTTATGGAAAATCACTTGTTAAAGAAAGGGTTAATCACTCTTATAGTAAAAGGTCTGTGGCTGAACTTATAACCGGTTCCTGTATCCGTATAGGTAATTAAACCGCTACAATGTTGTTTGAAGCCACGACAAGTCTCCACACTAATTCATACACTGCGTGCGCGTATTATCTGCCATCAATCTATCTTATTTTCTCTTTCGATATTATTCATGGCTGCTTTCATCCCCCTGTCTGCATTACTCAACAGAGAGCACACCAGCTCATCTCGCGTCTTTAATTACGCCACCGTAGCCTACGCAGGTTTTAGAAGCTTGTCCAAGCACGGTAACGTTCTGCCAATCTCACTTTGACTCTGCGGTATAATCATTTTCCCCTTGGATGCCGGCTGAGATTAAATGAAGTCTGATAGCATTTAGCAAACGCATGAATCTTCTAAGTAAAAAAATATATATATATATATCCCAGGGATATAACCTCATAAACCTCCAGCAAGATTGCCTTATTTAAACTTGGCCGGCTATTCCTGAATCCTGAAAGCACAGTCAACTCAAATCAAGGTTAGAAATATTTGCCCTGTGAAAATATAGGTTTTGTAGATAAATTTGGCTTCTTGCAGCCCAGGAATTGCTGATGTAGCAAATCAGAAGAATCCGTTTAAATGACTCTCACTTATTCAGTTTTTATTCCATTTTACATTATATATTTTGAACGTAATTAACATACAGGGTTACTCAGAGAGAGATGAATTGACCCCAAAAATTGACCCCAAAATTGCACCGAAAGGTGAATTTCCCCGCATGGTGCAATTTCGTGGCCATTCGGCTACTCAAAAAGCTGGCATTTCGCCGAATATTTATTTATAAAGTAATAAAATACTTTATAAATACATAAATAAATATTTGGCGAACTGCCAGCTTTTGAGTAGCCGAATGGCCACAAAATTGCATCGTACATGGAAGGATACATTGCGATTTCTCTCGTTTTCCTGTATGTCCTGGGTTCAAGAACATTGAAATGTTACAGAAATACAAAGTATTAAATGCAAGTGTAGCGCTGCTTTAAAGACTGTGTTTTGCTGCATTTAATTATTATGACCACCAGAGGGAGATAGAGACATAACGGACTATGCTGGACAAACACTGAACTACAATTTCCATCCTGCTTTGCGTGAGTACAGGAAGTGGGTGGTGTAGGAAGAGGAAAGATATCAGCAGCCTCGTGCAGGGGAGAGGCAGAGTGAGCTGAGCGGTGAAAGGTGGAGGACGCACGTGAAAACTGTCAAAGGATCGTGACCAGGCCAGAGTACAGGCGCTGCCTCATTGGTGCTGGAGATCGGGACGATGACCCTGCTGAGACCTACCTATGCAGCGCTGAGAGGTCTGGATGGAAATCTGGTTCCGGCTGGACCCCGAGTGAGGAGACCGCGCTGATCGATTGGGAGTGCAGGCGGTGGATTGTTGTTCCTGTTGCGGAGATTTGACAAGCAGGGAGTGGATCCAGTGGCACAGAGTCCCAGTGCACGGCGGGAGAAGATCCTTGATCAGGTACTGGACAGTTTGTCTATCAGATGGGTGAGAGGCCTCCCAGGCCACAGTTCCAAAAATAAGAAACGCAAGCTGCAGTATTGTTTAAATCCACAGGGCCCCAACGTGACTAGTCGAAGATTGTTTGTTTCATTCACTGGCCAGTTGAATACGGTACCCGGGTATCCGAGACAATACACATACACATTTTTGAGCTATTATTCACGGGACTTACACTCCAGAACTGAGGGGGTTAATCTTTTTCTTTTGCCGCCGCGTGTTTTTCCCGCGTTACGAAATCCTGTCGTTTAAATACCGTATCTACGTTATATAAGCTGCTTTATTGGGATCAGTAAAGAATATAATCTATAAAATCCACAACAGTGCTGGTGTATAGTTATTCCCTAGTGCGGTGAGACTAACCCAAGGTTAATTCAGCGGCTCCTCCGGGAGTGAGCGCTACACGTGGGGGCTCGTTCCAGGATTCCAGTCTCTGTAGATACCGCAATTAAAGGGTTAATTATGGATCCAGACACTGCTGCCAAATGGTGTGAGGAGCACAATAGCCAGATAGGGTTAAGCATAGTCATGGATATTCCTGCAGACACTTGGGCCGAAGATCAGATTCGCCAGGCTGTGGCCGCGCTGACACCAGATCATCGGGGGTTAATTCTGGACATTAAAGCAAACCCAGATACTTCTCACACATATGTTCTTTTTGAGTGGAGAAAGGGTGTTCCAGTGTGTTTTCAGGGCGCGAGTGTGAAGCTGACCGACGAGGTGGAAGTTCAACTGATTCAGCCAAGTGCGCCACGTGGCGATCCCGCAAATGTTCCCGTGCCCAGTCCACTGGCCATGATCGGGCCTGAATTTATAGTGGCTATCGGAGATTTGCTGGCTAAATGTCAAAGAACAAGGCCTCCACACACTAACTTTGGTTATCGACGGTTGAGGAATTTTACAGGAAACGTACCAACTCCGGCGGGAGAAGAAACCTTCGAAGAATGGGTAGAACAGGCGATGCAGGCTCTGGATGAGTGGGAAGTCCCTGAAGCGCAGAAGAAGCAAAGAATTACCGAAAGCTTAAAGGGACCTGCGTCAGAGGCTGTCAGAAACCTGAAGTTGAGTTAGCAAGACTGCACTACTTTAGATTACCTAAATATATTACAGGAAGTCTTTGGGCGAACAGAAAGGCTGCTGAGCTCATGTACCAGTACAAACACAACTATCAGCGAAAAGGTGAGAGAATGACTGAATATATGAGGCGCCTGGATAAGATTCTGCACCAGATACTTCTTAAGACAGGGGCCGAACCGGCCACAATAGATAAAATCCGAATGCAGCAGGTATTGAGGGGCGCTCAACCTCTAGATCCTGTGATGTTACAGCTGAAAACCAGAGAAGGTAACCGAGAATTGAAATACCTGGAACTGATTCGAGCTGTTAGAGAGGAAGAGACTCTGCTGGAAGAAAAATTCTTAAGGAGAGGAGAAAGAGTTTACGCACAACCCGTGAGGCATAACGAATATTTGCAGACTGAAGATGATTCGTTGGATGCCTATGGATCCGAAGTAGACAGAGAAGAGCATCTGGTTGTTCCTATATCCACAGAGAGTGCTGCAAAAGAGTCAACCATTCCTGCATATAGTGAGATACAAAAGACCGTTAAGAAGATGCAAGAAGCTCAAGCTGAACTGGAACAGGTGCACACGGACCTGTGCCGAGTACTTTTGAAGGTGGCAGAGACACAGACCGATATGCAGAAGTTCCTCACTGACATGCGGACAACGGGAGTTGCTGTGGCGTCTGGCCAGGGTCCTTAAACTGAATCACCACGAGCAAGTGCGCCTTCGTCTTCAAAGAAGAGATGTTTCAGTTGTGGGGAAATTGGTTTTTACATTGTGCTCGGAAATGACCCAAGGCCTGAAGGAAAAAGAGTTGAAGAATTCCTAAAGGCCTTGGAAGGGCTGCTATCTACCTCACAGGTGGGAAACGCCAGAGGGCCCAAGTGAAGGAGCGAACTAGGTGCCCAATGATTGAAAACCGCTCCAAAGTTCAAGCCAGAACCGAAAGGCCGAGAGGGCCCAGATCTTTGCCAAATGCTGAGCCTACTAGGACTGAAAGAGTTACTCCCTTAGTATCCGGTCCTATGTCATGGGAAAGCAATGCACACCCAAAACCTCCACGAGTCAGGAGGAAGGCTAGGGTACAGCGAACTGGGTCTATACCTCCTGCGGCTACAAACAAGTTTCCTGACCAGCTGATAGGTCCTTCTCCCATCGTTCCAATCCAAGTAGAGGGAGTCTACACTAAAGCTCTGTTAGACTCAGGGGCTCAAGTGACGTTGATGTATCGAGACTTCTACGAGAAGCACTTGAAACATATACCTCTAAAGAAATTAAAGGACCTTGAGATCTGAGGTATCGGAACTGAGAAGCTTCCCTATGATGGATATCTACAGGTGAAGTTAGAAATTGGATCAAAAGTCATCGGACAGTCTGGAGGTTGTGATGCTTTGGCCATTGTGTGTCCTCGGCCTTCAGGGGCCAACAGAAGTTCTATGATAGTGGGGACGAATACTGATCTGGTGAGACGTCTTCTGACTCCTATAGTGATGGAAGAAGGTTCTACCAGAGGAGTACACCCGATGTTACGTCCGGTCTATCAACAAATGGTCGAAGAACAGAGGGCACCTGCCGAAGTGGGGCATCTGTGGAGATTGGGAGGAACAGAGAAGGTTCTGCAATCAGGAGAAGTGGCGAGTTTCCGGGCTTCAGTCAAGTTGAACGGATCACAATCGGGTCCTTATGTGGTACTGGAAACTGATCTCAGTCATGGGAGTGAGGCCGGAGTAGAAGTAATCCCTGAAATAATCTCCACAAGAGCTTTGAAACGGACACGAGGAAGAGTTTCAGTTAGTGTGTGTAATGTGTCTGATTCTCCAGTGATCCTGAAAGCACGAATGACCATCGGACAAGTAGCTTCCGTTACACCTCTCTCCCCTACTGATTTAGGGGGGGAGTGAATAAAGAGATTCCAGTTGAACGGTTCTATCCTAAAGACGCTCCCATCTCGCCTGAATGGAAGAAACGACTTCAGTCCCAGATCCTAAAATGGGAGGACTTGTTCTCGAAGGATGAGTTCGACGTGGGTTTAGCTAAGAGTACTGAACATCGCATTCGACTACAAGAAGATAAGCCGTTTCGAGAAAGGTCAAGACGAGTTCCGCTGGGAGACTTGGATGATCTACGAGAACAGCTAAATGAACTACAGAGGACTAAGGTGATTCAAGAGTCCAGGAGTACGTATGCTTCTCCAATAGTGATGGTTCGAAAGAAGAATAGTCTATACATAAACGGATAGAACCATCGCACGCTAAATCAGAGAACCATTCCGGATCAATATGCCACTCCTCGGATAGAAGATGCCCTACAGTGTTTGTCTGGAGCAAAATGGTTTAGTGTACTAGACCTGCGAAGTGGGTATCATCAGATACCAATGCATCCTGAGGACAAAGAGAAGACTGCGTTCATCTGCCCACTGGGATTCTTTGAGTTCAACAGAATGCCTCAAGGCCTTACGGGGGCTCCCGCCACGTTCCAACGGTTAATGGAGAAGACAGTCGGGGATATGAACCTGATAGAAGTGTTGGTGTATCTAGATGATATTATTGTGTTCGGGAAGACTTTGGAAGAACATGAGCAGCGGTTGGAGAAGGTCTTGAAGCGGCTCAACGAAGAGGGGTTGAAACTGTCCCTGGAGAAGTGTCAATTTTGTCTACCTTCCGTTACGTACCTGGGATATGTTGTTTCGGCAGAAGGTGTTTCAGCGGATCCTCGAAAGTTGGAAGCCGTAGCTTCCTGGCCTAGACCCCGAAATGTTACTGAACTTAGATCTTTCCTGGGGTTCTGCTCATATTACCGAAGATTCGTAGGAGGATTTGCTAAGATAGCTCAACCCTTGAATAAGCTCCTACAGAAAGAAGAAGTGGAAGAAGGCTCCAAGGCCTCTGATCGAAGTTCGTCGGCTCAAGGGCCAAGGAAGGCTCGAGAATCCATCCAGGAAAAATGGACTAATCAATGTGAAAGTGCCTTCGTGGCTCCCGCCCTGGCTTACGCTGATCCTCATAAGCCGTACAAATTGCATGTGGATGCCAGCAGAGAAGGTCTAGGGGGAGTCCTATACCAAGAATATGAAGGATTGTTGAGGCCTGTAGCGTATGTAAGCCGCAGCCTTACGCCTTCAGAGAAGAACTATCCTACCCACAAATTAGAGTTCCTAGCCTTGAAGTGGGCGGTAGTAGACAAGCTGAAAGATTATATGTATGGGGCTGAATTTGTGATAAAGACTGACAACAATCCTCTTACATACGTCCTTACTACTGCGAAACTGGATGCAACGGGACATCGGTGGTTGACCGCTCTGTCAGGGTTTCGGTTCAGCCTTAAGTATCGCCCTGGAGTAAATAATCGAGATGCAGATGCTTTGTCAAGAGGGCCTTATAATACGGAATGGACTCCGTTGACTCCAGATGGGGTGCAAGCCTTATGTCAAGGGGCCGAGTGCCGAGTCGAGGGAGCGATTGGGGCAGAGGCTATAGGAGTTATGGCTGCGGGCGTTCCAGAACTCTATTGTAATCCTACACAGCTGAGGAGTGAAAGCTTACCTACTCTCTCGAAACAGGACCTGAGAGCAGATCAAGCCAGAGATCTCCTGATCGAATTGACAATAAAAGCAATGAACGCGGGTCAAAGGGGACATCTGCTGACAAATTCTCCCGAAGGAGCTCGTTTGGTCTATAAAGAGTTAAAGAGTGGGAGCGGCTGAAGATGTTAGATGGGGTGGTCCTACCGAAGGGGCCCCTCGAATACTGCTGAAGAAATGCAACAATTGTTCCTCCCAGAGAAGCACAGAGAAAGTGTGTTGAGAGCATTGCACGATGATCATGGACATTTGGGTGCAGAGAGAACTTTTAAGCTGGTGCGAGACAGATTCTATTGGCCCTGTATGAGATCTGAAATTGAAAGTTACTGCCATTCATGTTTGAGGTGTATCCAGAGAAAGACCCTACCAACTCGAACTGCTCCAATGAGCCACCTGCAAAGTCAAGGACCCATGGACTTGGTGTGCATTGATTTCCTGTGCTTAGAGCCTGATGCTAGCGGGCAGGGAAATATCTTAGTAGTGACTGATCACTTAACTCGTTATGCCCAAGCTTTTTCTACAAAAGACCAACGTGCTCCTACAGTAGCAAATGTTTTAATGGAGAAGTTTTTCGTTCATTACGGTCTGCCACAAAGAATCCTCCAGATCAAGGCAGAGACTTTGAGAGCTGACTTGTCGGGCAATTGTTAGAAGTACTAGGAATTCAGAAGACTCGAACTTCTCCATATCACCCACAATGTGATGCTCAACCAGAAAGGTTTAACCGCACTCTACTGAATATGTTGGGGACACTGTCAGCTAAAGAGAAACAGAGTTGGAGTCGTCACATAGCTACGCTGGTGCATGCGTACAATAGTACTGAGAGTGATGGAACTGGATACTCGCCTATTCGTCTCATGTTTGGAAGAGAGGCTCGACTGCCAGTTGATTTAGCTTTTGGCCTATCTCTTGACCAGACGTCTGTCACTTCCTACAAAAATTATGTGGACAGACTCCGGGGAAACCTAGCTGCTGCATTTGAACAGGCCCGTTTGACCTCAGAAGGTAGAGAGCAGAGAAACAAGCGAAATTACGATTTGAGAGTTCGGGTACAGGACCTACAGCCCGGCGATAGGGTTTTGTTAAAGAACTTGGGTGTTTCTGCAAGACAAAAGCTAGCCGATAGATGGAGTTCTCAAATTTACATTGTCTGCAAGCGACTGCCTGGTATGCCGGTATACCAAATCCGTCCAGATGGAAAGGCCGGGCCTCTAAAGAACTGGCACAGAAATCATCTGTTACCCTTGAGAGAGGCGGTACGGATACCATTGGAGATTAACTTTCCTTGCCAAATCCACCTGTTCCTTGTTCGGCTCCTGTTGCTCGGTCTCAGCAGTTACGTTCTGTCAGAGAAAGTGAAGAAGACAGTGAGGAAGAGGACTGGTGTTTGAGCTGGGTGCGCCCACCTGAGCCTGAAGAAGTTATTCCGGCCTCTGATCAGTGTGAAAGTAGCCTGAGGCCTGATGCTCCAGAATTCCGACCTGAAGTACCTGTAACCTTGGAAGTTCCTGAAATTCCAGAAGATGCTTCCATAGATTATAGTTCCATGCCTTCAGTGGAAGGCTCATACTCAGAGGTGTCTGCTCCAGTTGTGGACGAAAGAATTGAGCCCGTAAATGTGGCACTTCCACCCGAAGAGGAGATGATTGAACCAGAGTCTAAACGTTGTATCCGACCCCCTCAAAGACTCACCTACGATTCACCGGGACATAGCACTGAAGAGGCTGTTACCACTGTGCAACGGTTGCTTGAAGTGTCTGCTATGCTAGCTGAGGTAGTCAGGAGCATGAGTCAGCTTGAGGATGTATATCTGACCCATTATATGTTTGCTACTGAGCCTGAATATATTGCTTAATGTAAATGCTGAAATGTCATGTATCTATTACACTTCCTTGGAGAGACCCAAGAGTTCAAGGGGGGAGAGTGTAGCGCTGCTTTAAAGACTGTTTTGCTGCATTTAATTATTATGACCACCAGAGGGAGATAGAGACATAATGGACTATGCTGGACAAACACTGAACTACAATTTCCATCATGCTTTGCGTGAGTACAGGAAGTGGGTGGTGTAGGAAGAGGAAAGACATCAGCAGCCTCGTGCAGGGGAGAGGCAGAGTGAGCTGAGCGGTGAAAGGTGAGGACGCAGTGAAAACTGTCAAGATAAGCGCCAGACGCAGCGCTGTACAATAAGACGTATAGACAGGGTTACCAGTGCAGACAGTACAGGAGGAGATGAGGGCCCGTGGCTCACACTAGGAGGTTGGTGGAAACAGGAGAGAGACGTAAGTGTACTGTGCTGAAGATCGTGACCAGGCAGAATACAGGCGCTGCCTCACCGGTGCTGGAGATCGGGACGGTGACCCTGCTGAGACCTACCTACGCAGCGCTGAGAGGTCTGGATGGAAATCTGGTTCCGGCTGGACCCCGAGTGAGGAGACCGCGCTGATCGATTGGGAGTGCAGGCGGTGGATCGTTGTTACTTTTGCGGAGATTCGACAAGCATGGAGCGGATCCAGTGGCACAGAGGTCCCAGTGCACGGCGGGAGAATATCCTTGATTGGGTGCTGGACAGTTTGTCTATCGGATGGGTGAGAGGCCTCCCAGGCCACAGTTCCAAAAATAAGAAACGCACGCTGCAGTATTGTTTAAATTCACAGGGCCCCAACGTGACTAGTCGAAGATTGTTTGTTTCATTCACTGGCCAGTTGAATACAGTACCCGGGTACACGAGACAATACACATACACATTTTTGAGCTATTATTCACGGGACTTACACTCCAGAACTGAGGGGGTTAATCTTTTTCTTTTGCCGCCGCGTGTTTTTCCCGCGTTACGAAATCCTGTCGTTTAAATACCGTATCTACGTTATATAAGCTGCTTTATTGGGATCAGTAAAGAATATAATCTATAAAATCCACAACAGTGCTGGTGTATAGTTATTCCCTAGTGCGGTGAGACTAACCCAAGGTTAATTCAGCGGCTCCTCCGGGAGTGAGCGCTACACAAGATATTAAAAACAAAACACAAATACACAGATTAACCCAGAAAATAAATATGTAAGAAATATATTCACAATGGGGGTTATTCAAAGAGATCTGAATTGCTGGCAAAAGGTAACCGACCAGTGAAATTCAGCGTTCGGTTACATTTCCTGGCCATTCGGCTATTCAGAGAGCAGGCAATTCGCCAAATCGCAGGGTGGGTGAATCAGACTGGCTGAAGTGCAGAGAACCATATTTGTGGAATTTGTCAGTGACATTATTATTAGTAGACATGTGCACAGCTCAAACTTTCTCAAAATTGTGTTTGTGCGTATCACAGAGTTCCACAGCAATAAAACCCACAGTAATGTGCAGTGTGAATGAGCGTATCACAGAGCTCCACAGCAATAAAACTCACAGCAATGTGCAGTGTGTATGAGCGTATCACAGAGCTCCACAGCAATAAAACTCACAGTAATGTGCAGTGTGTATGAGCGTATCACAGAGCTCCACAGCAATAAAACTCACAGTAATGTGCAGTGTGTATGAGCGTATCACAGAGCTTCACAGCAATAAAACTCACAGTAATGTGCAGTGTGTATGTGTGTATCACAGAACTCCACAGCAATAAAACTCACAGTAATGTGCAGCGTGTATGAGCGTATCTCAGACCTCCACATCAATAAAACTCACAGCAATGTACAGTGTCTATGAGCGTATCACAGAGCTCCACAGCAATAAAACTCACAGTAATGTGTATTGTGTATGAGCATATCACAGAGCTCCACAGTAGGGATGATCCGAACACCCCCGAGTTTGGTTCGCATTTGAACTCGAACTTTCCAAATGTTCGAATTCGAACACGAACTCAATACAAGTCAATGGGGCTGAAAATTCGATTTTTAGAGTGCCCTCCAAGAGGGCATATATGCTAGATATTTGCCGTAAAAGGTGTATGGGTGTCCGGGTAGTGCCCTGGGGGACAGGAAACAAGGACAAAAGGTTTTAAAAAAAACATTTTTAAAGGGACAGTGAGTTTTCCATGAAATAAGGGTTAAAAATAAAAACGAAAAAATCCTTCAAATATCGTGCCTAGGAGGTCCCCATAACCTGCCCGTGAAGTGGCGGATTTCTAGGATGTATAGAAACACTTAAAAACAAAAAAATGTCATTTCACATGACGGTAAATGCTTTTCCTTTAATCTATCCATAAACAACTGCTTGGGGCGGCAGTCTGTATGAAAAGAGACATTTTCGGACACGTAGAAAAAGTTTAGTGATTTCTTGGCTAAATTATTGTTAAACTTATGCAGGCTTTGGATGAAAGTAACAATAGGTGCTTTAAAATTGGTCCTTTAGTGTCGGCAACAGTGCCGTCACACAGTAACCCCTCTGAGGATATGAATCTGATACAGGCGTCAGTGGCAGTGCACCCAAATATTGTGCTTTTGGTGCCAGGCCTGCAAGTACTATCATACAGTAACCCCTCTGTAGTATTGTGGAAGAATGCAGGGGTGGACCTTGCGGTCCTATATTAAAAAGATATGCATCTGTTAAAGGCGTCAGTGCACCCAGATATGGTGCTTTTGGTGCCAGGCCAGCAAGTGCATTCATACAGTAACCCCTTCTTGTATTGTGGAAGAATGCAGGGGTGGACCATGTGGTCCTATAAAAGATATGAATCTGGTAATGGGCATCAGTGTACCCAAATATTGTGCTTTTGGTGCCAGACTGCCAGGCCAGCAAGTACTATCATACAGTAAGTAACCCTTCTGTAGTATTGTGGAAGAATGCAGGGATGGACCTTGCTGTCCTATATTAAAAAGATATGCATCTGGTAACGGCGTTAGTGCACCCAGATATTGTGCTTTTGGTGCCAGGCCAGAAGATGCATTCATACATTAACCCCTCTGTGGTATTGTGGAAGAATGCAGGGTTGGACCCTGCGGTTCAAAAAATTAAAATTATATAGATGTGGCACAGGCGTCATTGGAGCCAAATATTGCGCCTTTCATGGCAGCAAGTGCCTTCACACTGTAACCCTTTTGTGGTATTGTGGAAGAGTTCAGTGCTGGAGGTTTTGTGAATGCAGAAGACATCCCCGATCTAATCCGTTACGTCAGCATCAGGGGATTGATAACTACTGATCCAGGACTGATTCATTTTTATAATTGTCAGCCGGTCTACAGAGTTGGTGGACAGACGCACTCTTTTGTCTGACAAAAACCTCCAGCGGCACTGAACGTCCTTTCAGAAAGCACGCTGGATGAAGGGCAACCTAGTAGCTGCATAGCATATTGGCTAAATTCTGGCCAGTGATCCAATCTCAACACCCAGTAAGCCAGTGGATCATCTGCTGGAAAGGTGTCCAGGTCTGCCCTTGCCCCTAGGTAGTCCTGCACCATATGGTGAAGACACTGGCAATGGGTGCCTACATTTGACATCCCTGGGCGTCGTGGACTAAAAAAATGTAAAAATGCATCAGTCAAGCGGCCCTGGCCTTTACCACTATTCCTCTGATCATCCACAGCCTCAGAAGCACCTGTGTCAGCACTTGGTAACCTACCAGTGCCTGGAAAGGTGTTACACAAGTGTCACTTTAAAGCGTCCTCAAGTTGTTTCATCCTGTCCTCCCTCTGTGCGGGCAGGATGAGCTCTGCAACTTTACCCTTGTATCGTGGATCAAGAAGGGTTGCCAACCAGTAATGATCCCTCTCCTTGATAGCACGAATCCTGAGGGCCTTTAGCAGGCTTTGCATTATAAGGGAGCCCATGCAGCGTAGGTTGGAGTTGGCATTAGCTTCCGAGACTTCCTGGTCAATGAGGATGACCGTATCGTGCACTTCCTCCTCCCAGCCACGCACTAGCCCTTGTGTTTCTGGGCACACGAAACCCTCCCTTGAGGAATCCCCACCTTCAATGCCCCCACTACTTAAATATTCCTCCTCCTCCTCCTGTCTGATCTGAGTAGGACCCGCTGGAATGCTGTCTGCGGAAAGACTGGGGCTTTGAGAGCTAGGGAAGGCCTCCTCTTCCTCCCGCTGCTCTGCCTCTAGAGCCACATCTATAATTCCCCGCAGAGCGTGCTCCAGCAGGAACACTAAAGGAATTGTGTCACTGATGCATGCACTGTCCCTGCTCACCATCCTCGTTGCCTCCTCAAATGGTGACAGTACAGTGCATGCATCCTTGATCATCAGCCACTGCGGGGGGGGAACCAAGTTGACCTGAACCTGTCCTTGTGCCATACTCACACAGGTACTCGTTGATGGCCCTCTGCTGCTTGTGCAGACGCTGCAGCATTGCTAATGTCGAGTTCCACCTGGTGGGCATGTCACAGATCAGATGGTTTGTGGGAAGGTGGAATTCTCTTAGAATATCTGCCAGGCGAACACTTGCTGGGAATGACCATCTGAAGTGGCTGCAGACTTTTCTGGCCTGGCTGAGAAGCTCTGCCAGCCCTGGGTACTTGGTTAGGAAACTCTGTACCACTAGATTTAGGACATGTGCTAGGCATGGTACATGCGTCAATTTACCCTTGCGTAGGGCAGAGAGAAGGTTGCTGCCATTATCACAGACGATCATTCCCAGCTGAAGCTGGCGTGGTGTTAACCATCTCTGCACCTGCCCCTGCAGAGCTGACAGAATTTCTGGCCCGTTGTGGCTCCTGTCCCCTAAACAAACCAGCTCAAACACAGAATGGCATCTTTTTGCTTGAGACATTGAGTGGCCCTGTCAGGCGTCGGTTTAACAGCCACTTCGCCAGAGACACAGAAGGAGGAGGAGGAAGAGGGAGAGGTGTTGGTGGAGCAGACAGACCTCATACAAGCAGCTTTCTGGAGGCGTGGTAGATGAACAAGCTCCAGCACAGAGCCCCGTCTTGGATCCCTCCCAGCTGCAATCAGAGTTACCCAGTGTGCCGTGAAGGAGATGTAACGACCCTGTCCATGCTTGCTGGACCACATGTCTAAAGTCACATGCACCTTGCTGCTGACTGCCTTTCCCAATGACTCGATAACATTGTCTTCCACTTGCTGGTATAGTGCTGGAATGGCCTTCCATGAAAAGTAATGGCGTTTTGGAACCTGCCACTGTGGTACAGCACATTCAGCAAATTCACAGAAGGACGCAGAGTCCACCAGCTGGAAAGGCAGCAGCTGCAATGCGAGTAATTTTGCTAAACTGGCATTTAGACGCTGTGCTTGGGCATGGTTGGGACTATATTTTTTCTTACGCTGCAGCAGCTGGGGCAATGTAATCTGACAGCGTAAATCTTCAGCTGATGGGATGCTGTCACATTGTGAAGGAGCTGGTACATCCATTACTGTAGCATCATCCCTGTCAGTGGAGGTTGTAGCAGGCAATGACATGGCAGGACATACAGTGGGGGTAGAGACAGATGAGGAGGAGGAGGACCTACACAAAGTTTTGCGCCAACGGGATGTGTGGCAGGAGGTCATATGTCGCCTCAAGCACGTGGTACCCAAGCGTCCGGTGTCTTAGGGCTAGGACCTCCTTGAGCCATTGGTCACCTGAACATATCATGGGCTGTCATCCCCTGATGGCTGCCCTGTATATAATTTAGAGGTGTGCACGCATTTATTTTTCGTTTCGTTTCAGCTCATTCGGTTTTTTAAAATTTTCATTGTGGATCGTTTCACACGATTTTTGTTTCGGCTCTTTTCGTTTCGGCTCGTTGTTTCGTATCGACTTTCATTTCGTGATATCGGAAATTTTTGGTCTTTCGGATCGTCTGTTCTCTTCGTTTCAAAGTGTCTATTTCGTTTTGACTTAAACGAATGGTATTTCGGATGCTCCGATATTTCGGTCAATACGGTAATTCTGCTGATTCGTTCCTTCGGACGTATAGTTTTTTATGAAAGATCCTTTTTTTCTTATGAATATACATTGCACAACTTTATTTAATCATATTAAAATGGTATGAAAGGAAAAAAATGAACAATACGATTTAAAAAATGCAAAAATACTGACTGAAATGGTCTGACATTAAAAATAAAAACCAGAACAAAATGATTTAAAAAACGGAAAAAAACTGAGCAAAATTATCTGAAACGAAAAAAAACCCCAGAACAAATTAAATTATTTAAAATGAAAAATAAAATAAAAATTAATGCAGCATATGAATCTGCACACTGCTGGGCAGCACTTCTCTTCTCTGCAGTATAATTAATGCAGCATAGTCTTTTCAATTTCAAAAATTATTTGCGTTTTTAACTTTTTATTAAATATCGCTTAAACTATTTTTTAGTTTCATCTACAACAATATGCCATTTTTTAAATAATTTGTTTAGGATTTTTTTGGCATTTTTGGGGAATTTTTGGGTTAATATTTAGGGTTTCTAACTAATTTTAAACAAAACTAGGCTTAATTCCTCCATACCTTTCAATGCAAAAATTTTGTTGCATTTTTAACTTTTTATTAAATAACCATTTTTTAGTTTCATCGGCAGCAAACAGATATTTTTTACATTTATTTTTTAGGATTTTTTTAGAATTTTTCAGGATTTTTTTGGGTTAAATAAATAAATAAATAGAAACAGAAACATAGAAAAATGTCGGCAGATAAAAACCTTTTCGGCCCATCTAGTCTGCCCAATTACATGGATACTTTACCTGGATTTATCTTTTGTTTAGGATAGCCGTATGCCTATCCCATGCCTGCTTAAATTCAATTACTGTTTTGGCCTCTACCACTTCAACTGGAAGACTGTTCCATGTATCCACCACCCTCTCAGTAAAATAATGCTTTCTGATGTACTTTTAAACCTTTGCCCCTCTAATCTAAGACTATCAGGGTATCCAAGAGATTCGAAAAGTCACCGCACGTTCGGTGACTTTTCGTTCTCTCAATTCGGTTCCTTTTGCCGATTGCATTTCGGTGACCCTGCGGTGTATTCAGCAAACATCACAGGGTCCCCGAATTGCAGGGAAAAGCTGCCGCAACTGACGAAAACTAACCGAATGCACGCTGAAAACAAGCAAAAACATCTGGATTAACCTTCGCAAAAGCGAACAGGAGCCGAACAGGAGCCGAACAGGAGCCGAATCACACAGAGCCGAAGCAGCTGTGACGTAAAGGAGGCAGTGAATAAATTAGCAAAACCATTTTATGAATCTGGGAAAAAGAAACGCTGTTTGCAAAGAAACTACTGAGCGAAAATGTCTGAAATTTTCACAGGAGGTCCAGGAATGATAATAAAGAGGGCTGTTACAAAAAAATAAGTAAACTGAAAAAAAATCAAAAAAAAATCGGACTTTTAAAAAAAAAAAAAATCTGAAAAATGCTTAACCCTTTCGCTGCTGAGCTTTTTCCCGCCCCTGTGCTGAGGTCATTTTTTACCTGTTTTGCGCATCATGTTTAAACGTGTTTTGAAGGCTTATTTTAGTATATGACATCGACATATTATATATCGTTCTTTCCGTCAGACTCGGTAGATTCATAATATGTCATTATTATATGTATACGTTATGTCATTTTGTATATTATAACAAAAAATGCAATAATATGTATTTTCAATAATTTACAGCGTGTAAAGTGTTTTTTTCCACATTTTAACATGCGAGCAATTGCGGATATATTTTGTATGGGGTGCGCTTGTTAAAAAATTAGAGATGGGGTCTCGTTACATTTTTTTTTGGGGAAAATGACACCATTTTTTAACAAACGCACCGCATACAAAAATCGTTAATGCAGCATCATTGTTCACATTATAATTGAAATGGGAACAATATGCTGCATTAACAAACAAAAAAAAAAAAAAAAGTGTTTATTTTTTTTATTATTTTTTTTTTTTAATTTTTTTTTTTTATTTTTCTTTTTTTTTTTTTTTTTACAATTTTTTTTACTTTCATGTTTGGTATCGTTGGAACGGCCATGCTCTGGCCGATCCAACGATATCAAAATTTAACCCCTAACTGCCACGGATCGGGAGATAGGGAGTTCATTGGAACTCCTATCTCCACACTTCGTGGCAGTTAGGGGTTAATGCTAGGACTGGCGTCATCGTGCTGCGCACGATGACGCCAGTCCTCTGGGGGAGTTCCCGGAAGCTTGGCCGACATCCAAGATGTCGGCCAGCTCCGGGAAGGATCGCAAATCGGCGCTTTTCAGCGCCGATTTGCGATCCAGCTCCCAGGGGTTAATGCCAGGCATCATTTGGAAGGGCAGGCTGTGCCCTTCCAAATGATGCCTGGGTTAAGCCCCTGTGAGCCACCGATCGGGAGGGAGAGAGGTCCGAAGGACTCCCCCCCTCCCTTTCAGGCGCCTCCTCCGCACATGCGGGGGGCGCCTGAATTATGTGTCATCGCGGGGCGCGATGACACATAATAATGGCGGCCACTGCTCTCCGATGCCGGGCTGACATCCAGGATGTCAGCCCGCACCGGAGGGGCCAGCGATCGGCCGGTACCCGGCCGAACGCTGACCCAATGCGAGGACGCGCTCAGCGCGTCCTCCGCATACCAGGGGAATGCTGAGGACGCGCTGAGCGCGTCCTTAGCATTCAAGTGGTTAAAGTATCCTAAAAAATCTATAAATAAAGAGACTTTTTGCTGCAGAATTTTATAATGAACGGTTTATTAGATATTGAATTAAAACGGGAATATTTTTAACATTGAAGCCTATGGGATTCTCCTGAATAAATTTGCCGAATTAAACCACCGAATGGCAGGGCATTTCGGGAACCTTTCACTGCTGGTTTGTGTTCTCTGAATAGCCGAAGCAGTGCTTTTTCATGGGGATTTCACTGCCCTCGAACAGGGACCGAACAGGCACCGTATGTGCAGGCAATTCGCCAGGATTTGGCGAATTGCCTGCTCTCTGGATAGCCGAATGGCCAGGAAAGGTAACCGAACACTGATTTTCAGCATTCGGTTACCTTTCTCAAGAAATTCGGATCTCTTTGGATAACCCTGTATGTCCTCTTGTTTTGCTATTTTGTTTCCTTTTAAATATACTCCCTTCCTCTATCTTGTGGATTCCCTTTACGTATTTAAATGTTTCTATCATATCTCCTCTGTCTCGTCTTTTTTCCAAGCTGTACATGTTAAGATCATTAAGCCTTTCCTGGTAACTTTTCTCCTTCAAGCCGTACACCATTTTAGTAGCCCTTCTCTGAACTCTCTCTAAGATGTCTATATCCTTCTGGAGATACGGTCTCCAGTACTGCACACAGTACTCCAAGTGAGGTCTCACCAGTGCTCTGTACAGTGGCATGAGCACTTCCCTTTTCCTACTGCTAATACCTCTCCCTACACAACCAAGCATTCTGCTAGCATTTCCTGCTGCTCTATTACATTGACTACTTACCTTTAGATCCTCTGCAATAATAACCCCTAAATCCCTTTCCTCAGATGTTGAGGTTAGGACTGTATCAAATATTCTATATTCAGCCCTTGGGTTTTTACGTCCCAGGTGCATTATCTTGCACTTATCCACGTTAAAACTCAATTGCCACAGTTCCGACCATTTTTTTAGTTTACCTAAATCATTTGTCATTTGGCTAATCCCTCCAGGAACGTCAACCTGTTGCAAATCTTTGTGTCATCAGCAAAAAGACATACTTTTCCATTAATACCTTCTGCAATATCACTAATAAAAATATTAAATAGAACGGGTCCAAGTACTGACCCCTGAGGTACCCCACTGGTAACAAGACCTTGCGCCGAATAAACTCCATTTACCACAACCCTCTGTTGCCTGTCACTCAGCCACTGCCTAATCCATTCAACAATATTGGAATCCAAGCTCAAAGATTGCAATTTATTGATAAGCCTTCTATGCGGAACAGTATCAAAAGCCTTACTGAAATCTAAATAAGCAATGTCTACTGCACCACCTGTGTCTATTATTTTTGTTACCCAATCAAAAAAATCAATAAGATTAGTTTGGCATGATCTCCCTGAGGTAAACCCATGTTGTTTCTGATCCTGTAATCTATGTGTTTTTAGATGGTCAACAATCCTTTCCTTTAACATGGTTTCCATTAATTTCCCCATTACTGACGTAAGACTAACTGGCCTATAGTTCCCAGATTCCTCCCTACTACCCTTCTTGTGAATGGGCACAACATTTGCTAATTTCCAGTCTTCTGGGACGACTCCCGTTAGCAAGGATTGGTTAAATAAATCTGTTAACGGTTTTGCTATTACATCACTGAGCTCTTTTAATAATTTAGGGTGGATCCCATCAGGCCCCATTGACTTATTTGTCTTTACTTTAGACAGCTGCTGTAGAACCTCCTCCTCTGTAAACTGATATGTAATTGTCTCGTTAGTGTTTCCTCCTAACTGAGGTCCGTTTCCTTCCTTTTCTTCTGCAAAGACTGAACAAAAATATTCATTGAGGCAGTCAGCGAGACTTTTATCCTCTTCTACATACCTTCCTTCCTTTGTTTTTAATCTAACTAATCCTTGTTTTACTTTTCTTTTCTCGTTTATGTATCTAAAAAATGTTTTGTCCCCTTTTTTACTGACTGAGCTATTTTCTCTTCTGCGTGTGCTTTGGAAGCTCTTATAAATTGCTTTGCCTCTTTCTGCCTAATCTTATAGGTTTGCCTATCTTCTTCACTCTGAGTTGTTTTATAATTATTGAATGCTGTCTTTTTGTTCTTCACTATTTTGGCCACTTCTGCAGAGTACCACAGTGGTTTCTTCCCTTTTTTGTTTTTGCTAACAAGTCGAATGCAATTGCCTGTGGCCTTCAATAATGCTTCCTTTAAATAATCCCATTTCTCCTGGACTCCCTTTAAACTCCTCCAGTCTGATAATGACTCCTTCACACAAAGTCTCATTTTAGAAAAATCTGTTTTTTTAAAGTCTAAAACTTTTGTTTTTGTGTGGTGCGGCTCCATCCCTGTTCTTATATTAAACCATACTGACTGGTGATCACTAGATCACAAATTTTCACCTACAACAACGTCCGATACCAAACCTCCATTTGTGAGTATTAAATCCAATATGGCCTCTTTACGGGTCGGCTCCTCAACTACTTGTGTTAGAGATAATCCCAGTAGGGAGTTTAGAATATTTGTACTCCTGGTGCACCCAGCTGTTTTGGTTTTCCAGTTCACATCAGGAAGATTAAAGTCCCCCATGATAATAACTTCCCCCTTCATTGCCATTTTGGCTATTTCCTCAAGCAGCAGATTATCTAGCTCTTCTACTTGTCCAGGGGGTCTATAGATCACACCTACACGAGCTACTGTATGATTGCCAAATGTTAGCGTAACCCAAACTGACTCTATGTTCACCTCGCTCACTTTTATTTGGTTCGTTTTTATGTTGTTTTTCACATACAGGGCCACTCCTCCTCCTTTCCTACCTTCTCTGTCTTTTCTATATAAAGAGTACCCCGGTATTGTTATGTCCCAGTTATTTTTCTCACTCAACCATGTCTCAGTAAGCGCCACTAAATCTACTTTTTCAGCTGCCATCATTGCCTCCAGTTCATTGATTTTATTGACTAAACTGCGAGCATTTATAGACACGACTCTGAGCTTGTCATTTTTTCCCCGCATGTTGCTTGCACCCTCCGATTTAGTTTTGGGGGACAATCAGGCAGATTGTTTTTTACCCTTTTGTCCCCCCTCCTAGTTTAAATATTTCTTTGCGAAACCTTTGAACTTCTCACTGAGAACATATGTTCCCCTATGAGTAAGATGCAAACCATCTTTTTTATACAGTTCCTTTCTGCTCCAATTAGAGCTATCATGGGACACAAAGCCAAATCCTTGCTCTCGATACCATTCCTGAAGCCACAAATTAAATTCCCTATTGCGCATCTGCCTATCCTGAATGTTATGCACAGGCAAAACTTCAGAGAATGACACAGTGGATGCAATCTGCTGTATTTCACCTCCAAGAACACAAAAATCTTCCTTAATCTCAGAAACCTCATGGCTAGCCAAGTCATTTGTCCCTAGATGGACTAGAACATCCACTTCCCCTTGCTGCTTTGCCTGTTTGACAATATTGAGAATACGTCTCTTGTCTCTACGAGCAGTAGCCCCAGGAAGACATCTCACCAAACCACTACTCTCCAGCTCAACACCTCTTATGATAGAATCACCCAGCAACAATTGCCTTCTATTATGTCCCACCTTTTCCTTATTGTTCTTGGTTGCAGTCCTGCATACCTTAGGCATAGGGGATGGTGGTTCCTCAACTATGGTGTCTGAGTCTACTTCCGTCTCACCACTACACTCTGAAAGTGCCTCAAAAGAATTAAGAAGAGCCACAGACTGTGGGACATGCCTTCTATCCACAACTCTAAGTCTACCAGATCCTACAGTAGTCCATCTGCCACTCCTAGGAGGCCTCTGTTAATAAATAACAAGGTCTGTTTTTTTTCTTTGCTGAAATAGACTCATGAAATGTTTCACTATTGGTGACGGTCCAAGGTTCAGCACCATGGACAGTAGTCGATGGTGAAACAAATCAGTCTATTTTTTCACATCGGGACCTTGGATAGTAAGTCTGCCGTTATCCACATAATCAGTCTATTTCTTCACTTCAGGACCTTGGATATTAACAACTTACTAACAAGTCTGCCGTTATCAAAGGTCCTGATGTGAAAAAAATAGACTGATTATGTGGACACTGGATAACGGCAAACTTACTATCCAAGGTCCCGATGTGAAAAAAATAGACTGATGATTAGTTTCGAGTCCATTTCGGTTCCATTGCTGATTCCGTGATTTCGTATCGTTTCGAGTCAGTTTCGGTTCCGTTGCTGATTTCGTAATGTCAGTCATATTTTTCACTTGCTCCAGTTCTTTCTTTCAACATCAATAATATATTATTTTAAATATTTAATTAGCTTTTCCCTAAATCCCCAGTCTAACAGTGCAAGATATTGATATTATTTACTACCAATAAAATAAAAGTCTCCTTACTTATTTATATTTTTTAAGATTTATTGGGCATTTTTCGGGAATTTGTGGGTTAATCTTTAGGGTTTCTAACTAATTTTAAACAAAACTTGGCTTTATTCTGAAATTATTTGGGAAGGTGTGTATTTCGTTGCAGATCCGATTCGTAACATCGGACGAATCCAAAGCACCGAATCGGCCCGTTTCGTGAAAAAATCGAATCGGTACGAAATGAAATGCACATCCCTAATATACAGTAATTCAAAGTTTTATCCCTTTGATGAAGAGTTTAACAACTAGATCTAAATGCCAATTTGGATTGAGGCTTAGAGTCAACAGACCACTTATGGTCATGATAGGAAGAAGTGAGATGGAGCCCTTTGAGTTTTAAGCGGAGTGCTCTGAAACACAAAATAATGATGACATTTCCTCCTAACGCCGGCAATGCCAGTTTTAGGTAGAAAGTGGCATGTAGCTCTACGGGTTAGTTTACGTAGGAATGAACCATCCCAGGAAATTTTAATAGTGTTACTTATTCACCCCCTGAATTATATCTTATATATATATATAAATTCTTATATAAATAAATTGATTTATACATTTTAAGGTTTTCTTTATTAACTCATACCATGTCTCTACCGAAAAAAAAATCTTTATTTCATTGCAAAGTTGTTGAATGTCACTTATTTTATATGAATCATGGGGTGAGACATAGTCTATTAATATATATATATATAAAAATATATATCTTACCCGAGTGCGTCCATTTTATGGTATATATATACAGTATATATATATATACATAACTCATATCCATTGTTAACTGACAGCCGTACATCGCCAAAGGTAACAATCCCATAACAAAGGTTGCAATATATAAAAGGTAGCAGAAAAATAAAGTGGGGTATACCTTGGATGGGCGCTGCACATATGTGATTCAATCGTCAAAAAATCCTGTAAGTGTTCTTAAAGATATATATTTTCTAATTTGCATATATGAACTAGATCATGTATAATCGACATAAGCAAAATATAATGTCGATTATACATGATCTAGTTCATATATGCAAATTAGAAAATATATATCTTTAAGAACACTTACAGGATTTTTTGACGATTTAATCACATATGTGCAGCGCCCATCCAAGGTATACCCCACTTTATTTTTCCATTACATTCAGGTAGCTACTAGGCACTACCTTCATACCTCAGAAAGGCAGCAGCACACAAACTATACGAACACAAAGGGACAAGCGCCATTCGTAGTTTTTACCCCCAATTTTCTTCATATAAAAGGTAGCAGTCCGTGTGAACAGAAAAACTCTGTGATAATTATTTGCCAAAAAAAATGAAAATTCGTAAACACATTAGCGTATCTCTTAAAAATTAAGAAATGGTAATAGTAAATAGTGTAAAATATAGACGATTGCTAGAGATAACGGGTTAATAGTTTAATAGATTTTTCCTCTGATCGTGTATCTAAGAATTCCTCCAGATTAATGAGATAGAAATAGAAAATAGAGTAGACGTCTATAACGTTAGATCATTAGAAGAAAGACAAGAAGAAAACCCTTCATTGTGTATTTTTCTATTCTTAAAATAGAATAGGAAGCGGTAAGGTTAGACTAAAGAAGCTTTTAGTTGGATCTTTTAATAGCATTCCTTTTCTTCTGTCTAACTTCCTTTATACAAGATGAAAATTCCTACCTGGAGGTATATTGTAGCAGGGTGACCTCGCTTCACTAATGAATAGGATTTTGAAACATGGTTATTCTATCTTGGGCGCAGATTGTTTAATTTCCTCATAATTAAATATGATTCTTCATCCAAAAATTTCATGATGATAGATGACCAGATTACTCTCCACTTTGGTCTGCAACGAACAACTGGGGGATAAAATCTCGCTGCATACTGATACGGTAATAACATTGATAAGGCATAATATCAATAGATACATAATAACTGAGGTTATTAATATTGTATTGAAATTCTAATCATTAATAAATAATTGTGTCTATCCATCTCTCTCTATCTATCCATATCTATCTATTTATCCATATCTATCTATCCATATCTATCTCTCTCTATCTCTATCTATCCATACCGATCCATATCTTTCTATCTCTATCTCTATCCATCTCTATCCATCTCTATCCATCCATATCTATCTATTTCTATCTCTATCCATCTCTATCTCTATCTCTCCATATCTGTCTATCCATATCCATCTCTATCCATCTATATCTATCCATATCTATCTATCCATATCTATCTATCCATATCTAGCTATCCATATCTATCTCTATCTATCCATATCTATCTATCCATATCTATCTATCTATCTATCTATCTATCTATCTATCTATCTATCTATCTATCTATCTATCTATCTATCTCTATCTCTATCTATCCATATCCCTATCTATCTATCTATCTATCTATCTATCTATCTATCTATCTATCTATCTATCTATCTATCTATCTATCTCTATCTATCCATATCTATCTATCCATATCTATCTATCTATCTATCTATCTATCTATCTATCTCTATCTATCCATAGCTATCTATCCATATCTATCTCTATCTATCCATATCCCTATCTATCTATCTATCTATCTATCTATCTATCTATCTATCTATCTATCTATCTATCTATCTATCTATCTATCTCTATCTATCCATAGCTATCTATCCATATCTATCTATCCATATCTATCTCTATCTATCCATATCTATCTATCTATCTATCTATCTCTATCTCTATCTATCCATATCCCTATCTATCTATCTATCTATCTATCTATCTCTATCTATCCATAGCTATCTATCCATATCTATCTCTATCTATCCATATCTATCTATCTCTATCTATCTATATCCCTATCTATCTATCTATCTATCTCTATCTATCCATATCTATCTCTATCTATCCATATCTATCTCTATCTATCCATATCTATCTCTATCTATCCATATCTATCTCTATCTCTATCTCTATCTATCCATAACTGTCTATCCATATCTATCTATCTATCCATATCTTTCTATCTCTATCCATCTCTATCTATCCATCTCTATACATCTATCTATCTATCCATATCTACCTATCCATATCTACCTATCCATATCTATCTCTATCTATCTATCTATCTATCTCTATCTATCCATATCTATCTATCCATCTCTATCTATTTATCAATATCTATACATCTATCTATCTATCTATCCATATCTACCTATCCATATCTAGCTATCCATATCTATCTCTATCTATCTATCTATCTATCTATCCATATCCCTATCTATCTATCTATCTCTATCTATCCATATCTATCTCTATCTATCTCTATCTATCCATCTCTATCTATCCATATCTTTCTATCTCTATCCATCTCTATCTATCTCTATCTATCCATATCTATCTATCTCTATCTATCTCTATCTATCCATATCTTTCTATCTCTATCCATATCTATCTATCTCTATCCATCTCTATCTATCCATCTCTATCTATCTCGATCTATCTCTATCCATCTCTATCTATCTCTATCTATCCATATCTATCTATTTATCCTTATCTACCTATCCATATCTATCTATCCATATCTATCTCTATCTATCTATCCATATCTATCTATCCATCTCTATCTATCTCTATCTATCCATATCTATCTCTATCTATCTCTATCTATCCATATCTTTCTATCTCTATCCATATCTATCTATCTCTATCCATCTCTATCTATCTCTATCTATCCATATCTATCTATTTATCCTTATCTACCTATCCATATCTATCTATCCATATCTATCTCTATCTATCCATCTCTATCTATCCATAACTATCTATCTCTATCTATCCATATCTATCTCTATCTATCTATATCAATCTATCCATATCTATCTATCATATCTATCTATCCATATCTATCTATCCATAACTATCTATCTCTATCTATCTCTATCTATCCATATCTATCTAACTCTATCCATCTCTATCTATCCATATCTATCTATCTCTATCCATCTCTATCTATCCATCTCTATCTATCTCGATCTATCTCTATCCATCTCTATCTATCCATCTCTATCTATCCATCTCTATCTATCTCGATCTATCTCTATCCATCTCTATCTATCTCGATCTATCTCTATCCATCTCTATCCATCTCTATCTATCCATCTCTATCTATCTCTATCTATCCATATCTATCTATTTATCCATATCTACCTATCCATATCTATCTCTATCTATCTATATCAATCTATCTATCTATCCATAACTATCTATCCATAACTATCTATCTCTATCTATCCATATCTATCTATCTCTATCCATCTCTATATATCTCTATCTATCCATATCTATCTAACTCTATCTATCTCTATATATCTCTATCTATCCATATCTATTTATCCATATTTATACATCTATCTATATCAATCTATCTATCCATATCTATCCATCCTCATCTATCTATCAATCTATCTATAACTATCCATAATTATCCATATCATCCATATATCTCTATCCATATCTATCTCTCTATTTATATGTATCTCACTCTCCATTTCTATCTATCCATATCTATATATATCTGTCAATAACTATCCATATCTATCATATATCTGTCAATAACTATCCATATCTATCATATATCTCTAGCTATCCATATCTATCTATCTATCTATCTATCTATCTATCTATCTATCTATCTATCTATCAATCAGGGTTATTCAGAGAGCGTGAAAAGAAGGAGAATGACTGGAGAATGAAAAATTCTAGGTCAAAATAGTGAGATGAAAGGGAGAAAGTGAGATGAAAGGGAGAATTTTTCTGGTTTGGCTATTTTGACCTAGAATTTTTCATTCTCCAGTCATTCTCCTGCTTTTCATGCTCTCTGAATAACCCTGTAAGTATCTATCTATCTCACTATCCATTTCTATCTATCATATCTATATATCTCTATCTATCCATCCATATCTATCAATCTATCTATGTATCCATAACTATCCATATATCTCTATCCATATTTATCAATCCATCCATAACTATCCATAACTAATATCTATCTATCCATATCTATCTATCTATCTATCTATCCGGATCTTTCTATCTATCCATAAATAATATCTATCTAACTAATCTATCCATATATTTGTATATAGCATCTCTCTATCTTTGTATCCATATCT
This sequence comes from Leptobrachium leishanense, assembly GCA_009667805.1. Lineage (NCBI taxonomy): Eukaryota > Metazoa > Chordata > Amphibia > Anura > Megophryidae > Leptobrachium > Leptobrachium leishanense. The sequence goes on along the minus strand of CM019064.1, from coordinate 27,587,660 downwards.
ATTTATCTGTCTATCTACATCTAGCTATACTTATATTTGTAAATGCTTGTAACTGTAACTGTATATTATATATATCATCTATGTAACTATCCACATTTTTGTATATTTTATCTATCTATTATATACAGTATATAACACACAGCCAAAATGATGAATCATACACAATTCACTTGGTGGTGTATTAACTGATATTGCATTCTGTTAGCATATTATCCATATTAAGTGTCATTTTTTTTTACCACGCAGCCACGATGACAAGTTCACTTATGCTACAATCTTTTCTTCATAAGAATTCATGAACAGCTTTCACCTGTCTGTTTGTTATGTACCTGTCCATCATGTCTCTCTTCCTGCCTGGTTTCTATCCAACGCGCTCATCCATAAACATCTAAAAGGTGGGTGAATTCCTTAACTGGAGGTCAAAGGTCTTTAATGATATTCGAAAAGCTGTGTTGGAGAGTTTTTATTTCTTTATTGAACATGATTCACTTGTTTTGATGCTTATTGGTATTGATGTTCCGAAGCAATACGGTGCTGTTTTGTTGTAAATGTTCCAGAACGTGTTGTTTTCTCTATTACAGAACTTGCTGATATTGTTTGAAATGTGTTAATTGTTCCTTTTATTTAGTAGAATTAATTTTTTTATTGCTATTATTTATTTTATTATCTTTTAATGTTTTGACTCATTATTAACAACAACATGCTATGAGATTCAAAACGCATTAAATTAATTGTTCTAGAATGATGGGCAATGTTCCGCTCTATAATGTGCAGGGCTGGATATACAATTGGGCAAAGTATTAGCCAGTGGGGTCACTCATTTTTTTACACAATTTTTTTTTATACACAGAAAGGCTCCTCCCTGTGTTAGAAAAATTCTCTACAACCGTGGAAGAAAAATGTAAAAAAATAATTTTTTACATTTTCTTTCTTTCTTTCTTTTTTTTTAAACAATTTTATGTATTTTTTTTTTAATACAAATGCGTATGGAGAAACATGCCCCCTTTGGTGGGAAACTTTTTCTATAAGACTAAACTATGTTAAATATTTAACTAAATAATTTTTGTTATACACAGAATTTTTTCCTTTTTTTTTTGTGTATGAGAAAAGTGCCCCCTTTGGAGGGAAACTTATTCTATAAAAGTAACTTTATTAAATATTTTTTTTATACAATTTGTTTTGTGATACACAGAAAGGCTGTGGTAGAAAAATTCTCTGCAACCGTGAAAGAAAAATGTAAAAAAAATAATAGACAAAACTTTCTTTAAAAAAGTTTTTCCTTTCTTTATTTTACACAATTTTCTTCTTTTTTTTTAAAAAAAAAAAAATGTGTATGGAGAAAAGTGCCCCTTTGGTGGGAATTTATTCTATAAAACTAAACTTTATTAAATATTTTTTTTTATACTTTTTTTTGTTATACACAGAAAGGCTCCTCCCTGTGGTAGAAAAATTCTCTACAACCGTGAAAGAAAAATGTAAAAAAAATAATAGAAGAGACAAAATATATTTAATTTTTTTTATTTATTTATTTATTTATTTTTTACAAAATTTTCTTGTGTGTGAATAAAAGTGCCCCCTTTGGTAGGAAACTTTTTCTATAAAACTAAACTATATTAAATATTTGTAAAAAAATAAAATGTAAAAATAATAATTATTAAAATATTTTTTAAAACATGTATATTGATATAAAATACTTCCCCCTGCTTTTACACTATTTTTGTGGAGGGTGGATAGTCCCCAGAATTCTGTGCCTACCGGTCTCCTGAGATGTAAATCCGGCTCTGATAACGCGTGCTTTGGTTCTTCTGCGCTCTCCGGGTTAATGTCGGTGCCATTACGCTGCTCCGGATGATAATTTCTCCTTATTATCTGCTATAAACACTTCACGGTTTTCTGTTCGGGTTGCTAACACTGTTTGGAAAGTTGCCCTACTTTGCTAAAACCACCATCAAGCTCAATTATCCAGCTCAGCATTTTACTCACAAGCTGTTTTGGGGGATGAGTAATTTCACAAAAAAAAAAAAAAATTAATAATAAAAAAAAAAAAAAGCCATGCCAGACTGTCTGGGGAAAAATAATTCCTTGGAAGTTTTTGTTGCTGTTATGATAGACGTGAGTTGGCAAGATTCTCAGGACGTGACTCGGTAACAGATTAATTGCTGAAACAAATACGTTTAGGAGAACTACCGAGCGGCGTCTAATTTACTGCACTTAATATACTTTGTTTTATTGGCCGATGCAAACCACACTGATACAATCACATTGATTTACACACTCGTCACATTCATCTCATAATCCAGTGCATGGGGATATTTACCTCTTTTCTGATTGGTTGGCTCTTGGGCATCGTAGATCATCCATCCTACTCCTTCCTTCAGTGGCTCGATACTTATGATAGTCCAGATGTCTGTATTTACTCATGGTTTAGTCTGGTCCGACTCTGTCCAGGGTTGGTTTGACTCACATCTTCCCCTTGGACAAGCCCTAAAATAAATAAGTGTGGGATCTCCCAGCTTTCTGCCCCCCCCCTCAACTACTAAGTTATTTATCAATTAGCACACCACCCACACTCAAATTTGATATTAACCCCTTCCCTACCACGGAAGTACGTCCTGTTGGAAAATCCTCTTAACAACCAAGGACGTACTATTTAACCCCTTAAGTGCTGGATTGTGATTCAAACCCAGACGTGGCTGACATATTGGATGTCAGCCAAGCCTCTGGGTCAGCCCCCATCCACTGACGATCTCGCCATATGTGCGATGACATCAGTGGGCCAGTTAGGGGGATCCAGATAGAGGGTAATCTTTCATATCATTGGAAAAGCCTTATCATGGCCTTTCCAATGATACCAAACATACCAAACCAGACTAGGTTTAGTGACTAGGTTTGTTGTAAAATTAATTAAAAACAAAATAAATAATAATAATTCAAAAAAATTGTTAAAAAGTGTATTGGGGTATAATAAAATTGGCATTTAAACATGATGAGCGTAAAATGGTCAAAATGAGCTCAGCGCACAGAGGTGAAATGGCTCAGCAGTGAAGGGATGAAAAAGCAAAAACATGTAAAAATTGGATATTTCTAATCTCAGGACAAAATTTAGAAACTATATAGCCAAGGTATTTTGGGGATTAAATTTCGAAAAGATGCATTTTTTTCTATTTTTCATCATGTGTGCGTTGCATAAATGAGTAAGAGGAAAATTTGTCCTAAACATAAACAGCACGGAAACGAAAAAACCGCGGCGTGCACTTTTGGACTGACAATCGTAAAACTGCCGGGTCACTAAGGGGTCAATGGGTTTATATATGCAGCATTTTATGAATATTTATCATGACTTAAAGGGACACTATACTCATCTGACCACTTTACATTTACAATGTGGTTAGGATGGGAGGGGTGTAACTCTAACAGTAACCCTAACACAAACAGAACCAGTAACCCTAACACAAACAGAACCAGTAACCCTAACACAAACAGAACCAGTAACCCTAACACAAACAGAACCAGTAACCCTAACACAAACAGAACTAGTAACCCTAACACAAACAGAACCAGTAACCCTAACACAAACAGAACCAGTAACCCTAACACAAACAGAACCAGTAACCCTAACAGTAACCCTAACAGAAACAGAACCAGTAACCCTAACACAAACAGAACCAGTAACCCTAACACAAACAGAACCAGTAACCCTAACACAAACAGAACCAGTAACCCTAACAGTAACCCTAACAGAAACAGAACCAGTAACCCTAACACAAACAGAACCAGTAACCCTAACAGTAACCCTAACAGAAACAGAACCAGTAACCCTAACACAAACAGAACCAGTAACCCTAACACAAACAGAACCAGTAACCCTAACACAAACAGAACCAGTAACCCTAACAGTAACCCTAACAGAAACAGAACCAGTAACCCTAACACAAACAGAACCAGTAACCCTAACAGTAACCCTAACACAAACAGAACCAGTAACCCTAACACAAACAGAACCAGTAACCCTAACAGAAACAGAACCAGTAACCTTAACACAAACAGAACTAGTAACACTAACACAAACAGAACCAGTAACCCTAACAAACTGAACTAGTAACCCTAACACAAACAGAACCAGTAACCCTAACATGAACAGAACCAGTAACCCTAACAAACTGAACTAGTAACCCTAACACAAACAGAACCAGTAACCCTAACACAAACAGAACCAGTAACCCTAACTTAAACAGAACCAGTAAGCCTTACACAAACAGAACCAGTAACCTAACACAAACAGAACCAGTAACCCTAACACAAACAGAACCAGTAACCCTAACAGTAACCTTAAGAGTAACCCTAACATAAACAGAACCAGTAAGCCTTACACAAACAGAACCAGTAATCCTAACACAAACAGAACCAGTAACCCTAACAGTAACCCTAATGCAAACAGAACCAGGAACACAAACAGAACCAGTAACCCTAACAGTAACCCTAACATAAACAGAACCAGTAACCTTAACGCAAACAGAACTAGTAACCCTAACACAAACAGAACCAGTAAGCCTTACACAAACAGAACTAGTAACCCGAACACAAACAGAACCAGTAACCCTAACATAAACAGAACCAGTAACCCTAACAGTAACCCTAACACAAACAGAACCAGTAACCTTAACACAAACAGAACTAGTAACCTTAACACAAACATAACCAGTAAGCCTTACACAAACAGAACTAGTAACCCGAACACAAACAGAACCAGTAACCTTAATGCAAACAGAACCAGTAACCCTAACACAAACAGAACCAGTAACCCTAACACAAACAGAACCAGTAACCCTAACATAAACAGAACCAGTAACCCTAACATAAACAGAACCAGTAAGCCTTACAAAAACAGAAACAGTAACCCTAACAGTAACCCGAACACAAACAGAACCAGTAAGCCTAACACAAACAGACCCAGTAACCCTAACACAAAATGAACCAGTAACTCTAACATAAACAGAACCAGTAAACCTAACAGTGACCCTAATCCTACCAGTAACTCAACCCTAGAAGTAACCCCAGCCCTAAAGACAAACTGTAACCCTAACAGTAGCTCTAACACAAACTGAAAAAGTATGCTTAACTGTAGCCCAACCCTAGAAGTAACCCTAACCCTAATGCTAACCCTCACTGACATTTGAGAGTGCAGATTGGGTATAAGGCTAGCATATAGAGGGTTTGAAAAAGGAAAAGGGTGGTTTAAATGGGAGTAGGAGTATAGAGGGAGTTATAGAGGGGTATAGGGGCTAAACATACACGTTCTTAATACATTTTGGCCATTTCTGAAAATGTTCAGATTTGTCTGAAGTTTCAGATCGATCCGAATCAGCAAATTCTGTATAAAATGCCAAAATCTGCTATTCTGAAATGTGCCAAAATTAACCTAAATTTTGGGGTTGTGCACAGGTTTAAACTAGTGTCTTCTTCAATCTAATAAACAAAGAATATAAAACCTGCTGAAAATAAGTCCCTGTATTTTATAAAGTGCTGATTTGTAGCAGGGTTACTTTAGGGGTCGGGAGGAGATCTGACTATTTTTGTTAAATTAATAAATATAAACTCTTTTCTCAGGAGAACGCGATAACATATCTATATTTTTATACCTCTGACATGTCGCTCCAAGATACAAGAAGGCACATTGACCCAGAAAACACGGGCGGAGAAGCCAGCGCCGGATTAATTACACAGAACCTTATGAAATGATTCAGCGCGTTGAAGCATGTTCTATTGAAATTTTGAGTTTTTCCGCGAGCGGAAGACGCGTGACTCATAGACACTTGGCATGTTCATTATTAAGGTCAGTAAAATAAATCCCGCAGTTACGGCGTAATGATAGATCCTTCGCAAGTGTAATTAACATTGTAATTGAAACATCGGAAATATAATTATGCACATAAAATTTATACCACTGGAATGAGCAAATAAAATGCCACAGTGTGCTGTCGCAAAGACGGGGATTATCGTACCGAGTAAGTCTGCGTATGCAATCAAAAACAGGTTAATTTGGAACTTAAATCATGAAAATATAAATTAGCCAACGCCAGAAAGTGCCGCAAGGCAGGGGAGACTGGAAGGAGACAGGCCTTTATTGTATGACTTGTCACTTGACTTGCGATACTGCTTGCACACCAACTATTTCAGGCGTCTGTATCGTATGCACCGCAGGGGTTAAGACAAAGGGCTATATTACAATCTTCACGCAAAAAGCCTCGTACGAAGCGAAAATGTTTGCGCCAAGCGTTAAACTTTTTGCGCGCACAAATCACCGCTGGAATTACAATCCTCGCGGCTATTTTAATCTGCCGATGAATTGCGCGCGCAAATAGTACGCGCACAAATGGAGGCGCAGTGCAAAATCTTTACGCGCGCTGTTTTTTGCACCCATTCAGCCAATCAAAATGAAGAAACACACCTATCGAACACAACTGAATTGCGTCTGCCAGAGGCATCGGAGACGGGTTCTGCGTCTATGATGCAAAATGTGCACATATGCTACAGTAATAATATACACACACAGCTGCATCATCCATTATATTGTCGCTGCATTCCTTTTTATGTGCTTTTATTTTTTGGGTTAGGCCAGGTTGTTCAGATTTGCCGATAGCACCAGCTTTTAGGAGTTGATAAAATTATGCGCGCAAAGGCTATTCGGTAATTACCGCGAATAGATTGTAATACCATCCGCGTACCAGCGCACGTTCGCACTCACAATGTTAAATATAGGACGCACAAAGTACAGTAAGCTCGCGCAGGGTTTGCGCAGGTTCACCCGCGGGAGACATTTGCGCTAGACTTTTGCACCGATTTTTTTTTTCGGTTCGTTCGGATTTTGTAAATTTTCGGTTCGGCTTGTTTCGGCCGATTTCCATTTCGGTTCGGTTCGTTTTTCGGATCGACTTTTTTTTCGTGATTTCGGAAATTTTCGTGTTTTTTTGGGACATCTGTTCTCTTCGTTTCAAAGTGTCTATTCGTTTTGACGTAAACTGATGGTTTTTCGGATCCAATATTTCTGTTGATACGATACGATTTCTCATGTTTTACAAGAAGGATACATTGAGATTTCTCTAGTTTCCCGGGAAGGATACATTGAGATTTCTCATGTTTTACAAGAAGGATACATTGAGATTTCTCATGTTTTACAAGAAGGATACATTGAGATTTCTCTGGTTTCCCGGGAAGGATACATTGAGATTTCTCATGTTTTCCAGGAAGGATACATTGAGATTTCTCTGGTTTTACAAGAAGGATACATTGAGATTTCTCTGGTTTTACAAGAAGGATACATTGAGATTTCTCTGGTTTTACAAGAAGGATACATTGAGATTTCTCTGGTTTTACAAGAAGGATACATTGAGATTTCTCTGGTTTTACAAGAAGGATACATTGAGATTGGAATGATACAAAATTACAGAATCAGCGATATAACCGAAAAATACGATGTCCGAAATTACTGAAATAGAACCGAAATCAGGAATGGAACGAAAATGAATTTCGATTTTACACATTTCTAGTCCATTTGAAAATTCCTAAAAGTTTTCGTTTCGGCTCGGAAATTTGTTCGAATCTGCCGTTTTCGGATCCTAAAATTTTCGGAAAATCGTCCGAATCCGAATGCACGAATTGGGAAATTTCGTGAAAATTCCGAAACCCGAAACGCACATCCCTAATTTGCGCGCGGTTGTTCCGCTGACTATGTAATACGGCATTTGGCGCAAAGGGATTTACCCCTCACGTTAATGTTTTTTTGGCGCCGTTGCAAACGTTTGCGTGAAGATTGTAATTTAGCCCTTACAGGGTTATTCAGATAGCACCAAAATGTAGGCGACATTTCGGTGCCCTCTCGTTCCCCGTGCTTCCCTGCATTTCGGGGAATCAAAGTTCCCCACCCTACGATGTATTCAGCAGGGAAAACCCACCGCAAACCCGACGAACACTCACTGAACACCCGCAAATCTAAAAAAACTTCTTGCCTATGTATGCGAAAGTATGGCTGTGCGTGTAAATGGAGGGGAGAATCACATGGAACTCTTAGGCTGGGGTCAGACCAGCGCACTTTTAACGTGCGTTCTGGCGCACATAATTACGGCCGCACTAGCAGCAGATGACGGGCAATGACGGCCAATATACGAAGTACGGCCACACAAAAGTCCGGCCGTGCAACGCAAGTGGAATTTGAACGCATTTTTCTGAGAACGCTGAACCGCTAGTACTGACGTACTGAGTGCGCAGCTGCGGCATAGCGGCGTGTGTGCGTGATTAGGAGATGTCAGACGCTGCTAATGTCCAGCCTACATAACGTCCAGACGCAAAAAGAGTTTTATTGACGATCCGTACAAAATCACGCCCGAAAATGCGCGTCGTCTGACCGTTTTTGCGCATTCCGTGAAAAAATACGTCAATGCGTTCGGACGCACTTTTTCACGTTCGCGGGGAAAAATACTTTCGTCTGACCCTAGCCTTAAATATACAGGGTTATCCAAAGAGAATCGAAAAGTCACCGCACGTTCGGTGACTTTTCGTTCTCTTCAATTCGGTTCCTTTTGCCGATTGCATTTCGGTGACCCTGCGGTGTATTCAGCAAACACCACAGGGTCCCCGAATTGCAGGGAAAAGCTGCCGAACACCTGACGAAAACTAACCGAATGCATGCTGAAAACAAGCAAAAACATCTGGATTAACCTTTGAAAAAGCCGAACAGGAGCCGAACAGGAGCCGAATCACACAGAGCCGAAGCAGCTGTGACGTAGAGGAGGCAGTGAATAAATTAGAAAAACCATTTGTATGAATCTGGGAAAAAGAAAAGCTGTTTGCAAAGAAACTACTGAGCGAAAATGTCTGAAATTTTCACAGGAGGTCCAGGGAATGATAATAAAGAGGGCTGTTACAGAAAAAATAAGTAAACTGAAAAAAAAAAAAATCGGACTTTTTTAAAAAAAAAAAAAAAAAGAAAAATGCTTAAAGTATCCTAAAAAAATCAATGAATAAAGAGACTTTTTGCTGCAGAATTTTATAATGAACGGTTTATTAGATATTGAATTAAAACGGGAATATTTTTAACATTGAAGCCTATGGGATTCTCCTGAATAAACCTGCCGAATTAAACCACCGAATGGCAGGGCATTAGGGGAACCTTTCACTGCTGGTTTGTGTTCTCTGAATAGACGAAGCATTGCTTTTTCATGGGGATTTCACTGCCCTCGAACAGGCACCGAACAGGCACCGTATGTGCAGGCAATTCGCCAGGATTTGGCGAATTGCCTGCTCTCTGGATAGCCGAATGGCCAAGAAAGGTAACCGAACGCTGATTTTCAGCGTTCGGTTACCTTTCTCAAGCAATTCGGATCTCTTTGGATAACCCTGATAGAATATGAAGAGCGCACAGGTACATACATGGTTATTCAGAGAGCACCGAAATGTCACCGACATAAAGTATTACATGAAAATGCCTGGAAATAATAATAATAACAATATGAATAATAAAAAAAGTCTGTTACAGGAAGAAAAAAAAACCACCCATGCTGAAAAAAATCTTACCCAGCATTAGGCTCTTCTCCAGTGAGTCCTTCCTTCTCATTAGGTGGCCAAAGTATGAGTTTCATCTTCAGGATCTGGCCTTCTAAGGAGCAGTCAGGGTTGATGTCCTCTAGGACTGACCGGTTTGATCGCCTTTCAGTCCAAGGGACTCGCAGGAGTCTTCTCCAGCACCATAGTTCAAGGGCTAGGGTCAGACGAAAGCATTTTTCGCGTTGTCCGTGAAAAAGTACGTCCGAACGCATTGACGTATTTTTTCACGGAATGCGCAAAAACGGTCAGACGACGCGCATTTTCGTGCGTGCTTTTTTTTTACGAATCTCAATAAAACTCTTTTTGCGTCTGGACGTTATGTTGGCTGGACATTAGCAGCGTCTGACGTCTCCTAATCATGCACACACGCCGCTATGCCGCCGCAGCGCACTCTGTACGTCAGTACTAGCGGTTCTGCGTTCTCAAAAAAATGCGTTCAAATTCAACTTGCACTTCGCACTTCGTGCGGCCGTACTTTGTATATTGGCCGTCATTGCGCGTCACTTGCTGCTACTGCGGCCGTGATTAAGTGCGCCTAAACACACGTTAAAAATGCGTTAGTCCGACCCCAGCCAAAGGCCTCAATTCATTGGAGCTCAGCCTTTCTTATGGTCCAACTTTCACAGCCATACATTGTAACTGGTAAAACCACCTTAACATATAAGATCCTATGGATAATAAAAAGGTCTGTTACAGAAAAAAAAGCTACTTAAAAAAGAATTGGACTTTTTTTTGCTGGAAAAAAAACAAAAAATGCCTAAAATCATCCTGAAAATCTATAAGTAAAGAGACTTTTTGCTGCAGATTCAAATAATAAACGGTTTATTAGATATTGAATAAAAACTGAATATTTTTAACATTGAAACCTATGGGATTCGCCTGAATAAACCTTGCGAATGAAACCACCGAACATCAGGGTATTTCACTGACTTTTCTCTGCTGTTCGGTGTCTCTGTATAGATTAACCATTACCTATATGGGGATTTCAATACTATCGAACAGGCACCGTATTTCGCTTGCAGTTCGCCAAAGTTTGGAGAATTGCCAGGTTTTGAATAGCCGAATGGCCCCCGAAATGACACTGTACGAATAAATTCACTGTCCGGTGCAATTTCAGTTCCAGTTCGGCTCTTTCTGAATAACCCTGAAAATCTGTGTAATATAAAAGCCTTACATACAACGTGTGCTTTTATCCAAAGTCTTCAGGGGATTTTACAGTTACTATAGGAGAGTGTCTGTTGTTTGTTGACTGGAGTTTTCTTGGAGTGTCAATCATAGAGACTTGAAGGACCCTACAATCTATAACAGGGCTCAAAACGTCAAGTCCCAGGCTACTAGCCAGGCCTTAAGAGTTACTCGCCACCCTTTGCCCCACCTAACCCCTACCCTGCCCTTAACTCTGCCCCCCAAAACACCCTCAAATTATCTTATGATATGACACTGTTAAATGTTTTATTCAGAATAATGTTACAAAAATAAATAACATTAACATAAACCAATGTAAACTTAAAGGAAAATAAGTGCTTTACATCAATGGGGATGTAAACAAAATATTAAGTGTAACTGCTCGGCTTTTAATAAACTTAGTGCATTTATTCATCTTCACAATCCAGATACAGGCATACCCAGACACATCAGACCCCAGATACAGGCATACCCAGAAATCAGACCCCAGATACAGGCATACCCAGAAATCAGACCCCAGTGTGAGCAGAGCGAGGGACCAGATGAGAACCGCCAGGACAAGGCAGGCATAGGCGGCAGACGTCTGGCACGCCCTCTCTGATGTTATCAGAGGGGGCCGACTGTCATCTTGGATTCCCTGGCCGGCAGGAGGGCCTAAAAACAAAAAAGCATGACCGTCGCCAGAATATGCAGCTCAGGCAGCACAAAATAATTTATCATGCTGCCTGCGTCTGCATTCCCACTCGCCCTCACTTAATTTCCACTCGCCAAATGCTAGCAGCAGAGTGGAAATTTTGAGGCCTGATCTATAATTTATATTCTCATATCTCCAAATCCTCTCTCTTTTCCCAGATCATTGATGGGTTTCACCTGAATTACCCCTTTTCTGAAACAGTAATGAAATAACACTCAATAAATGAAATGTATCGCTCTACGGCCCATTTCTCTGATACGTAGTATTCTATGCAGATCTTAGTAAAAGTCCCAGCTTCCTATATTGAAAATGCCACCATCATGCGCAGCTTTAGAATTCCAGCTCGCCGTTACTGTTGTTAAGCGGTGATTATGGTGGTGATATCTGCATCTCCCACCTCATTATATCATTATTCGGCGAATTAGACCCCTCACCTCACATATCAGCGCGACACTAGTCATTAGGCTCCGTGAGACAAGAACGTGGAAAGATGCATTTATAGTAAGATCCATGACAAGCGTTAAATAATGATTGGTTACCATGGAAACCAAAGCTACCCATGCCGTCCAAACTAGATACACAGTATCAGGGATTCTATGTGACACGAACAGGCTCCAAACGATGATAAAAGTCAACTTCAACGCGATCCATGATGTCTCTATCTGCGTGTAGACACGGTTTGATTGTCCAACATCGGGGCCTCCTCTGGAGATCCCACATTTTGCATTAAACAAAGCTAATAAGCGGGTTTCAACCCTCCACACAGTTTTTCTTCATTTGACTGAGAGTTTTACATGATTTTAAGAAGTCACCTGACAAGGACGCGACTTAAAATAGATGTGTAGAACAAAAAACCACGGGCTCTATTCCATAAGGGGGTTATTCAGAGAGCACCAAAGTGTCACCGACATTTCATTGCTCTCTCGTTCTCCGCACTTCAGGGAATCAAAGTTCCCCACCCTGCGGTGAATTCAGCATGCACTGCAGGGTCCCCGGAGTGCAGGGAAAACCCACCGCAATCCTGTCGCAATCCTGCCAAGAACCCAATGAAAACCCACCAGAAAAACCACGGCGGAAAAAATGCAACGTTGAGGATCTGAGCAACTAGTCACCATCCCAGACATGTTAAGGTGTCTTTACCTATTTCACAATACCTACAGGTACTGCGATACAATTCAGATCCTCAACGCTGCAAATTACAAATCGAAGAGATGACAAATACCTTTTTACAAAGAGGTTATTCTGTATCAACCCTTCAGAGAGCTCTCCATAAGGCTGAGATGAGGTATACTACTCCGAAACACACGGCTCAAAGACCTTCACCTAGAATTGTTCTTCCTTTAACGAACCATACGGCTGGAGACAAAGTTGCCTCACAAATCCGGAAACATTGGCACATTTTCCAATGACCACACGTTACCATCACAATTCCACTCTCCTCCCTTGATCAGTTTTCGAAGAACCAAGAAACTATGGGACTTAATGGTCAGGACAGATCCGGTACATTCTTATGAAAAGCAACCGATTCTTCAAAAAAGGGAGGGCTCTATTACAATCTACGTGCAAAAACGCACACGCAACGCGTGATTTTTTTGCGTGAAGTGTTAACCATTAACGCGCAAATAATAACGGTGGTATTACAATCCGCGCGCATTTTTTCATCCGTCAAAAAATAAAGCGCGTGAAAAAGACCCCCAAAAACGCGTGCGCATTAATGTTGCGCGCAGAAATCGTTGTGCGGACTGTTTTTTTCACGCGATTCAGCCATTCAGAATTAAGAACCACAATTGTCTCCCATTTAGTTTTTGCGCCTGCCAAAATCAATCTGAGTATATATGCTGCAGCAATAATAAAAACACGCACAACTTCTTCATTTTATTGTTTGGGTATGTGTAGAGTGTGTAACTATACTGTGCTGTATTTTTTTTTTTCCGGCTGGTGTATTTGGTTTTGGCCAGGATGTTCAGATTTGCCGTTACCACCAGCTTTTCAAAGACGTTAAAATTATGCGTGCAAGCGTTGTCCGTTAAATTTTGCGCATAGCTTGTAATACCATCCGCGTACCAGCGCACAAACGCATTTGCGCTCACAATGTTAAGTATAGGACGCGTAATGTACATTACGTTTGCGCAGGTTCACCCGCGATAGATGTTAACGCGCATTTTTTGCTCATACATTGTAATATGACGTTCAGCGCAAAGGGTTCTGCCCTTCACGCTAATGCATTTTTGCGCATGTGCTAACGTTTGCGCGCAGAATGTAATAGGGCCCGGGGTGTTTTCGTTGCCTGGATTGTGTCACGTGTCGCCATATGATACCTGGTAACTCCTTTGTGCATCCAACAACAGGCAAAGGATACAAGAGCCATTTCAGAATTTCGTGTCTGAAGGAGTTTGTTGTCTACTTGATTAATTGTCCATGTGGCTTAGCCTGTGTTCGCAAGAAAGATTTGACATTAGGGGATTGTACCAGAGGACACAGGAGACACAGCATACCGAGATGGACATACGGACAAGCCGGTTGCTAAGCATTTCCTGGAGTGTCACCACAGCTTGCCCACACTCAACTTTACCTACACAGGGGGGAGATCGATCTCAAATTCTTCTACAAAGAGAAACATTCTGGATAAGAACACTGAACACCCTTACGCCCCGTGGGCTTAATGAATATGTCTCCTATACATCTTTTCTAAGTGATCCCTTTCAGCTTTATCGCACATCATTCAGGCACAGTGACATGCTCATTTTTGGTTTTATCTTAATTTAATTTGCGTTATTCTCACAATAGTCCTTACTCAAAAGATGTTTTCTTTAGTCAATCAGGGTTATTCAAAGAGATTTGAAAAGTCACCGCAAGTTCGGTGACTTTTCGTTCACCGCACTTCAGGGCGATTCGGCGATCCTAGTTCTGTCAGCCCTCGGAGGCTGGCGCACCTCTGGTGTTCCTCCCGGCTGTCCCGGGGCCTGCGTCCTCCCCACAGCTCCTCCTCGTGTCCTGTGCGAGCGTCCCACCGGCCCCAGCAGCTTTAGGAGATGGTCAGCGGCGCGCCGCGCGTGACGTCATCACGCCTCCAACGTGGGTTCCCCTGCATCATGTGACCCTGGTAACCAATCAGACTACAGGGCGCCTTATTCAAAAGTGCTTTTGCATTGCCCTTTCGGGATTCTGCTTGTCTATACCTATATACTTGCTGCTTTTCACCTTTGACTGACTTTCTGTGTATGACCTGGCTTTTGGATTTCGACCTGTGTACCTCTCTACTCCTTTGACTCGGCTTTTGTATTTTGACCTTGTATACCGCGTATTCCTTCGACCTAGGATTGTGTTTAAACCCTCTGGTACTCCGTACTTTCCTGTCTCCATACCAGCCACCCTAAGGACTGGTTTCTGTCCTCCTTGCCTACATCCCTGCCTTATAGGTTCACCTTTCGCTACTGCGTAACCCAGCCAACTCAAGGACTGGTATCGCAATTAGTTTTGAGTCTCCTGTTTCTTCATAGGGCTGACCGTAGCTACCCTCGGGTACATGTGTCTGCCTGACAAGTTCACCAACCCTGCGGTGTATTCAGCAAGCACTGCAGGGACCCGTAGTGCAGGGAAAACTCCGAACACTCACCGCAAACCCGCCGAACACTCACCGAACGCTCACCGAAACCCGCAGAAACAGCTGGAGAAACTCGACTAGCCGTCGATCACAGCGCAGAGCAGCCGCCGGAAAAAGATGAACGAGGTGAAAAAAAAAACAAAAAAACAGTACGCTTGAAAGTTTGAAAATTGAAACGCTGTTTGCAAAAAAACTACTGAACGAAAATGTCTGGAATTTACACATACGATCCAATGAATGATAATAAAAAGGGCTGTAACAGAAAAATAAAAAACAAAAACATAAAAAGAAACGAAAAAAAAGTTTGCCAAAAAAATCCAAAAAATGGCTAAAAAAGAAACGAAAAAAAAATCTATGGATAAAGAGACTTTTTACTGCAGAATATAGTAATAAACGGTTTATTAGATATTGAATATTTTTAACATTGCAGCCTAGAGGATTTTCCTGAATAAACCTGTCGAATGAAACCACCGAACAGCAGGGCATTTCAGCAACTTTTCACTGCTGTTCGGTGTCTCTGAATAACCCAAGCAGTGCTTCTCTATGGAGATTTCACTGCCTTCGAACAGGCACCGAACAGGCACCGTATGTGCAGGCAATTCGCCAGGATTTGGCGAACTGCCTGCTCTCTGAATAGCCAGGAAATGTAGCCGTGCGCTGAATTTCAGTGTCCGGTTTCATTTCGGGGCCAGATCGGCTCTCTTTGAATAACCCTGACAGTTTTCGCATTTTTACATTGACACATTTTTTTAAAATAAGTTTTTTTACACATTGACTCTTGAGTTTTTTGATCTCACTTAGGCTAGATAGATACACTGTTAGCGCTTCAGGCTGTATTTATTAGGCTTGTGCACCGATTTTTTTTCGGTTCGATTCGGTTCGATGTTTCGGATTTTTAAACTTTTCGATTCGGCTCATTTCGACCGATTTCTGTTTCGATTCGGTTCGGCTCGATTCGTTTTTCGTGTACTTTTTTTTTTTTAGGAATATCGACCATTTTTCGTATTTTCGTGTCACTTTGCTCGTTTTTTGTATCGACTTTTCGTGATTTCGGAAATTTTCGTTTTTCAGAATTGTACATGCTTTCGGAATTTCGACCATTTTTCGTATTTTCGTGTCACTTAGCTCGTTTTTTTTTGTATCGACGTTTCGTAAGTTCGGAAATTTTCGTTTTTTCGGAAAGTCTGTTCTCCTCGTTTCAAAGCAATAAATTTCGATTTGACACATTTCAAGTCCATTGGAAAATTCCGAAAATATTTCGTTTCGGCTCGGAAAACTTTTCAGATCTGCCATTTTCGGATCTAAAAATTTTCGGAAATTCGGCCGCATCCGAAAAAACGAATCGGGAAATTTCGTGAAAATTCCGAAACCCGAAACGCACATCCCTAGTATTTATCCCATAGCGGACATTATAATTAAGTACTTCTCTTCACTGTGTCCTGCACATGTTGAATGTTCGCTGCAAGGACAGTAACACACAGCTTTTTAATTTATCTGCTAATTCTTGTCAAACTCTCCTCCTCTTTAGCACCAGCATGGAAGGACGCAGCTTTGCTACAGGGTTTCCATAACAACCTGGTTTGTTGACATCAGAGTAAGCACGTCTCTTGACGCTCTTGACCAGATATGATACATCACTTCCGGGTTCCGGGTGGGCGTGATCGATGGTAGCGCGACACAGACTCGGTAAATCTTGTTAATCATTTAAAGTATAAGGGCCAAATTATAATCTCGGTGCTAACGTTAACGCTTACCTGCGTGAGCATTAACATTAGCCGCGGTGGCTACCGCATATTACAATCCAAACGCTAACGGGTTAAGTAACCTGTGTGCGTTTGGTATCTTGCGCTTTTCAGCTCGAGGTTATGTGTACTTTGTGCTCCCTATACTTAACATGGGGAGCGCAAAGTGTTAATCAGAGCTGAATTACAATCTACCAGCGCCGATTAACGTCCAGCCGTGGTTAGCAAAAAGTTAGAAGCGGAATTCGTTAACACCAGCCAAAAAATAAATAAAAGTGATCGTATACTCACCTCCTGTCCCACAGCGAGGACCGCGGCTCTGTCCGCCTCCATCTGGCGGGAGCATGGAGAGACTGGGGGAAAGAGTTTTTCCATCTCCCCCTGCGTATCCCAACGCCGACCGGCTGGATCTAGCGAGGCGAGATCCGGCAGGTCATGTGACCACCGGCGTCTGGCTCAATGGAGGCCTATGGACTCCGTCGAATGGATGCGCGCGGCGGAGTTTAGTGCTGCCGCGAGCACCCCGCGGCATAGCGTGTGGTAACAATGCAGGCAGCCTTTTAAGCGCCCGCATTGTAATCCCACGTTAAAAAGGGGGTGGTAGGGAGAAAACTGTGGACGCAGTAGTTTCTCCCTAACGCCCCCGTTTTAACGTCAGGATCGTAATTTAGCCCTAAGGCTGGGGTCAGACGAACGCAGTGTTAACGTGCGTTTAGCAGCATTAATCACGGCCGTGCTAGCAACAAATGACGTCCAATGCCGGGCAGCATACGAAGAACCACGCAACGCAAGTGGCAAACGAACGCATTTTTGCAAGAACGTAGAACCGCTAGTATGGACGTACAGAGTGCGCTGCGTCCGCTAGCGGCGTGTGTGCGTGATTAGGAGATGTCAGACGCTGCTAATGTCCGGCCAACATAACGTCCAGACACAAAAAGTGTTTTATTGATGATCCGTACAAAATCACGGGCGAAAATGAGCATCGTATGACCGCTATCGCATATTCGGTGAAAAAAATGCGTCCATTCGTTCGAACGCACTTTTTCACAGACAACGAGAAAAATGTGTTAGTCTGACCCTAGCCTTAGAGTGTAAAGTACCATCGTGGTTTTTAGCCTTGAAAAAGGCCCTTGTATGGGCCGAAACGTCGGTTGTTTTAATGTACCTTAAATTAACTTAATTATTTTTTATTCAAGTCTTCGAATGCAGTCCCAACCCGTATATGGTAATATTTATATACATATACAGTTGTGTTCAAAATTATTCAACCCCCACTGAAATTGAGTGTTTTGGCCAGTTTGACATTGATTTTGATCATTCAGTCATCTTGCTTACAATTAAATCAAAGAGGCACGTGTAGGTCAGACAAATATAACATAACATTTATAATGAAATAACCACAAATGTCTTTTCTGTGCTCACATCATTATCAGTTTTATTCAACCCCCAAGTGACATTCAATCTTAGTACTTAGTACAACATCCTTTTACAGTTATAACAGCTTTTAAACGTGAAGCATAGCTTGACACAAGTGTTTTGCAGCGATCTACGGGTATCTTCGCCCATTCGTCATGGGCAAAAGCCTCCAGTTCAGTCACATTCTTAGGCTTGCGCACTGCAACTGCTTTCTTTAAGTCCCACCAGAGGTTCTCAATCGGATTTAAGTCAGGTGACTGCGATGGCCACTCCAAAATGTTCCAGCCTTTAATCTGCAACCATGCTTTAGTGGACTTGGAGGTATGCTTGGGATCATTGTCCTGTTGAAAGGTCCAACGTCTCCCAAGCCTCAGGTTTGTGACGGACTGCATCACATTGTTATCCAATATCTCCTGGTACTGAAGAGAATTCATGGTACCTTGCACACGCTGAAGCTTCCCTGTACCTGCAGAAGCAAAACAGCCCCAAAGCATGATTGACCCCCCGCCATGCTTCACAGTAGGCAAGGTGTTCTTTTCTTCATAGGCCTTGTTCTTCCTCCTCCAAACATAGCGTTGATCCATGGGCCCAAACAGTTCTAATTTTGTTTCATCAATCCACAGAACACTATCCCAAAACTTCTGTGGTTTGTCCACATGACTTTTGGCATACTGCAGTCGACTCTTCTTATTCTTTGGAGACAGCAAGGGGGTGCACCTGGGAGTTCTGGCACGGAGGCCTTCATTACGCAGTGTGCGCCGTATTGTCTGAGCTGAAACTTCAGTACCCACATCTGACAAATCTTTTCTCAGTTCCTCAGCAGTGACACGGGGACTTTTCTCCACTCTACGCTTCAGGTAGCGCACAGCAGTTGAAGTCAGCATCTTCTTTCTGCCACGACCAGGTAGCGTTTCAACAGTGCCCTTTGCCTTGAATTTGCGAATGATGCTTCCTATGGTCTCTCTTGGTATGTTTAACATCTTTGCAATCTTCTTATAGCCATTGCCCTTCCTGTGAAGAGTACTCACCTCTTCTCTTGTCTTCCTGGACCATTCTCTTGACTTCACCATGTTTGTAACCACACCAGTAAATGTCTAGAAGGAGCTGAGTATCACAGTCATTTTAAAGCTGCCTAATTGGTGCTTATTATGCTTTATTGCTGCTCCGTGACATCCACAGGTGTTTTCAATACCTGATTGAAAACACTTGAATGAACCTCTGTTCTTCAGAGTGGTAGTCTTTAAGGGGTTGAATAATTGTGTCAATGAAGAATTCACAAAAGAAACATTTACTACTGTATTACAAAACCAACCGATGTCATTTTAGTTGCATATGGTTCTTTAAAAAGTCATTGTAGGATTTCATTCTGAATACAATTACAAATGTACACTAAATTCCCTAAAACCCTTTACAGCATTGGGGGTTGAATAATTTTGAACACAACTGTATATATATATTATTGATCCCCTGCAGTCAGGAAATCCAGCAGCTCACAATGAAGTAATAATAATTAGTCAATACATTTTAATAGGAGCAGCATTGGCAGCGCATAATAGTCCATCATCTAATGCTGAATATATTGAAAATGACATATAATACTTGTGGCTCAGCTGAATTTTACTGTGGATGATTAAATTAAGAGTAATTTATTGACCTGCTGCCTATATTCCTCCCGTGAGGATAGGGATGCTTGAATAACCTATTCATTTCTCTCCCATTAAGTGCTACTAAAGGATGTGGTTGGACTAACCTTATTAGATTGTTGCTTGAGTTATTACTCAGGTGGCACGCTCCAAATAGATTAGTCCTTGGGCGAGTTTCCCCGCTGCCCCGCATCACGTGCTTCTGAGGGACGTTAATAACGAGAATATAAATTAAACTGCTCCGTGGAATCAATGCTTGTCACATGTGACTCATCAGCACCGACAGAAATGATAAGCAGGTGGAACGGACGCAGAACTGATTTGTATGACTGTATTCTTTTATTTATTAATATTTAGGAGCGGCCACAATATTTATGGTAAAACAGCAGACAGGCTAACATACCATGATGACCTGCCGATTATCTACACGCACCTTATTTTATGGAATTCTCTTTCATTATCTTACGTTTGATAAATCAGCCAGATCGTCGCCTTTACTTTCACATATAATCTGTTAACCTCTTCGCTACCATGATCGTGTATCCACGATCACTAGCAGGACCGGACACAGCAGCCCAAGATCGTGTTAACACCATGTGGAGCTATGCTGTATGATTGCAAATGAATTTTCGTAAATTCCAGACATTTTCGTTCAGTAGTTTTTTTGCAAATAACGTTTCAATTTTGACACTGTCGATCGTTTTTTGTTTTTTTACCCTGTTCGTTGGCTTGTCAACTTTTTCCTGCGGTTGGTCGGCGCTGTGTTTGGCAGATCGTCGGCTTTTCTCGGACATCTTCGGTATGGTTTTTGTGGCGGTTTAAAGTGATCCGTTACTTCGGATCGTATCGGCTGTGGATTTTTAGATTTTTTTCGGCAGATTTTTGGATCTGTTCCCTGTGCTCCGGGGACCCTGCGGTGAATGCTGAATTCACCACAGGGTCGGGGAACGAGATAGCACAGAGAGGAGCTCTCTGAATAACCTCTTTATCCTCATTAATTTTTTTCTCGATCCTGAATTACCGTTTGTGGTTCCCTATTACCCGGCTCATCAGAAATTGGGTCCAAGCTGTCTTTGTGCTATGTGTCTTTGTTTGAGTGAACTGACTTTAACCCTTTCAATACCAAGATCAAGTATACTTGGTCTCCATAGCGCCTACTGGTGCCCTGATATTGAGTATACTCAATGCGAGCTACTACTGCATCAATGTAAAGGAACTTTGTTTAATCATTTGTAATTGGGCTCTAGAATGGGCACAACGCCTGAGGTGCCAAATAATTTTAAACAGCTTGGATCCCCTTCCCCCCCTCACAAAAACAAGGGAAATCAAGCTGTACTATGGAGATGCAGTAGAGCAATTTGGCCAGCAGGTGGAGCCATCTGCCTGTCAAATAACGCATCCATTGTTATCTGTGCTTCAAATATGGGAGTCAGATATTCAAAGTACAATTTCAATGTATGTGTATTGCAAATTTGTTTTCTATAAATCCACTGTGCCCTGGCAGTGGAATTATGGAAAACAGCCTGGCAGTAAAGGGGTTAAATATGATGCCCCAATTGTTTATGGGAAAATTGCAGAACTGCACCTTTGAAAATGTGCTTTTGATATTTCAAAGCTATATATGAAGCACGTGTTTAATTGATTATGCAAATTTGTTTTCCATAAAACCAATGAGACCTGTCAGTGAATTTATGAGAAAACCCCTGGAGGGGTTAAGTAGCAGACCATACTCCTGACAGACAACTACTAAAAAATAAAGCAGACGAAGGGGACAAACTGCTTAAATTTCAACCTTTTTGTCCCTGAATTAGCAATCCTCTATTTCAAAAGTTTATTCCTGAAATTATATATATAAATATATATGTTTTAAATTGTGGTGGATTGCAAAAAGTGAGATTAAAAGCCTCCACACAGTGTTACTCAGAATAAACACGACGTTTATGATCATAGAAGTTTCTTTTTATTCTTCTCACTCCAGTGTTCCCTTCTCCACACAGCATACAAAACAACAGACACCTCAGCACTTCCTGTCAGCCGTAATAACCCTAGCAGATGAGCCTAGTACCGTAATGAACAAAGTAAAAGGCAATTAACATGTTAACAATCTCCCTATATTTTAAATAAAAAAAACAATTAAACGATAAAGACCTTCTAACATTGAACAGTGAAAAATAAAGACATTATAGAAGCATATAAAGTAAAAGTCATAATACATGCTCAGTCCTTAAATGAGTGCTTTGAATAGTCCCATAGTCCTTCACTCAGTACTTTCAGCAGCATAAGAGAAGATGCACCCTTTTTGGTAAGACAGTTAGCAAGTTGAGTTTTTGAATCTGACCATAGTATCTCCTTTATTTCTTTTGTCTCTAGAATTTCTCTTATGCTGCTTAGTTCCAGACAAAGCCATTTTTCAGTGACTTGTTTTGTGGATTTGAGGGCATCTAACAGAGAGTGGTTGTCAGTCACACAAACTAATGGCAGAGCATTTAGCTTGGCATTTCCCACAGTGAGTTCAGAAAAGAGTGTGGCAAGAAAAAAAAAAAAAAAAAAAATCGCATTATCGATACCATCAGATAGGGCCAAGGTTTCCCCTGCCAGAGTATTTCTTACCACACGCCTAATTTTCTTAGAATGCCAGTAGAGAAGTGAAAACTTGTCTTCTTCACCTAGAAGACCAATCAATGTACCTCCATCAGGAAGATTTCCAAAAGAAGCATCACTGAAAACAATAAAGTTCAGGTTGTCATTTCCTCCTAAGTGTTGAAACTTTAAAGTAACCTTCTCAGATTTAAGTTTACTAAGGACCTTATTTGTCTCACGCATAGACTGATAACCTTAGCAGAGGAGCCTAGTACCGTAATGAACATAGTAAAAGGGAATTAACATGTTATCACACAGCAGATAATAAAGTTTATTATAGCAGAAGACGTTTACACATCCCAGCAATTCATAGATCAGCTTCACAGAGCTCATGTGCTACATTCCCCATATGCAGCAAGGAATTCTGGGTAGGACATGCAAATGAAGTCCACAATTTCCAACTTTTTTGCATCCTGGGTCTGTTTTAACACATAACCCTCCTTGCCAGTGCCATGCCATACTGGATGGATTTTTAGCAAAGGTCAGGCTATGGCACGACTCACAGCTTCTCCTGGACAGTAGGGATAAGCTGTTCGATCTGTTTGGAGTTCACATAGAACATCCGCCGTTCGCGAACTTCGAACTTTTTGGGACGTTCGCCAAAAGTTCTAAAAAAAAGATATTTGAAAAGTACAAAAAATGCTTAAAAAAAAATATCTAGAAATAGAGACTCTTTACTGCAGAATATTGTAAGCAACGGTTTATAAGATATTGAATTAAAATGGGAATATTTTTAACATTGAAGCCTATGGGATAAAACATTCTTGTTACTAAAACATCAGGCAGACACGGCCCTCTAATGAGGCACTGTAGAGGGCAGCCTGCAGGGGCCTCCCAAGGATCCCCTTGAGGAGCATGCGGCCACCGGATGACAAAGCTGCGACTGGGCGGGCTAGCTGCCCCGGGTGCATGTGGCAGAGACAGGCGGCGCAGGGAGGGAGCCACTGCACCTGCGGCCACGGTAGACCACCCCCCCACAACCAGGATCAAGGGAGCCCCCACTGACCACCAGGCTAAGGTAAGGCGACACATTTCTAAAAAAAATAAAATCCGAGGACATTTTTAAATGTCCCCGGAAACACAAAATAAAACTTTTTTTTTTCCTTTCTATACCTGGCTGAATGTATTTATATATTTAGATACATTCAGCCAGGTAGAGGGGGTGGCATGTGGGCTGCACAGGGTCTCAGGCAGTGGTTTGTTTTTTTGTGTGTATATTTTTTGCAAATTTATAGGGGAAGGTAAGGGCAGGTATGATATATATAGATAAGATACAAATCTATATTCTTATAAATATATATATCCAGACTTATATTACACACACATTTTGGCAACTAATTGCCCCCCCCATTTGGCTGATCCCTCCAGAAGAAATGTTGAACCCGATAGAGCAGAGAATAATATATATTCTCTGCTCTGTCGGGTTCAACATTTCTTCTGGAGGGATCAGCCAAATGGGGGGGCGCATTTAGTTGAGATTGTCCACATGCCACCCCACCATGTACGTATGTGTATATATGGTCTGAGGTCTGTGGGTGGGTGTATATATATATATATTATAATCTGCGTGTTGATATATATAGGTCTGCGTGTTGATATATACGTATATGTCTATGTGTGGTATCAATGCATCCCTACTCTATACACAGCACTCCGTGTCCCTATAATATATATATGATCAGGGGTTACCTTTTTTAATACTATTCCTATTAAATTAACAGTAATTTTCAATGTATTTTATTCAGTAGAAACTTTTTTTGCCTATATAACATGTGCTTTGTGAAAATAAAATGGTTTTATGTGTACATTTTAATTTAGTTAGTGGATTCCTGTCCAGTGCGGTGAGAAGCAAACGTAATGTAGTGTAGACACGCTGCGAGGCGGAGCGGAGTGCAAAAATGTTTGCTTCGCTTCGCTACGCTGTGTGTCGCTACACGCTCAGTGTGTCTCAGCCTTTATTCCCGCATCGCTAGCTTACCGAATCAGTTTGTATACTTGTTACTGACCCTGCTTGTTCTGAGGACCCGATCTGTTGCCGGCTTTGCCTGCCATTTAACTATTCTCTCTGTGTATTCCCTGTTGCTACTGGTGTGCGCCAATTCTCAGCATATACAGTAGCGCAGTACAAGTGCCTAAACATTGCTGACCCAGTTTTGTTATAGCTGCTGATATAACTGAATAGATCAGGGATCTCTTCTGCATTACCAAAACTTCCACCACTGTACTCTTCCACAATACCACAGAGGGGTTACTTACGGTGTGAAGGCACTTGCTGCCACCAAAGGCACAATGTTTGGGTGCACTGCCACTGACGCCTATACCAGATTCATATCATTTTAATGTTTGATCGCAGGGTCCAACCCTGCACTCTTCCACAATACCACAGAGGGGTTACGGTATGACGGCACTGTTGCCTACACTAAAGGCCCAATTTTAAAGCACCTATTGTTACTTTCATCCAAAGCCTGCATAGGTTTCACCATAATTTAGCCAAAAAAAAATCACTAAACTTGCTCTGCGTGTCCTAAAATGTCTCCTCTTTTCATACAGACTACCGCCCCAAGCAGTTGTTTATGGATAGATTAAAGGAAAACCATTTACCGTCATTTGTTTGTTTTTAAATGTTTCTATACATCCTAGAAATCCGCCACTTCACGGGCAGGTTATGGGGACCTCCTAGGCACGATATTTGAAGGAATTTGTTGTTTTTATTCCATGGAAAACTCACGGTTCCTTTAAAATTTTTTTTTTTTTTTAAAAAAAACCCTTGTTTCCTGTCCCCCAGGGCACTACCTGGACCCCCATACACCTTTTAGGGCAAATATCTAGCATATATGCCCTCTTGGAGGGCACTTAAAAAAAAAATAATCAACTTTGAGTCCCATTGACTTGCATTGAGTTCGGTTTGTGTTCGAGTTCGAACTCGAACTTTTGAAATTGTTTGAGTTCGAACCGAACACGGGGGGTGTTCGGCTCATCACTACTGGACAGCTGTTTCAGGCTTATTATGCCCTCATCAGCAGGAGATAGGTCGTGAATCGTTGGTATATACAGTGGCAAGAAAAAGTATGTGAACCCTTTGGGATTATGTGGAGTTTTGCATGAATTGGTCATAAAATGTGCTCTGATCTTCATCTAAGTCACAACAATTTGAAAAACACAGTCTGCTTAAAATAATACAACACAAACATTATATGTTTTCAAGTGTTTATTGAACGTAACATGTAATCATTCACAGTGCAGGGTGGAAAAAGTATGTGAACCCCTAGCCTAATGACTTCTCCAAGAGCTAATTGGAGCCAGGAGTGAGCCAACTTTGAGTCCAATCAGTGTGATATTATTGGCTTTGTTGCTGAAAGCTGTCCTGCCCTTTAAAAACACACACCAGTTTTGGGTTTACTGGTTTCAAGAAGCACTGACTGATGTGAACCATGCCTCGCAGGAAAGAGCTCTCAGAAGACCTACGATCAAGAATTGTTGACTTGCATGAAGCTGGAAAGGGTTACAAAAGTATCTCCAAAAGCCTTGATATTCATGTGTCCACGGTAAGACAGACTGTCTACAAATGGAGAAAGTTCAGCACTGTTGCTACTCTCCCTAGGCGTGGTCGTCCTGTAAAGATGACTGCAAGAGCACAGCTCAGAATGCTTAATGAGGTAAAGAAGAATCCTAAAGTGTCAGCTAAAGACTTACAGAAATCTCTGGCACATGCTCACATTTTTGTTGACACATCTTCAATAAGGAAAACATTAAACAAGAATGGAGTACATGGGAGGACACCACGGAGGAAGCCATTGCTGTCCAAAAAGAATATTGCAGCACGTTTGAAGTTTGCAAAAGAGCACCTGGATGTTCCGCAGCACTACTGGCAAAATATTCTGTGGACAGATGAAACCAAAATTGAGTTGTTTGGAAAAAACACACAACACTATGTGTGGAGAAAAAAAGGCACAGCACACCAACATCTAAACCTCATCCCCACTGTAAAGCATGGCGGAGGGAGCATCATGGTTTGGGGCTGCTTTGCTGCCTCAGGGCCTGGACGGATTGTTGTCATTGATGGAAAAATGAATTCCAGAGTTACGCAAGACATTTTGCAGGAAAACATAAGACCATCTGTGCACCAACTGAAGCTCCGCAGAGGATGGGTGATGCAACAGGACAATGACCCAAAGCATACAAGTAATTCAACAAAAGAATGGCTTCAACAAAACAAAATAAGCCTTTTGGAGTGGCCGAGTCAGAGTCCTGACCTCAGCCCGATTGAAATGCTGTGGCATGACCTTAAGAGAGTGATTCACACCAGACATCCAAAGAATATTGCTACACTGAAACAGTTTTGTGAAGAGGAGTGGTCCAAAATTACTCCAGATCGTTGTGCAGGTCTGATCTGCAACTACAGGAAACGTTTGGTTGAGGTTATTGCTGCCAAAGGAGGGTCAACCAGTTATTAAGTCCAAAGGTTCACATACTTTTTCCACCCTGCACTGTGAATGTTTACATGTTCTGTTCAATAAAAACATGAAAACATATAATGTTTGTGTTGTATTATTTTAAGCAGACTGTGTTTTTCAAATTGTTGTGACTTAGAGGAAGATCAGAGCACATTTTATGACCAATTCATGCAAAACTCCACGTAATCCCAAAGGGTTCACATACTTTTTCTTGCCACTGTATATATCACACTAACAACTGCATCAAACTGAGAGAATTATACATATGCTGCAATGACAGCGTATCCTGCTCACCCGAGTTTCAAGACACTTTGGTGGCTCTGCTGCTGTAATAGAAACCTACAAAATATGGTCAGAATTGAAGAAACGTTATGAATTAGTAAACACATCATCATCCAGATACAACATACAGCTCAAAGAATACAAAGTCGGAATACACCAGGGAACAGAGCCTTGATTAGTAGATGCTCCACAACAGAAATCCACTGTAAGCAAGGTATCCACCTTCCTTAACCCTTTCACTGCCAAAACCATGCAAGCTCAATTTTGCATTGTAATGCGATTAAAAGCAAAAATTAGCACAAAAAACCCTAATTACATATTTTTATATAATAGATTAGTTGGCCACTGCAGAGACATCAAATTCTTGTGACATCCCACTCCTGTTACCCTGTATTACTGTAAAGAAGCTACAATGAGCAGCCCCCACTCTCACTGTAACAAAAATCTCAAAACACTTTACTACTGCATTACAGCAGCCAGGGAGAGGGCAGAATACAGAGAGAGCTGTGGGGTCACTCACTGCTGTAAAGGGATAACATTCAGGGGGTTATAATGAGTGAAAAACCCTGTACAGTACAGATACAAGGTGTTGCTGTAACTGCCATACACAGGCATTATAGAGCACATACAGATACAAGGTGTTGCCGTAATTGCCATACACAGGCATTATGCAGCACATACAGATACAAGGTGCTTAACCCTGACTGCTCTTTAGAAGGCCAAATCCTGAAGATGAAACTCATACTTTGGTCCCCTAATGAGAAGGAAGGACTCACTGAAGAATAGCCTAATGCTGGGAAAGATTGAGGGCAAAAGGAGACGGGGACTAGGGATCGGCTGGCGGTTTGATCCGAGCATTACCCATTCGGCGAACATCGAACATTTCCGCGTGTTCGACCAAAATGGACCATAATGCACTTTTCTACTGGCCTGAAGCTTGTAATTGTATCACTGATTTATACCAGAGTTCTGGGAATTTTAATCTGTGTTGGCACTGCAAAGGCTATCAGGCTGTATCACTGATTTATAGCATTGTTCAGGAAAATCTGTATATCTTTAATCCATATAGCACTCACCATGTCAGAAAGACCAAAAAGGACAGGCAGACGCTCCCAGACACAGATAAGAGAGCAAGCAGCCTCTGTGTCGGAAGGCTGTGCCCCTGGTCGTCATGGACGTGGTGCATCCTCTGTAGGGGCACGCTTGTCCTTTCTAACTGGTGCTGGCCGTCTTAAGCAGCAACATACAGAGGATTTGGTGGGTTGGCTAACCAGGCCATCCTCATCTTCCGAGTCCTCTGCCAGCCAGGCTTCTAGTGCTTTACAGTCCACCTCAGCTGCCAAAACATCAAATTCAGCCTCCATGTCCACAGCTACTCCTGCCGTAGCCTCACTATCATACACGGAGGAGTCAGCTGAATTGTTTAACTACAGTAACAGTGACATTCTGCTTGAGGATACGCAGCAACTCCAGTGCTCTGATTCAAACCAAGAGGTTGAGGAAGGGAGTATAATCAGCCTAGAGGGAAGGGGTGCCAGTGACACAAAGAACTGGCACTAATGTTCCCCCAGCAGCTGCAGCACACTGCCAAGTTGGCTCCAGTGACGAGGAGATAGTGACCTCATCATCGTCATCACCCCCTGACTCTACCTGGGTGCCTGATTGAACAGAGGAGTCAAGGGAGGAGTCACAGCAAAAACGAGGCAGAACGTCCTCTATGAGCAACCGTAGCCAGTCCAAGGCATCAGATGTCAGAGCTGCTCAGGTGCAGAGCGCTGTTGTCTCGCAGCACACGTCCAGGATCTCTGCTGTCTGGGAGTTCTTCACTAGGGATGAGCCGAACACTCCCGTGTTTGGTTCGCATTCGAACAATTTCAAAAGTTCGAACACAAACCAAACTCAATGCAAGTCAATGGGACTCAAAAGTTCGGTTTTTTGGAGTGCCCTGCAAGAGGGCATATATGCAAGATATTTGCCATAAAAGGTGTATGGGGGTCCGGGTAGTGCCCGGGGGGACAGGAAACAAGGACAAAAAGTTTAAAAAAAAAAAGTTTTTAAAAAGGGTCAGTGAGTTTTCCATGAAATAGGGTTAAAAATAAAAACGAAACATTCCTTCAAATATCGTGCCTAGGAGGTCCCCATAACCTGGCCGTGAAGTGGCAGATTTCTAGGATGTATAGAAACATTTAAAAACAAAAATAAATGACATTTCAAATGATGGTAAATGGTTTTCCTTTAATCTATTCATAAACAACTGCTTGGGACGGCAGCCTGTTTGAAAATACATTTTAGGACACAGAACAAGTTTAGTGATATTTTG
The DNA here is from genome assembly GCA_009667805.1 of Leptobrachium leishanense. Taxonomy (NCBI): domain Eukaryota; kingdom Metazoa; phylum Chordata; class Amphibia; order Anura; family Megophryidae; genus Leptobrachium; species Leptobrachium leishanense. Next base: position 27,558,080 of record CM019064.1, on the reverse strand, counting down.
GCTAAATTATGGTGAAACTTATGCAGGCTTTGGATGAAAGTAACAATAGGTGCTTTAAAATTGTGTATTTAGCGTCGGCAACAGTGCCGTCACACTGTAACCCCTCTGGTATTCTGGAAGAGCGCAGGGTTGGATCCTGCAGTCCAATATTAAAATTATATGAATCTGGTACAGGTGTCAGTGCACCCAAATATTGTGCCATTGGTGGCAGCAAGTGCCTTCACACCGTAACCCTCTTGTGGTATTGTGGAAGAGTTCAGTGGTGGAGGTTTTGTGAATGTAGAAGACATCCCCAATCTATTCCATTACATCAGCATTATGGGATTGATAGCTGCTGATCCAGGACTGATTCATTTTTATAAATGTCAGCCGGTCTACAGAGTCGGTGGACAGAGCGCACTCTTTTGTCTGTGACAAAACCTCCAGCGGCACTGAACGTCCTTTCAGAAAGCACGCTGGATGAAGGGCAACCTAGTAGCTGCATAGCATATTGGCTAAGTTCTGGCCAGTGATCCAATCTCAACACCCAGTAAGCCAGTGGATCATCTGCTGGAAAGGTATCCAGGTCTGCCCTTGCCCCTAGGTAGTCCTGCACCATACGTTGAAGACGCTGGCAATGGATGCCTACATTTGACGTCCCTGGGCGTCGTGGACTAATTTTTTTTTAAAAATGCATCAGTCAAGCGGCCCCGGCCTTCATCAGTATTCCTCTGATCATCCACAGCCTCAGAAGCACCTGTGTCATCACTTGGTAACCTACCAGTGCCTGGAAAGGTGTTACACAAGTGTCGCTTTAGAGCGTCCTCAAGTTTTTTCATCCTGTGCTCCCTCTGTACGGGCAGGATGAGCTCTGCAACTTTACCCTTGTATCGTGGATCAAGAAGGCTTGCCGTCCAGTAATGATCCTTCTCCTTGATAGCACGAATCCTGGGGTCCTTTACCAGGCTTTGCAGGATAAGGGAGCCCATGCAGCGTAGGTTGGAGGTGGCATTAGCTTCCGAGTCTTCCTGGTCAATGAGGAGGATTACCCCATCGTGCACTTCCTCCTCCCAGCCACGTACTAGTCCTTGTGTTTCTGGGCACACAACCCTCCCTTGAGGAATCCCCACCTTCAATGCCCCCACTACTTAAATATTCCTCCTCATCCTCCGCCTGTCTGATCTGAGGAGGACCAGCTGGAATGCTGTTTGCGGAAAGACTGGGGCCTTCAGAGGTAGGGAAGGCCTCCTCTTCCTCTAGAGCCACATCTATAATTCCCCGCAGAGTGTGCTCCAGCAGGAACACTAAAGGAATTGTGTCACTGATGCATGCACTGTCCCTGCTCACCATCCTCGTTGCCTCCTCAAATGGTGATAGTACAGTGCATGCATCCTTGATCATCAGCCACTATGGGAGGGGGGAACCAAGTTGACCTGAACCTGTCCTTGTGCCATACTCACACAGGTACTCGTTGATGGCCCTCTGCTGCTTGTGCAGATGCTACAGCATTGCTAATGTCGAGTTCCACCTGGTGGGCATGTCACAGATCAGACGGTTTGTGGGAAGGTGGAATTCTCCTTGAATTTCTGCCAGGCGAACGCTTACTGGGAATGACCATCTGAAGTGGCTGCAGTCTTTTCTGGCCTGGCTGAGAAGCTCTGCCAGCCTTGGGTATCTGGTTAGGAAACGCTGTACCACCAGATTTAGGATGTGTTCTAGGCATGGTACATGCGTCAACTTACCCAGGCGTAGGGTGGAGAGAAGGTTGCTGCCATTATCACAGATGACCATTCCCAGCTGAAGAATGCGTGGTGTTAACCATCTATGCACCTGCAGAACTGACACAATTTTTGGCCCGGTGTGACTCCTGTCCCCTAAACAAACCAGCTCAGCACAGTATGGCATCTTTTTGCTTGAGCCATTGCGTAGCCCCTGTCACGCGTCGGTTTAACTGGCACTTCACCAGAGACATATTGAGGAGGAAGAGGGAGAGGTGGTGGTGGTGCAGACAGACCTCATACAAGCAGCTTTCTGGAGGCGTGGTGGATGAACAAGCTCCAGCACAGAGCCCCATCTTGGATCCCTCGCAGCTGCAATCAGAGTTACCCAGTGTGCCGTGAAGGAAAGGTAATGGCCCTGTCCATGCTGCTGGACCATGTGTCTAAAGTCACATGCACCTTGCTGCTGACTGCCTTTCCCAATGACTCGATAACATTGTCTTCCATGTGCTGGTATAGTGCCGGAATGGCCTTCCATGAAAAGTAATTGCGTTTTGGAACCTGCCACTGTGGTACAGCACATTCAGCAAATTCACGGAAGGAAGCAGAGTCCACCAGCTGGAAAGGCAGCAGCTGCAATGCGAGTAATTTTGCTAAGCTGGCATTTAGATGCTGTGCTTGGGGATGGTTGGGACTATATTTTTTCTTACGCTGCAGCAGCTGGGGCAACAAAATCTAACTGCGTAAATCTTCAGCTGATGGATGCTGTCACATTGTGAGGAAGGACCTGGTACATCCATTACTGTAGCATCATCCCTGGCAGTGGAGGTTGGAGTCAATGACATATAATGGGGGTTGAGACAGGTGAGGAGGACCTACGCAAACTTTCACACCAACTGGAATCATGGCAGGTGGTCATATGTCGCCTCAAGCACGTGATACCCAAGCGTCCGGTGTCTTTCCCACGCTTGAGCCTCATCTGACACAGATACAAATAGCAAAGTTACAGTCTGCTGCACATTTATTAAAGAACTCCCAGACAGCAGAGTTCCTGGATGTGTGCTTTGAGACAACAGCGCTCTGCACCAGAGCAGCTCTGACATCTGATGCCTTGGACTGGCTAGTGCTACAGTTGGTCATAGAGGACGTTGTGCCTCGTGTTTGTTGTGCCTCCTCCTCATCCTCACTTGACTGTTCGATCAGGCACCCAGGTGGGGTCAGTGACTTTGTGTCATTGTGTCATTGTCATCACACCCTATCTCCTTGTCACTGGAACCAACTTGGCAGTATGCTGCAGCTGCATAATGAGTGCCAGTTATTTGTGTGTCACTAGCACCCCCTTGCTCTAGGTTGATTATACTCCCTTCCTCAACCTCAGATTGAATCAGAGCACTGTAGCAGCTGTGCATTCAAGCAGCATGTCACTGTCATTGTAGTCAAACAATTCAGCTGACTCCATGTGTGATAGTGAGGCTACGGCAGGAGTAGCTGTGGAGATGGAGGCTGCATTAGATGCTTTGGCAGCTGAGGTGGACTGTAAAGCACTACAAGCCTGGCTGGCAGAGGACTGGGAGGATGAGGATGGCCTGGTTAGCCAATCCACCAAATCCTCAGTATGTTGCTGCTGCTTAAGACGGCCAGCACCAGTTAGAAAGGACAAGCGTGCCCCTGCAGAGGATGCACCACGTCCACGACGACCAGAGGCACAGTCTCCTGACACAGAAGCTACTGGCCCTCTTACCTTTGCCTGGGAGCGTCTGCCTGTCCTTTTTGGTCCCAACCGGTACAGTACAGGATGTGTACGTGACTGGTAAACCCTCAGAACATGGGACATCACCAGGACATGGTACAATTGGCACCACACCAGTCTTACACCTCTCCCCAGGAGGAGTATCTTGTGGATCAGCCGAATTGTCAGACACTTCCAACAACCCTCGCAGAATGTTATGGTATCTCTGGAGCACTACCCAATGCGTCTCACGCATCAAAGACCCAGAGGGCGTCTGTGTATATCCCTTTAGGGGCACGACGTGATTTGGGGATCAAAGTACCGGTCAAGCCACTATCTTGTTTGATTTCCTCGAGAAATGTGCGGAGTAAGACAGTCTCGGACTTAGAAGGGGGTGTAGCATCACTGGAACCAAAACAGAGCGTGGAATTTTTGGAACCAGATTGGCTAGGGTTAGTCACCTTTTTCTGTTTCCTCTTTGAGTGAGACGTAGACTTGGTGACCACCTCACAAGGCTTAACAATGGTGGGGACAACACTGGACCCACTGTGGGACAAGGGCACAGTGGTCTCATGAGTAAATGTGCATACAGTTTCTTCTAAGCTGACTACGGCCACAGCTGTCTCGCACAACACAGGGGCAGCTGTCTCGCACAACATTTGAGCAGTTGTCAGCTTGCCCAACTTGGGCGCAACTGCCTTGCAGCTCACCATGGGCATGACTAGCGATTTACCTTTAGAAACAGGCACGAAGGGCTCAGTGCCCACACTTGGCACGAAGGGCTCCTGGCCTAAAACCGTCGTGAATACAGCTTTCTCGAAGCTCAGCGTGGGCACGGCTGCTTTGCAGTAGGACATGAAGGGATCTTGGCCCACAACAGGCATGACAGCAGGATGAGGCATGACTGGCTTAGCATTGCCAGTGGAAACCGGCATGGCTGGCTTAGCATTGCCAGTGGAAACCGGCATGGCTGGCTTAGCATTGCCAGTGGAAACCGGCATGGCTGGCTTAGCAGTGCCAGTGGAAACCGGCATGGCTGGCTGCGTGCCAGTGGAAACCGACATGGCTGGCTGCGTGCCAGTGGAAACCGACATGGCTGCTGCGTGCCAGTGGAAACCGACATGGCTGGCTGCGTGCCAGTGGAAACAGACATGGCTGGCTGCGTGCCAGTGGAAACAGACATGGCTGGCTGCGTGCCAGTGGAAACAGACATGGCTGGCTGCGTGCCAGTGGAAACAGACATGGCTGGCTGCGTGCCAGTGGAAACAGACATGGCTGGCTGCGTGCCAGTGGAAACAGACATGGCTGGCTGCGTGCCAGTGGAAACAGACATGGCTGGCTGCGTGCCAGTGGAAACAGACATGGCTGACTGCGTGCCAGTGGAAACAGACATGGCTGGCTGCGTGCCAGTGGAAACAGACATGGCTGGCTGCGTGCCAGTGGAAACAGACATGGCTGGCTGCGTGCCAGTGGAAACAGACATGGCTGGCTGCTTGCCAGTGGAAACAGACATGGCTGGCTGCGTGCCAGTGGAAACGGACATGGCTGGCTGCGTGCCAGTGGACACAGACATGGCTGGCTGCGTGCCAGTGGACACAGACATGGCTGGCTGCATGCCAGTGGACACAGACTTGACTGACATAGCATTGCCAACCACAGACACTGCGGCCTCACTGTGGGACGAAGGCACAGTGATCACATGACTCGAGAGACTTGAGGTGGCTATTCTGCCAGTCTGGATCCCTGTGGAGGACACACCAGTACCTCCATAGCGATACATGGATACATGATTCCCCTGAGATCGCTTGACAGGTTTTAATACACAATTTTCAATAGTGTGGCTTGGATCTGCACAATAAAAGCAGAGACCATATAACCTGAGTTTCTCCTTCTCAGACCTGGGTTTGCAAGTAGTGCAGGGTGGTGCTGCATCGTTACCTGCAGCAGGTGATAGGCTCAGAGCCTCCATTAACCTCTGCAGCTCTTTCAACATAGCAAGCGCAAAGTTCAATACTGCTTCATACATATAACACATACCTGCCAGCTTCTAGTATTGGGATTAGGATAATGTGATGGTGAGCCCCCTATAGGGTGATGGGGAGCCTTTAAGCTGCGGAGGTTGAAGCCTTTAGGGCAGGTATATGGTAGGGATGTGCGTTTCGGAATTTCGGAATTTTCACGAAATTTCCCGATTCGTGTTTTCGGATGCGGCCGAATTTCCGAAAAATTTTAGATCCGAAAAGTTCAGATCCGAAATGTTTTCCGAGCCAAAACGAAATATTTTCGGATTTTTCGAATGGGCTTGAAATGTGTCAAACGAGGAGAACAGATGTTCCGAAAAACGAAAATTTTCCGAAAAACGAAAATTTTGTAAAAACGAACATTTTTCTGAAAAATGAAAATTTTTCGAAAAAACGAAAAGTCGATACAAAAAACGGGCAAAATGAGAAGAAAAATACGAAAAATGGTCGATATGCCGAAAAATGTGCAATTCCGAAAAACGAAAATTTTCAGAAAAACGAAAATTTTCCGAAAAACGAAAAGTCGATACAAAAACCGAGCACAGTGACACGAAAATACGAAAAATGGTCGAAATTCCGAAAAAAAAATGTACCCGAAAAACGGGTCGAACCGAATCGAATCGAAACCGAAATCGGTCGAAACGAGCCGAATCGAAAAGTTTAAAAATCCGAAAAATCGAACCGAATCGAACCGAAAAAAAAATCGGTGCACAAGCCTAGTATATGGTATAACAGGCAATGAATTATGCAAGCCGCAGGACAGAACTAAATATGAACAGATACAGACTGATGATCCAGACACTCCCAGCCAGGAAGTACAGATAGAGCCCTGAGAACCACTCAACAGCAAATTGGCTTCGTGGCCAAATGCCTGCTGAGTGAAACAGCTTAAATTATAAACAGACAGAATATTCCTGAAGGGACAATGAATTTTGCAAGCTGCAGGGCAGCACTCAATACCAATACAATAGTACAGGCTGATGATACAGACACTCCCAGCCAGGGAGTACAGATAAGGCCCTGAATACCACTCACCAGCAAATTGGCTTCATGGCCAAATGCCTGCTGAGTGAAACAGCTAAATGATACACAAACACAATAATACCTGAAACAGACAAGGTTAATACGAGAGAGGTCCAAAAATCCAGAGAGAGAGAGGTCGAGAGAGAGAGGTCGAGAGAGATAGAGGTCGAGAGAGAGATAGAGGTCGAGAGAGAGATAGAGGTCGAGAGAGAGATAGAGGTCGAGAGATAGAGGTCGAGAGATAGAGGTCGAGAGATAGAGGTCGAGAGATAGATAGATAGATAGATAGATAGATATCATACACGGCATATCAGAACAGGAACTAGGTCTATCATGATCCAAGGATCAAGGGAAATCCTGGGCCTAGATATAGGGCTGAACAGGTCATGTGACCGCAGACCAATAAGCCCAACAGATGGCCTGCAGCCTGAAAACAAAACAAACAGGAATCCCTGCTACCACCAGCGGGGGCAGGGCCGAGATGTGACAATGAGACTCCCAAAATAGTTGGTGGCAGTGAGAACACAAAGATTAGAACAATTCCCAGATATTTTGTAGAAATGACTGATCCCCAAAATAGTTGGTGGCAGTGAGAACACAAAGATTAGAACAATTCCCAGATATTTTGTAAAAATTAGACCCCCACAATTGCTGGTGGCAGTGGGAACGCAAAGATTACAACAATTCCCAGATATTTTGTATAAATGACTGACCCCCACAATTGCTGGTGGCAGTGAGAACGCAAAGATTACAACAATTCCCAGATATTTTGTATAAATGAGACCCCCAAAATAGTTGGTGGCAGTGAGAACACAAAGATTAGAACAATTCCCAGATATTTTGTAAAAATGAGACTCCCCCCCAATAGCTGCTGGCACTGAGAAGACACACTAACAGAACAATCTCATCTCAAAAAACACGTGCTGGGGCAGGGGCGGATCCAGGGGGGGCAACGGGGCAATTGCCCCCCCCCCCCGAGATTCTGAGAAAAATAAACTGAAGCAGCGGCGCGCACTGCCTGCCCGGATGGATCATTATCATCTGTCAGTCACGGTCTCACTCTCTCTCTCTCCTGAAATTTTATCTGATTGTGTGAACTCCGCGGCCGCTGCCGCAGCGCCGCAGCTCAGGCCAGCCCCAACCCTCACGCTGGGCCAGGCTTGCCGCCGCATGCCACGAACTCAATGCAAGCGAGCAGCGGCAGCCAGGAACAGGACGTGAGCGAGGCGAGCCAGCCATGCCCGGTCCCCCACGTCACTAACTCAGTCACACGTGACTCACTGTCAATCTGGGGCGGGCGCATGGTGGTCACATGGTGAGTCACATGGGCGGGCGGGAATTGGAAAGCTAGCAGGAGGCGCCACACTGTCTCTGGCTCTGCTGCACACAGTGCAGCAGCTGCAGCCTGTGCCCTGTGTGCACTGTGCTATGCAGCAGCCAGTCAGTCAGTGTGTGAGTCAGAGAGAGTGACGAGTGACATGACAATGTGTGCTGTGGCTAACTGGCCTGCTGCGAGTGCGTGCGCACGCCACTCGCACAGCGTCAGCGGCACAGTCTTCACACTGACTGCACTGCACTCGAGTGAGACATCACTGACTGTCACTGAACTGTACTGAAGAAGACACTGTCAGTCAGAGTGAGACGGTGAGTGGTGATTGTGCCTGCTGCCCTCATCTTCATGCCCTGCAGTTCCCACTGCCAGTGCCTAGTGCCACCACCAGCCAGCCACCTGATCATCGCCCACTGCCCACCCCACCCCCACGGTCCACCCCACGGTCCTCTGTCCAATGTCCACGGTCCTCCAGACCTCATCTGTTGATCAGGCCGAGCGGCCCAAGCCGAGTCTCTTGAAAGACCCACTGAGTGTCCACTGTACAGAGAGTGAACATGGACTGATCGAGCCCAGCCCAAGGCCCAAGCAAGGCCCCCCCTGGCGGCCCAGGCCCCAGCCCAAGGCCCCCCCTGGCCACAGGGGGCCTTGGGCTGGCTGGTGCCTGGCGGCCCAGCTTTGCTGCTCCCAAGTTCCAATCCCAGGGTCTCTGTTTCACTCTCAAGGTACCACCACACCGTACCACTACCTCCTGGGCCTGGGCTGGCCCTGCGGTTATGGTACCTGGGGGGGGGGGTGACTGTCACGCTGAATGAAGTGAACCCAGCAGCCAGGAAGGAACTTGTTTTTGTAATTTGTATAGATCTCATGGTTGGCTCCCTGATGTTTTGGGAACTACATTTCCCATCCCATGTGGCTCCGTTAAATAAAATATTTCAGTTCTGTAAGCAACACCTTATTTTCAGTCATTGCCCCTCCCGAGACTAGGCTCTGGATCCGCCCCTGTGCTGGGGGCTGTGTGAAGCCTTATATAGTGTGCTGCGGGACTTAGCTCTGTGAGCCCATTATTGGGCAAAATTTGCCCAATCAGGACTCTGAGCTGTGATTGGCATAGTCTTGCACCTGTCTTGCACCTGACCTGTGGTCAGGTGCAAGGCTGTAGCCAATTACAAGCTTCAGGCCAGTGAAAAAGTGCATTGTGGTCCATTGTGGTGCATTGTGGGTGAACATGCGGCGAACACGCAGAAATGTTCGTAGTTCGCAAACAGGCGATGTTCGAATCGAACTCCGAACCAATCGAACCGAACAGCTCATCCCTATTCTTCACGACATGTGCACCAGACTGCCACGTTGCTATTTGTAAGCTATGTCGGAAGAGGATCAAGCGTGGGAAAGACATCAGACACTTGGGTAGTGTACCACGTGCTTGAGGCGACATATGATCACCTGCCACACATCCCATTGGCGCAACACTTTGCATAGGCCCTCCTCCTCATCTGTCTCTATCTCCACTATATGTCCTGCCATGTCATTGCCTACAACCTCCACTGACAGGGATGATGCTACAGTAATGAATGGACCACGTCCTTCCTCTAAATCTGCCAGCATCCCATCAGCTGCAGATTTATGCAGTCAGATTTTGTTGCCGCAGCTGCTGCAGCAGAAGAAAAAATATTGTCCCAGTCATCCACATGCCAGCTTAGCAAAATTACTCGCATTACAGCTGCTGCCTTTCCAGCTGGTGGACTCTGCTTCCTTCCGTGAATTTGCCGAATGTGCTGTACCACAGTGGCAGGTTCCAAAACTTCATTTCTTTTCACGGAAGGCCATTCCAGCACTATACCAGCACGTGGAAGACAATGTTATGGAGTCATTGGGAAAGGCAGTCAGCAGCAAGGTGCACATTACTTTAGACACGTGGTCCAGCAAGCATGGACAGAGCCGTAACATTTCCTTCACGGCACACTGGGTAACTCTGATTGCAGCTGGGAGGGATCCTGGATGGGGCTCTGTGCTGGAGCTTGCTCATCCACCACACCTCCAGAAAGCTGCTTATGTGAGGTCTGTCTGCTCCACCACCTCTTCCTCTTCCTCCTTCTCCTCCTCCTTCAATGTCTCTGGCGAAGTGGCAGTTAAGCCGACGCGTGGCAGGGGTTACGCAATGGCTCAAGCAAAAAGATGCCATACTGTGCTGAGCTGGTTTGTTTAGGGGACAGGAGCCACACCGGGCCAGAAATTCTGTCAGCTGTGCAGGGGCAGGTGCAGAGATGGTTAACACCACGCCAGCTTCAGCTGGGAATGGTCGTCTGTTATAATGACAGCAACCTTCTCTCCCCCTACACCTGGGTAAGTTGACGCATGTACCATGCCTAGCACTAGACTTGTGCACCGATTTTTTTTCGGTTCGATTCGGTTCGGTTCGTTCGTATTTTGTAAATTTTTGTTTCGGCTCGTTTCAGCCGATTTCCGTTTCGGTTCGTTTCGTTTCGTTTTTCATATCGACTTTTTCGTAATTTCGGAAATTTTCATGTTTTTCGGAACGTCTGTTCTCCTCGTTTCAAAGTGTCTATTCGTTTTGACGTAAACTAATGGTTTTTCGGATCCGATATTTCTGTCGATACGATAATTCTGTCGATACGATAATTCTGCCATTGAGATTTCACATGTTTTACAAGAAGGATACATTGAGATGGGAATGATACAAAATTACAGAATCAGGGGATATAACCAAAAAATATGTTGTCCGAAATTACTGAAATGGAACCGAAATCAGGAATGGAGCCGAAATTATGAATGGAACGAAAATGATTTTCGATTTTACACATTTCTAGTCCATTCGGAAATTCCGAACAAATTTTCATTTCGTTTCGTAAATTTTTCGTTTCCAGGAAATTCGGATCTGAAAATTTTCGTAAAATCGGCTGAATCCGAATGCACGAATCGTGAAATTTCGTGAAAATTCCGAAATTCCGAAACCCAAAACGCACATCCCTACCTAGCACACGTCCTATATCTGGTGGTACAGCGTTTCCTAACCAGGTACCCAGGGCTGGCAGAGCTTTTCAGCCAGACCAGAAAAGTTTGCAGCCACTTCAGACAGTCATTACCAGCAAGTGTTTGCCTGGCAGAAATTCAAAGAGGATTCCACCTTCCCACAAACCGCCTGATCTGTGACATGCCCACCAGGTGGAACTCGACATTGGCAATGCTGCCGCGCCTGCACAAGCAGCAGAGGGCCATCAATGAGTAGTGTGAGTATGGCACAAGGACAGGTTCAGGTCAACTTGTTTCCCCCCCGCAGTGGCTGATGATCAAGGATGCATGCACTGTACTGTCACCGTTTGAGGAGGCAACGAGGATGGTGAGCAGGGACAGTGCATGCATCAGTGACACAATTCCTTTAGTATTCCTGCTGGAGCGCACTCTGCAGGGAATTATAGATGTGGCACTAGAGGCAGAGCAGCAGGAGGAAGAGGAGGCCTTCCCTAGCTCTCAAGGGCCCAGTCTTTCCGCAGTCAGCATTCCTGCAGGTCCTTAGATCAGACAGGAGGAAGATGAGGAGGATGAGGAGGAGGAAGTATATTTAAATTGTGGGCGCATTGAAGGTTGGGATTCCTCAATGGAGGGTTTTGTGTGCCCAGAAACCCAAGGACTAGTACGTGGCTGGGAGGAAGTAGTGCACGATACGGTCATCCTCAGCGACCAGGAACACTCGGAAGCTAATGCCACCTCCAACCTACGATGCATGGGCTCCCTTATCCTGCAAAGCCTGCTAAAGGACCCCCGGACTCCACCCCTGTACTCTTCCACAATACCTCAGAGGGGTTACGATGCGAAGGCACTAGCTGGCACCAAAGGCCCAATATTTGGGTGCACTGACGCATGTACCAGATTCCAATCATTTTAATATTTGAATGCAGAGTCCACCCCTGCACTCTTCCACAATACCTCAGAGGGGTTACAGTGTGAAGGCACTAGCTGGCACCAAAGGTCCAGTTTTAATGCACCTGTTGTTACTTTCATCCAAAGCCTGCATAAGTTTCACCATAATTTAGCCAAACAAATCATTAAACTTGTTCTGCGTATCCTAAAACGTCTCCTCTTTTCATACAGGCTGCCGCCCCAAGCAGTTGTGTATGAATAGATTAAAAGAAAAACATTTACCGTCATTTGAAATGTCATTTTTTGTTTTTAAATGCTTCTATACATCTAACAAATCCGCCACTTCACGGGCAGGTTATGGGGACCTCCTCGGCACGATATTTGAAGGAATTTTTCATTTTTATTCTTAAAGGAACACTCTACTCAAAAAATCACCCCTCCGTTTTTTTATCCTAACCTATCCCTATTCCCATTAATAAATCTTTCGTTTTTTTTTTTTTATTGTAACTTACCCTAAAATCCTCTTGTTTCCAGCGGCGTTTTTTTTATTTTTTATACTCACCTCCCTCCTCTTCTGCTCCCGTCCTTCTTCTTGCTTCTTGGCTTCTGGTTTACGTGAGAAGCACGCATGCGCGCCTCTCACATAAGCCAGCCAATCGGCAGGCTTCCTCCCGACTCCCTCTGAGGATTAGTGTTGCGCGCAAGAGGATGCGCGCAACACTAACCCTCAGAGGGAGCCGCCAGCTTCTGCGGTGAGTTGGAGACGTCATCGCGCTGAAAGCGCGATGACGTCTCCTACTCGGCAAAAGTCGGCAGAAGCGGGAAATATGATTCCCGCTCTGCTGACTGACAGCTGGGAGGGCGGAGTAAACTTCTCCGCCTCTCTCAGCTGTTTTCAGCATTTTCAGCTGATCGGCTGAGCGGAGGGAGGGGGGACAGAGGGCAGCATACTCCGGGCATCATGACCACCTAAAATAGCTTAGGTGGTCATGTTGCTTAGAGTATCCCTTTAACCTTTATTTCATGGAAAAATAACTGTTCCTTTAAAGACATCTTTTTTTTAAACTTTTTTTCCTTGTTTCCTCTCCCCCAGGGCACTACCCACACCCCCATACACCTTTTATGGCAAATATCTTGCATATATGCCCTCTTGCAGGGCACTCTAAAAATAGTACGTTCGAGTCCCATTGACTTGCATTGAGTTTGGATCGTGTTCGCGTCCGAAATCGAACTTTTGAAATTGTTCAAATGCGATCCGAACACAGGGGTGTTCGACTCATCCCTAAAGGGGACGACAGAGAATGAGGTGGCTGGATGGAGTCACTGAAGCAGTAGGCTTGAGCTTAAATGGACTCCTGAAGATGGTAGAGGACAGGAAGGCCTGGAGGGACATTGTCCATGGGGTCATGACGGATCGGACACGACTTTGCAGCTAACAACAACAAATATACACATACACACAATATACATATGTATAGAAATTAAGAAAGAGATAAATAAACCTTTAATGAAATTAACAAAATAATGCTATTTCATGATGTTAATTTTTATTTTTTAATTACTTTTTATTATTATTACTAAATCACTAATAAACCAGACAAAAGAAACATGTGATCATGTGACTGAATGAAAACTGGTAACACGTAACGGAGCTGGTTAAAAAACCAGCTGGGTAGAACGTCAGCCTCAGGTTATCCAAGAAATAAGTTTCTTCTCTTTCATGCCATGAAATGCTGATTTATTCGCTTAGTAATATGGATTATTATCTTCAGGTTGAGGAAATAAACAAAGACGTTAACATTGTGGATTTATACCTGCTGACGAAGCTTTTATTCTGACAATGTCAAAACCACAAAGCAGTTTAAGGCTATTAGAGATAAATAAATTGAATTCGTTGTAAGATCGATGAGCGGGGAAATGCACTGATGCAAATAAAATGGAATTCTGCCAAAGCTATTAACCCTTTCACACCCAATATCGAGTTATCTCCGTTTGCATTGTAATGCATTGAAAAGCACTCATTAGCATAACAAAAGACCATTTCACACCTTTTTAAAGCAGGAAGCAAAATCCTTTGTTTTAGGCCTCTCCAAGCACCCTGGAGAGACATAAAACCAGCTGCAAATAGCAACCCTAAACCTCACTGTTCCAAAAAGTTCAAATGGATTACTGCTGCATTCTAGCAGCCAGGGAGAGGGCAGAATACAGAGAGAGCTCTGGGGTTACTCACTGCTGTAAAGGGATATGATTCAGGGTGTTATAATACCTGGAAATCCTTGTACACTACAGATACAAGGTGTTACTGTATTCTCCATATACAAGCATTATGACGCATACAGATATTATTTTTATATTCTATTGGTATTTTTTGGAAGCTGCATCACTAATGATCTTATTATGATCAATACAAACCCCCATAAGCAGGCGATCTGAACATTTTATTATTTATCTTTATCACAGTTACTGTATCTAACACAAAGGTCTTTTCTGCCTGTATGATAATAATACATACCCAGGTTGAAATTGTGTAAGATAAAGGGACACCATCTAGAGCTAAGAATCTTACATTTCAACAACATACAATATCTGTAAACGATAAACGAATACATGAAGTATTAAAAATGAGCAAATTAACATTATTTGAATTTTTTAACTATCTCAGAATAACAATTTCTGTGCAAAACTTCTATTTTACCCCGTATTTAATTGCGAACGTCACATCCCATGTTTCAAATAAATGTTAGGATAACATTTTTATTACCAAAAATTGCTTGGTAGTGAAGGGGTTAAAAACAGAAATTTAAATTACTCACATTTTAATAAACGTGACCCTACAAACATGCCAATCAGCAGGCACGTGCAAGGATGCTTAACCCCTTCACTTCCAAGGAATTTTCCAGAAAACCACTGTCAACCACTAGTGTTTTTTTTGGAAAATAATATTAATTTTTATTTATTTGGGAATATTCCTGATGTGTTAGCTGCTTGGGCTTACTCTTGCTTAAGTTAGAGAACAAGAGGCACATTGACTCCATGGAGGGGATACTCGGGACGGCGCATTACCACCAGATTTAGGACGTGTGCTTGGCATGGTACATGCATCAACTTACCCTGGCGAAGGGCGGATAGAAGGTTGCTGCCATTATCACAGACGACCATTCCCAGCTGAAGCTGGCATGGTGTTAACCATCTCTGCACCTGCCCCTGCAGAGCTGACAGAATTTCTGGCCCGGTGTGGCTCCTGTCCCCTAAACAAACCAGCTCAAGTACAGTATGGCATCTTTTTGCTTGAGCCATTGCGTAGCCCCTACCACGCGTCAGTTTAACTGCCATTTCGCCAGAGACAGAGAAGGAGTAGGAGGAGGAAGAGGTGATAGAGCAGACAAACCTCATACATGCAGCTTTCTGGAGGTGTGGTGGATGAACAAGCTCCAGCACAGAGCCCCGTCCTGGATCCCTCCCAGCTGCAAGCAGAGTTACCCAGTGTGCCGTGAAGGAAATGTAACAGCCTTGTCCATGCTTGCTGAACCACGTGTCTAAAGTCATGTGCACCTTGCTGCTGACTGCCTTTCCCAATGACTCCATAACATTGTCTTCCACGTGCTGGTATAGTGTGGCCTTCCATGAAAAGAAATGGCGTTTTGGAACCTGCCACTGTGGTACAGCACATTCAGCAAATTCACTGAAGGAAGCAGAGTCCACCAGCTGGAAAGGCAGCAGCTGTAATGCGAGTAATTTTCCTAAGCTGGCATTTAGACGTTGTGCATGTGGATGGCTGAGACTATATTTTTTCTTATGCTGCAGCAGCTGCGGCAACGTAATCTGACTGCGTAAATCTTCAGCTGATGGGATGCTGTCATATTCTGAGGAAGGACCTGGTACACCCATTACTGTAGCATCATCCCTGTCAGTGGAGGTTGTAGGCAATGACATGGCAGGACATATAGTGGGGGTAGAGACAGATGAGGAGGAGGGCCTATGCAAAGTGTTGTGCCAACCGGATGTGTGGCAGGTGGTCATATGTCGCCTCAAGCACGTGGTACCCAAGTGTGGGATGTCTTTCCAATGCTTGATCCTCATCTGACATAGATTACAAATAGCAACGGTTTGGTCTGCTGCACATTTCTTAAAGAACTCCCAGACAGCAGACTTCCTTCATGTGCTTTGAGACAACAGCGCTCTGCGCCTGAGCAGCTGAGACTTCTGATGCCTTGGACTGGCTACGGTTGCTCATAGAGGACGTTGTGCCTTGTGTTTGTTGTACCTCCTCCTCCTCCTCACTGGACTCCTCTGTTCGATCAGGCACCCAGGTGGAGTCAGTGACCTCATCATCATCATCATCACCCCCTATCTCCTCGTCACTGGAGCCAACTTGGCAGTATGCTGCAGCTGCTGGGGCAACATGAGTGCCAGTTATTTGTGTGTCAATGGCACCCCCTACCTCTAGGTTGATTATACTCCCTTCCTCAACCTCAGAGATTGAATCAGAGCACTGTAGTTGCTGCACATCCTCAAGCAGTATGTCGCTGTCATGGTAGTCAAACAATTCAGCTGACTCCTCCATGTATGTTGGTGAGGCTACGGCAGGAGTAGCTGTGGACATGGAGGCTGCATTAGATGCTTTGGCAGCTGAGGTGGACTGTAAACCACTACAAGCCTGGCTGGCAGAGGACTCGGAGGATGAGGAGGGCATGGTTAGCCAATCCACCAAATCCTCTGTATGTTGCTGCTGCTTAAGATGGCCAGCACCAGTTAGAAAGGACAAGCATGCCCCTGCAGAGGATGCACAACATCCACCATGACCAGAGGCACAGCCTCCCGACACAGAGGCTGCTTGCCCTCTTATCTGTGTCTGGGAGTGTCTGCCTGTCCTTTTTGGTCTTTCTGACATGGTGAGTGATATATAGATTAAAGATATACAGAACTCTGATTCAACTCTGTTATAAAAATTGGAGATATGCAGAACTCTGATTCAACTGTGTTATCTAGAATAAAAATTTCCAGAACTCTGGTATAACTCAGTGAGACACCCTGATAGCTGGCAGCCAGTGACAAGACACAGATTAAAATTCGCAGAAATCTGTTACAAGTCTGTGAGACCCCCTGATAGGACCCCCTGATAGCTGGCAACAGTGACAAGACACAGATTACAATTCCCAGAAACCTCCTATAAATCAGTGAGACCCCTGATAGGTGGCAGTGACAAGACACAAATTACAATTCCCAGATATCTGCTACAAGTCTGTGAGACCCCCTGATGGGTGGCAGTGATAAGACACAAATTAAAATTCCCAGATATCTGCTAAATCTCTGTGAGACCCCCTGATGGGTGGCAGTGACAAGTCAAAATTACAATTCCCAGATATCTGATAAATGTCTGCGAGACCCCCTGATGGGTGGCAGTGACAAGACACAAATTAGAATTCCTAGAAACCTCCTATAAATCAGTGAGACCCCCTGATGGGTGGCAGTGACAAGACAAAACACAGATTAAAATTCTCAGAAAACACCTATAAATCAGTGAGACCCCCTGATGAGTGGCAGTGACAAAACACAGATTACAATTCGCAGAAATCTGCTACAAGTCTGTGAGACCCCCTGATGGGTGGCAGTGACAAGAAACAAATTACAATTCCCAGATATCTGCTATATGTCTGTGAGACCCCCTGATGGGTGGCAGTGACAAGACACAAATTACAATTCCCAGATATCTGATAAATGTCTGTGAGACCCCCTGATGGGTGGCAGTGACAAGACACAAATTACAATTCCTAGAAACCTCCTATACATCAGTGAGACCCCCTGATGGGGGGCAGTGACAAAACACAGATTAAAATTCTCAGAAAGCACCTACAAATCAGTGAGACCCCCTGATGGGTGGCAGTGACAATACACAGTTTACAATTCGCAGAAATCTGCTACAAGTCTGTGAGACCCCCTGATGGGTGGCAGTGACAAGACACAAATTAAAATTCCCAGATATCTGCTATATGTCTGTGAGACCCCCTGATGGGTGGCAGTGACAAGACACAAATTACAATTCCCAGATATCTGCTAAATGTCTGTGAGACCCCTGATGGGTGGCAGTGACAAAACACAGATTAAAATTCTCAGAAACCGCCTATAAATCAGTGAGACCCCCTGATGGGTGGCAGTGACAAGACACAGATTATAATTCCCAGATATCTGCTACAAGTCTGTGAGACCCCCTGATGGGTGGAAGTGACAAGACACAAATTACAATTCCCAGGAACCTCCTATAAATAAGTGAGACCCCCTGATGGGTGGCAGTGACAAAACACAGATTAAAATTTCCAGAAACCACCTATAAATCAGTGAGACCCCCTGATGGGTGGCAGTGACAAAACACAGATTATAATTCCCAGATATCTGCTAGAAGTGAGACCCCCCAATAGCTGCTGGCACTGACAAGACACAGATTACAACAATTCCCTGATATCTGCTAGAAGTGAGACCCCCCAATAGCTGCTGGCACTGAGAAGACACAGATTGCAACAATTCCCATATATCTGATAGAAGTGAGACCCCCCAATAGCTGCTGGCACTGACAAGACACAGATTACAACAATTCCCAGATATCTCCTAGAAGTGAGATCCCCCCAATAGCTGCTGGCACTGAGAAGACACACTAACAGAACAATCTCCTCTCAAAAAACACGTGCTGGGGCTACGAGGGACGCCTTATATAGTGTGCTGCGGGACTTAGCTCTGTGAGCCCATGATTGGGCAATATTTGCCCAATCAGGACTCTGAGCCGTGATTGGCATAGTCTTGCACCTGTATTGCACCTGTCCTGTGGTCAGGTGCAAGGCTGTAGTCAATTACAAGCTTCAGGCCAGTGGAAAAGTGCATTGTGGTGCATTGTGGGCGAACATGCGGCGAACATGTGGAAATGTTCGGAGTGTGACGAACAGCCGAACGGGCGATGTTCGAATCGAACACCGAACAGATCGAACCGAACAGCTCATCCCTAATTATCACTACCTTGGGCATTATGTCCACAGGGTTAGAACTTTGAGGGCACCTTCTGAAGCCCAAAATCAAACTAGGTTAGTTTGCAGTAAACCAATTTCATTTGCAATCACACAGCACAGACCCAGATGGTGTTGAAGGGGTTAAAATCTGGCTTCTTTTTTTTTGTGTTTTAGGGGTACCCGAGGACCAGGGTTGGGAACCGCTGCTCTAACAGACTATAATATTGGCGTAATAGCAGACACATCAGTCTTGATCTAATAAACCACATGTGCCGTTATATTAATAATTTACATTGTTTACTTTTTTGATGCAATTTATTGATAAAAAGGTCTCTAATAAAGTTTCGATTTATCTCTCCGGGCACCTGACAGAGACTGGAATTTCAAACAATATTGTGTTCTTTACGACCTTGGTGTATTCCAAAAAGAGAAGTAAAAAAACAAAGCTGAATTAATTGCTCATTTTCCTCTAATGCTTCAAACGGATATAGAGGAAGGCACTTATCCAATATTTTTCTTGGAACCGTATTTACCAAGTCATTAATTATATTTCTTCCCACAGAGACACTCGCTTTGTCCTCAAGAATACTAGGTCAAATTTTCATTTTCTGGATTTGTGTTATTCATCACTTTGAAAGAATCACGCAGATTTATCATGAGCCGCAACCATTTATCATCTGTTCAAACTGCACGGAAAGTTCTGTTTAACCCCTTCACTGCCAACTGGTTTTCAATAAAACCACTGGCAAGACTCTAGGGGTTATTCAGAGACAGCCGATCTGACCCCGAAATGTCACTGAACAGTGAATATCCCCGTACGGTGACATTTCGGGGCCATTCGGCTATTATTCAGAGAGCAGGCAGTTCGCCAAATTTTGGCGAACTGCCAGCAAGTGCGGTGCCTGTTCGACGGTACTGAAATCCCCCATAGAAAAGGAATGGTTAATCTATTCAGAGAACACTGAGCAGCAGTGAAAAGTTGCCGAAGTGCCCTGCTGTTCGGTGGTTTCATTCGTCAGGTTTATTCAGGCAAATCCGATAGGTTGCAATGTTAAAAATATTCCCGTTTTTATACAATATCTAATAAACCGTCTATTATTTTACTCTGCAGTAAAAATTCTCTTTATTTATAGATTTTTTTTAGGATCTTTTAGGCATTTTTGGGATTTTTCAGGCAATTTTTTTCCCTTTTTTCTTAAAGCGTTTTTCTTTTTTCTGTAACAGCCCTTTTTATTATCATTCATTGGATCTTATATGTAAATTCCAGGCATTTTCGTTCCGTAGGTTTTCTTGCAAACAGCGCTTCTATTTTGAAACTTTCAAGCGTATTGTTTTTTGTTTTAGGCTAGGGTCAGACTAACGCATTTTTCACGTTGTCCGTGAAAATGTGCGTTCGAAGAATGGACGTATTTTTTCACGGAATACGCAATAGCGGTCATACGATGCGCAGTTTCATTCGTGATTTTGTACGGATCATCAATAAAACACTTCTTGCATCTGGACGTTATGTTGGCCGGACATTAGCAGCGTCTGATGTCTCCAATTCACGCACACACGCCGCTAGCGGACGCAGCGCACTCTGTACGTCAGTACTAGTGGTTTAACGTTCTCGAAAAAATGCGTTCATTTTCCACTTGCGTTGCGCAGCCGGACTTTTGTGCGACCGTACTTCGTATATTGGCCATCATTGCCTGGCATCTGCTGCTAGCACGGCCGTGATTAAGTGCGCCAGAACGCGCGTTCGCACTGCCTCAGTCTGACCCTAGCCTTACTCTGTTCGTCAGCTTGTCGGCTTTTTCTGGCGGTTGGTCTGCGCTGTGATTGGCGACTCGTTGACCTTTTCCGGCGTGTTCGGTGTGTTTTTTTGCGTCGGTGTCTGGGGTTTTCGGTGGGATTTCGGCGGGTGTGGCGGGTTTTCAGCAGGTGTTCGTCGAGTTTGAGGCTGGTTTTCCCTGCTCTCTGGGGACCCTGCAGTGAATTCTGAATTCACCGCAGGGTGGGGAACTTTGATTCCCTGAAGTGCAGGGAATTGTGGGGAATGAGAGAGCACCGAAATGTTGGCTTCAGTGTTAAAAATATTCCTGTTTTTATTCCATTTCTAATAAATCGTCTATTATTTTACTTTGCAGCAAAAAGTCTCTTTATTTATTGATTTTTTTTTTAGGATCTTTTAGGCATTTTCCAGAATTTGTTGGGCTAAATTTTTTTCATTTTTTTTTTCTAAAATCGTTTTTTTTATTTTTCTTGTAACAGACCTTTTTATTATCATTCATTGGATCTTATATGCAAATTCCAGACATTTTCCTTCAGTAGTTTTTTGCAAACAGTGTTTCAATTTTGACACTTTTCAGCGTACTGTTTGTTTTTTTACCCCGTTCGTATACAAACCTTTTTTCTGGCAGCTGGTCTGCGCTGTGATCGGCGGCTTGGCAGATTTTTCCGACTCGTCTGGCGTGTTTTTTTGCAGCAGTTCCGGCAGGTTTTCAGTGAATTTTCAGTGAGTGTTCAGCGAGTTTTTGGAGGTGTTCAGCAGGTTTTCCCTGCACTTCCGGGACTCTGCGGTGAATACTGAAATCAAAGCAGGGTGGGGATCTTTGATTCCCTGAAGTGCGGGGAACGAGAGATCACAAAAACGTCGGCGACATTTCGGTGCTCTCTAAATAACCCCTTCTGTGATTTCATGGAAACTCAATTTCCATTACCTATATAAAGAGGTACTTTAGATAAACTATATTTGACAGGCAGAGGGCTCCCTCTGCTGCACAAAAAGTGCTACTACATATACAATATAGCTTGAACTCTGATTCTGTGCAGGAAAAACGGATCTCAAACGTTTTCAAATAATTCCAACTCACAGGCTGTGATGTCCGCTGTTTTGGAGATTAAGGGCCGTGTTCTATAGCCCATTTACAAACGAATTTCAATTGCGAAAAAACTAAATTCCTTTGCATTGGAATCAGACTAGATTGAGTATACTTGCTCTTACGGCACCAGCAGAAACTTTAGAAGATCGAGTATACTCAGTCATGGTGAAGGGGTTAGTGAAGTTAAAGTTCATTCAAAGTTGGATAATTTTTATCCAAAAATGTCAAAGCAACCTGAAATCTGGCAGCTGTGTAATCGTGAACAATAACTCAATAACTGTCAGTTTCAAGAATATCGGTCAAGACCCTTTCGAGAAAAAGTGTGATTTTTTTTTTAATTAATATTTTTCCTTTTTTTTCTTAGTTAATTCATAAAATAATATGTTTTGTTCCGTAAAGTCCCCGAAGCATAAATCTGTGCATTAATGCTATGGATTATTATGCTCATTATATGAAGCCTTGTGAAGGGAATTAGAATAGATAATTACCATGAATATACACTATATTGCCAAAAGTATTTGCTCACCTGCCTTGACTCGCATATTATTATTATTCTTTATTTATAAAGCGCCAGCATATTCCGCAGTGCTGTACAATAGGCACAGTACAGACAGGGTTACAATACATTGAACAACATTTGACAAACAGTACAGGAGGAGATGAGGGCCCTATTCCCGTAGGAACTCACAATCTAGGAGGGTTGGGGTTGGAAACAGGAGGAGAGGACTGTAAGGTGAGAGTGATTGATGGTTACGTCAGTGAGTTGGGTGGTAGGCTTCCCTAAATAGGAATGTTTTAAGGGAGCGTTTGAAGGAAGAGAAGTTAGGGGAAAGTCTGACAGTACGAGGGAGAGCGTTTCAGAGAGTGGGGGCTGCGTGTGTGAAGTCCTGCAGTCTATCATGGGAAGAGGTGATGCGGGGAACTTAAGTGACATCCCATTCCTAATCCATAGGGTTCAATATGACGTCGGTCCACCCTTTGCAGCTATAACAGCTTCAACTCTTCTGGGAAGGCTGTCCACAAGGTTTAGGAGGGTGTTTATGGGAATTTTTGACCATTCTTCCAGAAGCGCATTTGTGAGGTCACACACGGATGTTGGACGAGAAGGCCTGGCTCTCAGTCTCTGCTCTAATTCATCCCAAAGGTGTTTTATTGGGTTGAGGTCAGAACTCTGTGCAGGCCAGTCAAGTTCATCCACACCAGACTCTGTCATCCATGTCTTTATGGACCTTGCTTTGTGCACTGGTGCAAAGTCATGTTGGAAGAGGAAGGGGCCAGCTCCAAACTGTTCCCACAAAGTTGGGAGCTTGGAATTGTCCCAAATGTCTTGGTATGCTGAAGCATTCAGAGTTCCTTTCACTGGAACTAAGGAGCCAAGCCCAGCTCCTGAAAAACAACCCCACACCATAATCCCCCCTCCACCAAACTTTACACTTGGCACAATTGTCACGGTTCCCGGATCCCACCACGCAGTACTTAACCCCCAACACTCCACAAAACCCAGAAGCTACCAACAGTGTAGCTGTGAATGATCCCTATCTGTCTGGTCCTTAGAATTGGCCAGGTAAACTAGCTAGACAGAAAAGGGTTAACAATACGGAGAGGAGTCAGCCGAGCCAGAATCAGGAATACAGAGTTCAGAATGGTCAAATGGAATAGCCGGGTCGGTATCAGAGCAGTAGCGTAGTACAAGCAAATAGTCTAGGGCAACAGAAGGCAGAATGGTCAGAACAGAAGCAGAGGTCAGTAACAGGTTAAATCAATATAGCAGTCAGGTACAAGGAGCTCAGGATGGATAACCACGATCTGGCAACTTCTGAAACTATACTGAGGGTTTTTAAAGACCTTCACCAGGCCATGCCCCCCACTCAAGCCACACCTCATGCAATCACCTCCCTGCCTGTCTCCATTTAAACCGGGCAGTGGTCAGCGAGCAGCATCAGACTTGCTGTCCTCAAGCACACAGGTAGGGCTGGAAGCCCCATCGTTACAGTACCCCCCTCTCCACGAGCAGACGCCGGATGCTCAAAAAGGACAACAAGAAAAGTGACAAGAAAAAGTCAATGGGTCTTGTAGATACGTAGAGCCCTCTCATACACCTCTCGGTCCTCAAGGCATATAATAGCACCGTTAGAGGCTCGGAAACATCCAGCAGGGACAGGACTCAACTCTCGGGCTTGCGGGCCTGAGGTACAGACTCTTGGGAGCCAAAGCTGGGTCCAGGTTGGAAGGCACTGGCACCAGTCCTTTTGCGTCTCCTACCCCTGGTACAGGACGCAGAATGGACAGCAACAGTGTCCTCTCTGCACTGCGGCAACATGAACACGGCACCAGTGGTACGGATCTGCGGGTCAGTGACCCGGCACGGCTCTGCTGCGACTTAGTCATGGCGGCAACAGCACGGATCTGTGGGTCAGGGACCTTGGCACGGCTCTGCAGCGACTGGACTGGAACCACTGGGCTCGAAGACACCGGGACAGCTGGGCTCGAAGACGCCGGGACAGCTGGGCTGGTGGGGCAGCGCCCTTGGTGTGGACCGGTTGGGTAGCACCCTTGGCAAGGACAGGAGGGGCAGCGCCTTTAGCACGACTCTGTGGTGACTTGGACATGGCAGCAACAGCACGGCTCTGTGGGTCAGTGACCTCATCACGGCTCTGCGGCGACTTGGTCCTGGTGGCGGCAGCACAGATCTGTGGGTCAGCGACCTCATCACGGCTCTGCGGCGACTCGGACATGGCGGCAGCAGCCAGCTCGGGTGAGCGTGGCTGGCAACAGCCAGCTCGGGTGAGCGTGGCTTGGCAACAGCCAGCTCGGGTGAGCGTGGCTTGGCAACAACCAGCTCGGGTGAGCGTGGCTTGGCAACAGCCAGCTCGGGTGAGCGTGGCTTGGCAGCTACCGGCTCGGGTGAGCGTGGCTTGGCAGCTACCGGCTCGGGTGAGCGTGGCTTGGCAGCTACCGGCTCGGGTGAGCATGGCTTGGCAGCTACCGGCTCGGGTGAGCGTGGCTTGGCAGCTACCGGCTCGGGTGAGCATGGCTTGGCAGCTACCGGCTCGGGTGAGCGTGGCTTGGCAGCTACCGGCTCGGGTGAGCATGGCTGGGCAGCTACCGGCTCGGGTGAGGGTGGCTGGGCAGCTACCGGCTCGGGTGAGCGTGGCTGGGCAGCTACCGGCTCGGGTGAGCGTGGCTTGGCAGCTACCGCTCGGTGAGCGTGGCTTGGCAGCTACCGGCTCGGGTGAGCATGGCTTGGCAGCTACCGGCTCGGGTGAGCGTGGCTTGGCAGCTACCGGCTCGGGTGAGCATGGCTGGGCAGCTACCGGCTCGGGTGAGGGTGGCTTGGCAGCTACCGGCTCGGGTGAGCATGGCTGGGCAGCTACCGGCTCGGGTGAGGGTGGCTGGGCAGCTACCGCTCGGGTGAGCGTGGCTGGGCAGCTACCGGCTCGGGTGAGCGTGGCTTGGCAGCTACCGGCTCTGCAACAATCTTGATCTCACAGTGCTTTGCAACCACCTTGGCTTGGCACTGTGGAGCGGTGACCCCGCTTGGCACTGTCTCTTGAACTGCTGTGCAGTGGACTGGCTCTCAACTGGTTAGCGGTGGACCAGATCTCGCACTGCGAGGCAGTGGACTTGATTTGTTCGTGCTGCAGGGCAGCACTCTTGACTGGAACTGCTAGCTTAGGCACAGTAGACATGGACAGGACTTGAAGCTGACAAACAGCAGACTCAGATTCTTTGTGCTGCTGAGCAGCCACCTTAGATTGTTCATGCTGCAGGGCAGCACTCTTGACTTCCCACTGCTGGGCATTACACCTGGTCTCTCCCTGTTGGGCAGTGGATTTTGGACATCCTGCGACGTGCAGGGCAGTGGACTCTGGGGCTGGTAAGGCTGGAACATGGAGGGTAACTTCTGGGAGCGCAATTGACAGTCCATGCTTTTATGCAGGAAAGAACCGCAATAAAAGCATAAGCCCTGAGTCTTCCTCCATACCCTTTCCTCCAGGGTCAGGGGTCCTCTGGAACCTTTAACTGGAACTGGAACAGGCTCCTTTGGAAGACGTCCCTAGGAGGTTGCAGCAAACTTGCATACAGGATATCCAGGTGCTGAGTAATGAGCTTGTTAGCCCCCTCAGGATCTCCAGCACCTCTAGAATTACTGCTGCTCACTATTACTGGCTGCCTCATTATGTGTACCTGGGATGTCTGAACGACAGGGGACACAGGTATATCAAGCGGGGGTGCAACCCCAACTGGTTCCAGGTGTGCAGTACGATTCAGGATAGTTTGTAAGGCAATGGCAAACTGATCCATCCTATGATCCTGCTCATCCTGTCTGGATACAAAGGTAGCCAAGTGCTGTGTTAAATCTGCGGGATCCATATTGGCCAGATCGTAATGTCACGGTTCCCGGATCCCACCACGCAGTACTTAACCCCCAACACTCCACAAAACCAGAAGCTACCAGAAACAGTGTAGCTGTGAATGATCCCTATCTGTCTGGTCCTTAGAATTGGCCAGGTAAACTAGCTAGACAGAAAAGGGTTAACAATACGGAGAGGAGTCAGCCGAGCCAGAATCAGGAATACAGAGAGTTCAGAATGGTCAAATGGAATAGCCGGGTCGGTATCAGAGCAGTAGCGTAGTACAAGCAAATGGTCTAGGGCAACGGAAGGCAGAATGGTCAGAACACAAGCAGAGGTCAGTAACAGGTTAAATCAATATAGCAGTCAGGTACAAGGAGCTCAGGATGGATAACCACGATCTGGCAACTTCTGAAACTATACTGAGGGTTTTTAAAGACCTTCACCAGGCCATGCCCCCACTCAAGCCACACCTCAAGCAATCACCTCCCTGCCTGTCTCCATTTAAACCGGGCAGTGGTCAGCGAGCAGCATCAGACTTGCTGTCCTCAAGCACACAGGTAGGGCTGGAAGCCCCCATCGTTAAACAATGCAGGCAGACAAGTACCGTTCTCCTGGCAACCGCCAAACCCAGACTCGTCCATCAGATTTCCAGATGGAGAAGCACGATTCGTCACTCCAGAGAATGCGTCTCCACTGCTCTAGAGTCCAGTGGCGGCGTGCTTTACACCACTGCATCCGACGCTTTGCATTGCACTTGGTGATGTATGGTTTGGATGCAGCTGCTCGGCCATGGAAACCCATTCCACCAAGCTCTCTGCGCACTGTTCTTGAGCTAATCTGAAGGCCACATGAAGTTTGGAGGTCTGTAGCGATTGACTCTGCAGAAAGTTGGCAACCTGTTCGCACTATGCGCCTCAGCATCCACTGACCCCGCTCTGTCAGTTTACGTGGCCTATCACTTTGTGGCTGAGTTGCTGTCATTCCCAAACACTTCCACGTTCTTATAATACAGCTGACAGTTGACTGTGGAATATTTAGGAGCGAGGAAATTTCACGACTGGATTTGTTACACAGGTGGCATCCTATCACAGTTCCACGCTGGAATTCACTGAGCTCCTGAGAGCGACCAATTCTTTCACAAATGTTTGTAAAAACAGTCTGTATGCCTAGGTGCTTGATTTTATACACCTGTGGCCATGGAAGTGATTGGAACACCGGATTCTGATTATTTGGATGGGTGAGCGAATACTTTTGGCAATATAGTGTATGTATTGCTGTTTTACGTGTTGTCATCAGCTGACCTTTCTTTTTGCCCCTATAGTGTTTGGAATTCATAGTTGGCCTGATGACAATACGTAAAACAGCCATACATATATTCATGGTACTTATCTATTCGAATTCGCTTCACAAGGCATTGATTGCAGACTTTAGTAAATATTGTCACTGGTTTGATTCTGAGGAACAACCCTGGAAATCCTGTGTACTGCCCATCGGTGGATCAATGAGGGCAGCGATCTTGTGTTTGCAATTAACCCCTTCACTACTAAGAGTTTTCCAGAAAGACACTGTCAGGAACCAGTGGTTTTTGGAAAATAATTTTTAACCCCATAAGGACCAGGCGGTTTGGCCATAGTCAGAATGTACCTGCTGCTGTATACTGTACGTTTCTGCACTGTTTGTGTTTAGCAACTAACTAAAGAATATAACCAAGGACACACCGTACCCAAGGTCTAACAATCACTTGTACAAACAAAAATATATACAGGGTAATTCAAAGAGAATCGAAAAGTCACCGCACGTTCGGTGACTTTTCGTTCTCTTCAATTCGGTTCGTTTTAATGATCCCATTTAGACGACCCTGCGGTGTATTCAGCAAGTACCACAGGGCTGTCGAAGTGCAGGGAAAAGCAGCCGAAAACCTGCCGAAAACTCACCGCAAAAACCTGGCGAATGCACGCCGAAACCGGCAAAAACATCTGGATTAACTCGCGGAAAATGCCAGAAAAACCCGAGCAGGAGCCGATCACACGCAGCACAGCTGCCGGAAAAAGCCGACCCCGCAGACGAGTGAAGTGAATAAATTAGGAAAACAGTTTGCATGAATGATTGAAAAGTGAAACGCTGTTTGCAAAGAAACTACTGAGCGAAAATGTCTGAAATTTGCATATAATCCAATGAATGATAATAAAAAGGGCTGTTACAGAAAAAATAAGTAAACTTAAAAAATAAATAAAAAAGGAATTTTTTAAAAAAAAAATCCAGAAAAATGCTTAAGATATCCTAAAAAAATCTATAAATAAAGAGACTCTTTACTGCAGAATTTTCTAATGAACGGTTTATTAGATATTGTATTAAAACGGGAATATTTTTAACATTGAAGCCTATGGGATTCGCCTGAATAAACCTGCCGAATTAAACCACCGAATGGCAGGGCATTTCGGGAACCTTTCACTGCTGGTTTGTGTTCTCTGAATAGCCGAAGCAGTGCTTTTTATGGGGATTTCACTGCCCTCGAACAGGCACCGAACAGGCACCAAATGTGCAGGCAATTTGCCAGGATTTGGCGAATTGCCTGCTCTCTAGGGATGTGCGTTTCGGGTTTCGTGTTTTCGGATGCGGCCGATTTTCCGAAAATTTTTAGATCCGAAAATGGCAGATCCGAAAAGTTTTCCGAGCCGAAACGAAATATTTTCGGAATTTTCGAATGGACTTGAAATGTGTCAAATCGAAATTTTTTTTTGGTCTATTCATGATTTGATCTTTATTTAATAAAAAATAACACGATAGAATCGCCAGAATTATCGTAGACACTTTGAAACGAGGAGAACAGAAGTTCCGAAAAAACGAAAATTTCCAAAATTTTCGAAAAGTCGATACAAAAAACGAGCAAAGTGACACGAATATACGAAAAATGGTCGATATTCCGAAAAAAAATGGACACGAAAAACGAACCGAATCGAAACAGAAATCGGTCGAAACGAGCCGAATCGAAAAGTTTAAACATCCGAACAAATCGAACCGAATCGAACCGAAAAAAAAATCAGTGCACAAGCCTACTGCTCTCTGGATAAACAAATGGCCAGGAAAGGTAACCGAGCGCTGATTTTCAGTGTTCAGTTACCTTTCTCCAGCCGTTCAGATCTCTTTGAATTAGTATGGTCCCCTCTTCCCTGCTGCTAGTCCAAAAAGATCACCAACAATCTCTTAACGTACAAAATAATTTCAAAAAATAGGACAGCGCAATTGAGGTTTTCTATCCATAAATAATGTCAGCAAGCTGTACTTCTTTTAGTAATAACTCCAATATGGAATCCCCATCAATGTCTTATCCAAAGGTAATCTGGAAAAATGAAGAGCGGTATATGGTGTAGTATTTTAAAACAAACACAATTTATTAAAATCCAAATAAGACAAACTCACATTTTCCACAGCACATCCGGAGCAATAGAATGAAAAAATGATCGCTGATCCTTGCCACTCCTTGGATAATCAGTCTGCAGAGCCCTTTGTGGTTGCAGAATGGGTTATTTTATTTATCTGTTTGTGTTTAGCTCTAATTTTCCTCTTACTCGTTTGTGCAACCCACACATATTATATACTGTTTTTCTCGTCATTAAATGGACTTTCTAAAAGATACCATTATTTCCACCATATCGTATGATTTACTGTACCAGGAAAGGCTTAATGATCTTAACATGTACAGCTTGGAAAAAAGACGAGACAGAGGAGATATGATAGAAACATTTAAATACGTAAAGGGAATCCACAAGGTAGAGGAAGGGAGTATATTTGAAAGGAAACAAAGTAGCAGAACAAGAGGACATAGTCTTAGATTAGAGGGGCAAAGGTTTAAAAGTAACATCAGGAAGCATTATTTTACTGAGAGGGTGGTGGATACATGGAACAGTCTTCCAGTTGAAGTGGTAGAGGCCAAAACAGTAATTGAATTTAAGCAGGCATGGGATAGGCATAAGGCTATCCTAAACAAAAGATAAATCCAGGTAAAGTATCCATGTAATTGGGCAGACTAGATGGGCCGAAAGGTTCTTATCTGCCGACATCTTTCTATGTTTCTATGTAAAAAATTGAGAACTAATTTTTTAATACTTTGACCCTCCAAATCTCCAAACGCCAAAAAAGACCCCGGCTAAATAGTTTCTAAATTTTATCCTGAGTTTAGAAATACCCAATTTTTACAATGTTTTTTCTTTTTAACCCCTTCACTGCTGAGTCATTTCACATCTGTGTGCTGAGCTCATTTTGACCGTTTTGTGGCCTGGCTAAAGCCATCTGGCTTTAACAAGTGTTAGCATCTCAGGTATCATGCCTGCGGTGCTAAAACTTTAGGGGCATGTTCTGGAGCCCAAATGTAAATTAATTTATTTTGCAATAAACAGAATTCCGTTGCATAAACATAACATAGGTAACAATGTGTTCCCAGCTGTGAGATTATGCAGGTAGTCATTACAGTGAGTTCTTTTCGTGGCCACCTTGGACAGCTTTCTGTGTGGCAGTTGCACATGGGAGTTGTAGTTCATAAACATTTTGGGGGGGCCAGAGTTTGAGTCCCCTGACTTAGAAGTTCCCTCAAAAGTCACGACGATGGAATACAAACTGCAGATAATCACATACTGTTAATTTTCATGTTCTTCATCATGAACCAAATAAGAGAAACCCAAAAGGTTTTGGTGGGAACCTAAATGGTTGTAAACAAGACCAACTACCCAATGGGCACATCCTTCTGCGGACCTATCATGGTGTTTTTAGGGTACTGTCTGTCTTCTCACCTGTGCAGACTGCATTAGTAGCTAGTGCTTTCATGGCCCTATGTACAGGTGGGAGATAATGATGTTCAGAGGGGATAGATAGCAGCTAATCGCCAATATGTTTGTCCTCTCTTCCTATTTCCTTCAGGCCAAACTAATTATCTAGAAAGCAACATTTCAGCTTTCCTGCGTCTGCACAGCTGGTTACTTTGTAAAGCTGGCTTTCCCTGCGACACGGAAATAAAACAGACATTTCACTGGATAAGTATGTATTTTATTGCTTTTATATAAAAATTGGATCTGTAGATATTTTTAAAGGTTTGACGATGATATACAGTGTGTCCATAAAGTCTCTTTACAGCTTCAAAAATTTATTCCAAGGGCAAATGAAAAGACAGATAAGTGAAAATTATTACAAAATGAGACGTATATATTTAAGTTTTTTTTGCCTCATTTAATACACCTCTATATGGGCACCATTAGTTGCACGAAGCACTTCAAGATGGTACTGGATTTCTTGCCATGTTAGCTGTAGCATCCCCTCATCAATGGTGGCTAGAGAAGTGCATTCGTTTCGGAAAAATTCGGAATTTGGAGCGAAATTTGATAATTCGTAGTTCGCAAGTACTTCCGAATTCGAAATGGTATATAATGAATTTATTTCATTTTACACCGTGTGATCATCATAAAAGAAAAATTGGAAATAATTGATATCAACTATTGAATCTGAAATGAACTATCAAATTGATATCAACTATTGAATCTGAAATGAACTATCAAATTGATATCAACTATCGAATTGACCTTAACTTACAATACAAGTAATAGTCAGTAAAGGACTTTATGAAACAAATTGATTTTGTTTCACTGTTTAAATTGACTCAAATACTAAATCTGTGACACAGCTTAAAATTTAACCCTTGCTTTTCTTTTAACAGCAAAATTTGATGTTTTTTTTTATTGATCGAAAATTCGATTTGATATCAACTATCGAATTGATATATGAAATTCGAATCGATTCGAAACTTCAAATCAATTTCGAAATTTCAAATCAATCCAAAACGAAATGAAACGAAATACAAAACAAAATTAGTTGCGAAATTCCAAAAACAAAACTATTTAAAAACGTAATGAAACGGAACTAAACGAAACACAATTTTCAGCCATGCACATCCCTAATGGTGGCAATGGCATCAGAGTGATCCTCTGCTTTAGATTAGTGATGTCCCTTTGATCCATACACCATATCTTTAACATAACCCCATAGAAAGAAGCCGAGGGGAGTGATATCTGGTGAACGAGGTGGCCATGGAATTGGTCCACCCCTTCCAATCCACCGGTCACCAAACATAATTTTCCAGCAAGATGGTGCACCACCACATTGGGGACTGCATGTTGGTGGCTTCCTAAATGAAACATTTCCAGAGTGGCAATTCCCTGGCCCCCTCGTTCACCAGATCTCACTCCCCTCCATTTCTTTCTATGGGGTTATGTTAAAGATATGGTGTATGGAACAAAGGTACAAAGGGACATCACTAATCTAAAGCAGAGGATCACTGATGCCATTGCCACCATTGATGAGGGGAAGCTACAGCCAACATGGCAAGAAATCCAGTACCGTCTTGATGTGCTTTGTGCAACTAATGGTGCTCATATAGAGGTGTATTAAATGAGGCAAAAAAAAAACTTAAATATATACGTGTCATTTTGTAATAATTTTCACTTATCTGTCTTTACATTTGCCTTTGGAATAAATTTTTGAAATTGTAAAGAGACTTTATGGACACCCTGTATTATTTAATGCATCACCATCCTGGAGGGTATTGAGAGGCAGACATGTGGTGGGAAGAGTCGAATGAGGAGCTGCGGAATATATTGGCTCTATATAAATTAATAATAATAATAATAACAACAAAGTGAGCAAAATCAGCTGAAAAAAAGTGGTTTATAGGATGTGATAATTGTTTTCACTGATGGACCAGGATTGGCAGGAGCATTTGCCTTGTAAAGTGAGACCTCTCTGCAGAGGCTGCAAATCCTTCCAGAAAACCCTGGAAATCCATGTTCATACATTTTGCATATTTTAGTGTATTAACCAATTAAATTATTTAAAATCCGTCTGACCCAGCTCAGCAGTTTATATTAGGTTATGTGTTGCTTAAACAATTTGCTGAATCGGCTATAAAAGGACAACAGCTAACGTTATACTTACCCAGGACATACTTGAAAACGAGAGAAAGCTCACTGTATCCTTCCTGGTAAAATACTTTAAAATAAATACTGTTATGTGAAAGCACTACAGACCGGCCAGATTAAAAGAGGAAGACATCTCAATGCCTCCTTCCACTGCTGTGACTCAGTGTGTACGCATAATAGACAGTGACACGTGCGCGGACAAATATTTTGAATTGGATCGAATTCAGAAATTTTCGAATAAAAATATTTAGAATTTGGAAATGTCTGATAACGACTAATCTGAAAATATCTGATAAAATATTACATCTGTTTAGACCATGCAGATGATTCAGATTTGGAAATAGGGTTACTTTTAGGCAGTGCTTTTTTTCTGGAAAAATAGGTGGGGGTACTCTCACGCCCAGGTTATTAGGACTATTTTTCGTGTCCTAATAAATACTCCTTTATTTATTTTTTAATTTTAAATTTTTATTACAGTCAAGCATGAATACAGGAAAACATAAAAAGAGGAAAGGCCACGTGTTCCTAAGGCTCAAGTGTAGTCATATTTTTAAAGAAGAGGCCAAATGTCTTCAACCCAGATCCAAACACGACGGACCTGCTTCCTCGTCTGCTCGGGTGGGTGAAGGCAACGCATCGGTATTTAGCAGAGCCTGAGCTTCATCTGGAGTGGACACAGAGCACATTCTTCCAGCATGCGCCATCACTAAGGAGCCAGAAGGACCCCAACATTAACGAACTCCCCTGTTTCTCATGAGGGCTGTCACTTCCCGAAAACAGCGGCGTGCCATCAGGGCAAGAAATTATAAGTCCCGGTAGACAGTAATCTGCATATCTTTATAGGTCATCGCAGGGACAGATCCCGCTTTCTGTAGCACCTTGGCAAGAATGGAGATATTAGCAGTAGTAGCAATGACATCCCTAGGGGCCGCAGCAGGTGCCGCAGCTGCCCTGCGCACCCTAAAGGCGGAGGTGACCATGCAGGAGAACCCAGAGGCAAACCCAGCAGCATATTCACTAGGCCCAGAACACATGTCATAAGGTCATCCTCACCCACAGTCTCAGGGATACCTCTGAGCCGTAAATGACGGCGGCTATGTCTGTTTTCTAAGTCCCATAACAGTGGCCGACAAAGCTGTCACCTGGGACTGAAGATCTTCCAGCCGCGTCCTAGTTCCTGCCCCCTCTTCCTCCAGTGCCGTCAAACGGTCCCCATAGACACAGAGCCAGATGAAATAGCTGCAATTTCGGTCCTAACCTGTGAAAGGTCAGAGTGCCATAGAGCTCGTAAATCCTCATAGAGCTGCCGTATGTCGTTTTTAGTAGACAGCTGCGGGTGCGGGGGAACAAGCACCTCCGGGCTCCGACAGGACAGATCGGCAGGTGACTCAGCTGACTCCAGAGGTTCCGCAGGAGGTAGACGCCACTGACAGGCTAGTAGACCACCCAGAGAGATCCTAATGTCAGGGAGAGAGGGATCCTCCGACCCCTCCAGCTTCTTGCTCTTCTTCCCCATGGTAATGGGAGACGCCAGCAGGGAAGTAGGCCACAACCAAAATGGCCACCGTCCCACTGTCACATGCGGTCCGGTGCAGGGTCCGGGCAAAAGTACCTCCGGGGGGGTCAAGGGAGGTACACTTCTATCAGGGAACACAGCAGTAGTGTTCTGGCGACGAATCGAGCTGCAGATCGGGGTTTGTGTGAGCAAAATAAGCAAAAATAATACTCGGCAGCAGGAGCTCCTCCACCACGCGTCCGCTCAGCTCAGCATCCAGACACGCTCCCCCAAATACTCCTTTATTAACCCTTTAAGGTCAGAGTAAATTTTAAAAGAGCGCTTTTAAAAGAATTTCAGTTATTCGCCCGTTCAACCATAATTAACCTTTTTTCATATTAAGCGCACGCAGGGGCGTAGCTCACAATTCTGCAAAGATGCCCGCTGTCATACTTACTTTGTGGAGCGCAGGCAACAGATACTGTGGCGATTCTAGGAGCAATACCAGCCTTTTGGGTGTAGGGCAAGGGGGCAACGCCGGACTGTGACAAGAACACAGGCGCAGAATTTTACACACATAGCAGCCTGTTTAAAGACAAACACATGCATTTACACACACAGCCATACGTTCACATACATAACTATATATCCCCTACACCCTGGGGGTATGTCGCAATAAATCTAACAGTAATGTGTGGTGTGTATGTGCATAACACATAGCTCCAGAGCAATAAAACAGACATTAATGTGCCGTGTGTATGAGGGTATCATAGAGCCCAGGACCTGAGCTCAGGGCCCTGCCCAGTTCCCCCTTCCACAGTTTTAAGTGCCCAGGCCCATCCCCCCTCCACAAACACTTAGACCAGGCACCTGTAAAGGCCCAGCCCAGCCTCCACAATTAGGTCCAGGCACTTATAAAGGCCAAGCCCAGCCCCTCTCCACACTTTTGAGGGCCCAGCGCCCAGCCCCCTCCTCAAACACTTTTCCCAGGCACCTGGGAAGGGTCAGGGCCCAGCCCAGCCCCCCCTCCACAAATAATTAGGCCCAGGCACTTATAAAGGCCCAGGGCCTGAGCTCAGAGACCAGCCCAGCCCTCCCTCCACACTTATAAAGACTCCCTGGGCCCCTTTACTGTCCAGCAGCAATACTTGCCTGACTGCTCTGCTCCCTGGCGCTGATGTCTTACCTCCTCTTCTGCCAGCGACCACATGCATATTATTATTATTATTTATTAAGCGCCAACACATTCCGGAGCACTTTACAAGGTGTAATGGGTAAATAAAGGACAATTCTACAATACATACAGGAGACAGGTCGGTATTCCTGCCAGCAGATACATGAGGATATGAGGACCCTATTCCCATGGGAATTTAC
The DNA here is from genome assembly GCA_009667805.1 of Leptobrachium leishanense. Lineage (NCBI taxonomy): Eukaryota > Metazoa > Chordata > Amphibia > Anura > Megophryidae > Leptobrachium > Leptobrachium leishanense. The sequence goes on along the minus strand of CM019064.1, from coordinate 27,522,350 downwards.
AATCTAGATGGTGAGGGGATTAGAAACATATGCCTGCTCTTCTGTATGATGCGTGCTGTACACGTCACATGTGACTGGAGGGGCAGAGCCAATACAGCATGCTTTCCAAGCCACGTGTAATGTAGTGGGAGGCACACTGCAGTGCTTCGGCCACCTGAATAGCGGCTGAACTCACGGAGGTTATGGTTGGGAAAGGGCACCACCGATGGCGCGCCCCCAATCCACAGGCCCCTGAGCTCATCATGGGGGGCTGTAATGCCCTGATGGAGGCCCTGCATGCACAGCAGCTGCCGTGGAGAGGCTGGGGGGCCAGACACTGCCCAGGGAGGAGCTTGCTCATTAGTGAGCCGACAGACAGACTATGTTTGCCTGGCTGTGCAGCTGTGGCATCATTGTGTTTGCCACGGCTGTGAGCAGCAGAGGGCCCTCAGTGAATAGCAATCATAGATTGCTGTTCACTTCCCTTTAGAGCTGGCTGCCTCCTCTCCTTGCTAGCAGCAGGTGATACACTAATGGAGGGTTGCTCTGCCGATTGGTGCCGGTACGGTCCCGGCGCATACCGGCTGAAAAAAAACCCTGCTTTTAGGGTTATGGGTACTTTTAGGGTTAGGGTTAGATTTAGGTTGACTTTTGGGGTTGGGTTATTTTTTGGAATTAGGGTTATTAAATCTGTTCGTGTAACTATTTTTGCTTGGTTATGATTAGGAGTACTTTTAGGGTTAGGGTTACTATCTCTCAGGATTGTTTTATGATTAGGGTTAGGGTTACTATTTCAGTTTGTTTTAAAATTTACTATTAGTTTAGAGTAACGGTTATCTGTTTGTTTTATGATTAGGGTTACTATGCTTGTTTTAGGGTTACTTGTAGAGTTAGAGTTACTTTTCTGTTTGTTTTGGGTTAGGGTTTCTAGTTCTGTTTGTTTTATGATTAGGGTTACTATTTATAGCTTTTTTTATTAGTATTCCTTTTAGAGTTAGGGTTATAGTTCTGTTTGCTTTATGATTAGGGTTACTATGCTTGTTTTAGTGTTAAGGTTACTTGTAGAGTTAGGGTTACGTTTTATGTGTGTTTTCGCGTTAGGGTTTCTAGTTCTATTTGTTTTAGGGTTAGGGTTACTATCTTAGGTCTGTTTTATAGTTAGGGGTTACTATTTCTGTTTCTTTTATTATTAAGAATTACTTTAGAGTTAGTGTTACTAGTTCTGTTTCTTTTATGATTAGAGTTACTATGCATGTTTTAGGGTTAGGGTTACTTGTAGAGTTAGAGTTACGTTTTCTGCTTGTTTTATTATTAGGTTTAGGGTTACTATTTAACCCTTTTATTATTAGGGTTAGGGTTACTATTTCTGTTTGTTTTATAGTTAAGGCTAGGGTTACTTGTTTTGCTTGCTTTATGATTAGGGTAACTATTTCTGTTTTATATTTAGGGTGAGGGTTACTAGTTTTGCTTGCTTTTTGATTAAGGTTAGGGTTGATTTAGGGTTATGTTTACTATTTCTGCTTGCTGTATGATTAAGGTTAGGGTTACTGTTTCTGCTTGTTTTATGATTAGGGTTACTGTTTCTGCTTGTTTTATGATTAGGGTTACCGTTTCCACTTGTTTTATGATTAGGGTTAGGGTTACTATTTCTTCTTGTTTTATGATTAGAGTTAGGGTTACTGTTTCTTCTTGTTTTATGATTAGGGTTAGGGTTACTGTTTCTGCTTGTTTTATGATTAGGGTTAGAGTTACTATTTCTGCTTGTTTTATGATTAGGGTTAGAGTTACTGTTTCTGCTAGTTTTATGATTAGGGTTAGGTTTACTGTTTCTGCTTGTTTTATGATTAAGGTTACTGTTTTTGCTAGTTCTATGATTAGGGTTAGGGTTACTATTTCTGCTTGTTTTATGATTAGGGTTAGGGTTACTGATTCTGTTTGTTTTATGATTAGGGTTAGGGTTACTGTTTCTGCTTGTGTTATTATTAGGGTTAGGGTTACTGTTTCTGCTTGTTTTATGATTAGGGTTAGAGTTACTGTTTCTGCTAGTTTTATGATTAGGGTTAGGTTTACTGTTTCTGCTTGTTTTATGATTAGGGTTACTATTTCTGCTTTTTTTATGGTTAGGGTTAGGGTTACTGTTTTTGCTAGTTCTATGATTAGGGTTAGGGTTACTATTTCTGCTTGCTTTATGATTAGGGTTAGGGTTACTGTTTCTGTTTGTTTTATGATTAGGGTTACTGTTTCTGTTTGTTTTATGATTAGGGTTAGGGTTACTATTTCTGCTTGCTTTATGATTAGGGTTAGGGTTACTGTTTCTGTTTGTTTTATGATTAGGGTTACTGTTTCTGTTTGTTTTATGATTAGGGTTAGGGTTACTATTTCTGCTTGCTTTATGATTAGGGTTAGGGTTACTGTTTCTGCTTGTTTTATAATTAGGGTTAGGGTTACTATTTCTGCTTGCTTTATGATTAGGGTTACTGTTTCTGTTTGTTTTATGATTAGGGTTACTATTTCTGTTTTACGATTAAGGTTATGGTTGATTTTATGGTTCCGTTTACTATTTCGGCTTGTTTTAGGGTTAGGGTTATTATTTCTGCTTGCACAATTTCTTGTCAGCATGTGAGTGTATCGAAACATATTATATATATACACATTTTCAGGTGTACATATGCAATGTGTGTATTTACATTACAATGTGCAAAATTGTCAAGGTTGAGCATCACCAAATTTCTTTCGCCCAGAAATTTTGCAAATGGTAAGGGTGGCCCAGGCTTTGAATCTTAAACACTTTAACACATTTGCTCCTCTAGCAATTTATGTGGCATAATGCGCAGATTGCATTTTATTGACTATAAAGTGCCACCATGTCATTTTTGTGTGGCAGGAACACTTTAATCCTGTTACATTTTACTTCTTTGCATCCCCACTCGACATCATTACAATGGGGCAAACATAGCCGTGCTGTGATGTTAGGTGCTTTAGATATAAAATATAGCCTGCCAATGCCAAAACACATTAGCTGTTCTTGTCAGGCTCAGTGAGATATATAGAGCATTGGATGTCTGCAGTGAGATAATGAGGCTATTAAATTTGCGTTTTTTTTTTCTTTCAGTCATTAGAGTTGTCTTTCTACGAAGTTACAAACAAACTGCGAATAAACTTACAGGTATTTACTAAATGTCACCATAACGACAAAGGCGCGTTTTACATAACTAGAGGAAATCGTTTTATCGTATTAATTGCGTTTTACGCATAACAATCCGTCGCTGCGTTAATAATTTAAAGAGCAAATGTTTGGGAGCTAAATATACAGCTCGTGCTCAATAAAAGTCATACTTGAATAACCAAGTGTTAAATAATGAATTCCAGCGTGAAAAATGCAGTTACCGCTACGTTGGCACAAATTCACTATTGATCATATGGCACTCCCGCTAGGAATTTGAAGCTTTGGCCCCTTCACTACCAAGTAATTTTCCAAAAACACAGTCAGGAACCAGTGTTTGTTTTGGAAAATCATTTTTATTCCATTATACAGTAAGACATATTTGTATTCCTTACTGTAGTAACCTATTTGACAGGCAGATACTGCCATCTGCTGGCCAAAAGCAGTTACTACAGTTCAGGTTTCTTTGCGGGATTATCTGCGGAGATGTCATCAGACGCATTTCCAGCTGGTTTTATAAAGTGTTTGCACCTTGGACATCATATCCAAAGTGCTAATATTTTTTTTTGAGTGGGGCACCTTCTGGAGCTCATATGCAAACAAAATGTGTTTGCAACAAATTAATTTCATTTGCATTGATACAGTGTATTTTGTTAACACGATCCCAGGCTAATGTGTCTACTACTGCTGACTGTGTATGCACGATGATGGAAGTGAAAGGGTTAACAGTATGATTTTATCCATAATGCACGGTTTAAAATGAGAAGAGGTATATGCACCTGTTGCACTGCTGTTTAATATTTGCAGTGGAGAAAAAAAACCACACTAAATTCAGCTATTTTACAAATGGAAAAAAACACTATTAAAAATATTGTTGGAACAATGTAAAAGCACAAAAATATATTAACCCTATTAAGGACCAAGGGTTAATATAATGCATTTATAGTGCATTTATATGGTCCTAAGGGGTTAAATTCTATTTAAATTAATTTTGCTGAACGCAAATGAGCTGCCAAGGCTCGTCTGTAAGCTGTGGCAACTCGCAAGCCTTTTGTGATGTTTAACCCCTTCACTACCAATATTGAGATATCTCGGGTTTCAAAGGCACCATCCGGTGCCCCGATATCAAGATATCTTGATCTGCTGTTCTGCAGCCCAAAAGAAAATGAAATTAATTTGCTGGAAACAGATTTTGTTTGCTTTTGGGCTGCAGAAGGTGCCCCCAAAGTTTTAGCCCTGTGGGCATAATGACCAAAGCGCTAAAACTGTGTAAAATCAGCAAACTGAATGTCTAACCGGCATTCAGCAAGCTGATACAGTGTTGCAATAAAAAAACGGAACGTCGACTGTAACTCATTTTGGTTCAGTAGATGGCATCATCTATTGGCCCAATATGTTCGTACAGTAAATAAAATCATTGGGAGTATTTTTAAATGTCTTTAAAGAGTATAATTAATTAAAAATGATTTTTCAAAAAACACTGGTTCCTGACAATGTCTTTTTTTTAAAAAAAATAACTTGGTAGTGAAGGGGTTAATTATTAAAGACATATTGTGGAAGTAGGATAACCCATATTTTTATTTATTAATTTATTATTTATTTATAAAGGATTTTACCAGGAAGGATACATTGAGATTTCTCTCGTTTTCAAGTACGTCCTGGGTTCAAGACATTAAAATGCCCCTGGAGTGCCCAGGTCAGGCTCCCTGCAAGTCCAATCAAGACTAGGCTGAGCATATACGTTGATCATCTAATGGAAATGAATCAGTTATTTTTCAGACATGAGTTTTCAGGTAATTTTTAACAATCATAATAATTTATTTTATATTACTATGTCATCCCAATGTCACCCTCGCCAGTGAGCTGCGTATGTTGACTAAAGGGGTTATTCACAACGCACTGAAATCTCATCTAAATTTCAGTGCTTTTCAGCGATTCCGAACCTATGACGAAATCACAATTCGCCGTATGGTCACCTTAGTGCACCAATGATGGAGTCGCCAAAATCTCATGAAAAAGTTGAAGACCGTCGCTGAAGAGCAGCAAAGTATCCTTGGCGAAATCCACCGAACTTCCAAAAAAAAGCCAAAACCGGAAATCTCTGATTCTTCTTAAAAGGTATTTAAACCAAAAAAATGCATTAAAATTTTGATAATAATAAAGTATTTTAAAAAAATAATTAAAAGGTCTGTTACAGAATAGAAAAAATAAATCGCATTTTAAAACAATTGCCAAAAATTTCGTCTAAAAAAATACAAAAAAACAAAACAAAACGGTATTCTAAAAAATTAAAAGGCTTTTTGCTGAAAATGAAAAGAATAAATGTTTTAGTTTAAAATTAAATATGATAACACATTTTTACATTGAATCCTATTGGATACGCCTGTTTAAATTTGTAGCACTGAATCACAGAAAATCAGGCAGGGTTATCCAAAGAGATCTGAACTGCTTGAGAAAGGTAACCGAACGCTGAAAATCAGCGTTCGGCTACCTTTCCTGGCCATTCGGCTATCCAGAGAGCAGGCAATTCGCCAAATCCTGGCGAATTGCCTGAACATACGGTGCCTATTCGGTGCCTGTTCGAGGGCAGTGAAATCCCCATGAAAAAGCACTGCTTCGGCTATTCAGAGAACACAAACCAGCAGTGAAAGGTTCCCCTAATGCCCTGCCATTCGGTGGTTTAATTCGGCAGGTTTATTCAGGAGAATCCCATAGGCTTCAATGTTAGAAATATTCCCGTTTTAATTCAATATTTAATAAACCGTTGATTATAAAATTCTGCAGTAAAGAGTCTCTTTATAGATTTAAGCATTTTTCTGATTATTTTTTTTTTTTTTAAAAGTCCGATTTTTTTTTCAGTTTACTTATTTTTTCTGTAACAGCCCTTTTTATTATCATTTCCTGGACCTCATGTGTAAATTTCAGACATTTTCGCTCAGTAGTTTCTTTGCAAACAGCGTTTCTTTTTCACAGATTCATACAAACGGTTTTGCTAATTTATTCACTGCCTCCTCTGCGTCTCAGCTGCTTCGGCTGGGTGTGATCGGCTCCTGCTCGGGCTTTTCGACGGGTTTATCCAGATGTTTTTGTGGTTTTTCAGGGTGCATTTAGTGGGTTTTGCGGTTAGTTTTCGTCAGGTTTGCGGCAGCTTTTCCCTGCAATTCGGGGACCCTGTGGTGCTTGCTGAATACACCGCAGGGTCACGGAAATGGGATCGGCAAAAGGAACCGAATTGAAGAGAACGAAAAGTCACTGAACGTGCCGTGACTTTTCGAATCTCTTTGGATAACCATGAGGGCGTTTTGCCAACACTTCGGTGCAGTTCGGCGTTCTGTGACTAGACGAACTGTTACTTCTCTATGAGACAATATCACTGCTGCTGAAGACCGGCGAACTGTACTGTAATTTCAGCGTTACTTCGCCTGTTTTGTGAGAATTTACAGTTTAGTGGATAGACGAACTGCCACAACATTGGGAACCAGGAAATTCACCGTTCGGGGACACTTACTGGCAAGTTTGGTGTTTTGTGAATAACCCTTTAAATGTTAAGTGTTAACCCCTTCACTGCTGACGACGTGTGGGACACGTCCTCATTGATGCACGTTACATGCTGAGGACTTGCCCCACACGTCATCAGCTGTGCGGGACCCCCGGCGGAGATACTCACCTCTCTGTCCGGGGTCCTGCGACATTCTGACTTCAGCGTCCTCAGACGCTGAAGTCAAGCTCCTCCCGACGTAAATGACGTCATCGCGCCATGTGCGATGACGTCATTTCCAGGCGACCCCCGGCAATGCCGGGAGATAGCCTGGAAGGGAGGGGGGGATCCGTTCGGATCCCTCTCCCTCCCGATCGGGAAGGAGCAGTGCCAAAAGCCAGGCACCGCTTAAAAGGGGAGAGTCTCCCCTTTTAAGGTAGCCGGGGAACCCCTAGCTGCCCGGGGATTTCCCAAGGGGGTTCCTGTGAACCCCGATATCTCCAGAACCGCTACAGGGTCATGGAGGGAGTCATTTGAAAGGCCTGAGCATGGCCTTTCGAATGATACCCAACATGACTAGGTACAAAGTAAAAATAAATTTAAAAATAATAATAAAAATAATAAATAAATTTTAAAAAATAAAAATAAAAAATAAAAACATGTTTTTTTTGTGTGTTGTTTTTATTAATGCAGCAATATTGTTCACATTTCAATTATAAAGTGAACAATGATGCTGCACTAATGATTTTTTTCTATGGGGTGCGTTTGCTAAAAATCACGTAATTCCCCCCAAAAAATGTAACAAGTCCCCATTTCTAATTTTTGTACAAGCGCACCCCATAGAAAACATAACCGCAAACGCTCATGTGATAAAATGTGAAAAAAAACACTTTACACACTGCAGATGATTAAAAATTATTTTTTTACTGCATTTTTTGTCAAAATATACAGGCAGGACATGACGTATACATATAAAAATGATATATTATGAATCTGCCGAGTCTGCCGGAAAGAACGATATATAATATGTCTGGGTCATTTAATAAAACGTGACTTCAAATCGCGTTTAAACATGATGAGCGAAAGCGGTAAAAATGAGCTCAGCACACAGCGGTGAAATGCCTCAGCAGTGAAAGGGTTAATAGTATACCACAGCAGCTGCACATTTTTATGAAACCGCAACATACCTTATAGCTTGTTTTAAAATGCAATCCTGCTATGGGTTTTTTAAACCTGCAATAGTTGCGCGATTTATAGAGGCAACTCCAGGTGGATTATTTGGTTTTGCAATTGTGTTGGATTGCACATTCCACTGTTTATTACATAAATCACTGGCCCTATGCCTGACCTGTGAAATAATGTGTCACTAATAACATGTTTCACTGCCATGGGTAGTTACATATTATCCTTCAAATAGAAGAGAGAAACCCCCCACTGATACTGTTGTATAAAGCAGCAGATAACCACCCTGATATCCACCAGTCAGGAAATAAGTAGAAATACCAAAAAATTATATGTGGTTTTGCGCAAAACCACATATCTTGTTTTGGTGTTTCTACATATTCTCCTTATTTACCCTATCATCCTTCTCAGTTTGCTTTCTTGATCATTTTGTCATTTCCTTTCATGGAATTTGTCAACATCATCATAAAACCAAGACATGTTATTCACGTATAAGCTAGTAAATGTTGCGTAACAATGAAAAAGGAAACATAAAGCTTTCTCAAGCTCATTTATCGTGTTACCTCTCTGCCTCCTATTTATTATATCCAGTGTTTTGCCATGTTATGTCAGGTTGAGTTGATATATGCAGGTGAATTGAGGAGTGTATAAATATGCAGTGTGCATATAAATTTTGTTTAACTCCTTAAGGATGGACAGGTGTCGCCCATCGGGCAGGGGTTAATGCCGGCGAGTTGTACAGGTATTCCTCACCAACAGGTGTCACTGCCAGTCACTGATTTCAACCTGCCCAGCAGCCGACACTCGAGGGGGCCAGCCTCATCTCTCTGCAGTCAATGGTGGGTGGCATGCACTGGCTGCAGGGAGGGGCCGAGGCGTTTCTTTGAAGACAGCATGGCGTACCTGTACACTCCCTCTGCGAGGACTCAGTGTTATCTGACCGAACACACTGCTATTAGCTCTCTCATCGCTCATTATCCTTCAGGGGGGATTCAGAGGGCTGATTCGGCCATCCATGAGCAGGGGCTCAAACCCACAGAAGGATCTCTGAGTCCAGAGAGCTGTGAGATCATGTTTCAGCGCTTCAAGACCTTTGGGACCCAGACCCATCCAATAGCTCTCAATGCCTTCTGGATTGTCCCGCCCTCTTGTGGTCACATGACATGCTGGGGCTGGCAGCGTGCCACATCCTGCAGAAATCAGAGGGAGACCTGCAGTGGATTTAGCGGAGTTTGCCAATGAAACTAAAGAGGGTTAAAACAGGATGGCAGGGGGCAGAAGAGGTCAGAAGAGGTTAATGGTTAACCCCTTACTTTCCTCCCCTGATTTAACCCTATAGTATGCCTTTTTATATTATATTTTAGTATACCTCAAAATAATTTTTATATATACATATACTTATTTATTTATTTATTTATATAATATACAATGATTTAGTATACCTCAATATATTTTATCTATTTATATAATATACAATATTTTAGTATACCTCAATATATTTTATTTATTTATATAATATACAATATTTTAGTATACCTCAATATATTTTATCTATTTATATAATATACAATATTTTAGTATACCTCAATATATTTTATCTATCTATATAATATACAATATTTTAGTATACCTCAATATATTTTATTTATTTATATAATATACAATATTTTAGTATACCTCAATATATTTTATCTATTTATATAATATACAATATTTTAGTATACCTCAATATATTTTATCTATTTATATAATATACAATATTTTAGTATACCTCAATATATTTTATTTATTTATATATAATATACAATATTTTAGTATACCTCAATATATTTTATCTATTTATATAATATACAATATTTTAGTATACCTCAATATATTTTATTTATTTATATATAATATACAATATTTTAGTATACCTCAATATATTTTATCTATTTATATATATACAATATTTTAGTATACCTCAATATATTTTATTTATTTATATAATATACAATATTTTAGTATACCTCAATATATTTTATCTATTTATATAATATACAATATTTTAGTATACCTCAATATATTTTATTTATTTATATAATATACAATATTTTAGTATACCTCAATATATTTTATCTATTTATATAATATACAATATTTTAGTATACCTCAATATATTTTATTTATTTATATAATATACAATATTTTAGTATACCTCAATATATTTTATCTATTTATATAATATACAGTATTTTAGTATACCTCAATATATTTTATCTATTTATATAATATACAATATTTTAGTATACCTCAATATATTTTTTATATACAGTATATATATTTATTTACATAATATACAATATTTTAATATACCTCAATATATTTTATATATATATTTATTCATATAACGTATAATATTTTAGTCCACTTTATTGGATGTTTCGTGATTGTTATGCATTTTATCTTCTCAAAGAATATTCTACATCAACATAAATAACTTTGCTGCAAAGTGTAAGCGGTCCGCCTTGTTTGAGTAAATTTTTTTTTATTCAATTAAAGCATTTAAGAAACACGAAAGAACACGATGTAAAAAGATAAGTATGGATATAATAATCACCCAGTGATCGGTAATATATTAAAATAATGAACATGTGACCCAGTTAGTACTGAAATGGTTAATTTGTTGCTTTTAAAATCTCAGAAAGCTTTTCCTTCCTCCCTCCACGAATAACAATGTATTTAATAGGTACAAGGCTCAGGCAAAGTACTTGCCAGCGTACAAAGAAATACATTATGTATAAACGCCAGGCAAGGGTGAATTTGGACATGACTGAATGATTTCATGCCCAGTTGTCCATTAATGCGTTTTTTCTATCAACCAGTGACGCGCTCGGAGGGAGAACGTTTTAAACTGTGACGCATTAATGGCGTTATGGCAAAAAAAAAAAAGAGAGAGTAAGAGAAGAAAAAGTCTGCGTTGAGCTGCGTTTGCGATGCATTATTCAGTGATATCTGGTGTAGGCTCGGGATGTGTTTATACTGCATGGTATGAGGCACAAGAGACCTAAATGCAGTCACAGCCGAGCGGTAATGTACATCTGAATTCCAGGGAGATGGGGACGGTAAATGCTTATATCAGAGATCATTTCCACCATTGTACATGGCCATCTAGGCATGAAATAACGCATTCCTATTAATCTAGCACCGAGGAGTCGTTTTCCCTTAATCCTTCAAATAATGTAATTTTCTATCTCCTAGTTTATTGAAAAAGTAAAGTCCATTATGTAGGACTCCATGGAGTCTTGCGCGTCCTGGCGGCGAGCTCTGTGCAAGCTCACTGTCGCGAGATCGCGCAGCACCGCAGAGTGATCGTGGAGTGAGACTAGGAACTATTTGTTCCCAGTCTCACTCTGCTCCCGGGGGGAGGAGTGGTGGATCGTGCCACCCTTATTCACCGTGGGATGAGAGGTGAGAATGGGATTTTTGGGTTTTTTTAGAGCGTGTTAAATGATTTTGCATTTGCAGAATCATTTAGCAACGGCTTTTAGGAGTTGTTAAAATTTGTCAATTTGCGTCCAGACGGTAACTTGCGCCTGCACTTTCTAATACCTCACTTGTCGAGATGCTAAAAACTGATTGATCTCCCCATGTAAAGTATAGGAGATGCAAAGTACAGTAAACTCGCGCAAGCTGCGAAGCCCTGATTTCACCCAGTGTAACATTAACTATGGAATATCAATGAGAGACATTAAAGTTACTGATCCTAACGGTAACACTTTCATATTGAGATGCTACATTATGGAACCAACTATGGAATAGAGCCCAGAGTACATATATATAATACAGCAACGTGAGGGGAGGTCAGTTGCTGGTGAGGAACTGGTTAGCATCAGAGCCAGATATACACAGGTTAACTAATTTTCTGCAGTTTGTGTTTAGCTGTAAATTATCTTTTACTCATTTCCTGTACCCATACATATTATATGCTGTTTTTGTCGCCATTAAATGGACTTTCTAAAAATAACATTATTTTCATCATATGATATACTTTACTATTAAAAAATAATAAAATATGATAGAAAAACTGTTTTTTCTGTGCCTGTCATACTCTGTATCTGCCACTAGAGGGAGCAGAGGGAGCTGCCTGTGCCCATCATACTCTGTATCAGCCACTAGAGGGAGCTGCCAGGGCCTGTCATACTCTGTATCTACCACTAGAGGAAGCAGAGGGAGCTGATTGTGCCTGTCATACTCTGTATCTGCCACTAGAGGGAGCTGCCTGTGACACATTTCATATTATTGATATGACCCTTCCTGTCAATGAGAGGCCAGCCTCCCATGCAGACATTATATTTTTTTTAATGGCTTGGACCAATGGTGCTTTCCCATTTGTCCAAGCTATTCGATTTCTTTCATAGTGCCTCTTTAAGGCTCTGAGGAGCATTCTTCAGGAAGTAGGCAGCGCTTGTCTGTGCCTTTTTGAACTTCTTGAGCAGCTTACGCAATTAGCGTAGTGGGAAAGCGTACCGCTACGCAAATTGTGTACATGTGTACAAGAATACATCCAGAGGCAGAGGATGGAGCTGATGGCTTTGGAGCGCGGAGCTGGTGAGTTTATCGCTTAATAGCAAGGGAGGCTCTCTAATATAATATATTAATAAGGAATATTGACACCAAGATTCTATCTGAATCGATGTGAGCTTGAAGGGGGTAGAAAACTAGTGCAAGCCAGAAATCAAAGGTCACAATGAATCACATTGCAGTAATATACAAGCAAAACAATGAAGGAAGTGGTGGTTGCGATGAACAGCACAGCCGGCCACTATCCATGAGAGTTGAGATGACTGTGTGCAAGATCTTATGGAAACCCATATTACCTATATTAACATGAAACTAAATAAAAGGCCGTGAGGGAATAAAAACATTCTTACATTGTCTGTCACTTTATTAATTATTAAAAAAATAGATTAATTAAACACATATATGAAACTCAGGAAGCAAATGTGATGTTGTTGATAAGAGGGAAGTTACCAAAAATTGGTGAGAAACTCTCATGTGGTATCAGCTTGAATTGCTCTGTTCAAGCAAGTGAGCCCTACTGTAGAAAAATAGAATAGGATATAATAAGATAGACAGATAAGATAGGTAGATAAGATAGATATATTTGGATACGATCACTAGACAGGTAGTTAAGATAAATAGATAAGATAGATAGAATAGGATATGATAACTAGATAGATAATAGGATAAGATAGATATAATAGGATATGTTATGTAGATAGGTATAACGAGATAAGAAATATAGATAGTTAGATATAAAGATTAGATAGATAGAATAGGATAAGATAACTAGATAGTTAGATAGAATACAGTAAGAAAGATAAATCATTAGAATGGCATAATATAGATAGAGTATGATAAGAGAGATAGAAAGAATAGGATAAGAAAGGTAGCGTAGGATATGATAGATAAAAAGATAGAAAGAATAGGATAAGAAAGGTAGCGTAGGATATGATAGATAAAAAGATAGAAAGATAGGTAGTTAGAATAGGATAAGAGAAAGATAGATAGAATTGGATTAGATAGATAGAATAGGATAAGAGAGATAGAAAGATAGGTAGATATAATACGATAAGATAGAATAGGATATGAGAGATAGACATAAAGAATAGGGTATGAGAGATAAAATACGATAAGGGAGATACATAGTTAGATAAAATAGGATAAGATAAATAGAAAGAATATGATAAGAGAGATAGTTAGGATAAGATAGATAGTTAGATAACAATAGGATACGTTATGTAGATAGATAGAATAGGATAAGATAACTAGATAGACAGTTGCAAAGGCATGTTAATATCAGAAATAAAGGCCATACAGCACTGCTGGCAAAATTAGCTTAGAGGAGAGAAGAGGGCTCTTTGGAACCCTTCCTCATCGGTATGTGTAAACGTCCTATATGGGGTGTGATTGGAAAGGTCAGGGTATCACCTTTACAATGAAACAAAACCTGACTATGTGAAATGTAAAAAAAAATAAAAGGATAATGTAACGGCTCTCTCCCATTTAAAACAGTCCCCACAGTTGCTGGAGCAATCTTCCCTAACAGCCCACCCAAACTTTAACCACAGTTGAAAGAAGGATGGATACCTTTGAGAATCCGAAAGCAGACAGTTTATTCAAACAGACATACAGCTATGTGCATTAAGGGAAAACCCCCTTCATGAATAAATCACAGAAAACATCAACAGATCCAGTAACAGGACAATTGGAAGGTACATTCAAAACAACGAACAGTCCACACAGACAACTTTTTCTTAAACTGCCTGCTAGTTCCTGGAAAAGGGGGGTGGGAGCAAAGCATGTGAAAACAAAGGAATATATTCTTACAGAGAGAATGTACACTATACAGAGAGAGGATAGTAATAGAGAGGTCTACACTGTACAAAGAGAGGATAGATAGAGGAATGTACACAGTATAACAACAGGAGACTCTACAATAAATACATAAGGGACTATTACACTGACATCAGAAACCTTTAGTTAGCTGTTGGATGTTTAAACCAGTGAACAAATGTACAATAAAAACCAAATCTAATTATAAGTTCCACTAATTCCCCAATAGTCTCTTTCACGGGCAATAGTCGCTGGGCAGGAGGCTAGCCCACATCCCCCTTCTAAAATAGAAGCATGTCCACTTTGCACTTATAAAGCAAAGCAATGCCACTGCAATAACTCACCTTCTGTTTTCCCATGGCAGGAGCAATTGTGAAGTAGTTGACACAGTGCATAATTATGCACTGTATCATTTAAAACGTAAGGCTCTGCACCAGTGGAAAGAGAGGTAGGGGTACCTTGGACCCATATACTGTATCTCCATTATATATAACACAGAGGGTAAATTAGGTGCCGTTAGATAGGTCACAGTCTGGCCTTCCAGTTGACCCTTGGATAGGTCATAGTCTGGCCTTTCACTTGACCTTTGGATAGGTCACAGTCTGGCCTTTCCAATGATGCCAAATGTGACCATATAAGTGCAAAAATAATTAAAAAAATAAATAAAAACAATTTCCCTATTAGAATTCATATGGCTAAACTTGACAGAAAAAAATTGGTCAAAATGCTCTCAGCACACACGGAGTGAAATGGCTCAGCAGTGAACAGGTTAAACAAATGTTAACTGTGTTCTTTATTCTCACAAACATAATATAGTTTAATAAACTACTGGCCGTCGCTTGAAACGACTAGTTTCGAGGCTAAAAAGAACTGTTACAGAGAAAAACACAGTGGAACCCATAATCAAGCTCACATTTAGATATTTATTCTTGCCACAGGGCACTGTGTTGCAGTGTGGCATCGCTCTCGACTGCAGAGGCAAACAGCAATGTCGAGATGCTGCAGTCTTAGGTAAGAGCATAAAAGCAGTGCCTCTTAAATGCGACGAGGTGTAGAACAGAGCACATAAAATAGAATACAATGTTAAAAAATAGCAGTATATTTAATTGATTTTACTAAAATAACATTATTTTTCCCAACCCATCCCAATTGAAAGATACAGTTAAATCCTCAGGAGCTGCTGTTGTGAGCTGGTTTGCGGTACATCACTGGGCTACAAATAGTCCTTCGCAATAATGCAATAAAACACTGCATTGCATCCACGTGGCCACACAACGTACTCTGTGCCGAGCCAGGCGGCAAGGGAATTAATCAAAATGCCGTTCATCAAAGGGTAAGTAAATGGGCATTCCGTATAAAGGGAAAACAAAAATAATGATTTAAAGGTAAACAATGAAAGAACACATATAACAAAACGAATGTGCCTATGATCTAATATGCAACATGGTCACGTTTGTGTAAAAATATAATAAAATGCTATAATGTAACTCCTTGAATCCCTTGCAAATGAAAAACAAAATATATAGACACCAGAATCAAGAGAGAGCGATGTTCAGCCCTTTCATTACCAAGCAGCTTCCAAAAAATGCTACAAAAGTCTAAAAATAATACCTGTATATGGAAAATACACAATACAAATACACCTTGTATCTGTACTGTACAGGGATTTTCACTCATTATAACCCCCTGAATTGTATCCCTGTACAGCAGTGTGTGGCCCCAGAGATAGCCCTGTATTCTGTGCTCTCCTCGGCTGTGTCAGACCTCTCACCGATGTTCTGGCTGCTGGCGGACCCTGGCACTCCTCTCCTCCGCCTCCAGAGCAGGCACGCTCTCTCCGGGCCGACCTCTCAATATGTGCCCACGAGCTGCAGGCCGCATTCACCTTTTTTGCCGCCAGCGGCCAGGTATGTCATGACTAGGGATGAGCCGAACACTCCCCGAGTTCGGTTCGAAGCCGAACCCGAACTTTCCAAATGTTCGGATCCGAACCTGAACTCGAACTCCATACAAGTCAATGGGGCTGAAAATTCGGTTTTTAGAGTGCCCTCCAAGAGGGCATATATGCTAGATATTTGCCATAAAAAGTGTATGGGGGTCTGGGTAGTACCCTGGGGGACAGGAAACAAGGACAAAAAGTTTAAAAAAAAGTTTTTAAAGGGACAGTGAGTTTTCCATGAAATAAGGGTTAAAAATAAAAACGAAAAATTTCTTCAAATATCGTGCCTAGGAGGTCCCCATAACCTGCCCGTGAAGTGGCGGATTTCTAGGATGTATAGAAATATGTGTAGCGCTCACTCCCGGAGGAGCCGCTGAAAATGAACCACGGGTCAGTCTCCCCGCACTAGCGAATAAATATACTCCAACACCGTTGTGAGTTTTTATCATTTAAATAGTTTACTAAAATAGTAAGCAGACGTTGAGACACGGTATTCACAGGTATTATTACAGTATTTTCGTATCGCGGTAAAACGCGTAGCGGAAAAGAAACGAAACATGAGGCTTCGTATTTCGGAAAAATAAAATATTCGCAACCGAACAGAAAAAAAATGCAATTGCCTGATAGCTCGGTAAAAAAAAAGGGACACGTAGCGAAACCCAAAAAATACAATCTCTTCGTATTACGGTAAACGCGCAGCGGAAAAGAGAAAATATTATTCGGAACGTATCTTTACCCCCGGTTCCGATTCGTAACAGAAATGAGTCCTGCACAGGTTAAGTCCCGGAATGTAAAAGGTGTGTATGTGTGTGTGGTACCCGGGTACTGTTCAACTGGCCAGTGAATTTACTTAAGGAATGTCTTCGACTAGTCAAGTTGGGGCCCTGTGGACTTTAAAGAGAAAACAGCAGCGTGTTCTTTATTTACAAACGGCCTTGGAGGCCTCTCACCCATCCACCGGTTGCTTTAGGCTCCGCTGACCCAGGACGTCTCTCCGCTCGATTTTGACTGGGGATACTTGCGGCCTGATCCGTTGTCTGACTTTCCGTAGCTTGTCCACGACTTGTCCAGCTCACCGCCTGCTCTCCGTATCCGATCAACTCGCGGTGACTCCTCACTCGAGGTCTTTGGTTTGTTCGATCTGCAGCAAACTCTGGAACTTGGAGGTCTCCTTCTCCTTAGGCTGAATGACCCGATAAGGAACTGACAGGTCTCACTTGCGCTCTGGCCTAGGCCCTCTCGCGATGTCTGGCACTGCATCTGCTCTCTCTCGTTCCCTGGCGCGCTCTGGCGCGTTCTCCACGAGGTTCGGGATGTAAGTCTGCTGGGTCCCACCCACTTCCTGTCTCTTTGCAAAGCACGCCGGGAAATGTAGTCCCAATGTCCAGTGTCTCTAATCGCGATTGTCTCCATCTTGTGGCCAAAAATAGGTACTGCCGGCAGCAAGATTTTAACACAGCGCTACACTCTACCCCTCCTAGAACTCTTGGGTCTCTCCAAGGAGGTACAACAGTTACATTACATTTCCACAATATTTGAATACAGTTTACATAACATGTACAGGTTCAGCAGCATACATATAGTGGGTTAGGAACACTTCCTCAAGTTGACTCATATTTTGAGCTACCTCAGCTAGCATAGCAGACACTTCGGGCAACCTCTGCACTGTGGTGATGGCCTCTTCAGTGCTATGTCCTGGTGAGTCGTAGGTGAGTCGTTGGGGCGGTAGAACAGAGCGTTTTGGTTCTGGCTCAATCAGTTCCTCTTCAGTTGGAAGTACTATAGGTGCTGGCTCAGTCCTTCTCTCTATCACTGGAGCAGACGTTTCTTCAGAGTATGATCCCTCCAGTGAAGGCATAGAACTATAATCACCTGAATAAGCTTCAGCTTCCGGAGCTACCGGGATCCCAACAGCCTCAGGGATTTCCAACTGAAATTCAAGAGCTTCAGGGATTTCAACAGTCTCAGGGACTTCTAGCAGAAATTCAGGAGCTTCAGGCCTCAAGTTACTCTCCCACCGCTCAGGAACAACGACAACCTCCTCAGGCTCCGGTGAGCGCATCCAGTCTAGACAATAACTCTCTTCTTCACTGTCTCTTTCGCTCTCTTCAGCAACCCGGGTCTGTTGAGACCGAGTAACAGGAGGCAAACGTGGGGCAGGCAGATTTGGCAGAGGCAGTTCGTCCCCAACTGGCATCCTCACAGCCTCTCTCAAGGGTAACAAATGATTCCGGTGCCAGTTCTTGAGAGGCACAGCCTTTCCATCCGGGCGAATCTGATACACTGGTAGACCCGGCAGTTGTTTGCAGACAATGTAAACCTGGGAACTCCACCTATCCGCCAACTTGTGCCTCGCGGCAGCACCCAAGTTCTTCAATAGAACCCTATCACCGGGTTGTAGATCTTGTATTCGAACTTTCAAGTCATAGTTCCTTTTTTTCTTTGCTCCCTGTTTCCTGAGGTCAAACGGGCCTGTTCAAACGCAGAAGCCAGATTCTTTCGAAGTCTATCCACGTAGTTTCTATGGGAAGCTACTGACGTCTGGTCTAGAGATAACCCAAATGCCAAATCAACCGGCAGTCGAGCCTCCCTTCCGAACATAAGACGGTACGGTGAGTATCCAGTTGCATCGCTCTCCGTACTGTTATATGCATGCACTAGAGTAGCTATGTGACGACTCCAACTCTGCTTCTCCACATTCGACAAGGTCCCCAGCATGTTTAGCAGTGTGCGATTAAACCTTTCAGGCTGAGCATCACCTTGAGGGTGATATGGTGTAGTTCGGGTCTTTTGGATTCCCAACAGCTCTAACAATTGCCCCACCAGTCTGCTTTCAAAGTCTCTACCTGATCAGAGTGTATCCTCCTTGGCAGTCCGTAATGAACAAAGAACTTTTCCATCAACACCTTGGCCACTGTCGGAGCGCGTTGATCTTTTGTGGAAAATGCTTGGGCGTAACGAGTGAAATGATCAGTCACTATTAGAATGTTCCCTTGCCCACTAGCATCCGGCTCTAAGCACAAGAAGTCAATGCACACCAAATCCATGGGTCCCTGGCTCTGCAGATGGCTCATTGGAGCAGTTCGGGTCGGTAGAGTCTTTCTCTGAATACACCTCAGACAGGAATGACAATAACTTTCTACTTCAGCCCTCATGCAAGGCCAATAGAACCTATCTCGCACCAGCTTAAAAGTTCTCTCTGCACCCAAATGTCCATGCTCATCATGTAGTGATCGCAGCACACTCTCCCTATGTTTAGTGGGGAGGAATAACTGTTGAATCTCTTAAGAGCTTTGGTGGAGATTATTTCAGGAATTACTTCGACTCTGGTTTCACTCCCATGATTAAAATCGGTTCCCAGCACCACATAGGGACCTGGTTGCGATCCGTTCAACTTGACTGAAGCCCGGAAACTCGCTACTTCTCCTGCTTGCAGAACCTTCTCTGTTCCCCCCAGTCTCCACAGGCGCCCCACCTCGGCAGGTGCCTTTCGTTCTTCAAAGTGGAGGTTCAGTGGAGGCGCTGATGAATTGTGTGAGGTGATATGATTTATGTTATGCAGCCAACAAGGATTGTAACACAAAACCTCGACAAGAATGTGCAAAATACTAGAACAGAGACGGGGGGGGGGTCCAAGTGGCGCAAGCTCTTAGGTGAGCAGTCAATAAGATGGTGTAATGATCTTAGTTTGGTCAGATAGGACCTAAGTGCAACAGTGCTTAATAAATAATCCTAATTAGGTCAGAAAGCATAAATAACAACAATGCTTGATATATAGTGCAATTTCCAATGGATCTGATGATGTGAACAGAAGGCCTAATGGGTTTTAATATAACCGCGTTTAGGACAGATAGTGCCTTCTACTGGAGGGTGAAGGAATGACAATGTTTGTTCTTGCGAAAGACGTATGGGGTACTTATATAAAGTACATGGGATACATATAAAGTGCTAGTAAAAAGTGCATAAAAAAGTGCATATGTGCAAAAATAATAAGTTCTTGACAAAGTTATAACCCAAAAATTATGGGTGGGAGGAGGGTTCAGTTCAGACCGTATGCAATATGGTGAAGATATCCGCTGGGGTAATCCGGAGGGTATAAATGTCGTCCTAAGGTCCGGTCCTCACCTAGGTCCTATATGTGCTTCCAGTCCCAAATATCAGGGAGGGAGGAAGGGGAAGACAAAAAAAGAGAGGGGATTGCGCAATATTGCTTGGTAATGGATCGAGTTGGTGATGACAAAGGGACACTTACAGTGTGCAGAGCCTTGGTACCGGCTCTGGTGTGGAACGCCTTGGCCTAAATGAGGGGGCCTCTGCCCTTCTTTAGGGTTGTTCCTGGGTAACCCTTCGTTTCTCTCCTTGCTGGTTACACGGTTATCTCAGGTACAAAAGGGAAAATCCTCATAGCGCAATATGCAGCTGTTGTTGAGGTAAATACAGATGGAGGTAGAGATGGCAAACTCACCGATGTTGGAGCCTAGAATAACAGGCTCAGCTTGCGGGCAAGTGGTACGGCTATGGTGGGTACCTACACCTCTTTCTGCAGCGGATAGTCTCCTGTTCTCCTTTTGCCAGTGGATGGTTTCCTTGTAAGTAAAAGGGAGGAGGTGGGCTGGGTGCATGCAGCCTGAAATGCAGCTAGGGCTCCAGGTATCAAGTGAAGGTAAATAAAAAAGGAGATGGATGGTGGTCCAAATAAAATAAATTTATTAGCAGGGGATTACAGATAAAAAGGGGGGAAGAGGGGGTTACACAGAGTACGCGTTTCGGCTATCCAATGTAGCCTTCTTCAGCTCAAAGTGCAAAAAGTGCAAGAAAGGGGGGATACAAGACACTCCACATGTGTCTGTTTATATAGAAACCATAGAGGATGAATTCCCGGGGTTACTTCCGGGTTCCGCGGTGGATGCGGTCACGTGATGCGTGCCGCGTCATTACGTGTTGCGTGGCGGCCATTTTGGATATGCGTTCCACCGGCCGATTCTCTGCGTTCCACACAAGCCGGATTGTCCAGTGTGGAAGGGAAAAGTGCGGCAGTGAGTTAAGGCCAGTCCTGCAAGGGATGTCTATGGATACTGGCAGTGAATATGGCAGAAGAGCCTGATGGTCATGCTGTCACATAAACATGGGTACAAATGAGGCAAATGGAAAAAATAATAATAATAATAATAATAATAATGGAGCGCATTGTCAAACAGATTAAAAGCACAATGGGGTAGAATGACATCGTACAGGGGTGTAGGGTTTACAAATTACGAAAGACCCAATATCGTGGGTCACAATGGGAGGTCACAGAGGCATAATGGATTCAATAAAAATGCAAATAAAAATACTAAGAGCAAGTACAATAAGAATAAATATAAAATATAATATAATATATAATATATAAATAAAAGTACAATAAAATATGGAAATAAAATGGATAAGAAACACTTAAAAGATGTGGAAAGATAGGAGAAGGACCTATCAGTTGGTCAGGAAACTTGGTGGCGGTATCCGGACGCTTAGACCCAGTTTGCTGTACCCTGGCCTTTTTCTTGGCCCGTGTAGGTTTTGGGTGTGCATTGCTTCCCCATGACGTAGACCCGGATGCTAAGGGAGTGACTCTTTCAGTCCTGGCAGGCTCAGCAGTTGGCTCGGCTTTGGGCCCTCTCGTCCTCTTAGTCTTGGCTTGGTTTTTGGAGCGGGGTTCAACCTTCGGGCACCTAAGTTGCTCCTTCACTTGTGCCCTCTGGCGTTTCCCGCCGGTGAGGTAGATAACAGTCCTTCTAGGGCTTCCAACAGTCCTCGACTCTATCCTTCTCAGGCTTTCGGCCTTTGCACTGTGCGCGGAAATGGCCCATTTCTCCACACCCGAAACATCTCTTCTTAGATAGCGGAGACGTAGTTGCTTGTTGAGATTTGGTTAAAGGACTTGGACCAGACGCCACAGCAACTCCCGTCGTCTGCATACCTGTGAGGAATTTCTGCATTTCTGCCTGCATCTCTGTCACCTTCATCAATACCCGGCACAGTTCCGCGTGCGCTTGTTGCAATTCAGCTTGAGCTTCCTGAACTTTCTTGACGGTTTTGGACAATTCACCCCGTTCAGGGAGGTTCGATTCTTTGGCAGCCCTCTCTGTAGATTTAAAAACAACTAGGTGTTCTTGTTCGTCCTCGTCAGATCCAGAAGTATCTAGAGAGTCGCTTTCAGGCTGCAGGCCTGCGTTATGTCTCACAGGTTGTGCATAAGCCCTTTCCCCCCGCCTGAAGGATTTCTCTTCCAGTAAAGCCTCTTCCTCTCGTACAACTCGGATCAGTTCCAGGTACTTCAACTCTTGGTTACCTGCTCTGCTTCTCAGCTGCATCATTACTGGATCTAGAGGTTGAGAGCCCCTCAGGATCTGTTTTATTCTGATCTTATCTACTTCGGCTGGTTCGGCCCCTTTCTTCAGGAGTATCTGGTGTAGAATCTTATCTAGGCGCCTCATGTACTCGGTCATCCTTTCACCTCTTCTCTGATAGGTGTGTTCGTACTGATATACCAGTTCGGCTGCCTTTTCAGTTCGCCCAAAAACTTCTTCAAGAACGTTTAAGTAATCTAAAGCAGTACAATCTTTTCTACTCAGTTTCAGGTTTCTCACCGCTTCTGACGCAGGTCCCTTTAAGCTCTCGGTGATCCTTTGCTTTTTCTGGGCCTCAGGGACATCCCACTCATCCAGAGCCTGCATCGCCTGTTCCACCCATTCTTCAAAGGTTTCTTCTCCCGCCGGAGTTGGTATGTTTCCTGTAAAATTTCTTAACCGTCGATAACCGAAGTTAGTGTGAGGAGGGCTTGTTTTCTGACATTTAGCCAGTAGATCTCCAATAGCCACGATAAATTCAGGCCCGATCATGGCCAACGGTCTAGGCGCGGGAACACTTGCGCATTCACCACGTGTCGCACTTGGCTGAATTAGTTGGACTTCCACCTCATCGGCCAGTTTCACGCTCGCGCCCTGAAAACATGGTGTAACACCTTTCTCCACTCGAGAAGAACATACGTGTGAGAAGTATCTGGGTTTTTTTTCAATGTCCAGTATTAACCCCCGATGATCTGGTGCTAGCGTGGCCACGGCCTGGCAGATCTGCTCTTCGCCCAAGTGTCTGCGGGAATATCCATGACTATACAACATTCTAACTGACTACTGTGCTCCTCACACCATTCGGCAACAGTGTCTGGATCCATATTTAACCCTTTAGATGCGTTTTTTCCAGAGACTGGATCCGGAAACGAGCCCCCACGTGTAGCGCTCACTCCCGGAGGAGCCGCTGAAAATGAACCACGGGTCAGTCTCCCCGCACTAGGGAATAAATATACTCCAACACCGTTGTGAGTTTTTATCATTTAAATAGTTTACTAAAATAGTAAGCAGATGTTGAGACACGGTATTCACAGGTATTATTACAGTATTTTCGTATCGCGGTAAAACGCGTAGCGGAAAAGAAACGAAACACGAGGCTTCGTATTTCGGAAAAATAAAATATTCGCAACCGAACAGAAAAAAATGCAATTGCCTGATAGCTCGGTAAAAAAAAGGGACACGTAGCGAAACCCAAAAAATACAATCTCTTCGTATTACGGTAAACGCGCAGCGGAAAAGAGAAAATATTATTCGGAACGTATCTTTACCCCCGGTTCCGATTCGTAACAGAAATGAGTCCTGCACAGGTTAAGTCCCGGAATGTAAAAGGTGTGTATGTGTGTGTGGTACCGGGTACTGTTCAACTGGCCAGTGAATTTACTTAAGGAATGTCTTCGACTAGTCAAGTTGGGGCCCTGTGGACTTTAAAGAGAAAACAGCAGCGTGTTCTTTATTTACAAACGGCCTTGGAGGCCCTCACCCATCCACCGGTTGCTTTAGGCTCCGCTGACCAGGACGTCTCTCCGCTCGATTTTGACTGGGATACTTGCGGCGGATCCGTTGTCTGACTTTCCGTAGCTTGTCCACGACTTGTCCAGCTCACCGCCTGCTCTCCGTATCCGATCAACTCGCGCGTGACTCCTCACTCGAGGTCTTCGGTTTGTTCGATCTGCAGCAAACTCTGGAACTTGGAGGTCTCCTTCTCCTTAGGCTGAATGACCCGATAAGGAACTGACAGGTCTCACTTGCGCTCTGGCCTAGGCCCTCTCGCGATGTCTGGCACTGCGTCTGCTCTCTCTCGTTCCCTGGCGCGTTCTCCACGAGGTTCGGGATGTAAGTCTGCTGGGTCCCACCCACCTCCTGTCTCTTTGCAAAGCACGCCGGGAAATGTAGTCCCAATGTCCAGTGTCTCTAATCGCGATTGTCTCCATCTTGTGGCCAAAAATAGGTACTGCCGGCAGCAAGATTTTAACACAGCGCTACATATGTAAAAACCAAAAAATGACATTTCAAATGACGGTAAATGCTTTTACTTTAATCTATCCATAAACAACTGCTAGGGGCGGCAGTCTGTATGAAAAGAGGAGACATTTTCGGACACGCAGAAAAAGTTTACTGATTTTTTTTGGCTGTGAAAAGCAGGAGAATGACTGGACAATGGAAAATTCTAGACCAAATAGCCGATTTGGAAAGTGAGAAAAATGGGAGAATTTTTCTGGTTTGGCTATTTCGACCTAGAATTTTCTCTTCAGTCATTCTCCTGAGTTTCACCTATCTCTGAATAACGCTGTCAGGGTTATTCAGAGAGCGGTGTAGAGCAGGAGAATGACTGGAGAATGGAAAATTCTAGGTCAAAATACAGAAAAATTCTCCCATTTAGGCTAGGGTCAGACTAGCGAATTTTTAACATGCGTTTAGGTGCACTTAACCACGGCCGCACTAGCAGCAAAAGACGGGCAACGACGGCCAATATACGAAGTACGGTCGCACGAAAGTCCGGCTGCGCAAAGCAAGTGGAAAATGAACGCATTTTTTCGAGAAAGCAGAACCGCTAGTACGGACGTACAGAGTGCGCTGCGTCCACTAGCGGCGTGTGTGCGTGATTTGGAGACGTCAGACCCTGCTCATGTCCGGCCAACATAACGTCCAGACACCCAAAGTTTCCTGGTTTGAATCCGTAAAAAATCACGCACAAAAATGCGCATCGTATGACCGTTTTCGCGCATTCGTGAAAAAATACGGCAATGCGTTCGGACGCACTTTCGGTCGCTGTGAAAAATACGTTAGTCTGACCCTAGCCTTATCTCACTTTCCAAATTGGCTATTTGGTCCAGATTGTTCTCTTTTCCTGCCATTCTCCTGGTTTTCACCTTTCTCTGAACAACCCTGAGAGAGAGGTGAAAGCCAGGAGAACTGGCAGGAGAAGAGAACAATCTAGATTTCAAAAGTTTGGAAATTTGGAGAATTTTTCTGGTTTGGCTATTTTGACCTAGAATTTTCACTTCTCCAGTTATTCTCCTGCTTTTCACCGCTCTCTGAATAACCCTGTGAATGTTTAATCCCGAGGTGAAAAATAACATTGCTTAAGGCTGGGGTCAGACGAGCACAGTTATCACGTCCGTGTTGCTGCACATTTGTACGTCCGTGGCAGCATAGCATTCTGACCAATGGAGCCCCACACACAAAGTACGTCCGCACGGAAGTGCGGATGCATGGTGGACGCAGAAAACGGACGCAGGTTAGGCAAGAACGTAATACTGCTAGAACGGACGTGCGGAGTGCGCCACGTCCGCAACGTCCATGTAGCTTTGTATGTGAGTGAAACGAGGTCAGTTGGACTGCATTTATACGTCCAGCATTTTTGACGGACAGAATGTTTTTTCATTTTAATTTACTTTCCCTGCTACATCCGTCAAAAAATACATCAGTGAAAAAAACGGGCCGTTTGGCCACTACCTTGTTGTCAGTCAGTAAGTACGTCCGTACTGCACGGACGCACAGTCCGTACAAAATGCGCTCATCTGACCCTAGCCTTAGGCTAGGGTCAGAGTGGGGCAGTCGGAACGCGCGTGCAGGCGCACTAAATCACGGCGGCAGTAGCAGCACATAACGGCCAATGACGGCCAATATACGCAGTACGTGCGTACAAAAGTGCGCCGACACCACGCAACCGGCAAATAACGCATTTTTCTCAGAACGTGAACCGCTGCTACAGACGTACAGAGTGCGCTGCGGCCGCATGGCAGCGTGTGTGCGTGATTAGGAGACGTCAGACGCTGCTAGTGTGCGGCCTACATAACGTTCAAACAGCCGGATTTCCCTAGAATTGCGTTTGGTGAGTACCTGCGACTGTGCGACTGTGGTCGTCTGACCACTTAAGCGATTCCGTGAAAAAATGCTGTGCGCACGCATCGACGTACATTTTGACGGTGGCCGCAGAAAATGCGCTCATCTGTCCCTAGCCTTAGATGTTATTTTGAATTTTTTTCAAACACCAGTTAACCACTTGGCTGCTATGGACGCGCTCAGCGCCTCCAGCCAAGTGGTTCTCCTGTGCTATGGACGCGCTTAGCGCGTCCATGCACAGGAGGCAGCAATCCAACGGATTCCGGCGGATTGCTGCCGCCCCCGGTGCGGCTGACATCTTGGATGTCAGCCCAGCACTCCGGGCCCGGCGGAGCAATTAGATGTCATCGCGGCGGCGCGATGACATCTAATTCAGGCGCCCCCCCCCATGTGCGGAGGAAGCGCCTGAAAGGGAGGGGGAGAGTCCTTCGAACCTCTCTCCCTCCCGATCGCCGGGGGGCAGGGGTTAATCCAGGCACCGTTTGGAAGGGCACAGCCTGCCCTTCCAAACGGTGGCTGTGATTACCCCTGGGGAGCCGGATCATGAATCGGCGCTGAAAAGCGCCGGATCGTGATCCTCTCCTGGAGCTGGCCGACATCTTGTCATAGCACGATGACGCCAGTCCTGGAGTTAACCCCTAGCTGCCACCAATGGTGGAGTTAGGGGGTTCCAATGAACCCCCTATCTCCCGATCCGTGGCAGCTAGGGGTTAATGTTTGATATCGTTGGATCGGCCAGAGCATGGCCTTTCCAAGGATACCAAACATGAGCATGAAAAATGTTTTTTTTTAAAAAATAAAAAAATAAAAATATTTAAAAAAAATTCGAAAAAAAATAAACAAGTTTTTTTTTTTTTTGTAAATGCAGCAATATTGTTCCCATTTCAATTATAATGTGAACAATAATGCTGCACTAACGATTTTTGTATGCGGTGCATTTGTTTAAAAAAAGCGAAATTTTCCCCAAAAAAAATGTAGCGAGACCCCATTTCTAATTTTTTTAACAAGTGCACCCCATACAAAATATAACCGCAAACGATCACATGTTAAAATGTGAAAAAAAACACTTTACACATAATAAATTATTGAAAATTCAAATTTTATTGCATTTTTGTTATAATATACAGACATGACATAACGTATACATATAATAATGACATATTATGAATCTGCCAAGTCTGCCGGAAAGAACGATATATAATATGTCTGGGTCATATATCAAAATATGGCTACAAAACGCGGTTAAACATGATGAGCGAAAGCGGTAAAAATTACCTCAGCACAGAGGTGTGAAAAACCTCAGTATCGAAAGGGTTAAATGCAGCATATTAGGATGTTTTAGGGAAATTAATTCTCAAATCTGAATCAGAAGCAGACACCACCCCACCCTCAGTATGGTGTACAATGTATCAAATTGATTACCAGACTAAAAACACCTGGTGTAATGCCCGTTTGTGAACAGAGGTCATTTAGAGTTGATAATCTTTCCACATACACATTAGTTTTTAATTCAATATCTAATAAACCGTTGCTTATTCTGCAGTAAAGAGTCTCTTTATTTCTAGATTTTTTTGTATTTTTTTAAGCATTTTTCTATACTTTTTTCAAAATTTCTTTTTTTTTTCGAACTCGAACCGAACACACCCAAAAAGTTCGAAATTCTCGAACTTTTGAACTGCCAAAGTACGGGTCAAACTCCGAACCGTCCGAACCCGAACAGCTCATCCCTAGTCATGACATCTGATGTCATCACACATGTGCCGGCACCTCATGGCGCACTGTGATAACGCCGACCAATCAGGAACAAGGGTGCAATATTTACACTCCCTAAACCCTTTTTTCATTGCCTTTTCATGGTTTCAGCTTGGTTGTGACCCCTGAGTGCCATATTATTCTATTTTGACTGTCTATCGACTTGTGTATCTCTATGCCCCAATGACTCGGCTCGCTTAACGGATTGTCTCATACTCACCTTAGTGGTCCCTTTTCACCTTGCCAGACTTGCTGCTTGGTCTCGGGCCTTCTCTCCTGTTGGCAATTTGCCGACTATCTAAAGACTGGTGTTTCCCTTCCATATTGGCTATCCCTGCCTTCTAGATCTACCGCTTATCCACCATTGCTAAGTCAAGCCACTTTAAGGACTGGTACCGGACCTGGGTAAATGGTTCCTAGTCCTGCGTAACAGGCTTAAGTACCCCAGAAATCCCCTCAGCCAGCGATACAGGCTGTTGTAATGCAGCAGCAAAGTTTTTGAACTACTGGCCGGAAAGTGTTACTACATGTATAATAACACAGCAAGAGCTCCTTGTTTCAGGAAAACAGATCTCCAAGATGTTCAAACAGCTTCAGCTCCTTGGATGACATGTCCAAGGTGCTAACAATTCAGGGGCACAGTCTGGAGCCCATTTGCCAACAAATTTTACTGAAAACCCTTTACATGGCTCCAGAATGGGACCCCAGAATGTGTTTACATGACGCTGGGCTCCTCGGAGTTTTTTTGAATATCGGGTATACTCGTCTGTGGTAGTGAAGGGGTTAATTTGTGAGTGACATATTTCTGAATCGATGAGTCATTGGTTCCAAAAAAATAGCAAACATGGGCTAAAATGGTCAATGTTGTTGAAAAATCTTAAATTCTGTCAAAAAATAAAAATAAATATAAAGAATATGTATATATATATAATATATATATAAATATATTGAAAATAGTCTCTGCGAGGACTGGAATGTCGACTATATATATTGTTGTAAATAAATACTTGTTTTTCATTTGGAAATTCTCCGTGTTCACCTCTTCATAAGTTTTGTGATTGCACGGCGGTACGTAGCACCAGAGCAATAATTACATTTTTATATCGAGTGTGGGACCCCTGCTTAGATGTTAATAAATATAAAAATATTTAAAAATAATTATAAATAAATATGAAAATAAATATAATTTTTTAACTATGTATACAATTTATATAAATAGCTATAAACATATAAAAATAAATCTAAAATATCTAAAAATAAATATACATGAATATAAAAAATCTATATTTTTACTATATATACAATTTATATAAATAGCTATAAAAATATATAAAAATAAATATACATAAATATAAAAATAAATATATTTTTTTACTATATACACAGCTTATATAAATAGCTGTAAAAATATATAATTTTTTTTTAAATAAATCTAAAAATAAATATAATTTTTTAACTATATATAAAATTTATATAAAGAACAATAAAAATACAATAATAAATATAAAGATAAATATATATTTTTAGCTATATATACAATTTATATAAATAGCTATAAAAATATAAAAATAAATATAAAAAATAAAAAGCGACCTGTTTTTGTTTTATCAATGCATAAATTGGCTGTCATATCATTAAAATGCACTCTGCATCAGGTGATCCAATTGCTGTGATTATTTTGACATATCAGCCTATAGAAGGATCGTTTCGAATTATTTCCTCTGTAATGCCCCTCTGGCGGACAAAGCGATGAGGGATGAGAAAAACGAGTACCTTCAAGATCGGAACGAACGAACATACCACTGGATTCAACCTACGCGACGACAGATTACTAATTTCAAGCGTTAGTATTTAAATAAACTCTATGTCTCCTGCGTTCCAATTCACAGAACTATAATCAATGTAATTTTTGACAAACTCCTGCCAGTCATTGCCAAGCAGAGAAATAATCTTATATAATTAATTTTGTTATGACACCGTAATGGTGGTATCCCCATGGAATAGGTTTAAAAAAAGCCATTTATTAAGCATTACTGTCACCAAGGGATTACATTCTGCTTCCTAATAAGGAAAATCAATCCTAATTGCGTTGGAAATAAATAGTCTTTCGGCAGCTCCATAAAGAATTTCCACCTAATTGTGATTAGTGTAGATTTAATTATGTGAAAACGGAAATATTGTTTTGAAAAGATGGAATGTGTTATCACTGGTATCTGTGCAACGTTTCCAGCAGATATTCAGCAAATTCCTTTTTTATTAATTTAGAATATTAACAGGGTTATTCAAAGAGATTCGATAAGTCACCGCACGTTCGGTGACTTTTCGTTCCACGCACATCTGGGCGATTCGGCGATCCTGCCATGTATTCAGCAAGCACAGCAGGGCCTCGTAGTGCAGGCAAACCCGCCGAACACTCACCGAAACCCGCAGAAACAGCTGGATTAACCACGCCGGAGAAACCCGACGAGCCGCCGATCACAGCGCGGAGCAGCCCCCTGAAAAAGCCGACACGCAGACGAACGAGGGGGAAAAAAAAAAGAGTTTGCTTGAATGTTTGAAAATTGAAACGCTGTTTGCAAAAAACTAAAATGCCTGAAATTTACACATAAGATCCAATGAATGATAATAAAAAGAGCTGTTACAGAAAAAGGAAAAAACGCTTTAATAAAAAAAAACGAAAACAAAAGTTTGCCAAAAAAATCCTCAAAAATGCCTAAAAGATCCTAAGAAATCTATAAATAAAGAGACTTTTTGCTGCAGAATAAAATAATAAACGGTTTATTAGATATTGAATTAAAACGGGAATATTTTTAACATTGAAGCCTATTGGAGTCGCCTGAATAAACCTGTTGAATGAAAACACCGAACAGCAGGGCATTTCACTGCTGTTTGTGTTCTCTGAATAGATGAAGCATTGCTTCTCTATGGGGATTTCACTGCCCTCGAACAGGCACCGAACAGGCACCGTATGTGCAGGCAATTCGCCAACATTTGGCGAACTGCCTGGTCTCAGAATAGCCGAATGGCCAGGAAATGTAACCGTACGCTGAATTTCAGTGCCCAGTTACATTTAGGGGCCAGATCGGCTCTCTTTGAATAACTCTGTAAGGCTTTTTAATGCTTACGTGCTATTTTCTAAACCTAACAAACCAATAAAACTACAACAAGTACTTATACAGCGCCAACAGGTTCTGTAGTGCTTTACAATGGGGTAAGCACAAACGTAAGACATACAGGTTTATTCAGAGAGCCCTTTTGTTCCCCACACTTCAGGGCGATTCTAGTTCGCCGACTCTGCGGTGTATTCAAGCACAACCTCAGGGTCCTCGGAGCAGGGGCGGATCCAGGGGGGGCAACGGGGCAATTGCCCCCCCCGAGATTTGAGCCGGGGACCCAGATGCCGGGCAGCGCGGGAGTGCCTGCCCGGTCCTGAAGAGTCCGTCCTGTTAAAGGGAAGCGGCTGCGTGCAGGCGCAGCCGGTCACGTGGTCCGGCTAATCAGATGGTACTGAGTCTCTGTACCACCTGACTGGCCGGACCGCGTGACCTGCGCACGCACGCCACGCAGCCGCTTCCCTTCAACAGGACGGACTCTTCAGGACCGGGCAGGCACTCCCACGCTGCCCGGCATCTGGGTCCCCTCAACCCCTGCCGGAGCTGGAGGCCTGGAGCAATATCCAGGTGAGAGCTGGGCAAATCCATGTGTAAGCTGGGGGCAAATCCATAAGCTGGGCAAATCCATGAGCTGGGGGCAAATCCATGTGTAAACTGGGCAAATCCATGACCTGGGGGCAAATCCATGAGCTGGGCAAATCCATGAGCTGGGGGCAAATCCATGAGCTGGGCAAATCCATGAGCTGGGGCAAATCCATGACCTGGGGGCAAATCCATGAGCTTGGGGCAAATCCATGACCTGGGGGCAAATCCATGAGCTTGGGGCAAATCCATGACCTGGGAGCAAATCCATGAGCTGGGGGCAAATCCATGACCTGGGGGCAAATCCATGAGCTGGGGGCAAATCCATGAGCTGGGGGCAAATCCATGAGCTGGGCAAATCCATGAGCTGGGGGCAAATCCATGAGCTGGGCAAATCCATGTGTGAGCTGGGGGCAAATCCATGTGTGAGCTGGGGCAAATCCATGAGCTGGGGCAAATCCATGTGTGAGCTGGGGCAAATCCATGGGTGAGCTGGGGCAAATCCATGGGTGAGCTGGGGCAAATCCATGAGCTGGGGGCAAATCCATGTGTGAGCTGGGGGCTCTCTGCTCCTCTAGATTGTAAAATCCGGGGTGCCCTCTGCTCCTCTAGATTGTAAACTCCTGGGTGTCCTCTGCTCCTCTAGATTGTAAGCTCCTGGGTGCCCTCTGCTCCTCTAGATTGTAAGCTCCTGGGTGCCCTCTGCTCTTCTAGATTGTAAGCTCCTGTGAGCCGGGCCCTCTGCTCCTCTAGATTGTAAGCTCCTGTGAGCCGGGCCCTCTGTAAATTCTCGTGAGTCGGGCTCTCTGCTAAAACACCTTATTTTCTGTCAGTGCCCCTCCCGAGACTAGTCTCTGGATCCGCCCCTGCCTCGGAGTGCAGGCAAAACCCGCCGCAAACCCAACGAACACTCACCGAACACTCGCAGAAACCGCAGAACACGTCGGAAAAAGCCGCTGAGCCACCGATCCCTGCGCAGAGCAGCCGCCGGAAAAAGCTGACAAGCTGACAAGCTGACCAACGGGGTAAAAAAAAAAATTGATTTGAAAGTGTGAAAATAGAAACACTGTTTGCAAAAAAGAATACTGAACGAAAACTCCTGGAATTTACATATAAGATCCAATGAATGATAATAAAAAGGGCTGATCCAGAAAAAAGAAAAAACGCTTTAAAAAACGGAAAAAAATTGTTTGCCAAAAAAATCCCAAAAAATCCCTGAAAGATCCTAAAAAAAACAATAAATAAACAGACTTTTTGCTGCATATTTAAAGAATAAACGGTTTATTAGATAATGGATTAAAACGGGAATATTTTTAACATTGAAGCCTATGGGATTCGCCTGAATAAACCTGGCGAATGAAAACACAGAACGTCAGGGAATTTCACTGACATTTCTCTGCTGTTCGGTGTCTGTGAATAGATTAACCATTGCTTCTATATGGAGGATTTCACTGCCGTTGAACAGGCACAGTACTTGCTGTCAGTTCGCCAAAATTTGGCGTATTACCTGAACGTACGGTGCCTGTTCAGTGGCAGTGAAATCCCCCATAGAGAAGCAACGGTTCGCCTATTTAGAGACACAGAACAGCAGAGAAAAGTTGCCGAACTGCCCTGCTGTTCGCTGGTTTCATTCGACAGGTTTATTCAGGCGAATCACATAGGCTTCAATGTTATAAATATTCCCGTTTTAATCCAATATCTAATAAACCGTTTATTATAAAATTCTGCAGTAAAAAGTCTCTTGATTTATTGATTTTTTAGGATATTTTAAGCATTTTTCTGGAATTTTTTCTTCCCATTTTTCTTTAATAGTGTTTTTTCTTTTTTCTGTAACAGCCCTTTTTATTATCATTCATTGGATCTTATATGTAAATTCCAGGCGTTTTCATTCAGTAGTCTTTTTTGCAAACCGCGCTTAAATTTTCACACTTTCAAATCTTTTTTTTTTTTATTCCCGTTCGTCAGCTTGTCGGCTGGTCTGTGTTCGACGGCTCGGCGTGTATTTTGCGACAGTTTCAGAGACTTTTCGGCAGGTGTCCGGCAGATTTTCAGCAGTTGTTCGAGAGATTTTCCTTGCACTTCGGTAGGCTTGTGCACCGATTTTTTTTTCGGATCGATTCGGTTCGATTTGTTCGGATGTTTAAAATTTTCGATTCGGCTCGTTTCGACCGATTTCTGTTTTGATTCGGTTCGGTTCGGCTCGTTTTTCGTGTACATTTTTTTTTTCGGAATATCGACCATTTTTCGTGTTTTCGGGTCACTTTGCTCGTTTTTTGTATCGACTTCTCGTGATTTCGGAAATTTTCGTTTTTTCGGAACGTCTGTTCTCCTCGTTTCAAAGTGTCTACGATAATTCTGGCGATCCTATCGTGTTTTTTTTTATTAAATAAAGATCCTTTTTTTCTTATGAATAATTGAATATACATTTCACAACTTTATTTAATCATATTAAAATGGTATGAAAGCCAAGGGAACAAAAAAAATGAACAAAACGATTTAAAAAACGCTAAACTGACCCGAATGCCACAAGAAACAAGTGATACGCATTTACAAATACAAAATTTACAGAATCAGCGATATAACCGATAATAGTTAAATATACGATGTCCAGAATTACCGAAATGGAACCGAAATCACGAATGGAACCGAAATCATGAATAGAGCAAAAATAAATTTCGATTTGACACATTTCAAGTCCATTCGAAAAATCCAAAAATTTTTCGTTTCGGCTCGGAAAACTTTTCGGATCTGTTGGTTTTCGGGTCCGACCCGATTCGGAAATTCGTCCGAATCCGAAGACACGAATGGGGAAATGTCGTGAAAATTCAGAAATTCCGAAACCCGAAACGCACATCCCTACACTTCGGGGACTCTGCGGTGAATGCTGAATTCACCGCAGGGTGGGTAACTTTGATTCCCCGAAGTGCAGGGAAGTGCGGAGAACGAGAGAGCACTGAAATGTCGGTGACATTTCGGTGCTCTCTGAATAACCCCCTTTAATTATTTTTTTTCTCATCAAAATAAAAATAGGAAATTCTAAATAAATATTTCCCCACTTTTGATGGTGGAATTTCTTGCCCCTCAAATTAATTTTTTTTTTTTGCTCAGCTGCCATTTGTGCCATCAGCTCGTAATAGATATAAAAAGGGACAGATATTCTGCTAAAAATCCAGTATATCTTCTAGTTCTCCGGCTCCTCCAGGAAAAGAAGTAACGTTCCTTATGCTAATGATTCACAATATTATTTCTGAAAAAAGTTATCCCCGAGGTATTAGCTGCCTTTTAAAAATATTTCCCTTCATGTCGTTTGCATATTTCTGAATTTCCTTTGAAGATTAGGCCACGTCTAGCTCAGAGGGACCATTGTAGCGCATGCTAATCAATTAATGAGCCGGGAAAGCGCTCTGTGTTTGGCAAGTGGAATGGCATTATTGGTATTATGTTAATAAATAAAACTCATGCAAGAAGCTGTTTTTGACCCGATCAGATAATTTCTATGCATAACCAATTATCAGAATGCAGCTAATAAGATATGTGCATTATGAAGTTTCCGTTAAAATTCGATTTATAAACACACTTCGTACAAAAAGAAAAGACACTGCGCTTTCCATCCTATAGGGGTTATTCAGAGAGTAATGAAAGCTCGTCGACATTTTGGTGCTGTCTCATTCCCCTCACTTCGGGGAATCAAAGTTCCCCACCCTGCGGTGAATTCAGCATTCACTGCGGGGTTCCCGGAGTGGAGGGAAAACAAGCTGCAAACTCGACGAACACCTGTCAAACACCTGCCGAAAACCCACTAAATCCGCCACAAAAAACACTCCGAACACGTTGGAAAAAACCAACGAGCCGCCGATCACAGCGCAGACCAGCCTCCGGAACAAGCCGACAAGTTGACGAACAGGGTAAAACAAAAAACAATACGCTTGAAAGTTTCAAAATTGAAATAAAGACTGTCCACTGACAAACTCCCACCTCAACCAGCTATAATATATTATCTTTCTCTTCCAAAAGATCTTTCTGTGGAGGCGAGAGCACCTCAAGAAAACATCACATCACAATTCAGTCCTTAGAAAACCCAGTGCAAATATGGACTATCCTTCTTATGTAGTGTGTGTAGTTTTATAATGGCTCTCCAGGTCTGGACTGGCCGCCATAGAAACTGGGAAAATGCCTAGTGGCCATTGATGATCATGGGTTGACTGGGGAGATCAAAGGATCCTCTTGACCATGCCACCACCTTACTGCGGGTCCCCAATTATTGCTGGATAAATCAGAGCGTCAGGGTCAAGGAAGTTGCAATCTCATATGATCTTTGTCTTATTATTCCACCATTTGACTCCACATCCCATCCATGACCACCTCATGCCACGGCTGATTATTATGTCCAGCCCGGCATGTACAGGGTATTCCTGTTTGATGTCAGGTCGTGTTCAAGCACAGAACATTAAGTTTTCATGCGGCAGTTTCAATTTGCATATTGAATTAATGAAGTTCATTGTATATTCAGCTACTGTCAACAAATTCAAATCTTGCATGAGTTGATGTTTCTTGGTAACCCTCATTTCCATAGTACTTTCAGATAGTGTTGTTGCAGGAGAAGATTGCTGAGGATACATCTGCATTGTTCCTTCATCCTTTCTCCACCAAATATGTAAATATGAGCTGTAGGAAAGAGGCATTCCTAGCAAGAAGGTCTCGTGTACCCTATGACCCAGAGCCAAGAAGATACATGGTTTGCTTTGTCCCTTCTCTCTGTAGATACTTTTGCCCCAGTTCTGTTGTATCAGCCTTCACCATTACATTCTTAAATTGACATACCTTGATAGGGAACATACAATTAATGGGACAGTCTAGGCAATGTAACCATCCTTTATGGAGTTTTGAGGGCTAATTCAGCCTTCTGAATGTGGGAAATTAGCCCAGTCCAGAACCTGAGATCAGCGACTGCGGATCTATGCTTCCTAGGAATAGGGCCTCTTGGCTATCTTTTTTTAGTCAGTGGTCTTGATGAATTAGTCATTGACAACCATTGGACTGGCTGGATGCTCACTTGGGCATCAAGCCTCCTTCATGGTCACATGCAGCTTACGGCAAGCAGGTAGCATGTCAGGTCTGGAGGAGC
Source organism: Leptobrachium leishanense (assembly GCA_009667805.1). NCBI lineage: Eukaryota > Metazoa > Chordata > Amphibia > Anura > Megophryidae > Leptobrachium > Leptobrachium leishanense. The sequence goes on along the minus strand of CM019064.1, from coordinate 27,485,430 downwards.
GCCACGGAAGCTGGTGGTGGAAAGAAGGTGAATGAAGGGGTGTGCAGAGGCGATCAGAAGGAGTTAATGGTTTAACCCTAGAGCAGGGCTCAAAATTTCAAGTCCCAAGCTACTAATCAGGCAATAAGAATTACTCGCCACCAGTTGCTCCACCTAACCTCTACCCAGCCCGTGCCAGTGACAGAGGTGAGCTGGGTCAGGTTAGGCAGCTGATCCCTGCTGGAATACGTAGCACAAAATAATGTATTGTGCTACCTGCGTGAGCATTTCCACTCGCCCTCACTTAATTTCCACTCGCCAAATGCGAGCAGGCGAGTGGAAATTTTGAGCCCTGCCCTAGAGTATCCCTTTAACAACTCTATTGATTTTAGGTCTTGAGAATTGAGGGGAGCAAAATATTTTAACCGATAATTCCCAATTAATCCTCTATGGCCGGACTTGATTTACAGCGCAATAGTAACCAACTTCTAACGTCCTGCACGGTAATATTCTCTGCCAGGAACTGACACTCATAAATGTTTTAATATGCTGCTTTACTTTTAATATCATTTCACACTGAGCCACGTTTTTTTCGATTCTTTGGTTCGACTTTTAGTAAATTAACCCCTTTAGAGTCACCCTAAAAACTGTCCTTAAGGATGATTGGCTGTCATGGCACGGCAGGAGTTAAAAAGAAAGTTATGCTCACGGTGGGATGCCAGAATCACCCTAAAATTACTGTTGCTTATGTAGAGCAAAAAAGGAAAGCTCTAAATGTTCTTTAAGAAAACATTGTGGGTTATTCAGAGAAAGGTGAATCTCTGGAGAACTTTTGGAGAAGTGAAAATTCTAACAGGGTAATCCAAAGAGATCCGAATTGCTTGAGAAAGGTAACCGAACGCTGAAAATCAGCGTTCGGTTACCTTTCCTGACCATTCGGCTATCCAGAGAGCAGGCAATTCGCCAAATCCTGGCAAATTGCCTGCACATACGGTGCCTGTTCGGTGCCTGTTCGAGGGCAGTGAAATCCCCATGAAAAAGCACTGCTTCGGCTATTCAGAGAACACAAACCAGCAGTGAAAGGTTCCCCTAATGCCCTTCCATTCGGTGGTTTAATTCGACAGGTTTATTCAGGAGAATCCCATAGACTTCAATGTTAAAAATATTCTGGTTTTAATTCAATATCTAATAAACCAATCATTATAAAATTCTGCAGTAAAGAGTTTCTTTATTTATAGAATTGTTAGGATATTTTAAGCATTTTTCTGAAATTTTTTTCTTTTAAAAGTCCGATTTTTTTTAAAATTTGTTTTCAGTTTACTTAGTTTTTCTGTAACAGCCCTCTTTATTATCATTCCCTGGACCTCCTGTGTAAATTTCAGGCATTTTCGCTCAGTAGTTTCTTTGCAAACAGCGTTTCAATTTCACAGATTCATACAAACGGTTTTGCTAATTTATTCACCTCCCTCATCTGCGGTCTCGGCTGCTTCGCTGCGTGTGATCGACTCCTGTTCGGGCTTTTCGACGGGTTTATCCAGATGTTTTTGTGGTTTTTCAGCGTGCATTCGGTGAGTTTTGCGGTTAGTTTTCGGTGGGTTTACGGCAGCTTTTCCCTGCAATTCGGGGACCCTGTGGTGTTTGCTGAATACACCGCAGGGTCACCGAAATGGGATCGGCAAAAGGAACCGAATTGAAGAGAACGAAAAGTCACCGGACGTGCGGTGACTTTTCGAATCTCTTTGGATAACCCTGTAGGTCAAAATAGCCAAACCATAAAATTTCTCCCTTTTATCGCACTTTCCAAATTGGCTATTTCGACCTAGAATTTTCACTTTTCCAAAAGTTCTCCAGAGTTTCACCTTTCTCTGAATAACCCCCAGAATACATTGTGAGTCGGTGCAGTAAACAAGTAGGAAGCAAATTACTAGTGTATGATGTCATAGCAAAACAATAAAATTGCTCTCAACCTCAAGGTACAAATCAGCCCTCCCAAAAGAGTTGCCAGATCAGCCATGTTTTCCTGGAGGGGGAGTGCTTGGAAATCTGCTGCCCTGCAACTTGTATAATTCATATAATGCAGGTAGGAGATCAAAGCAGATCACTTGGGATTTCTTTTTGATTTCTTACCTTCAACATATGGATTCTACATGCTGCGGGGTGGCATTTTCATGCACTGCCCATCAACATGAATAAATTATATGTGTCCAGGAAAACATGGCCAACCTGGCAACCCTACCTCCCAATATGAACCCTACCTCCCAATATGAACCCTACCTCCCAATGTGAACCCTACCTCCCAATATGAACCCTACCTCCCAATATGAACCCTACCTCCCAATATGAACCATACCTCCCAATATGAACCATACCTCCCAATATGAAAGGGTTAAGGATACAGTCCATAATACACCCATTAAACTGTCTACATTTTTGTTAAGTAACTTGCATGTTCCCATCGCGTTTACTTTCCCGGTCGCTGCGATTGAATTGTGCTTCTTGTCAAATGATGACATTGAGTAAAAATGAGATTAATTTAACATGCTGATAATTGAGAAGTAACATCTTTAAATAATACAAAAGGTGTTCTAAAAAATAAATATATACTGGGTTATTCAGAGAGAGGTGAAAAGCAGGAGAATGACTGGAGAATGGAAAATTCTAGGTCAAAATAGCCGATTTGGAAAGTGAGATGAATGGGAGAATTTTTCTGGTTTGGCTATTTTGACCTAGAATTTCTCCAGTCATTCTCCTGCTTTTCACCTCTCTCTGAATAACCCTGATAGACTTTTTGCTGAAAATGAAAAGAATAAAAGAAAAATGAATTTTTAAAAAACAAAAAACAAAAAACACCAACTAAAAATTATATATATATTTTTTTTACATTGAATCCTATAGGATTCGGACGTTAAGGCTGGGGTCAGACCAGCGCACTTTTAACGTGCGTTCTGGCGCACATAATTACGGCCGCACTAGCAGCAGATGACGGGCAATGACGGCCAATATACGAAGTACGGTCGCACGAAAGTCCGGCCGCGCAACGCAAGTGGAAAACGAACGCATTTTTTCGAGAACGCCGAACCGCTAGTACGGACGTACAGAGTGCGCAGCTGCGGCATAGCGGTGTGTGTGCGTGATTAGGAGACGTCAGACGCTGCTAATGTCCAGCCTACATAGCGTCCAGACGCAAAAAGAGTTTTATTGACGATCTGAAAAAATCACGCACGAAAAATGCGCATCGTATGACCGTTTTCGCGCACTCCGTGAAAAAATACGTCAATTCGTTCGGACGCACTTTTTTACGTTCGCGTGTAAAAATGCTTTCGTTTGACCCTAGCCTTAAACCTGTTGAACTGAACCATCGAAAATCAGGGCATTTCGGCTAGGGTCAGACTAACGCATTTTTCGCGTTGTCCGTGAAAAAGTGCGTTCGAACGAATGGACGTATTTTTTCACGGAATACGCGATAGCGGTCATACGATGCGCATTTTCGTCCGTGATTTTGTACGGATCATCAATAAAACCCTTTTTGTGTCTGGACGTTATGTTGGCCGGACATTAGCAGCGTCTGACGTCTCCTAATCACGCACACACGCCACTAGCGGACGCAGCGCACTCTGTACGTCCATACTAGCGGTTCTACATTCTTGCAAAAATGCATTTGTTTGCCACTTGCGTTGCGCTGCCGCTTTTGTGCGGCCGTTCTTCATACGCTGCCCGGCATTGGACGTCATTTGTTGCTAGCACGGCCGTGATATAGTGCTGCTAAACGCACATTAATACTGCGTTAGTCTAACCCTAGCCTTCACTGACAACTCGGTGCAGTTCGGCAATCTCTGAATATATTAATCAGTACTTCTCTCTGGGACAATTTCGGTGCTGCCGAAGATTGCCGAACTGCACTGTATTTTGTCGTCAATTCGCCAGTATTTCACTGCTTAGTGAATAGATGAACTGCAACGGAATTGCACCAAACGTGAAATTCACCATTCGGTGCATTCTGTGACCCATTCACAGAGAGTTTAGTGGATAACCTCTTTTGACATGTCCAGCCTATCTCAGTATAATATTATTTAGGGGATGCAGAAGTTGCAAACACCAGTGAAAGTGACCCTTGTCGCAATGGCAACAAATGCTGGTATCTCGTAGAAGAAACATTCTGACAGTGGCAGGGAAGCTTCACTGTGAAGATTCTCCGGCATCAGTTTGTATTTCTCTTGTGAAAAGCTAGTGTTTGTTGCTGTTACAACAATGGGGGTGTTGTCACTCTTTGTCACATTGGCACTCTTTGAATAACCCCTTACAGGGTTATCCAAAGAGATTCGAAAAGTCACCGCACGTTCGGTGACTTTTCGTTCTCTTCAATTCGGTTCCTTTTGCCGATTGCATTTCGGTGACTCTGCGGTGTATTCAGCAAACACCACAGGGTCCCCGAATTGCAGGGAAAAGCTGCCGAACACCTGACGAAAACTAACCGAATGCACTATGAAAACAAGCAAAAACATCTGGATTAACCTTCGAAGAGGAGCCGAACAGGAGCCGAACAGGAGCCGAATCACACAGAGCCGAAGCAGCTGTGACGTAGAGGAGGCAGTGAATAAATTAGAAAAACCATTTGTATGAATCTGGGAAAATGAAACGCTGTTTGCAAAGAAACTACTGAGCGAAAATGTCTGAAATTTTCACAGGAGGTCCAGGGAATGATAATAAAGAGGGCTGTTACAAAAAAAATAAGCAAACTAAAAAAAAAAAAAAAAAAAAAAAAAATCGGACTTTTAATTTTTTTTTTAAAAATTCAGAAAAATGCTTAAAGTATCCTAAAAAATCTATAAATAAAGAGACTTTTTGCTGCAGAATTTTATAATGAACGGTTTATTAGATATTGAATTAAAACGGGAATATTTTTAACATTGAAGCCTATGGGATTCTCCTGAATAAATTTGCCGAATTAAACCACCGAATGGCAGGGCATTAGGGGAACCTTTCACTGCTGGTTTGTGTTCTCTGAATAGCCGAAGCATTGCTTCTCTATGGGGATTTCACTGCCCTCGAACAGGGACCGAACAGGCACCGTATGTTCAGGCAATTCGACAGGATTTGGCGAATTGCCTGCTCTCTGGATAGCCGAATGGCCAGGAAAGGTAACCGAACCCTGATTTTCAGCGTTCGGTTACCTTTCTCAAGCAATTCGAATCTCTTTGGATAACCCTGTTAGGCTAGGGTCAGACTGAGGCAGTGCGAACGCGCGTTCTGGCGCACATAATCACGGCCGCACTAGCAGCAGATGCCGGGCAATGACAGCCAATATACGAAGTACGGTCGCACAAAAGTCCGGCCGCGCAACGCAAGTGGAAAATGAACGCATTTTTTCGAGAACGTTAAACCGCTGGTACTGACGTACAGAGTGCGCTGCGGCCGCATGGCAGCGTGTGTGCGTGATTAGGAGATGTCAGACGCTGCTAGTGTGCGGCCAACATAACGTTCAAACAGCCGGATTTCCCTAGACTTCTTTTCACCCCATCGTCATGAAATACGTCCAGAATTGCGCATCGTCTGACCACTTAAGCGTATTCCGTGAAAAAATGCGTGCGCACGCATCGACGTACATTTTGACGGTGGCCGCAGAAAATGCGCTCATCTGTCCCTAGCCTAAGTCTCAGCGTTTAGTAATATTCCACGGTGAGGGAAACATACATGGGCTGCACTACCACCTAGGGGTAATAAAGCTAACTGCTTTAAAACTCCTCTATATGTTCTTTTAAAAGCGAATGAAAACACTCAATTGTTACAGCCCCACTCCCCTTTCTTCTGCTCACAAACAGTAGATTTAGAAAATAGGTCTTCCAGGATTTCTATTTTTCTTTATCTAAACAACGGAACTCTATTTTTAATTTATCCCGGCCAGAGCACCTCTCCAGTAAGTGTCCTTGGGCAAGACACCTAACGGTACATACTTGCCTACCACCCAATATCGGCTGTGGAGTTCAGTGGTAATGGCTCCAGCCTTCGACCATGCTCTGCCCTTCAACATATCTGCCCTTCAAATGCCATTCAGCACATCCCTCCAATTCAACTGTGGAGAAGTCTCAACTTCATGAAAAGCAGGTTCAACCTAACCACCAGGTGGCTGCTCTATAATCATGGAAAGATGACCAGATCCAACTCAGACGACACCACCAGCGAGTGTCCTTGGGCAAGACACCTATCGATATGGATGCGCCAACCTCACAAAATACTTGTACATTTCATAGATTGTAAATTCCCTTGGAAACAGGGTCCCCCGAATCAGGTCATCATATCCATGTGTGGTATTCCAATGTATCAACTCCTTGTACACTGATCTTGTAAAGCGCTTTGGAATTTTTGCCGCTAAATAAAGGAGGATGATGATCACTATTTGTAGTTTATTAAATAAATCCTTAATTTGATGCACTGAATTATTCAAGTGAATTGATTGGCATATAAATCATCTTCAAAGGTTTTTGCACCTTTTCTCAATCTGCAGATCTCATTTGTGATGTCATTGCGCAGTAGTGCATAGCAGTATCAGGAGTCGAACAGAGAGCTGTCGAGGTAAGGTACATGTGTAGATAAGAAGAGATAAGTCTGTGGACTCTTCTTTCCAAAATACTACAACCTCCCCTTAAGAATGAGCTTGCTAAGATTTTTTTTCATGTAATTAGGGTACAAACTGAAGTATGATTAGATTTGGGAAACAATTCAGGTTGGGATTAGGATAGTACATATACAGCAGGGAAGAACTTTGGTGTAGGATTAGGTTTAAGTAGTCAATTTAAGAGTTAGAGGATTTGTACACTTGCAGGGTAATTCAAAGAGATTTCGAAAAGTCACCGCACGTTCGGTGACTTTTCGTTCTCTTCAATTCGGTTCCTTTTGCCGATCCCATTTCGGTGACCCTGCGGTGTATCCAGCAAGCTCCACAGGGCCCCCGAATTGCAGGGAAAAGCTGCCGAAAACCTGACAAAAACTAACCGCAAAACCCAGCGAATGCACGCCGAAAACCCTCAAAAACATCTGGATTAACCTGCCGAAAACCACGGAAAAACCCGAGCAGGAGCTGATCACAGACAGTGAAGCCGCTGGAAAAAGCCAACACCACAGACGAGGCAGTGAATAAATTAGGAAAACAGTTTGCATGAATGATTGAAAAGTGAAACGCTGTTTGCAAAGAAACTACTGAGCGAAAATGTCTGAAATTTTACATATGATCCAATGAATGATAATAAAAAGGGCTGTTACAGAAAAAATAAGTAAACTTAAAAAAAATAATAAAAAAAAATAAGACTTTTAAAAAAAAATCCAGAAAAATGCTTAAAATATCCTAAAAAATCTATAAATAAAGAGACTTTTTACTGCAGAATTTTATAAAGAACGGTTTATTAGATATTGAATTAAAAGGGGAATATTTTTAACATTGAAGCCTATGGGATTCTCCTGAATAAACCTGTCGAATGAAACCACCGAATGGCAGGGCATTAGGGGAACCTTTCACTGCTGGTTTGTGTTCTCTGAATAGACGAAGCAGTGCATCTCTATGGGGATTTCACTGCCCTCGAACAGGCACCGAACAGGCACCGTATGTGCAGGCAATTCGCCAGGATTTGGCGAATTGCCTGCTCTCTGGATAGCCGAATGGCCAAGAAAGGTAACCGAACGCTGATATTCAGCGTTCGGTTACCTTTCTCACGCAATTCGGATCTCTTTGAATTACCCTGTTGGTGTTATCTGCTGCCAATGTGCTGTAAAGAGCTCATACCATGGTATTCTGCCTAAACCTTTAATCACCCTACATTTATTTTAAAGATAGAGCACAGATAAGGATTGCAAGTGTAGCTGGGAACGGTTAAAGATGTAAACAAAAGAGAAATGTGTGTGCAAAACAGTTGGCCTCAAATTGTTTAGGGTATGGTCTTAAGGAGCTTAGAGCTGTGTTTCTCAACCCTGGTCCTCCCATCCCCCTAACAGGCCAGGTTTGCAGGATATCTAAAGCATAGCACAGGTGATATGATTTGCGACTCAGTGATTGCAGGATTCAGTCTGCATTTCTGCAAGGTAATGCTTAAAAAATGTCATGATAGGGGGACCTGAGGACTAGGGATGAGCCGAACACCCCCGTGTTCGGTTCGCATTCGAACTCGAACAATTTCAAAAGTTCGAGTTCGAACTCGAACCGAACTCAATGCAAGTCAATGGGAGTCAAAAGTTCGATTTTTAGAGTGCCCTCCAAGAGGGTATATATGCAAGATATTTGCCATAAAAGGTGTATGGGGGTCTGGGTAGTGCCCTGGGGGACAGGAAACAATGACAAAAAGTAAAAAAAAAGACGTTTTTAAAGGGACAGTGAGTTTTCCATGAAATAAGGGTTAAAAATAAAAACGAAAAAACTCCTTCAAATATCGTGCCTAGGAGGTCCCCATAACCTACCCGTGAAGTGGCGGATTTCTAGGATGTATAGAAACATTTAAAAACAAAAAAATGACGTTTCAAATGCCGGTAAATGCTTTTCCTTTAATCTATCCATAAACAACCGCTTGGGGCGGCAGTCTGTATGAAAAGACATTTAAGGCTAGGGTCAGACGAGCGCAGTATTAACGTGCATTTAACCACACTTAATCACGGCCGTGCTAGCAGCAAATGACGTCCAATGCCGGGCAGCATACGAAGAACGGCCGCACGAAAGTTCGGCCGCGCAACGCAAGTGGCAAACGAACGCATTTTTTCAAGAACGTCAAACCGCTAGTACTGACGTACAGAGCACGCTGTGTCCGCATAGCGGCGTGTGTGTGTGATTAGGAGACGTCAGACGCTGCTAATGTCCGGCTATCATAACGTCCAGACGCAAAATGGGTTTTATTGATGATCCGTACAAAATCAAGGACGAAAATGCGCATTGTATGACCGCTATCACGTATTCCGTGAAAAAATACGTCCATTCTTTCGAACGCACTTTTTCAAGGACAATGCGAAAAATGCGTTCGTCTGACCCTAGCCTTAGGACGCACAGAACAAGTTTAGTGATTTTTTGGCTAAATTATGGTGAAACTTATGCAGGCTTTGGATGAAAGTAACAATAGTTGCTTTAAAATTGGGCCTTTAGTGTCGGCAACAGTGCCGTCACACCGTAACCCCTCTGTGGTATTGTGGAAGAGTGCAGAGTTGGACCATGCGGTCCTATATTAAAAAGATATGAATCTGGTAAAGGCGTCAGTGCAGCCAAATATTGTGCCTTTGGTGGCAGCAAGTGCCTTCACACCGTAACCTTTTTTTGGTATTGTGGAAGAGTGCAGGGTTGGACCCTGCGGTCCAATATTAAAATTATATGAATCTGGTAATATAGGCATCACTTGCAGTGCACCAAAATATTACTGCGCTATAGTGTATGGCAGGGTGGAAGCGCACCAGCAGTAACAAGCAGCGGAATATACCAGACAGGGGCACAGAGCGAGAGTAGTTGTTATAACAAAACCATCTCAACAATGTTTAGGCACTAGTACTGCGCTACTGTATATGGTGAGAATTGGCGCATACCAGTCCCGGCGGCTCTGTGTCATCACGCCGCGCCCTGACCCCTGATCACTCACAGTTGCGCCGGGTGCCGCCGAAGCTCCTGGCATTCGGCCAGCTGGCGGCACCATGCGTCCGGGTCCCCCCCGATCGCCACCCGGGGCCCTGGATGTCACAATATTACAATCCAAACGCAAATGGGTTAAGTAACCAAATTTGTAAGAAGAATAATTAATGTAGCATATGTATCCTTAAACTGCCGGGCAGCACCTTAAGGCCCGGGTTCACACCTAAGCGTTTTACAGCGCGTTCCTGCACGCTGTAAAAATGCATAAACAGGGAAATCCCATTATTTGCTATGGGACCCGTTCATACCTGGGCGTTTTACAGCGCGCAGGAACGCGCTGTAAAACGTCCTACGCCCAAAGAAGTACAGGAGCTTCTTTGGGCGTATTGCAACGCGTTCACTCTGCAGTCTATGGCCGTGAATGCGCTGCAATGCGCGTTTGCATGTTTTTTACGTTTGCGCTATACGCGCGTTAAAAAACGCACGTATTGCACGCGTATAAAAACGCAGGTGTGAACCCAGCCTTACAGTATAATTAATGCAGCATATGATTCCGCACACTGCCGGGCAGCACCTCTACAGTTTGTGGATCCAGGAATCAGGTGAGTATTAGAAAGAAAAAAAAGGTTTCATTTTATGTTGCTGGGGACAACATAAAATGTTTTATGTTGCGTGGCTGGCTCTGAAAGGGACAAGACGTGTCGTGAGGGAGCTCTGCCGGATTCGCCTGATCTCGGCGGTTTTTTAGCTGGAGCCCCTCATCAAATTGCTCATTATTAAGGTCCCTGGACGGCTGGCCATAACGGGGATTGCTCTGGGTACCGTTTTTGCCGCCCACCTGGAGCATAGCCGAGTTTTAACCCGGCGGGTCTGGTTGCCTGGCATCCATCTTGCGGGCTACCCATCTGCCTCCGGGCACTCAATGTCCCTCCTGCTTCCCTTGTAGAGAGCCTGACCTGGTGCTTGGCGGCTGCGGACTGAGAGGATGGAGGGCCCCTGTCTTCCAGCTGTATCTGCGGTGCCTGGGGACCTGCTGTTGACGGAGCGGGCGGGATGTCGCGGCCCGGAGCGGACCCCCCTCCCCACCGGTGGCATGGAGGCTACGTTTGCGGCCCTTGAGGCCTGCTTGGCACACCTGGGGGGGAGGAAGAGAGTCCGATTTCACAAGGCTCATGGAGGCGACTGATGGCCGCGTGGAGGACTGGCCGGGCGACCGCAGACCGGAGAATGGATGCAGAGAACCGGGAGGTAGATGTTCCCGGAGAAGATCCGACCTCATGTCCCGTTGAACCCTGCTGGACTGTGGCTGATGATCTGGAGAGGTGCGTCGGGACCGGCGACCTGACTGGGAAACTGACCCCAGAGCTGTCTGGAGGGGGCAAGCTGGAGTCTCACGATGTCCGGGTAGCACTGGACTCACCGGACCCGGGGAAGCCGTACTCCAACCGTAAGCCTGCAGAGACTGACCCCCTGTCGATGGCCGTTCAGAAGGTGCCGCTGTATTCACCGACGACGCGTGTGGCTATACCCCGAGCATCTGAAGGAGGAGGATATGGAGAGGCTCGGGTCCAGAAGCGACTTGTTGGTCAGCTTTGTGACTGCGTGCTCGCTGTGGTCGGTAGCCCCGGTCTCGCATGCACTGTACTACCTGTCTTACGTATGCTACCATTTCGGGACACGGGATGATGAATCTTTTATTTTTTTAGACGACCTGTTGTTTTTTCTCCTGCAGACATTTTCTTTCACCCCGATGACTCTTCTTTGGATTCTCCCCTTGCTGTTTTATGATTAATCTGCTGGTCCTATCCGCCGACCTTTTTTCCCCTCTTTTTTTTTTGCTGAGACACCCCATCCGGGGATGTTATCTTTTGATGAGATCCCCACCCAGGGATGCAATATGTTTCTACTACTTGATGAGACCCCCCACTCGGGGATGACTTTGAGGACACTTGTTTTTGCTATTTCATGCAATGTTTTTGATCGCTTCTTAGCTGAGTTTGTTATTTTGTTGACCCCCACTTCACCCCCCCGTTTGTTTTTATTTTCTATACACCACCTCGTGCTACAGACCCCCTTCTTCACCCCCCCTTTTCATTATTTTTTTTTTTTTTTTCATTTTAAATTTTATTTTATTTATTTATTTATTATTTTGGGGTTTGGGGCTATCTCAAGGTGTGCCATTGTGGCGGCTACCATGGCTCTGCCCGCCATACTTGGCCCTTGAATGCCCCAGGCCTCGTGACCTGCACATTTCCATGGCCTCCGACCGGTCCTTTGGACCTTCAAGAGTGAGCCAGGAAAGTCACATAATTGGCCTTTTCTATATTTATTTTCCCTTCCCTTCCTTTTTTTTTTTTTTTTTTTTAGGGTCCTGGAGCATTTTTTGGTGTGTCCCCCCCTCCACTTCCTGTTTTGGATAACCCCTGCCACACTACGTGTCTCTGTGCTTTTGCAATGTGATTTGCAGAGTTTTCTCTGATTATATGCCTTTTGAGACTCAGCCCTGCGTGGCTGTTGTACAGTCTGACCGACCTTTTATATTGTATGTGTTATTGCTGATGCCTTTTCAAAATAAAAATTTTGAATACAAAAAAATTTTCTTTTTTTTTTTTTTAAATGTGTCGCCTTACCTTAGCCTGGTGGTCAGTGGGGGCTCCCTGGATCCTGGTTGGGCGGAAGGGGGATCTGCCGTGTCTCCCTCCCTGAAGTCCCTGCGCCACCTCTCTGCCACATGCACCCTGCAACCTGGATCCTGGTTGGGTGGAAGGGAGGTCTGTCGTGGCTCCCTCCCTGGAGTCCCTGCGCCACCTCTCTGCCACATGCACCCTGCAACCTGGATCCTGGTTGGGCGGAAGGGGGGTCTGTCGTGGCTCCCTCCCTGGAGTCCCTGCGCCACCTCTCTGCCACATGCACCCGGCTGGCCAGTAGGGATGAGCTGTTCAGTTCGATCAGTTCGGAGTTCGATTCGAACTTTGACCGTTCGCAAGTTTGCGAACTTCGAACTTTTTGGCGTGTTCAGTTCGAGTTCGATTTTTTTTTTTAAAAAAAAAAGTATAAAAAATGCTTAAAAAAATAATAAAAAATCGAGAAATAAAGAGACTCTTTACTGCAGAATATTATAAGCAACGAAACACAACCAAAGTGGTAGGCGCCCCCGCCTGTACCGCCACCAAATTTCCAAAGCCAACCAGCACTCAGTGGTTTCCCCCAAACCAGTGAACAATGAACAACAAATACGTAACTGGCGGCGCGATGAATGTCGCTGTAGGATCTTGTGGTGGTTCTCTTATAGTATCCCGTCCATATGCGTTTAAAAGACAAAGAAAATGCTATAGTGTAGACGAAATATAATAACAAATACTGTAAACACTGTATAATTCCCACTCACAAATAAAGAGCCCCAACACTGGCTCAGAGTGGGTCAGCACATGTGGTCAAGGATCTTCTTCTGAAGGGGGTGACCTCCCACCTTCAGTGGTGATAGTTTGCTTCCAATATTGGTACATGAAGGAACATGTGGAAAAAGAGAAAATTCCCTTGCGTAGATCCGTTATAAACACACAATGAAGTGATGATAAAGGAATTGCACTCACGTGGGTTGGAGCTTAAAGCCAAGCTCTAGGATCAACCGCTTGTGGACTTATTAGAGGGAAAGCCCATAGAAACCTTCTTAACCAGCAAGCACACCAGGGACTGATGCAAAGAAAATTTAATATAACATAAAAACAATATAAAATGGATAAAAAACAATCTCTGGCTCAGCCAGTATACCCAGACGCGTTTCGCCACACCATGTGGCTTCCTCAGTCGGTTTACAGGTAAATGTGTGTGTCACAATATATAAGATACAGTTTTAATTGTCCCCAGGTGTGATTAACTAGAAGGCGTGTACTCCACGCCTTAGATTGACGAAATAAGAGTTTGTCCGCAGGTCCGCCATCTTGCGCATGCGTATTCGCGATGTTTGCGTTTCAGGATGGATATCCGCCATTTTGCGCATGCGTATCATAGATTTCCTCCTTCGAATCGGCGTGCGGCGATTTAGATAATCTCCTTAGTCTCTGGCAAATAGAAAAAGGAGGCCAGTGGCTCAAATGTAATCGGGACTAATTGACTATGTCCCCTATAACCTTATACCATGCCCTGCATAATTAAACAGAAGTGATACCATCCTTAGCAATAAACAGATCGATAAAATGCACAGACCACCCTCCAAGGCGGTATGGGACTTCCCACGTTCCACATTTTAGGAACACTAAAGAATAAAACAAAATAAAAATAAAATCAACCATTGATTTTCCCATTTTATTTTGTTTTATTCTTTAGTGTTCCTAAAATGTGGAACGTGGAAGTCCCATACCGCCTTGGAGGGTGGTCTGTGCATTTTATCGATCTGTTTATTGCTAAGGATGGTATCACTTCTGTTTAATTATGCAGGGCATGGTATAAGGTTATAGGGGACATAGTCAATTAGTCCCGATTACATTTGAGCCACTGGCCTCCTTTTTCTATTTGCCAGAGACTAAGGAGATTATCTAAATCGCCGCACGCCGATTCGAAGGAGGAAATCTATGATACGCATGCGCAAAATGGCGGATATCCATCCTGAAACGCAAACATCGCGAATACGCATGCGCAAGATGGCGGACCTGCGGACAAACTCTTATTTCGTCAATCTAAGGCGTGGAGTACACGCCTTCTAGTTAATCACACCTGGGGACAATTAAAACTGTATCTTATATATTGTGACACACACATTTACCTGTAAACCGACTGAGGAAGCCACATGGTGTGGCGAAACGCGTCTGGGTATACTGGCTGAGCCAGAGATTGTTTTTTATCCATTTTATATTGTTTTTATGTTATATTAAATTTTCTTTGCATCAGTCCCTGGTGTGCTTGCTGGTTAAGAAGGTTTCTATGGGCTTTCCCTCTAATAAGTCCACAAGCGGTTGATCCTAGAGCTTGGCTTTAAGCTCCAACCCACGTGAGTGCAATTCCTTTATCATCACTTCATTGTGTGTTTATAACGGATCTACGCAAGGGAATTTTCTCTTTTTCCACATGTTCCTTCACGTACCAATATTGGAAGCAAACTATCACCACTGAAGGTGGGAGGTCACCCCCTTCAGAAGAAGATCCTTGACCACATGTGCTGACCCACTCTGAGCCAGTGTTGGGGCTCTTTATTTGTGAGTGGGAATTATACAGTGTTTACAGTATTTGTTATTATATTTCGTCTACACTATAGCATTTTCTTTGTCTTTTAAACGCATATGGACGGGATACTATAAGAGAACCACCACAAGATCCTACAGCGACATTCATCGCGCCGCCAGTTACGTATTTGTTATTATAAGCAACGGTTTATTAGATATTGAATTAAAAAACTACCTAATGTCATTGTCTAGATGCAAAGATTCTCACCTCTAAATGACCTGTGCTCTCAAACGGCGTAAACAACAGGTGTTTTATTAGTGTTTGGAAATAACATGTGCTTCTAATTAGCAATTAGAATTTGATACATTGCTTGCAGACTGGGTGGGGGCTCCTGCACATGTATGAACAAACACTGTGCTTGTTTTGAATTCTAAGAAGTGTTCATTTCTACTATATGATCCTCTCTGATATGCTGTTTAACCCCTTAAGGACCAGGGCTCTGTAAAGCCAATCATTAATGATGTAGATGTTACGTCATTTGTCATCAAGGGCTTAATAAAATCTTTATCACACTCCTTAGATTTAAACATAATATTCCAGTATTTGTATGTCATGTACCTCTAGGGTTGCCACCTTTTCATCAAGCCAAACCCGAACACTCTAGTGCTGGGTTCGAGCGGACATTTTTTTTGTGTAGAGTATAAATTATGGCACATGGTATGCATGGCAGACTGGTATTATGCATGGAAGACTGGTATTATGCATGGCAGACTGGTATTATGGCAGACTGGTATTATGCATGGCACACTGGTATGGATGGCAGACTGGAAAGGCTGGCACACACTGGTATTATACATGGCAGACTGGAAAGGCTGGCACACTGTTATGGCACACACTGGTATTATGCTGCATGGCAGACTGGAAAGGCTGGCACACTTATGGCAGACTGGTATGGCTTGCAAACTGGTATAGCACACACTGGTATTATACATTGGAGACTGGGAAGGCTGGCACACTGTTATGGCACAAACTGGTATGCTGCATGGCAGACTGGAAAGGCTGGCACACTGTTATGGCAGACAGAAAAGGCTGGCACACTTATGGCACACATTGGTATTATACATGGCAGACTGGAAAGGCTGGCACACTATTATGCACACACTGGTATTATGCTGCATGGCAGACTGGAAAGGCTGGCACACTTATGGCAGACTGGTATGGCTGGCAAACTGGTATAGCACACACTGGTATTATACATGGGAGACTGGGAAGGCTGGCACACTGTTATGGCACAAACTGGTATGCAGCATGGCAGACTGGAAAGGCTGGCACACTGTTATGGCAGACTGAAAAGGCTGGCACACTTATGGCACACACTGGTATTATACATGGCAGACTGGAAAGGCTGGCACACTATTATGCACACACTGGTACTATGCTGCATGGCAGACTGGAAAGGCTGGCACACTGTTATGGCAGACTAGTATGGCAGACTAGTATGTCTGGCAAACTGGTATGGCACACACTGGTATTATACATGGCAGACAGGAAAGGCTGGCACACTGTTATGGTACACACTGGTATTATGCTGCATGGCAGACTGGAAAGGCTGGCACACTTATGGCAGACTGAAAAGGCTGGCACACTTATGGCACACACTGGTATTATACATGGCAGACAGGAAAGGCTGGCACACTGTTATGGCACACACTGGTATTATGCTGCATGGCAGACTGGAAAGGCTGGCACACTTATGGCAGACTGGTATGGCTGGCAAACTGGTATAGCACACAATGGTATTATACATGGCAGACTGGAAAGGCTGGCACACTGTTATGGCACAAACTGGTATGCTGCATGGCAGACTGGAAAGGCTGGCACACTGTTATGGCAGACTGGAAAGGCTGGCACACTGTTATGGCACACACTGGTATTATGCTGCGTGGCAGACTGGAAAGGCTGGCACACTGTTAAGGCAGACTAGTATGGCAGACTAGTATAGCTGGCAAACTGGTATGACACACACTGGTATTATACATGGCAGACTGGAAAGGCTGGCACACTGTTATGGCACACACTGGTATTATACCTGGCAGACTGGAAAGGCTGGCACACTGTTATGGCACACACTGGTTTTATGCTGCATGGCAGACGAAAGGCTGGCACACTGTATGGCACACACTGGTATTATATTTGGCAGACTGGAAAGGCTGGCACACTGTATGGCACACACTAGTATACATGGCAGACTGAAAAGGCTGGCACACTTATGTCAGACTGGAAAGGCTGGCACACTTTATGGCACACACTGGTATTATTTATTATGCTGCAGCAGACTGGAAACAAAGGCTGGCACACTCACTGTCTGCGAGCCTCCCATGAGTTGACCGGTGGGCGGCGGCGGCGTCAGAGTGGATGGAGTGGAGAGCTGCTGGTTGGTTTGGCAAGATCGACCGCATCCGCATTCCAGGTCCGGAATCCGGATGAAGACATCACAGAGCACGTCCTCTCCTTAGCTGCTCGCTCTGCACACTGCCCGGCTGGGAGGCCTAGGAAGGGAGCAGCCCGCAGGCGCACGAGCAACCACGTGAAACGACGCCCGTGAGAGTGAGCCCGTTGCGCCTGCGCGACCATGACAGCAGCCCGGACACAAACCCGGACAGTCCGGGTCCAAAACGGACAGGTGGGAACCCTATGTACCTCTCCCGAAGGGCCTATGTGAGCATACAATTATTATTGTGTTAGAAATGTCTATCATAAAGCGTACAAGCTGAGTCCCTAGAGTCTCTGACTATCCATTGTCATATATATACCTTGCTTTATACATATAATACATTCCCTCATCTAACAGGATAGTAGCCAGTCCCTGTGCATTTTAACCCCTTAAGGGTGGCTAGGTGTCGTGTGTGGGTCTCTGAAGGCAATGTTTCTATACATCCTACAAATCCGCCACTTCACGGGCAGGTTATGGGGACCTCCTAGGCACGATATTTGAAGGAATTTTTCGTTTTTATTTTTAACCCTTATTTTATGAAAAACTCACTGTTCCTTTAAAAACGTCTTTTTTTAAACTTTTTGTCCTTGTTTTCTGTCCCCCAGGTCACTACCAGGACCCCCATACACCTTTTATGGCAGATATCTTGCATATATGCCCTCTTGGAGGGCACTCTAAAAACCGAACTTTTGACTCCCATTGGCTTGCATTGAGTTCGGTTCGAGTTCGAACTCGAACTTTTGAAATTGTTCGAGTTCGAATGCGAACCGAACACGGGGGTGTTCGGCTCATCCCTACTGGCCAGCCCGCACAGTCACAGCTCTGTAATATTGCGGCCGCATGCTCCTCAAGTCAAGGGGTCCTTGGGAGGGAGGCTCCAGCGGGCTGCCCTTTACAGTGCCTGATTTAGAGGGCCTCGTCTGCCTGATGTTTTAGCAACAAGAATGTTTTATCCCATAGGCTTCAATGTTAAAAATATTCCCGTTTTAATTCAATATCTAATAAACCATTTCTTATAATATTCTGCAGTAAAGAGTCTCTTTACTTTTAGATTTTTTATACTTTTCACATTTTTTTTTCGATCTCGAACCGAACACGCCAAAAGGTTCGAAGTTCGCGAACTTTCGAACTGCCAAAGTTTGAATCGAACTCCGAACCGATCGAACCAAACAGCTCATTCCTACTGAGGACCAGGGTTGGAGACCTCTGCGCTAAGCTCCTTAAGACCTTATCCTAAACAATTTGAGGCCAACTGTTTTGCACACACATTTCCGTTTTGTTTACATCTTTAACCCTTTCACTGCTGAGGCATTTCACGCCTGTGTGCTGAGCTAATTTTTACCAGTTTCGCTCATCATGTTTAAACGCAATTTGAAGCCACGTTTTATTATATGACCCAGACATATTATATATTGTTCTTTCTGGCAGACTCGGCAGATTCATAATATATAATTTTTATACGTATGCGTCATGTCCTGCCTGTATATTATAACAAAAAATGCAATAAAATTAGAAGTTTTAATCATCTGCAGCGTGTAAAGTGTTTTTTTTCACCTTTTATCACATGAATATTTTCAGTTATATTTTCTATGGGGTGTGCTTGTACAAAAATTAGAAATGGGGACTTGTTACATTTTTTGGGGGGAATTACGTGATTTTTAGCCAAAAGGCACCCCACAGAAAAAATCATTAGTGCAGCATCATTGTTCACATTATAATTGAAATGTGAACAATATTGCTGCATTAATAAAAACAACACACAAAAAAATACATGTTTTTATTTTTTTTAATTCGTTTTTTTATTCTTTTTATTTGTTTTAACTTTAAACCTGGTCATGTTGGGTATCATTCGAAAGGCCATGTTCAGGCCTTTTGAATGACACCCTCCATGACCCCCTGCCACGGTTCTGGAGATATCGGGGCTCAAATATCGGGCAGCTAGGGGTTCCCCGGCTATCTGACATCATCACGCTATGCGCGATGACGTCAGGCAGCGAGGGGGGACCCAGGAGTGGAGCCACCATCCAAGAAGGCAGCCCCCACCGGACCTAGGTCGCACTTCGGCACCGCAAGGCGCTGAAGTGCGACCCGGTGCCTAAGGGGTTAAAGCCAGGCACCGCTTAAAAGGGGAGACTCTCCCCTTCTAAGTGGTGCCTGGCTTGTGGCACTGCTCCTTCCCGATCGGGAGGGAGAGGGATCCAAACGGATCCACCCCTCCCTCACAGGCGATCTCCCGGCATTACAATGGGTGATGACGTCATTTACGTCGGGAGGGGCTTAACTTCAGTGTCTGAGGACGCTGAAGTCAGCCCGTGCGGGACCCCGGAGAGAGAGGTGAGTATCTCCGCCGGGGCTCCCGCAAAGCTGAAGACATGTGGGACATGTCCTCAGCATATAGCGGGAGTAAATGAGGACATGTCCCACACATCGTCAGCAGTGAAGGGGTTAACCATTCCCAACTACGCTTGCAATCCTTATCTGTGCTATATCTTTAAAGGAACACTCTAGTCACTCTGACTGGAAAACGCTAGTCACTCTGACTGCTCCATGTAATTTGAGTGGTCGCAGTGACCTGAGCAACCTCACCCCTCTTCCCCCAATACAGGGTCTCAGAAGGCCGATTCAGCCCCACAAGCTCAAGGGACTATCCACAACCAAAGCTTAGATCACTGATATAAGCTTCCTCAGTATCGGGGCTCCTGGTACTTAGCTTCCATCAACGGCTCTCAGTGTGCTCAGCGTTGCTAACCATTGGATTGGCTTTACACTAGCTCTGGTGTCCAGGCTCACCACAGTAACGAGACATCTGTGGTTTAACCCCTTCACACCATGATTGCGCATACCCAAACAGATGTAGTAGACACATCAGCCCAAAATTGTGTTAACAAAATCTGGAGCTGTGCTCTGTCACTGCAAATGAAATTTGTTTGTTGCATGTTATTTTCATTTACATATGGGCTCCAGAAGGTCCCCCCAAAGCTTTAACACCTCGAGCATGACACTTGAGGTGCTACAATAGCTTTTACAAGTGAATATCTGTGTGTAACGCAGAGGTCTTCACTTGCAGAAGCACGGAGCCCTAGCTGCAACAGCTCCTTTTGGCCAGTAGCTGGCGATGTCTGCCTGCCGAATGGGACAAGTACAACAAATCTTGCATTAATTATATAATTTGGGGCTTTTCCCTCTTTACAATAAATGAAAAGTGATTTTTAAAAACTCCACTTGTTTGTAGCAGTGGATTTCTGGAAAATTCCTTGGTAGTGAAGGGGTCGAGAAGAAGCCACATCATGCGATGTCCAGCGGAAGCCCGGCACTCGATTCAAGGTGAGTTTTAAAAGAGAATAATATAATTTTATAGTATAACAACAGGATGTCTGTGCAATAAATACATAGGACTGGAAGGGGACTGGCAGACTGAGCAATAAAACACAAACATCTTATATAGGAGTATGTTCTCACCAAGGTGAAGTTTGCATTAGTCACATGTTTACTACCTTTCACCTTTTCTAGTGTGGGTTGTGAGTTATAATATTATTATTAGATTTTATTGCTACAAAATAACATGTCATGATTGAACTCACAGGGTGTATAGACGTCGTAAAATATTACCTAAAAAGTAGAAAATGCCATAATAAAACTACTGTAAGACTACAAACACAGGTATGTAACGAAACCGCATTGAGAGAAACAAAAAAAGAATTAACCAACACGGTTACTGTGCTCGGAAACGTACATTTGAATTAATCCCTATGCTCCCAAAATCGAGTTATTTCGATTTTGCATTGTAATACTTTGAAACATTCTCATTAGCATATCGAAAAGCAATTTTAACACTTTTTTAAAGCAGGATTCTGTGTGTCCCCTGTGGGGAAATGAATTCCACTCTCTTATCTATTTCCAAGCACTCTGCAGAGAGATACACATAGCAGCCCCTAACATCACTGTAACAAAAAGTTCAAACACATTACTGTTGTATTATAGCAGCCAGGGAGAGGAGGGCAGAATACAGGGAGAGCTCTGGTGTCACTCACGCCTGTACAGGAATAAGAGTTAAGGGGTTATAATGACTGAAATTCCCTGTACATTACAGAAACAAGATGCTGCTGTAATTTACATAAACGGTCATTATGCAGCACATACAGATAATATTTTTACATTTTACTGGTATTTTTGGGAAGCTGCATTGCTAATAATCTCATTGTGATCACTAGAAATCCCTAAAATCAGGAGATCTGAACATTTTTAGTATCTATATTTATCACAGTTACAGTATTTGACAAAAAAGCCATTTCTGCCTGTATGCTGATAATGCAGACCTCGTGTGACACAGTGCAAGATAAAGGACACCATCTAGAACTCAGAATCTTTTATTCCAACCATTTTTTTTGTAATTGATAAATGAATGCAAGAAAAGTTAAAAATGAGCAAATTTACATTGTTTTAATTTTGTAATTATCTCAAAACAATGATCTCTGTGCAAATTTTATATTATACCCTATATTTAATTGTTAAATGTTGTGATAAAAATGCTTTCAACAGAAATCACTTGGTAGTGAAGGGGTTAACAGCAAACACAAGCATGCTCTAGGATCGACAAACATCCTGGGGAACGGACAACGTTCTGGGGAGCAGAGTGTAGAAATGGTGGATCTGTCTGTGTATGCGTTATGCTTGTTCCGGGGAGCAGAGTGGAGAAATGGTGGATCTGTCTGTGTATGCTTTATGCTTGTTCCGGGGAGCAGAGTGGAGAAATGGTGGATCTGTCTGTGTATGCTTTATGCTTGTTCCGGGGAGCAGAGTGGAGAAATGGTGGATCTGTCTGTTTATGCTTGTTCCGGGGAGCAGAATGGAGAAATAGTGGATCTGTCTGTGTATGCTTTATGCTTGTTCCGGGGAGCAGAGTGGAGAAATGGTGGATCTGTCTGTGTATGCTTTATGCTTGTTCCGAGGAGGAGAGTGGAGAAATGGTGGATCTGTCTGTGTATGCTTTATGCTTGTTCCGGGGAGGAGAGTGGAGAAATGGTGGATCTGTCTGTGTATGCTTTATGCTTGTCTGGGAAGCAGAGTGCAGAATGCAAAAAAAGTAAAAACAAAAATTTTTATATTTTTTCTTTCCTTCTGGTGATTAGGGATGAGCTGTTCGGGTTCGACCCGAACTTAGCCTGTTCGAGTGGATCGCGAACACCGAACATTTCCGCGTGTTCGCCGCATGTTCGACCACAATGGACCACAATGCATTTTCCCACTGGCCTGAAGCTCGTAATTGGCTACAGCCTTGCACCTGACCACAGGTCTGGTGCAAGACTGGTTCAACACTATGCCAATCACCGCTCAGAGTCCTGATTGGGCAAATTTTGCCCAATCATGGGCTCACAGAGCTAAGTCCCGCAGCACACTATATAACGTTTCCACGCAGCGCTTCTGCACGCATTTCAGAGGAGATTTCAGAGGAGATAGTTGTGTCTTGTTACTGCCAGTCTGCCACGCTACTGGGGGGGGGTCTCATTTCTACCAAATATCAGGGAATTTAGGTGATGTGTGTCTTGTCACTGTACCAGCAAGTTTTTTTGGGGTTTACAACTTTCTTTAAAACATTTATGAATTAAGGTGATCTTCTGGGTCTTGTCACTGTGCCAGCAAGTCTTTTTGGGTCTCATTTCTACCAAATATCAGGGAATTTAGGTGATGTGTGTCTTATCACTGTGCCAGCAAGTTTTTTTGGGGTTTACAACTTTCTTTAAAACATTTGTGAATTAAGGTGATCTGTGTCTCGTCACACAACCAGTACCACGCAGTTTTTTTGGGCTCACACATTTCTTTAAAACACTTGTGAATTAAGGTGATCTGTGTCTCGTCACACATCCAGTACCACGCTGTATTTTGGGGCTCACTAATTTCTTTAAAACATTTGTGAATTAAGGTGATCTGTGTCTCGTCACACAACCAGTACCACTCTGTATTTTGGGGCTCACTAATTTCTTTAAAACATTTGTGAATTAAGGTGATCTGTGTCTCGTCACACAACCAGTACCACTCTGTATTTTGGGGCTCACTAATTTCTTTAAAACATTTGTGAATTAAGGTGATCTGTGTCTTGTCACACAACCAGTACCACGCTGTATTTTGGGGCTCACTCATTTCTTTAAAACACTTGTGAATTAAGGTGATCTGTGTCTCGTCACACAACCAGAATCACGCTGTATTTTGGGGCTCACTAATTTATTTAAAACATTTGTGAATTGAGGTGATCTTCTGTGTCTCGTCACACAGCCAGCAAGTTTTTTTGGGGCTCACTAATTTCTTTAAAACACTTGTGAATTAAGGTGATCTGTGTCTCATCACACAACCAGTACCACGCTGTATTTTGGGGCTCACTAATTTCTTTAAAACACTTGTGAATTAAGGTGATCTGTGTCTCGTCACACCACCAGTACCACGCTGTATTTTGGGGCTCACTAATTTCTTTAAAACACTTGTGAATTGAGGTGATCTGTGTCTCGTCACTGGCTGCCAGCTATCAGTGTGTAACTGGTGCTGGCCGTCTTAAGCAGCAGCAACATACAGAGGACTTGGTGGATTGGCTAACCAGGCCATCCTCATCCTCCGAGTCCTCTGCCAGCCAGGCTTCTAGTGCTTTACAGTCCACCTCAGCTGCCAAAGCATCTAATGCAGCCTCCATGTCCACAGCTACTCCTGCCGTAGCCTCGCTATCACACACGTAGGAGTCAGCAGAATTGTTTGACTACAATGAGAGTGACATGCTGCTTGAGGATGCGCAGCAAGTACAGTGCTCTGATCCAATCTCTGAGGTTGAGCGAGGGAGTATAATCAACCTAGAGGAAGGGGGTGCCAGTGATGACACACAAATAACTGGCACTCATGTTGCCCCAGCAGCTGCAGCATACTGCCAAGTTGGCTCCAGTGACGAGGAGATAGGGGGTGAAGATGACATTGATGATGAGGTCACTGACTCCACCTGGGTGCCAGATCGAACTGAGGAATCAAGTGAGGAGGAGGGGGAGGAGGAGGAGGAGGAGGCACAGCATCCTCTGTGACCAACCGTAGCACTAGCCAGTCCAAGGCATCAGATGTCAGAGCTGCTCTGGTGCAGAGCGCTGTTGTCTCAAAGAACACATGCAGGAACTCTGCTGTCTGGGAGTTCTTTAAGAAATGTGCAGCAGACCCCACCGTTGCTATTTGTAATCTACGTCAGATGAGGCTGAAGCATGGGATAAACACCGGACACTTGGGTACCACGTGCTTGAGGCGACATATGAACAAGTGCCACACATCCCGTTGGCGCAAAACTTTGCGTAGGTCCTCCTGCTCCTCATCTGTCTCTACCCACACTGTATGTCCTGCCATGTCATTGCCTACAACCTCCACCGACAGGGATGATGCTACAGTAATGGATGTACCAGCAGGTCCTTCCTCACAATGTGACATCATCCCAGTAGCTGAAGATTTACGCAGTCAGATTACGTTGCCACAGCTGCTGCAGCGAAAGAAAAAATATAGTCCTAACCATCCCCAAGCACAGCGTCTAAATGCCAGCTTAGCAAAATTACTCGCATTGCAGCTACTGCCTTTCCAGCTTGTGGACTCTGTTCCCTTCCGTGAATTTGCTGAATGTGCCGCAGGTTCCAAAACGCCATTACTTTTCACGCAAGGCCATTCCAGCACTATACCAGCACGTGGAAGACAATGTTATCCAGTCATTGGGAAAGGCAGTCAGCAGCAAGGTGCATGTCACTTTAGACATGTGGTCCAGCAAGCATGGACAGGGTCGTTACATTTCCTTCACGGCACACTGGGTAACTCTGATCGCAGCTGGGAGGGATCCAAGACGGGGCTCTGTGCTGGAGCTTGTTCATCCACCACGCCTCCAGAAAGCTGCTTGTATGAGGTCTGTCTGCTCCACCACCACCACCTCTTCCTCCTCCTCCTCCTCCTTCTCTGTCTCTGGCGAAGTGGCAGTTAAACCGACGCCTGACAGGGTCTACTCAATGGCTCAAGCAAAAAGATGCCATACTGTGCTTGAGCTGGTTTGTTTAGGGGATAGGAGTCACACCGGGTCAGAAATTTTGTCAGCTCTGCAGGGGCAGAGATGGTTAACACCATGAAAGCTTGAGGTGGGAATGATCATCTGCGATAATGGCAGCAACCTTCTCTCCGCCCTACGCAAAGGTAAATTGACGCATGTACCATGCCTAGCACACGTCCTAAATCTGGTGGTACAGCGTTTCCTAACCAAGTACCCAGGACTGCCAGAGCTTCCCATCCAGGCCAGAAAAGTCTGCAGCCACTTCAGACGGTCATTCCCAGCAAGCGTTCGCCTGGCAGAAATTCAAAGAGAATTCCACCTTCCCACAAACCGTCTGATCTGTGACATGCCCACCAGGTGGAACTCGACATTAGCAATGCTGCAGCGTCTGCACAAGCAGCAGAGGGCATCAACGAGTACCTGTGTGAGTATGGCACAAGGACAGGTTCAGGTCAACTTGTTTTTTCCCCCCCCGCAGTAGCTGATGATCAAGGATGCATGCACTGTACTGTCACCATTTGAGGAGGCAATGAGGATGGTGAGCAGGGACAGTGCATGCATCAGTGACACATTTCCTTTAGTGTTCCTGCTGGAGCACACTCTGCGGGGAATTATAGATGTGGCTCTAGAGGCAGAGCAGCGGGAGGAAGAGGAGGCCTTCCCTAGCTCTCAAGGCCCCAGTCTTTCCGCAGACAGCATTCCAGCGGGTCCTACTCAGATCAGACAGGAGGAGGATGAGGAGGAGGAGGACTATTTAAGTAGTGGGGGCATTGAAGGTGGGGATTCCTCAAGGGAGGGTTTTGTGTGCCCAGAAACAGAAGGGCTAGTGCGTGGCTGGGAGGAGGAAGTGCACGATACGGTCATCCTCATTGACCAGGAAGACTCGGAAGCTAATGCCACCTCCAACCTACGCTGCATGGGCTCCCTAATGATGCAAAGCCTGCTAAAGGACCCCAGGATTCGTGCTATCAAGGAGAGGGATCATTACTGGTTGGCAACCCTTCTTGATCCACGATACAATGGGAAAGTTGCAGAGCTCATCCTGCCCGCACAGAGGGAGCACAGGATGAAAAACTTGAGGACGCACTAAAGCGACACTTGTGTAACACCTTTTCAGGCACTGGTAGATTACCAAGTGCTGACACACGTGCTTCTGAGGCTGCGGGTGATCAGAGGAATAGCGGTGAAGGCCAGGGCCGCTTGACTGATGCTTTTTTAAATTTTTTTAGTCCACGACGCCCAAGGACGTCAAATGTAGGCACCCATTTCCAGCGTCTTCACCATATGGTGCAGGACTACCTAGGGGCAAGGGCAGACCTGGATACCTTTCCAGCAGATGATCCACTGTCTTACTGGCGTTGAGATTGGATCACTGGCCAGAACTTAGCCAATATGCTATGCAGCTACTAGGTTGCCCTTCATCTAGCGTGCTTTCCGAGAGGACGTTCAGTGCCGCTGGAGGTTTTCTCACAGACAAAAGTGTGCGTCTGTCCACCGACTCTGTAGACCGGCTGACATTTATAAAAATGAATCAGTCCTGGATCAGCAGCTATCAATCCCCTGATGCTGAAATAGTGGAATAGATCGGGGATGTCCTCTTCTGCATTCACAAAACCTCCAGCACTGAACTCTTCCACAATACCACAAAAGGTTTATGGTGTGAAGGCACTTGCTGCCATAAAAGGCACAATATTTGGCTGCACTGACGCCTGTGCCAGATTTATATCATTTTATTTTTTTGAACCGCAGGGTCCACCCCTGCACTCTTCCACAATACCACAGAGGGGTTACTGTATGATGATACTTGATGGCCTGGCATTAAAGGCTCAATATCTGGGTGCACTGACGCCCATTACCAGATCAAAAACCTTTCAATATAGGACCACATGGTCCACCCCTGCACTCTTCCACAATACCACAGAGGGGTTAGGCTAGGGTCAGATGAGCACATTTTCTACAGACTGTGCATCCGTGCAGTATGGACGTGCTTACTGACTGATGACAAGGTAGTGGCACAGTATTTTTTGACTGATGTAGCAGGGAAAATAAATTACAATGAAAGAACATTCTGTCCGTCAAAAATGCTGGACGTATAAATGCAGTCCGTCTGACCTTGTTGCATCACTCACACACAAAGCTATGCGGACGTTGTGGACGTGGCGCACTCTGCACGTCCGTTCTAGCAGTATTACGTTCTTGCCTAACCTGCGTCCGTTTGCAGCGTCCGTCAGCCCCCGCACTTCTGTGCGGACGTACTTCGTGGGTGGGGCTCCAATAAACACAATTGTATGCTATCACTGACGTACTTATGTGCGGGCAACACGGACGTTAACACTGCGTTCGTCTGACCCCAGCCTTACTGTATGATGATACTTGCTGGCCTGGCAGTCTTGCACCAAAGGCAGAATATCTGGGTGCACTGACGCCTTAACCAGATGCATATCTTTTTAATATAGGACCGCAAGGTCCACCCCTGCACTCTTCCACAATAACACAAAGGGGTTACTGTATGATGATACTTGCTGGCCTGGCATTAAAGGCACAATATCTGGGTGCACTGACGCCCATTCCCAGATTAATATCTTTTTAATATAGGACCGCATGGTCCACCCCTGCATTCTTCCACAATACCACAGAGGGGTTACTGTATGATAGTACTTGCATGCCTGGCACTAAAGGCACAATATCTGGGTGCACTGCCATTGACGCCTGTATCAGATTCATATCCTCAGAGGGGTTACGGTGTGACGGCACTGTTGGGGACGCTAAAAGCCCAATTTTAAAGCACCTATTGTTACTTTCATCCAAAGCCTGCATAAGTTTCACAATAATTTAGCCAAAAAAAACACTAAACTTTTTCTGCGCGTCCTAAAATGTCTTTTCATACAGGCTGCCGCCCCAAGCAGTTGTTTATGGATAGATAAAGGAAAAGCATTTACCGTCATATGAAACGTCATTTTTTTGTTTTAAAGTGTTTCTATACATCCTAGAAATCCGCCACTTCACGGGCAGGTTATGGGGACCTCCTAGGCACGATATTTGAAGTAATTTTTCGTTTTTATTTTTAAACCTTATTTTATGGAAAACTCACTTTCCCTTTAAAAACGTATTTTTTTAAACTTTTTGTCCTTGTTTCCTGTCCCCCAGGGCACTACCCGGACCCCCATACACCTTTTATGGCAAATATCTAGCATATATGCCCTCTTGGAGGGCACTCTAAAAAAACGTATTTTCAGCCCCATTGACTTGCATGGGGTTCAGGTTCGGGTTCGGTTCCAAACAAATGGGAAGTTCGGGTTCGGGCTCGAACCGAACTCGTGGAGTGTTCAGCTCATCCCTACTGGTGATCTGTGAAACATTTTTTTGATCCACTCTAAAAAATGTGTACGTAATGTGAATATCAAAATAAAATAATTTAATAAAATGTATTTATATTATTAAAAAAATGTACATTTTATTTAAATTCTTTTATTTTGATATTAACCTTACATCCACCTTTTTACAATGGATAGAAACATCACGGATCATCACCAGAAGGAAGAAAAAAAGAAAAGGATAAAAAAATAATTTTTTTTTTTTTTTTTGCTGTTTGGTAATCTCGCTTTGTTTATTTTTGCAATAATTGAGAGAGTTTATTGCTCGTTATTCCCAATATTAGCAGCAATCTTACATAGAAATTTTATTATATCACAAATGCAATAGATGATGCTCAAAATCACACATTTCTCCAGTCTAAAAATACAGGTTGAGTAATCCGAAATGATTCAACATCATACATTTTTTTTGACCAGTGAAGTGACACCAAAAGCAAATATTTTCTCTCCTCCCTCCGCTCCACCAAAAGTTTTGGGTTGTATTAAAATATGAAAGTAACATCATTTTTTTAAAAAAATCTTGATATATATGAAAGCTGGGGAAAAAAAGTGGGAAATTCCGCACTCCTGACCTCATTCGACAGGCAGTGGCGTAGCGTGGGGGGGGGGCTTGGGGGGGGCCGTGGCCCCGGGCGCAGTTTTGTTAGGGGCGCATTTGCGCCCCTAAAACTAGCCCGGGGGTTGAGGGTACCCAGATGCCGGGCAGCGGGAGTGCTGGCTGCCCGGTCCTGAACAGTCCGTCCTGTTAAAGGGGATGCGGCTGTGTGCGGGCGCAGCCGGTCGCGTGGTCCGGCTAATCAGGTGGTACTGAGTCTCTGTACCACCTGACTGGCCGGACCGCGTGACCTGCGCACGCAAGCAGCCGCCTCCACTTCAACAGGACGGACTGTTCAGGACCGGGCAGCCAGCACTCCCGCTGCCCGGCATCTGGGTCCCCTCAACCCCTGCCGGAGCTGGGGCAAGTATCCAGGTGAGAGCTGGGGGCAAATCCATGAGCTGGGGGCATTTCCATGAGCTGGGGGAAAATCCATGAGCTGGGGGCAAATCCATGAGCTGGGGGCAAATCCATGAGCTGGGGGAAAATCCATGTGTAAGCTGGGGCAAATCCATGAGCTGGGGGCAAATACATGTGTAAACTGGGGGCAAATCCATGAGCTGGGGGCAAATCCATGTGTAAGCTGGGGCAAATCCATGAGCTGGGGGCAAATCCATGTGTAAGCTGGGGCAAATCCATGAGCTGGGGCAAATCCATGTGTAAACTGGGGGCAAATCCATGAGCTGGGGGCAAATCCATGAGCTGGGGCAAATCCATGAGCTGGGGCAAATCCATGTGAGAGCTGGGGCAAATCCATGAGCTGGGGCAAATCCATGAGCTGGGGGCAAATCCATGAGCTGGGGGCAAATCCATGTGTGAGCTGGGGCATATCCATGTGAGAGCTGGGGCATATCCATGAGCTGGGGCAAATCCATGAGCTGGGGCAAATCCATGTGTGAGCTGGGGCATATCCATGTGAGAGCTGGGGCATATCCATGAGCTGGGGCAAATCCATGAGCTGGGGCAAATCAATGTGTGAGCTGGGGCATATCCATGTGAGAGCTGGGGCATATCCATGAGCTGGGGCAAATCCATGAGCTGGGGCAAATCCATGTGTGAGCTGGGGCAAATCCATGAGTGAGCTGGGGCAATATCCATGTGTGAGCGGCAAATCCATGTGTGAGCGGCAAATCCATGTGTGAGCTGGGGCAAATCCATGTGTGAGCTGGGGCAAATCCCATGAGCTGGGGCAATATCCATGTGTGAGCTGGGGCAATATCGATAACGTGTCCACAGGTTGGGGGGGCGCACAATTCATGGCTGGCCCCGGGCGCTGACAACCCACGCTACGCCACTGTCGACGGGGAAAAGTTATAAAAAATATTGAGTAAAATCCCCTTCTTCCTGTGTGTATAAGGTGTGTAAGAAACATAAATGAATTTCTTCTTTGATCTGAAAGCAGCAGAAATCCTGAGAAATCCTCCCTTGAAATGATCAGGTCTTCTTTTCGCTGCAAAGTAACAGCCCTAATAGGGTTAGGGTTAATAGTTTTTTTAATTATTTATAATCGGGTAAGACTTTCTAAAAACAACATGAGAAACATAGTCAGTTCACTGATAAATTCAACCCTTACTTTCTTGGACAAGTAGGGGGGAAAAAAAGCACAAAATAAAGAAAAAAATCAAAAGTGTTGGGTTAGGGTCAGGGTCATGGTTAGGATTTGTCAGGATTCAGTATGCAGGGTTGCGGGTTCAAGCCCAGTGTGCAGTAAACAAAGTGGAATCA
The DNA here is from genome assembly GCA_009667805.1 of Leptobrachium leishanense. Taxonomy (NCBI): domain Eukaryota; kingdom Metazoa; phylum Chordata; class Amphibia; order Anura; family Megophryidae; genus Leptobrachium; species Leptobrachium leishanense. Next base: position 27,454,470 of record CM019064.1, on the reverse strand, counting down.
GGCATATATACAGGGGTATAACGAATAAATGTTTATCAACCTCCCTGGCGGACTAATTTTTTCAAAATTTTGTATCTAAAATCGTTAAAAAAAATTTTGGAAAGGAAATGTGTTGTTTTATATAGTAAGCCTGTATTCTGTAGGAATAACTCACTGAAATCCGTGCAAGCAAGAGTCTAGTAAACACACGCAGGGTAATTCAAAGAGATCCGAATTGCTTGAAAATCAGCGTTCGGCTACCTTTCTTGGCCATTCGGCTATCCAGAGAGCAGGCAATTCGCCAAATCCTGGCGAATTGCCTAAACATATGGTGCCTGTTCGAGGGCAGTGAAAACCCCATGAAAAAGCACTGCTTCGGCTATTCAGAGAACACAAACCAGCAGTGAACGGTTCCCGAAATGTCCTGCCATTCGGTGGTTTAATTCAGCAAGTTTATTCAGGAGAATCCCATAGGCTTCAATGTTAAAAATATTCCCGTTTTAATTCAATATCTAATAAACCGTTCATTATAAAATTCTGCAGTAAACAGTCTCTTTATTTATAGATTTTTTAGGATATTTTAAGCATTTTTCTTTTTTTTTATTATTTCTTTTAAAAGTCCGATTTTAATTTTTTTTTTAAGTTTACTTATTTTTTCTGTAAAAGCCCTTTGTATTATCATTCCCTGGACCTCATATGTAAATTTCAGACATTTTCGCTCAGTAGTTTCTTTGCAAACAGTGTTTCACTTTTCAAATATTCATGCAAACTGTTTTCTTAATTTATTCACTTCACTCTGTCTGTGGTCTTGGCTTTCTCGGCTTTCTCTGGAGGCTTCGCTGCGGATGATCGGCTCCTGCTCGGGTTTTTCCGTGGTTTTCGGCAGGTTAATCCAGATGTTTTTGCGGGTTTTCGGTGTGCATTTGCTGGGTTTTGCGGTTCGTTTTCGTTGGGTTTGCGGCAGCTTTTCCCTGCAATTCGGGGACCCTGTGGTGTTTGCTGAATACACCGCAGGGTCACCGAAATGGGATCGGCACAAGGAACCGAATTGAAGAGAACGAAAAGTCACCGAACGTGCGTTGACTTTTCGAATCTCTTTGAATTACCCTGACGGAGACAGAAAAGGTTTGAAACACGAAATAATTTATTATTCCAAAAATAATTATCTAAAATAATGGAAATAAATTATATTCAATAATATGATCAAACCAATAACATGTAGGGATGTGCACCGATTTTTTTTTCGGTTCGATTTTTCGAATTTTTAAACTTTTCGTTTTGGCTCGTTTCGACCGCTTTCTGTTTCGATTCGGTTCGGCTCGATTCGTTTTTCGGGTACATTTATTTTTCGGAATATCGACCATTTTTCGTATTTTCGTGTCACTTTGCTCGTTTTTTGTATCGGCTTTTCGTTATTTCGGAAATTTTCGTTTTTTTCGGAACATCTGTTCTCCTCGTTTCAAAGCTGTCTAACTCTATTGCCCCAGCAGTCCAGCACATGGATTTGCCCCAGCACATGGATTTGCCCCAGGTCATGGATTTGCCCCAGCTCATAGGATATTGCCCCAGCACATGGATTTGCCCCAGCTCATAGGATATTGCCCCAGCTCACACATGGATTTGCCCCAGCTCATGGATTTGCCCCAGCACATTGATTTGCCCCAGCACATGGATTTGCCCCAGCACATTAATTTGCCCCAGCTCATAGGATATTGCCCCAGCTCACACATGGATTTGCCCCAGCTCATGGATTTGCCCCAGCACATTGATTTTCCCCAGCACATGGATTTGCCCCAGCACATTGATTTGCCCCAGCACATGGATTTGCCCCAGCTCATAGGATATTGCCCCAGCTCACACATGGATTTGCCCCAGCTCATGGATTTGCCCCAGCACATTGATTTGCCCCAGCACATGGATTTGCCCCAGCACATGGATTTGCCCCAGCGCATAGGATATTCCCCAGCTCACACATGGATTTGCCCCAGCTCATGGATTTGCCCCAGCACATTGATTTGCCCCAGCACATGGATTTGCCCCAGCACATTGATTTGCCCCAGCTCATAGGATATTGCCCCAGCTCACACATGGATTTTCCCCAGCTCATGGATTTGCCCCAGCACATTGATTTGCCCCAGCTCATGGATTTGCCCCAGCACATTGATTTGCCCCAGCACATGGATTTGCCCCAGCTCATAGGATATTGCCCCAGCTCACACATGGATTTGCCCCAGCTCATGGATTTGCCCCAGCACATTGATTTGCCCCAGCACATGGATTTGCCCCAGCACATGGATTTGCCCCAGCACATGGATTTGCCCCAGCACATGGATTTGCCCCAGCTCATAGGATATTGCCCCAGCTCACACATGGATTTGCCCCAGCTCATGGATTTGCCCCAGCACATTGATTTGCCCCAGCACATGGATTTGCCCCAGCACATGGATTTGCCCCAGCTCATAGGATATTGCCCCAGCTCACACATGGATTTGACCCAGCTCATGGATTTGCCCCAGCACATTGATTTGCCCCAGCACATGGATTTGCCCCAGCACATGGATTTGCCCCAGCTCATAGGATATTGCCCCAGCTCACACATGGATTTGCCCCAGCTCATGGATTTGCCCCAGCACATTGATTTGCCCCAGCACATGGATTTGCCCCAGCACATTGATTTGCCCCAGCACATGGATTTGCCCCAGCACATGGATTTGCCCCAGCTCATAGGATATTGCCCCAGCTCACACATGGATTTGCCCCAGCTCATGGATTTGCCCCAGCACATTGATTTGCCCCTGCACATGGATTTGCACCAGCACATGGATTTGCCCCAGCTCATGGATTTGCCCCAGCTCATGGATTTGCCCCAGCACATGGATTTGCCCCAGCTCATGGATTTGCCCCAGCACATGGATTTGCCCCAGGTCATGGATTTGCCCCAGCTCATAGGATATTGCCCCAGCACATGGATTTGCCCCAGCTCATAGGATATTGCCCCAGCTCACACATGGATTTGCCCCAGCTCATGGATTTGCCCCAGCACATTGATTTGCCCCAGCACATGGATTTGCCCCAGCACATGGATTTGCCCCAGCACATTGATTTTCCCCAGCACATGGATTTGCCCCAGCTCATAGGATATTGCCCCAGCTCACACATGGATTTGCCCCAGCTCATGGATTTGCCCCAGCACATTGATTTTCCCCAGCACATGGATTTGCCCCAGCACATTGATTTGCCCCAGCACATGGATTTGCCCCAGCTCATAGGATATTGCCCCAGCTCACACATGGATTTGCCCCAGCTCATGGATTTGCCCCAGCACATTGATTTGCCCCAGCACATGGATTTGCCCCAGCACATGGATTTGCCCCAGCTCATAGGATATTGCCCCAGCTCACACATGGATTTGCCCCAGCTCATGGATTTGCCCCAGCACATTGATTTGCCCCAGCACATGGATTTGCCCCAGCACATGGATTTGCCCCAGCTCATAGGATATTGCCCCAGCTCACACATGGATTTGCCCCAGCTCATGGATTTGCCCCAGCACATTGATTTGCCCCAGCACATGGATTTGCCCCAGCACATTGATTTGCCCCAGCTCATAGGATATTGCCCCAGCTCACACATGGATTTTCCCCAGCTCATGGATTTGCCCCAGCACATTGATTTGCCCCAGCTCATGGATTTGCCCCAGCACATTGATTTGCCCCAGCACATGGATTTGCCCCAGCTCATAGGATATTGCCCCAGCTCACACATGGATTTGCCCCAGCTCATGGATTTGCCCCAGCACATTGATTTGCCCCAGCACATGGATTTGCCCCAGCACATTGATTTGCCCCAGCACATGGATTTGCCCCAGCACATGGATTTGCCCCAGCTCATAGGATATTGCCCCAGCTCACACATGGATTTGCCCCAGCTCATGGATTTGCCCCAGCACATTGATTTGCCCCAGCACATGGATTTGCCCCAGCACATGGATTTGCCCCAGCTCATAGGATATTGCCCCAGCTCACACATGGATTTGACCCAGCTCATGGATTTGCCCCAGCACATTGATTTGCCCCAGCACATGGATTTGCCCCAGCACATGGATTTGCCCCAGCTCATAGGATATTGCCCCAGCTCACACATGGATTTGCCCCAGCTCATGGATTTGCCCCAGCACATTGATTTGCCCCAGCACATGGATTTGCCCCAGCACATTGATTTGCCCCAGCACATGGATTTGCCCCAGCACATGGATTTGCCCCAGCTCATAGGATATTGCCCCAGCTCACACATGGATTTGCCCCAGCTCATGGATTTGCCCCAGCACAGATTTGCCCCAGCACATGGATTTGCCCCAGCACATGGATTTGCCCCAGCTCATGGATTTGCCCCAGCTCATGGATTTGCCCCAGCACATGGATTTGCCCCAGCTCATGGATTTGCCCCAGCACATGGATGCCCCAGCTCATGGATTTGCTCCAGCACATTGATTTGCCCCAGCAGATTTACAAATACAAAATTTACAGAATCAGCGATATAACCGATAATAGTTAAATATACGATGTTCAGAATTACCGAAATGGAACCGAAATCCCGAATGGAACCGAAATCATGAATAGAGGGAAAATAAATTTCGATTTGACACATTTCAAGTCCATTCGAAAATTCCGAAAAATTTTCGATTCGGCTCGGGAAACCTTTCGGATTCGACGTTTTCGGATCTAAAAAATTTCGGAAACTCGGCCGCATCCGAAGACACGAATCGGGAAATTTCGTGAAAATTCCGAAATTCCGAAACCCGAAACGCACATCCCTAATAACATGCCTCTTTCCTCTCGGTGCTGGGATTCCTGTGCAGATGTACACTCCTTTGCCACTGAAATATACAGGACACGGGGGTAACAAAAAAAGCGTATTTATTCTCAAAGCAACTTTACAGAAATAAAAATAATTTCTAAGATGTAATAAGGCTTTGCAATTGAAGTTTTGCTGGTGCTTGCCCAGATCCACCAGCAAAACTTGTATTGCAAAGTCTTATTACATTTTAGAAATGATTTTTATTTGCCTTTTATTTCTGTAAAGCTGCTTTGAGAATAAATACTCTTTTTTTTGGTACCCCGTGTCCTGTATATTTCAATGGCAAAGGAGTCTACATCTGCACAGGAATCCCAGCACCCACTGCACTGCACAAAGTTTATTTTACAGTATTTTTTACAGTAATTATATATATATTTTTCTTTTACAGTTTTGAATTTGCCGCCTGGTCCCGCCCCCCTGCGTCTTGTGACTCGCAGGGAGCGGAACCAGGGAGCAAAGTCGCCGGCTGCCGCGATCACACTGCGGTGACTGCGGAGACGGCGAGGGAGCGAAGGATGCGGTGAGTATATACAGCCCGAGTGTGGCTCAGGGTTACCGATCGCGGTAGCGAAATTTAACCCCGAGTCAGACTCGGGAACACCGCCAGGCAGGTTAAACAAGGAACAGCAAGAGTAAAATCTAAAGGAACACTGAATAATAAGGAAGTATAGGAGGTGGCTGGGCGAGACAGGAATGGAGTTGGTCAGATGTACACAATACACAGGACAGAACAAACCAGCCAGACAGGACAGGAAAAGAAAAAAGGAAGTAGTAAGAGGGGCTTGGACAGCAGATTATTCCTCCACAATCTATAACAACGGCTTTCCCCACAAACACCCTCAGCATAGACAGATTATACATGCGAGAAAATAGGAAAGCGCCTGTATACATCCCATAGATGAGTGGTAAAAGACGCGCAATCTATGAAATGCACAAAAATATGTGTATGCAAATTCAATAGTACTGTAGCGCTCACTCCCGGAGGAGCCGCTGAATAAACCTCGGGTTAGTCTCGCCGCACTAGGAAATAACTATACACCAGCACTGTTGTGGATTTTTATATATTATATTCTTTACTGATCCCAATAAAGCAGCATATATTACGCATATACGGTATTTGAAGGACAAGAATTTGTAACGCGGAAAAAACGCGGCGGTAAAAGAAAAGGTTAACCCCCTCAGTTCTGGAGTGTAAGTCCCGTGCATAATAGCTCAAAAAATACATATGTGTGCTGTCTCGGGTACTGTATTCAACTGGCCAGTGAATGAACCAAAACAATCTTCGACTAGTCACCGTTGGGGCCCTGTGAAATTAAACAATATTGCAGCATGCGTTTCTGTAATGGAACTGCGGCCTGGAGGCCTCTCACTAATCCGATGAACGAAACTGTCCAGCTCTCGATACCTCGGCCACAAGATCTTCTCTGCTGTGTACTGGGACTCCGTGCTGCTGAATCTGCTCTCAACTTGCCCAATCTCCGCAACTGGAACACCGATCCGCTGCCTGCACTCCCAATCGATCAGCGCAGCCTCCTAACACGGGGTCCTGCCGGAACTAGCTTTTTTTCTCCAGACCTCTCAGCGCTGCGCAGGTAGGTCTCAACGCGATTACTGTCCCGATCTCCAGCACCCGTAAGACAGCGTCTGTACTCCGGCCTGGTTGTGATCCCTGACAGCTCTAACGTGCGTCCTCCACCTTTCACTGCTCTGCTCACTCTGCTTCTGCCTTGCACGAGGCTGCTGATCTCTTTCCTCTTCCTGTACCACCTCCTTCCTGTCCTCACGCAAAGGATGATGGTACATGTAGTTCAGTTTTGTTCAGCATAGTCTAACAATGTCTCTGTCTCCCTCTGGTGTCAGCAATAGTTCAATGCATCAGAATACAGTGTTTTTAAAGCAGCGCTACAGTACCAACACCACAAAACGTGTACACACAAGAGGATATTACTGAAAAAAGGAATCACGGTTAAATAAACATCTAATAAAAACGGGAATATTTTTAACATTGAAGCCTATTGGATTCGCCTGAATAAACCTGACGAGTGAAACCACCGAACATCAGGGCATTTCACTGCTGTTCGGTGTCTCTGAATAGATGAACCATTGCTTCTCTATGGGGGATTTCACTGCCCTCATACAGGCACAGTATTTCGCTGCAATTCGCCAATATTTGGCAAACTGCCAACTTTTTGAGTAGCCGAATGGCCACGAAATTGCACCGTATGGAGAAATTCACTGTTCGGTGCAATTTTAGAGCCAATTCGATTCTCTTTCAATAACCCCTTATGAGTTGTAATGCTGTGGAACTCTGTGATACGCTCATACATGGCACATACATGAGGAGGCAGCATTTTATCCTTGGACCCAGGCAGCACAGTGTGTTGGGCAGCCCTGGCACCATGACTTTTAGAAAAGGCAAAGTCAAGAATGCTACGTATGTGACTGTAACTGGATGTTACGAAGAATAAAACTCGCCTTACACGTTAAAACATACACACGTTGCACTGCTTGAAGAAAACGCACAGGCAGCCTGGAACTAGGGACGGTCACCGGGATTAAACTAGGGTATGACATGGGGGTTATGGGGACTGATCTGCGGTTGGGGCAGATCTGGGATATGCCGGGGTGTCAGGCTGATTTTGGGATCTGTAGGTCTATTATGAGGGCTTAACTGGGGTCTGAGGGTGAATGGGGAACTGGAAGTGAGGGGGGCCAAAGGCAGAGAACACATATCCCAATTAATATTTAAGCCAGCCCTGCTTACAGGTCCTCACCGCCTGCCATTATAATTATTTCATGAAAATGTTACATAAGAAAAAAAAAGTGTTAACGTCAAAGTTCAGACTTGCATAGTAATAATAACAAGGGAGCAGAACACGTGGACAGGGGTAGAAGACTGTTCATATCTAACGAGGAAGTTCATAATTAACTACAGAGGAGAAAACATTTTCCTTTATTAGCATTGTGACGGCACGTAATGGTTATTATCGAGTCCTCACAGATAAACTATAACAACCCGCAGCCCTGGGAACGTTTTCCCCTTCCATAGTCGCCAACACTTAAAATAAATTTCCAGGGACACTTCATAATGGAGAATCCAGAGACATGAACAGCGAAACATGGGAACACAGACACAGAGAGACCATGACAGACACACACAGACACAGGCACCTACACAGACACTGACACAGACACTGACACTGACCGAAACACGCAGACATTGACACACACACAGACACTGACAATGGCACACACACAGACACAGACACTGACAGACACAGACAGATACACAGACACTGACCGAAACACGCAGACATTGACACACACACACAGACACTGACAATGGCACACACACAGACACAGACACTGACAGACACAGACAGATACACAGACACTGACCGAAACACGCAGACATTGACACACACACGGACACTGACAGAAACATACAGACATTGACAATGGCACACACACACACAGACACAGGCACCAACACAGACACTGACAGACACACAGACACTGACACAGACACTGACCGAAACACGCAGACATTGACACAGACACAGACACTGACAGACACATAGACATTGACACACACACAGACACTGACAGAAACATACCGACATTGACAATGGCACACACACACACACCGACACAGACACTGACAGACACACAGACACTGACCAAAACACGCAGACATTGACACCGACACAGACACTGGTAGACACATAGACATTGACAGAAACACACAGACATTGACACTGACACACACACACACACACTGACAGAAACACACAGACATTGACACTGACACACACACAGACACTGACAGAAACATACAGACATTGACACTGACACACACACAGACACAGGCACCGACATAGACACTGACAGAAACACACAGACATTGACACACACACTGAAAGACACACATTTATCTATCGATAAAGAGACTTTTTGCTGCAGAATAAAATAATAAACGGTTTATTAGATATTGGATTAAAACGGGAATATTTTTAACATTGAAGCCTATGGGATTCGACTGAATAAACCTGTCGAATGAAACCACCGAACAGCAGTGCATTTCGGCAACTTTCTCTGCTGTTCAGTGTCTCTGAATAGATTAACCATTGCTTCTCTATGCGGGATTTCTCTGCGTGCTCTCTGAATAGCCTGAAATGTCACCGTATGGGGAAATTCACTATTTGGTGACATTTTGGGGCCAGATCGGCTCTCTCTGAATAACCCCTATAGTAATGCAGAGCCAGAAAAACGTGTCCAAAACCTAGGAGCCAGCAATTTTCAGAAAATGTGTATGTTATAATCTCAATGGCTGAATGTGGTGTAAAGGTTTGCTTACACCAGTGGTTCCCAACCGCGGTCCTCAAGTACCCCCAAAAGGTCAGGTTTGCAGATATCTAAAGCACAGCACAGGTGATATGATCTGCTGCTTGGCGATTGCAGGATTCACTCTGCATTTGCACATGGTGATCCTCAAAACCTGTCCTTTTGGGGGTACTTTAGGACCGCGGTTGGGAACCACTGGTTTACAGGATGGATCACAAACAATGCCCCATACAACTTTAAGGCAGTGTTTCCCAACCCTGGTCCTCAGGTCCGCCTAACAGGCCAGGTTTGCAGGATATGTGGAGCACAGCACAGGTGATATGATTTGCTGCTCAGTGATTGCAGGATTCAGTCTGCATTTCCCCCAAGGGAGTCCTTAAAGCCTGGCCTGTTAGGGGGACCTGAGGACAGTTTTGGGAAACACCTTTAAGTAATAGTGATGGGCCGAACTCTGTGTTCAGTTCGCATTCGAACTCGAACACTCGAAAAAGTTTGACCGCGAACTCGAACATAATTCGAACACAATGCAAGTCAATGGGGCTCGAACGTTTGAAAATTAAGGTCCCATCCAAGAGGGCATATATGCAAGATATTGGTCATAAAAGGTCTATGGGGGTCCGGGTACTGCCCTGGGGGACAGGAAACAATGAAAAAAAAAATTTTTTTTTTTTAAACCTTACACTGAGTGCTGAGCTAATTTTTACCGCTTTTTCTCATGTTTAAACATGATTTGAAGCGATGGGAAAAGTTTGACCAACAATGAGTGGGAAATGTTTGACCAACAAAGAGTGGGAAATGTTTGACCAACAATGAGTGGGAAATGTTTGACCAACAATGAGTGGGAAATGTTTATGAATCCCATAGGCTTCAATTTAAAAATATTCCCGTTTTAATACAATATCTAATAAACCGTTTATTAGAAAATTCTGTAGTAAAGAGTCTCATTATTTTTAGATTTTTTTAGGATCTTTTAAGCATTTTTTCTCGAACTTTTTTTTTCTCGAACTTTCTGCGAACGCCCTGTAAAGTTCGAACTTTGAACGATTCGAACCGGCAGCCCATCGCTATTAAGTAATTGGAACTTGTTAGTATAATAATAAAGTGATTAACACTTATTCGGAGGAACAGGTAGAACGTCTCCAGAGGGGTCCTAAAACGTGAGCAGAGCCGAAAATACAGCGTGAAAGGTAAAGTGGAGATTTTACTGGAGATACGGGCAGCTTGTTTTGATTCTTTGTCACTAGAGGGCAATTTAGCCGTCAGTCTCTCAGCCTGTTGCGTTTTCGGCGTAGTGCTCAACTTTCGTGAATTTACAAGTAACTGAACCAAACCAGTTTCAGACCGAGCAGAAGCAGAATTTGCTGGATTTATACATTTTCCAGAATAGAAACTTGAAGGACAGGTTTGCTTTACCTGTGGCTTACAGTAGCAGCCGCGTATGGGTGACTTTATTATTATTTTTATCCGTTGATCCCATCCATGCTCCCCAAAAAGGGGAGCCAGAGGCCACGGAAGGGACCACTTGGCTGGGCAACTTTGGGCCGAAAGAGGTGGACAGGGCCACGGTATCCACCTGAGCGGCTTGCCTAGGTCAAACCTAATGTCCTGCCACATAAATAAAAAGGGGAGAGGGGGCATAATGACACCCCCAAACCTTGAAAAGAACTCAGACCCCCAAGGCCTATTGCGGGGACACACACAGAAAAAGGAAACGTCATCACAATAGGAACAGGAAAGAGTCTCAGAAAAGAATCAAGTGGGGGGGGGTAAACTCCGAACTCAGGACGAAAACTGTATTTTATATGTTACATTGTATCTACTGAGCATCAGGTCGTGCAAACGTCTCTTATTCAGATTAAAATAATATTGCAAGACGATAAAACCAATCCATTCCCTAAGCACGAACAGGTTAAGGGTGTTCCCTATCTCGCAGAATGTATCGACGCTGGAATAATATTCTGTACCATGCAGACTCTTGGAACCTGCGATTATCAAATCTAATTCCATGAAAAACATTTCGCTCAAGTGCCAAAAACAACGTGTGCTATTTCTGGAGTGTCCACCTATAAAATGTAATAGATAAGCGCTTTGTCCTCTATTCTGGTTAAAGATATACACAGCCGGGTTGAAATTCGTCTTGTGAGCTGGTTTAGGCTAATGGCAGACGAACGCAGTCTGAGCGCACTCTGCGCGCGTGCATAACGGACAGACGTACTGACGGAAGATACTGTAGACACCACACGATCCGTTTTTGTTGACGGACCTAGAAAAAAAGGGAATTATGGGAAATACAAATAATATGAAAAATGATAAAACTTTGAAAAGGATATGAAAAGCCATTTTGTGCGTCAAGGTGCTGGTCGTCGCAAATGCGCTGCATCTGACATCTCCTCATCACACACACAGAATGCTATGTGGATGTGGCGAACTCTGCGCGTCCGTCTAGCGGTTTTACGTTCTTACCTAACTTGCGTCCGTTTGCCACGTGCGTTGTGTGTGCGCAGTTCAGGTCGCACGTACTTCGTGTGGGTCTCTATTGATCATGATTCTATGCCATGACGGACATTAAACTGTGCGGCATCACGGACGTGATCACTACGTACGTCTGACACGGGCTTTAGTAAGACATACAATAAAAACATAAATGTGTTACTAGGAGAGAAAAACAAAAACTCTGAACAGGAAGCAGAAAATATCCCGCCGTGCTGTCATTAAAGGAACACTCTACACGCCCTGACCACGTCATGTTTCTAAACTGTGGGAAGTGCCCCCTGTTAGCCACTCCCATTTTTTCCTAAAACGCTGAGTGAAGTGGAGGAGTTTCCTTCACCCCGCCCAGCCTCACCAGCAGCCAGGAAATTATTATTTCCCAGCTGCCGGTTACTACTCGGTTTCCAGTGCCGTTGGAACGCAGGGAGTGTGCCGACATCATGATCTCTGAGACCGATCGTGTTAAGTCCAAATGTATGCTGGTAGGATCGCGCTTCCTTCCAGTGACTGGTCCAAGGGCTTTCAGTAAATGAGTTGGACTGATAGGGCTTAAGGTCCTATAGGGACGGTCTCCACTTCTATCCCAAATACAGGGTCAGCAGCCTCCTTGTTCCTCCAAAGAAAAGGGGAGAGAGGACATGTGAAGGATCATTAACCCCCTTGGTAATAGATGAAGATCTGGGTGGAGTAGAGGTAACATCACTTCTCTGCGTGGAGAGAGCCTGTGGAGTCATGACTTCGATCCCGACGAGCGCTTCTCCAGTAAGTGTCCTTGGGCAAGACACCTAACGGTAAATACTCGCCACCCAGGACATACTTGAAAACGAGAGAAATCTCAATGTATCCTTCCTGCTAAAATCCTTTCTCAAATAAAAAAAAATGGGTACTCACATTTTATTGTGTCTGATCCAGAAACTAGGAATATGTGCCACCGGAGTTGCAAGGGGGTTCCCGATCCCCCACCTCCTCTGATTTATATGATAACTGGAACAAAATTTTCAGCAGCCAGTGAAAGTAAAATAAATAAATAAATATTTTATTGGTATAAAATCCGCAGTAGGCACGCTAAAACGCGTTTCGCAGCTTCAAACCGCTTCCTCGGTTAGTGTCGTGTTAAGCATTCCCGCAGCTCCGATCCATCGTTTTGTGCAGGCGCTACGGGACTTGCATACGTAACATTTGCAAGTCCCGTTGCTGTGTGCGCAATTTGCATCTCCTATGCAACGCAAGCAGGAAGCACAAATTGCACAGAAAAGGTTCAGGATTCCCTGACCCTAAGAGGAGAAGCTGTGCCCGGTGAGGGACAAAAAGGTGAGTAAAATGGGGCAAAATTAAAAAATAATAACAATAATAATTTAAGAACAAAAAAAAGGGACAGTCTAGTTTTCAGTAGAGTGTTCCTTGAAGCTTGCAATCTTTGGAGGGTAAAGTAATATATCTGGGACAATTTAAACATGGCTGGCGTTTAATTTATGTTTATATTTTTACATTTTATATCTTTTATCTCAATTTTTTTTACCGTCACTTGTTTTTTCAAGTCCTTATCCTCTTTGTCGGGAGGGAGGGCATTACTCCCCCTTTGTTCTTTATTGAGGAGAAGAAGGCTATGGAATTAAAACTGTAAAACACAAATGTATGTTTCGGGATAGAAACTCCTGTTGTCTCTCGGCTGTTGCAGACGGTTATCGTGAGTTTGTGCTTCCTGTAATTTGTATTTTTTGTATAGGAAGGGCGAACGAAGCGGAAGCTGGTGAATAACGAACTATTTCCGTGCGTTCAATATTCATTTCTGCGGCTTTGAATAAAAAAAAATGAAAAAAATACTGGCTGCTGGTGTTAAGGGCAACTTTATAAAACATTACCCACCACCGTTCCCCCCCCCCGTAAATAATTGGATAGATGCAACCAACAGCAGCGGGTCTGCCCAATTTTTATTTATTTATCTATTTTAGGTGTACCTACTGACCTTTTCTCCCTTGGTGCGGAGCTCCTGCGCTTGAAGTTCCTGAAGCTTAAGCAATTCTTGCAACATACTATATGCAAATTGTATATCTAACGGAACTGCTGTACATTCATACGCTAGTTCCATAGCTCCTGCGCTGATCGATGGATTGGTGCTGTGCCCGCGCATGCAACACCAGTCCAGAGCTACTGTCTCCTAGAAAGCTCGCTGCTGCAAGCTTTCAGAGAGAGGATGATGCCGGCGTGCAATGTGTGCGACATCATTAGACCCGAACAGGCAGGATATTCAATTCCTATACAAATCCTATATGCCAAGTGACAGCTTTGTGGCCCTAGGAAACTCTTCTGCTTCACGCAGTAATAACAGGCAAACGGGGCTGCAAGGATGAGGGGGCACTTCATACACCCTGACCACTTTAATAAGCCAAGTGATTTTGCATATGCACAAATAAACGACATTATAAACTTATCTCTGCTGTCCTTCCACAGCAATGTGCGATCCTTCAAGAAACGTTTGAATGTCTTGCCTCACCTTCCATGGAATACTACTGTATAGGGGTTATTCAGAGAGCACTGAAATGTCACCGACATTTCGGTGCTCTCTCGTACCCTGCACTTCCCTGCACTTCTGGGAATCAAAGTTTCCTCATCCTGCTGTGAATTCAGCATTCACCACAGGGTCCCCGGAGTGCAGGGAAAACCTGTCAAAAACCTGCCGAACAACTGCCGAAAAACTGCCAAACACCCACTGACATCCCACCGAAAACCCACCGGAACCACTGCAAAATACACGCCAAACACGTTGGAAAAAGCCAATGAGCTGTCGAACACAGCGCAGACCAGCTGCCAGAAAAAGCCGACAAGCTGACGAACGGGGTAAAAAAAAAAAGAGAGATTTGAAAGTGTGAAAACTTAAACGCTGTTTGCAAAAAAAACTACTGAACGAAAATACCTGGAATTTACATATAAGATCCAATGAATGATAATAAAAAGGGCTGTTACAGAAAAATGAAAAAACTATTTAAAAAAATTTGACGAAAATGCCTTAAAAATCTTAAGAAATCAATGAATAATGAGACTTTTTACTGTAGATTAAAATAATAAACAGTTTATTAGATATTGAATTAAAACGGGAATATTTTTAACATTGAAGCCTATGGGATTCGCCTGAATAAACCTGCCGAATGAAAACACCGAACAGCAGGGAATTTCAGCAACTTTTCTTTGCTGTTCAGTGTCTCTGAATAGACTAACCATTGCTTCTCTATGGGGGATTTCACTGCCGTCGAACAGGCACCCTACGTGCTGGCAGTTCACCAAAATTTGCCTGCTCTCTGAATAGCTGAATGGCCGGAAATGTCATCGTGCAGGGAAATTCACTGTTCGATGACATTTCGGGGTCAGATCGGCTCTCTTTGAATAAGCCTGTTTGGATTCTGGGAGAGAATCCCAGTTTTGGCATGCAGTATTCATTAGCGTTTTCCAACAATTATACATGAATTGCACAGCAGCGCGCATGCTCGCGGGTATAGCACAGTAGACACTTTTTATTTTGTGAAGTGCTGAATCTGTGCGCACGTGGCACGAGATTCTTTTGAAATTGACCATTTTATTGTTTCGGAATTTAATTTTAAAAGCTTTTGTTTCAAAAGTGAATTATGTAATCGTATTTCTCCCTGTAAAGCCCACACCCTGCCGCGCCGATAAACAAATTTTTACTTTCGGCTCTGACCTCTTCATTTGCTTCACAGAAATGCCAAAAGTAGCAAAAAGCCTGATTATTGTTTGTGATAAGGTAATGGAATTAAACCAGTAAAATTACAGACAAACTTAGAAACCGTAGACATGAGGCATAGACGACCCCGGTCAGAAGAGCTTACAATCTACATTATAGTATTTTAAACCCTTAGAATACCCATCATTAAAGAGCACCTGTCATGGGCAAATTTTAAAGGGACACCTCTCCCTTTATAAAGATCACTTTTTTTCCACTGGCATATGTAATGTAAAAAACAGAGATATTCATTTTTTGCATTTCTCCCCCCCCCCCACACATGACTGTGGCATGCCACGGCTTACAGGAAGGCTGTGAGTGGAGAGACGACCTACAGGACCGCCCTCTGCTCGCTGTGAGAGCTGCGCTGCCTGCCTGTCTTGATCTGAGTGAAAGCCACCACAGTAGACATGTGCATTCGTTTTAGTACTAAAACTATTTAGTCTGAATTTTGGGATAATTTAGTTTTAGTATGACTCAAGAGATATGAAACTGCTCAGTACAAAAACGAAAGAAACTAAAATAGAATGCACTACATTTTAGTTTCAGTCCTTTTTGTGATATTACATTGATGAGTGAAGGAGACCAGTAATGAAGCGCAACATCGCAAAGCTACAGAAAAGGTTTGTATGTGTAATCCTTCCCAACCCCTACCTGAAAATCTGACAGTGATAGAGCTCCAGAATACTCACTCGCAGCAGCAGCTGCAGACAGCCAACACAGGAGAGGAAACCTTAAGGCTAGGGTCAGACGAGCGCAGTGCGAACGCGCGTGCAGGCGCACTTAATCACGGCCGCACTAGCAGCAAATGACGGGCAATGACGGCCAATATACGAAGTACGGTCGCACAAAAGTCCGGCTGCGCAACGCAAGTGGAAAATGAACGCATTTTTTCGAGAACGTTAAACTGCTAGTACTGACGTACAGAGTGCGCTGCGTCCGCTAGCGGCGTGTGTGTGTGATTTGGAGACGTCAGACGCTGCTAATGTCCGGCCAACATAACGTCCAGATGCACAAAGTGTTTTATTGATGATCCGTACAAAATCACGGATGCAAATGCGCATCGTATGACCGCTATCGCGTACTCCGTGAAAAAATGCGTCCATTCGTTCGAACGCACTTTTTCACAGACAACGCGAAAATGCGTTCGTCTGACCCTAGCCTTACTTAACCCTTGCATGTCTATGAGGCAGACAAGATGATAAAAGCAGCTGGAGAAGGAAAACATTCAAATAAATCACACTGAAAGCTAATGACAGAGGAGGGCTGGATAGTAAAAACCCCTTTATTACAAGCAGCGCTGGAGAAGAGAAGGACTTTATAAAATGTGTGTTATCTCCCCTCCCGCTCTGCATAATAGGGGCTTAGGTCTGATACATTTTATATTATCCAGGAGCACTACCCCCTTTCCTCATCTATATTACACATTTTCTATAAAGTCCCTCTCCTCTCCCAGTGCTGCTTGTTATAAAGGTTTTTTTTTACGTCTGATACATTTAGTATCCAGCTCTCACAGTTACTCTGTCATTATGAGCCTTCAGTGTGATTTATTTGAATGTTTTCCCTAGATTTAAAGTGCTTTATTTTATTATAAAAATCAATTTGCACCACTCATCTCTTCTCTGAGCTTTCAGACTGATTTACGTTAATATTTTCCCTCTCCCTTGCTTTTATATTCCTGTGTCTCCCCCACAGAGATACAAAGTTTAAGTAAAAGTTCCCTCTCCTGTGCTGGATATGCATTGCATTCCAAAGTTCTGCACCCTCCACATGCCAATGCAGTAGGATGTTCTATACAGAGAGGGGCATTAATTAATGCGGTGGATGTTGTATACAGTATACAGAGAAGGGTATTAATTAATGCAGGAGGATGTTCTATACATTATACAGAGAGGAGTCTTTTTTTTTTGGCCCTTTAAATCCAGTGGCTGTGAGCGCTGAGATCGGCTGCTTGTTATATTATCTCTCAGTACAATGTATCAGGCTCAGCTGTTACAGTAACTTACTGTAACAGCGCTCAGAGTTTCAGTAAAACAAGGAAATAATATTGTTCTAACCTCTTATATATAAAAATATTAGTCACTAGTTTTACTGAAACTCTGAGCACTGTGATGAGCAGCAGTCAGTTACTGTAACAGCTTTGCCTGGCACATTGTGCTGAGAGTGAGAGATACTGTAACAAGCAGCGATCTCAGCCCTCTGAGGAGCCACTACAATAGTAATTGTATCCACTGGTTTTCGGATGAATGAAATTAGTTTTCATACTAAATAACTGGAAACGAATTTCTTTAGCAACTAAATAAATTGCATTTTAGGACTAATCCATTAGTTCAAAACGAAATTTTGTGCTGTGCACATGTCTACACCACAGTACATTGAACGAGAAAAGGGTCCACCTATAGGACGGCTCTTTGCGTGCAGTGGCTCCTCCCCCTTGCAAAATGGTGCCGCCAAGGGAAGAAGAAAAAGCTTTCAATCTGAAACATCTCCAAATTTTACATAATATAGGTCAGTGAAAAAAACACTGCACTGTGTAAAGGGAAGCATACCCTGTCCAATGAGTAAAAGCCATTTTTCCCATGACAGACGCACTTTAACTGATTTTGATTCCAGAAGAAAAACATTACTGTATTCAGATATGATGAGATAAAGTGGACACGCCATATACACAGTATATCAGAAATGACTGTGGAGGATAAATTATATAGTTACATAGTTACACAGGCTGAAAAATAGACATGTGTCCATCGGGTTCCGCCTTTCCCACATCACCTACTTCTGTTGATCCAAAAGGAGGCAAAAAACCCCAGTCTGAAGTGCTCGCCAATATGCAACACACTGGGAAAAAAATCCTTTATGACCCCAGATGGCGTCAGATTTCTCCTTGGGTTAAGCAGCTTTTACCCACATATTAAATATTATAACCCTTAATATTAAGTTTTTACAGGAAGTCATCCAGTCGACGTTTGAAAGTCTGTACAGTCTCTGACCCAACCACCTCAACAGGCAGAGAATTCCACAGCTTTATTGTTCTCACTGTAAAATAACCCTTCCTATGCTTTAGGCTGAATTTCCGGTAGTCCAGTGTAAATGGGTGACCTCGCGTCCTGTGTATAGTCCTGTTAATAAATAGGTTTTCAGACAATGGTTTATAATGGCCCCATATATATTTATATAAAGTTATCAGAGCCCTCTAAGGCCCTGTATATATGTAAATAAAGTTATCAGATCCCCTCTAAGGCCCTGTATATATATTTATGTAAAGTTATCAGATCCTCTCTAAGGCCCCATATATATTTATATAAAGTTATCAGATCCCTCTAAGGCCCTGTATATATTTATATAAAGTTATCAGATCCCCTCTAAGGCGCCGTTTCTTTAAATTAAACAGGTTTAAGCTTGTTAGCCTTTCCTCATAACTTAAATCTTCCATTCCCCTTATTAATTTAGTTGCCACCTCTGCACTTTTTCTAGTGCCATAATATATATTTTTTAAAAAGGTGCCCAAAATCACACGGCATATTCAGAGTACCTTCAATATAAATGCATTTGTTTTTGCTATACTTTTCACTGCATACCTGCCGCTCCCACCTGTGTCTTTATAGCTGATTCTTTTACATGAAACTCCCAATAAAAAGCTAAAAAACGAAAAACAGGCTGTACAGGTTCAGCTGCATTCCTTTATAATTATTACTTTTGTGCCTCAGCATTACCGCACACTCACATTAGCCCCATAAAATCATTAATAACATTTCTGGCAATCTCAAAAGCTGGTGCTTTATCGTTGGGTCGTGGCTACATCCACTGTGACATATTAAAGTTGTAGGAACCTGTGCCTAACCTGCTGAAAGCTACGATCACCCAGGACCGAAATCTAAACTTTACAACTCCGACACATACCCATAGAGGACAGTTACGTGTGTTTCAAGAAAGACATCCGATTATTAGAGATGTGCATTTGTTTTGGAAAAATTCGGCATTTGGAACGAAATTTGATAATTCGTATTTCGGAAGTACTTCCGAATAACGAATCGATACGAATTCGAAACGAAACGGTATATTACAAATTTATTTCGTTTTACACTGTGTCATCATCATAAAAGAAAAATTAGAATAACTGATATCAACTATCGAATTTGAAATGAACCATCGAATGGATATCAACAACTATCGAATCGATTCGAAATTTCAAATCAATCTGAAATGAAACACGAAACGAAATTAGTTACGAAATTCTGAAAACAAAATTATTTAAAAATGAAACGAAACTAAAATAAATAATTTTTTCAGCCATGCACATCCCTACCGATTATTGGGTTGAGCCGGCAGAGTAGGGAATGTCCCCTGATCTTTCCCATAATCCACGGATCATGTTAAAGTTCAATTAGACAATGGATCATCTAAATGGTTACAAAATATAATGGACACTATCATGTTGCCCCTCAGTAAAGCAAAGGGGAAAAATTTGCGTTCGCTAATTTCCCCTTCGCGTCCTGGTTTCCCCAGATTGGGGGCGCAGAAAAAATGAGGCAAGCGGGGTGGAGGTCCCTTGCTGTAAAGCCCCAAATTCCACAAAATAAATGAAAAAAACTCCAAGACCCACAATATTAAATCGAGTGGATTTATTCCAGGACCAGAATAAAGAAGACGTTTCGACCAAGACTGGTCTTTGTCAAGCCTTTGTCGAGTCCGGCAGCCTGCCCCTTAGTAATCGCTAAGCTCGCGGATGCTGGGGGCAGCGCTACACCGGCGTCTCCAGCATCCCCTCCATGGCATCCATAGGACTCCATGGAGGATCATGCTGCCGGGTCACATGACTGGCAGTATCTCGCCTCTCGCAAGATCCTGATGGTCAGCGGAGAGATTGCGGAGGGAGACAGGGGACTTTCTTCCCCCAGTCTCCATCTGCTCGGGTGGCCAGAAGCAGCGGATCGGGCCGCAGTTCTCGTCGTGGGATGAGAGGTGAGTATCTGATTTTTGGGGGGATTGAGCTGCATGTTAGGTATAGGGAGCGCAAAGTACAGTAAACATGCACCACAAATCACTAATTAGCAAGCGCTATTTTTTTTTTTAACCCGTTATCGATTCGAAGGTGATGTGGGTGCAGCGCTATGACCTCCACTAAGCTAACGCTGATGCTAGTATTAGATTGAAGGAGGTGATAGAGCCCAATGTATGCATACACTGATCAGTCACAGCATTAAAACCGCCTACCTAATATCGTGTAGGCCGCTCTCATGCTGCCAAAACAGCTCTGATGCGTTGACACATGGACTCCACGAGACCTCTGAATGTGTCCTGTGGTACCTGGGACCAAGACATTGGCAGCAGATCCTTAAGTCCTGCTCGTTGTGAGGTGGGGCCTCCATTAAGGGGATTTGTTGTTCACGCACATCCCACAGAGGCTCAATCTGATTGAGATCAGGGGAATCTGGAGGCCAACGCCAAGAAATCTTTGTCATGTTCCTCAAACCATTCCTGAGTAGTTTTTGCCATGTGTCAATGTGCATTATCTTGCTGAATGAAGCGTCAGGGGACACAATGGCCATGAAGGGGTGTACGTGGTCTGCAGCAGTCTTTAGGTAGGTGGTGCGTGTCACGTGTGTCCTGACACCTTTCTATCACGGCCAGCATTTCGTTTTCCAGCAATTAGAGCTACAGTAGCTCTTCTGTGTTATCAGACCAAACGGGTCTGCCTTCACTACCCGCATGCATCAATGAGCCTTGGGGGCCCATGACATCATAGCAGCTCCAGCATTAAAGGTTATGTAGGTTTTCCAACCAACATACTGCAGTACGTTCTGTACCTTGATTTTTCCAGATCCTGTTGTTACTGTTTGACACAATTTACCTGACACAAGCAGATGAAAATTAATTTAAAATCTTGTAACTGATATGTTCGGGGGTCAAATTGAGCAGGAACTTGTGGGAACGCAGTTCCTCCACTATTTTCTAAGGAGGAACGGAGTTCCCTTTGAGCACACACTGCCAGGGGATGGTACCGGAGTGGCAACCGGCGTGAGGGGAATATGAGCCCAGAGTGCAGTAATTTGCATAGACAAACAGGTAGGTAGGGGTGGAGGAGGGTGAATATATATATATATAAATATATATAAACTGACCAGGTTGTATATTGAAGGATGGTGGGAATGGTAGTTGCTGATGCAGGAGCCAGAGGGTAATGTGGATCAACAGGAGCAGGTAACTGGATAGGAAGTCTGATCAGGATGTGGTAGCAGAGCAGCAGGACACAGCACGTCACTGTCTGATAGTATAAGCCAGGGCTCAAAATTTCCACTCGTCTGCTCACATTTGGCGAGTGGAAATTAAATGAGGGCGAGTAGAAATGCACATGCAGGCAGCACAGTAAATTATTTTGTGCTGTGTATTCCGGCGGTGCCAACATGAAGCTCTCCCTTCCCCAGGCTGCATGGTGGCATGCATCAGCTGTCTAACCTGACCCAGCTCCTCTCGATCACTGGGAGGGGGGTGGAGAGGAGCTTCCCTGCCTCCTCAAAGGCTGGGTATTGGTTAGGTGGAGCAACTGGTGGCGAGTAACTCTTATGGCCTGGTTAGTAGCTTGGGACTTGAAATTATGAGCCCTGGTATAAGCTGTAATGAAGCGGCAATGGTCAGTCTTGGTCATAGTCCTTTATTAAAAGTTTTAAAAGTGGATGTATCAGGTGCTTGGTGTTAACTGTTTGCTGGATGCTGCTGATTACTGAATGCAGGTTTCAGAGGAGGAGCAGCACAGGGTGTGTACCACCAGGGGGGTTCCAGGATGGTTGAAACTATGGGACATGACACACACACTGGGAAACTTTCATAAGTTTCCAATCACATGTTTCCTTATTAAGTCACCAGAAATGTATGATGTTTGTTACAATTAACATAAGAATTTCAAAAATTCCAGCCAGTCTTTATGTTGAAGCATTGATATCTAATTAGTAAGTGGAGTGGTGGGTTAAGGACGACATGTCAATGTTTGGTTGAGGAGCAGAAATCTTGGAGAGGTCCCACATTTTTTTTTTTACTAGACCCCTAGATATATTCTTTTGATAGACAAGGGAGGGTCCGACTCCAAACATAGGGTTAAAATCAATGATTAATGATGCCAACATAAACAGTCTAATCCGTCTAAAATTTGTAAAAAAAAAACCTGAGATTCGCACAGACGATCTTCTTAGAGATGCGAGGTGACTCAAAAAGTGGAGTTGGTCGACCCATACAATAGAATTCCTCAAAGGAGCAAAAATGGACCATCATGCTCTACCAATTTCATTCTGGTTTCTCGGCGAAACACTGCTTTGACAACATTAAAACCCATCATCTTGGTCATGAAGTCTACAGAAGATCCACAAGTGGTTTAGCAGATTTCAGTCTGGACATTTTGACTAGGGATGAGCCGAACACTCCCCGAGTTCGGTTCGAGCCCGAACTTCCCATTTGTTCGGGACCGAACCCGAACCCCCATGCAAGTCAATGGGGCTGAAAATTCGTTTTTTTAGAGTGCCCTCCAAGAGGGCATATATGCTAGATATTTGCCATAAAAGGTGTATGGGGGTCCGGGTAGTGCCCTGGGGGACAGGAAACAAGGACAAAAAGTTTTAAAAAAAATGTTTTTAAAGGGACAGTGAGTTTTCCATGAAATAAGGGTTAAAAATAAAAATGAAAAATTCGTGCCTAGGAGGTCCCCATAACCTGCCCGTGAAGTGGCGGATTTCTAGGATGTATAGAAATATGTAAAAACCAAAAAATGACATTTCAAATGACGGTAAATGCTTTTCCTTTAATCTATCCATAAACAACTGCTTGGGGCGGCAGTCTGTATGAAAAGAGGAGACATTTTCAGACACGCAGAGAAGGTTTACTGATTTTTTTGGCGGTGAAAAGCAGGAGAATGGAAACTTCTAGACCAAATAGCCGATTTGGAAAGTGAGATAAATGGGAGAATTTTTCTGGTTTGGCTATTTTGACCTAGAATTTTCCATTCTCCAGTCATTCTCCTGAGTTTCACCTTTCTCTGAATAACCCTGTCAGGGTTATTCAGCGAGCGGTGAAGAGCAGGAGAATGACTGGAGAATGGAAAATTCTAGGTCAAAATAGCCAAACCAGAAAAATTCTCCCATTTAGGCTAGGGTCAGACTAGCGAATTTTTAACGTGCGTTTAGGCGCACTTAATCACGGCCACATTAGCAGCAAATGACGGGCAATGACGGCCAATATACGAAGTACGGTCGCACGAAAGTCCGGCTGCGCAACGCAAGTGGAAAATGAACGCATTTTTTCGAGAACCGCTAGTACGGACGTACAGAGTGCACTGCGCCCGCTAGCGGCGTGTGTGCGTGATTTGGAGATGTCAGACCCTGCTCATGTCCGGCCAACATAACGTCCAGACACCCAAAGTTTCCTGGTTTTGATCCGTAAAAAATCACGCACAAAAATGTGCATCGTATGACCGTTTTCGCGCAATCCGTGAAAAAATACGGCAATGCGTTCGGATGCACTTTTTGACGGTCGCTGCGAAAAATGCGTTAGTCTGACCCTAGCCTTATCTCACTTTCCTAATCAGCTATTTGGTCCAGATTGTTCTCTTTTCCTGCCATTCTCCTGGTTTTCACCTTTCTCTGAACAACCCTGAGAGAGAGGTGAAAGCCAGGAGAACTGGCAAGAGAAGAAAACAATCTAGACCAAATAGCCGATTTGGAAAGTGAGATAAATGGGAGAATTTTTCTGGTTTGGCTATTTTGACCTACAGGGTTATTCAGAGAGCGTGAAAAGCAGGAGAATGACTGGAGAATGAAAAATTCTAGGTCAAAATAGCTGATTTGGAAAGTGAGATGAAAGGGAGAATTTTTCTGGTTTGGCTATTTTGACCTAGAATTTTTCATTCTCTAGCTATTCTCCAGTCATTCTCCTGCTTTTCACGCTCTCTGAATAACCCTGCTAGAATTTTCCATTCTCCAGTCATTCTCCTGAGTTTCACCTTTCTCTGAATAACCCTGTCAGGGTTATTCTCCAGTTATTCTCCTGCTTTTCACCGCTCTCTGAATAACCCTGTGAATGTTTAATCCCGAGGTGAAAAATAACATTGCTTTAGATTTTTTTCAAACACCAGTTAAATGCAGCATATTAGGATGTTTTAGGGAAATTAATTCTCAAATCTCAATCAGAAGCAGACACCACCCCACCCTCAGTATGGTGTACAATGTATCAAATTGATTACCAGACTAAAAACACCTGGTGTTATGCCCGTTTGTGAACAGAGGTCATTTAGAGTTGATAATCTTTCCACGTACACATTAGTTTTTAATTCAATATCTAATAAACCGTTGCTTATAATATTCTGCAGTAAAGAGTCTCTTTATTTCTAGATTTTTTAGTATTTTTTTAAGCATTTTCTATACTTTTTTCAAAATTTCTTTTTTTTTTCGAACCCGAACCGAACACGCCCAAAAAGTTCGAAATTCGCGAACTTTCGAACTGCCAAAGTTCTGGTCGAACTCCAAACCGTCCGAACCCGAACAGCTCATCCCTAATTTTGACATCTGTGATGAACCAAAAGAGGGAGACCCACACATCTATGGTTCAGACTTACAGGTCTATTCAAAGAAAGGTGATACTCAGGAGAACTTTTGGAGAAATGAATATTCTAGACCAATATAGCCAAATCTGAAAAATTCTCCCATTTATCTAACTTTCCAAATGGGCTATTTGGTATAGATTGTTCTCTTCTCCTGACAGTTCTCCTGGTTTTCTCCTTTGTCTGAATAACGCTGATGGTGGCCAAAGTAAAGGAATTTCTGGAACATCAAACCAGTCTCAAGAATCTTGTGGAAGAAATGACATCACAAAAACAAGCGTGCTGAGGAGTCTTCATGACGAGTTCGATTTCACCAAGATTTACGCCAACTGGGCTCCACGTTTGTTGAGCACAGAATAAAAAAACTGCTGGAGCTGAGAGGAGACACCTACGAGAGCCGTGAAGACATCATTCAAGCCAAAAGTAGTTGGCTTTGTTGACAAAAGGTGATTTTCAGGGGTGTTTTGAGAAGAGAAAACATTATAGGATCTAATCACTAAAAGGTGAAACTCTGGAGAACGTTTGGAAAAGTGAAAACTCTAGCAGGGTTATTCAAACAGCTCCGAATTG
This sequence comes from Leptobrachium leishanense, assembly GCA_009667805.1. Taxonomy (NCBI): domain Eukaryota; kingdom Metazoa; phylum Chordata; class Amphibia; order Anura; family Megophryidae; genus Leptobrachium; species Leptobrachium leishanense. Next base: position 27,428,911 of record CM019064.1, on the reverse strand, counting down.
GGGCCAAAAGGTAACCGAACGCTGAAATTCAGCGTACGGTTACCTTTCCTTGCCATTCGGCTATTCAGAGAGCAGGCAGTTCGCCAAATGTTGGCGAATTGCCTGTTCATACGGTGCCTGTTCATTGCCTGTTCGAGGGCATAGAAATCCCCATAGCTTCGGCTATTCAGAGTACAAAAACCAGCAGTGAAAAGTTGCCGAAATGCCCTGTCATTCGGTGGTTTCATTCGACAGGTTTATTCAGGAGAATCCCATAGGCTTCAATTTTAAAAATATTCCTGTTTTAATTCAATATCTAATAAATCGTTTATTATTTTATTCTGCAGTAAAATGTCTCCTTATTTATAGATTTTTTTAGGATCTTTTAGGCATTTTTTGGGATTTTGTTGCAAATTTTTTTTTCCGTTTTTTTTTTAAATCGTTTTTTCTTTTTTCTGTTACAGAGACCTTTTTATTATCATTCATTGGATCATACAGTCAGGTCCAGAAATATTGGGACATCGACACAATTCTAACATCTTTGGCTCTATACACCACCACTATACACCACCAGCGTCTGGTGATGTCTATGCGTTCCAGACTTCAGGCTGTGATTGACTGCAAAGGATTTGCAACCAAGTATTAAGAAGAGAAAGTTTGATTTATGATTATTATTCTGTCCCATTACCTTTGGTCCCTTAACAAGTGGGAGGCACATCTGCAAACTGCTGTAAGTCCTACACCGTTCACCTGAGTTGGATGTACATACCCTCAAATTAAAGCTGACAGTCTGCAGTTTGTTTCATTCCAACTCCATTGTGGTGGTGTATAGAGCCAAAGATGTTAGAATTGTGTCGATGTCCCAATATTTATGGACCTGACTTATGTAAATTCCAGACATTTTCACTCAGTAGTTTCTTTGCAAACAGCGTTTCACTTTTCAAACATTCAAGCGTACTGTTTTTTTTTGTTCACTCCATTCGTCTGTGGTGTCGGCTTTTTCCGGCAGCTGCTCTGCGCTGTGATAGGCTTCTGCTCGGGTTTCTCCGGCGTGTTCGGCGGGTTAATCCAGATGTTTTTGCGGGTTTCGGTGTTCGGTGTTGTAAAAACACAAAAGTTCAAATAAATAAATTTCTATTTATTTTACAATTATTTTTTTTCCAGTTTTAGAAAGAAAGACCCCCCCCCCCCGTGGTAGACACTTTTTCTCTATAAAGCTAAAATAAAAATTTGTAATAAAAAAATTGTAAAAAATAGGTGTAAAAAAAAAAGTCATTTGCATCCTGTCCTCATTCATGCAGAACCTGTTTTTTTTTCAATTTTCAAAAAATGTGTAATATTTCTTGGCTGCTCCAAAACAAAAATTTATAAATTATTTCCCTCAATTTTTGCAGTTTTGTTTGTGTGGGGGCACTCGATTTCTGTACCTACGGGCTCCGCACATGGATCGCTTTCCTCATAACGTTTCAACATCGCCAAGCAAATATTTAACTATGTTTTTAAACCAACCGATTTGTAATGAGAATGTGAATATATTGCCCTAAATGTTCGACCTTTTAGTCGCCCGAAGGTATATGTGTCGAACAACTCTACTGCTGGTTTACTTAACATATAATTATGTCTTTGTCCAACTCAGACATAAAACGCTTTGCCCGGAGCAAAATCTACCTGGTTTCAACTTAACTCTTCCTTCTACAAGCATTCTTTTTGCCAGAGTCGCAGGCTTCCAGCCAATCGCAGTACTTCTAAAAGTATAGAACTGAATAAGGTAACATGTTTCCATCATTTAAATCAACAGGGAATTTTTCTGGTCTTTACGTTTATCGGACGTTTAATGGCAGACACCAAAACCTGGCAGTGATCCTTGGTTCAGGAATCTTGATCAAATGATTGATGAGTTCGGTATAGATTCCAAGATACAACGGTATAAGAGCAATCCATATAATACAATATAAAATAAAAAATATATATTCGTTGTTTGTGGTAATATATATATATATTAACAGAGTTATTCAAAGAGAGGTGAAACCCAGGAGAATTGGCAGGAGAAGAGAACAATCTAGACCAAATAGCCGATTTGGAAAGTGAGATATATGGAAGAATTTTTCTGATTTGGCTATTTTGACCTAGAATTTTTACTTCTCCAGTCATTCTCTAAAGTTCCACCTCTCTCTGTATAACCCTGATGGCAATTAAGAAAATCCAGAACGGCAGAAGAGGTGGAGAACTAGCCAAAAATATTGGGCAGGAAGAAATTAAGTGAATGAATATGAATTTGACTCACTGCATCCAAAAGGACTAAATACTGTATGGACTTTGAACTCTGTCACTTCTTATGAATGCCATTCCCTATTTGAGAAACCAGTCTACTCCTCTCACCCCTCAGGTAATACTCTGACCTCTACCGGACCACCATTAAACTGGTCTCCAAACCATCAAAGCTGTCCTCTATTGTCCCCATATCCTATCCTTTGACACATGTAAGGAGAATGCCACTTTAAAGACCGTCCCCATCAAAAAGGAGAACTATATGACTAATCATACTCACCCCATTCTCTATCAAATATATCTGATTTATGTGTAGTGCTCACTCCCGGAGGAGCCGCTGAATTTAACCTCGGGTTAGTCTCACCGCACTAGGGAATAAATATACACCAGCACTGTTGTGGATTTTATAGATTATATACTTTACTGATCCCAATAAAGCGGCATATATAATGTGAATACGGTATATGAACGACAGGATTTCGTAATGCGAGAAAAACACGCGGCGGCAAAAAGGAAAGTTTAACCCCTTTGTTTCTGGAGTGTAAGTCCCAAAAAAGTAATGTCCCAAAAAGGTGTATGTGTGTGATTTAGGTACCCGGGTACTATATTCAACTGGCCAGTGAATGGATTGAGTAATTCTTCAACTAGTCACGTTGGGGCCCTGTAGATTTAAACAATACTGCAGCGTGCTTTGTTTAAACTTGGACTGTGGCCTGGAAGGCCTCTCACCCATCCGCTGGACAATCTGTTCCGCTGTCCAATCAAGGATCTCTCTCCGCTTGATTATACTGGAACTCTGTGCCACCGGATCCGCTTCTCCTGCTTGTCCGATTTCGGTAATGAGAATTACGGCCTACCGCCTACACTCCCAGTGGATCATCGCGGTCTCCTTACTCGGGGTCCAAACCGGAACGTTGTGTCTGCACAAAACCTCTCAGCGATGTGTGGATAGGTCTCTGATTCTCAGCACCCGCAAGGCAGCTCCTGCTCTCCGGCCTGGTCTCAATCTCTGGCAGTCTCACGTGCGTCTTCCACCTTTCGTCGCTCGGCTCACACTTGCTCTCCTTCGCTGGAGGCTGCGGATGTCCTTCGCTCTCTCCCACCCACTTCCTGTACCCGCCGCAAAGCATGATGGAAAACGTAGTCCCGTTGTGTCCAGTATACTTTACATTGTGCTTGTCTCTCTCTGGTGGCCAAACCCGAGCAATACATCAACAGAGTTTTTAAACAGCGCTACATAGGCAATTTCGGTTTTAGCCTCATCTATCTGCCATCAAGCACCTTGTGAGAGACCACCCCCTCCTCACACATAATAGGGTCCCCTTTGAGACCTATTCCTAGCATTCAGAAGATCTATATGGACATCTTCCCACCAAGATTTTTGAATCCCGTTTGAAGCTTGGAAGATCTCCGTCTATTCTACTGAAACTAAGCTTCTCACAGCCTCACTAAAACATTAACTTATAAACCCGCGGTGGCCGTAAATCGATATATCTGGTATTTGAATTTACCTCATATAGATAATAAGAAAAGTCATAAAGGGACCAGTAGCCACATGATGGGTGGTCTACAGAACGTTTTATATACTTAGGCACGCACCGGATTAGCAACCAATAATTCATGTCCTTCACACCACAAGACGTTAATCGCTTGGATACATTCAGCAAGCGAACATGATTATTCAGACCCCCACTTTCTGCTTAAGATCCATCCCTGCCCCATAAACCACATCAACATTCACTCCGTTGTAGTGTACCAACACCTCCATACATTTGTCCCTCAAAACAGAGACCACACATGTTTGGAGCGTCTTATTACTTCGAACACACACTGCTTGTATCTATTAGGACACGGACTCTGCAACCCTGTGTTTTTACAATTGAGCCTGCAAAAAGATTGTACAAACGCAGGCTCTGATTAGTGATATCGATCACACCCACTCGGTGTGATCGTACATGTATATCGGAATGAAACCGAAACTCATTGCAGCCATTCCCGCGTCATCAAAAACCACTCCCGCTCTGAGTGATTGGTTGCTACTAATCACGTGACCGGGACCTGAACTATTAGCATAAAGACTGTGAAAAACTAAACAGAAAGCTAGTTCGAGCAATTACAAGACGGACTTTGGTAAATAAATGGACTTATCATGGAAAGGGTTTTACAGCTGAAGAGGTCAGTATTGCACTGGCGAAACACGACCTGAAAAACCCTAGCTATACAATTTTAATTTATATGTTATGCCCAATAATCCCCCTTTGATTTTATCATCTGACTCCCTCATTCTTTGAACCCTCCCGGAACAAAGACCACTGCTTGGACCGAGTCCATCTCATCTAAGATAGACCCACGGCCGCGCAGTTCCACCACGGAGGAAAAAGGAAGGCAGTGAAAGAAGGGAAGTTTGGCCACCTTTATGGGCTAACAACGTGCAAATGATGAGCTAAGACATTTTCTAGCTCCAAACCACGTAAATGTGACCACGCTTATTTTGTTTTATCGCTAATATTATCAGAACGCGCTATTTGTCTGGCCTTTTTCCCGCTTATATCTTTGAGGTAACAAGGAGATTCCGGCATTAGAAGCGATCTCTCATGGGACAAGGAAAGAAATAATTATAGCACTCACGGTGCCAACGGCAAGCGGAGTTTGCAAATCTGTGCAGAAGAGGGAGAAAGACATACTCCAGTTTCAGTTCATCCACCGAACTGCTTTTTTTCTTACTGAGTTTGAGAACTTGACAAGCACCCCTTTATTTGAACTTAGTTTTAAGGGAAAAGGAAAACAAATATGTTCACATGATTTGTCTACCCACTCTATTCTTATACACAAACACTGTATTTGTTTAAACATCTGCATATGTAAAATAAAGTCAGGTGCCCAATAATTTCAGCAAGCAGCGCCAATAGGAGGTAAACCCCCGTTTTTTCCAAATAACCCTGATAGTGTCTGGCCAGCCAAAAAAAGTCACAACCTGCCGTACAAGTCTGTTATGATCTGGGGTGGCTTAAGTTGGTCAGGTCTGGGTTCAGCAACATTATGTGCCCAAAAAATTAGGTCATGAGTCTCCTGGAATGTACTGAATGAGGAGGTTTTTCCATCAATGGGTTTTTCTCCCCTGATGGCACAGAGGGCATATTCCAAGATGGCAATGCCAGGATTCATTGGGCTCAAATTGTGCAAGAGTGTTTCAGGGAGCATGAGACATCATTTTCACACATGGATTGGCCACCGCACAGTCCAGACCTTAACTCCATTTAGAATCTTTGGGATAATGTGCTGGAGAAGACTTTATGCAGCGCTGCGACTCTCTCATCATCAATACAAGATCTTGGCCACAAATTAATGCAACTCTGGACGCAAATAAATGCTGTGACATTGCATGAGCTTATTGAAACGACAACACAGTGAATGCGTGCCGGAATCACGGCAAAAGCCGGTCCAATGAAATATTTTATCATGCGGCCATTTGTTTGGCCCAAACAATGTATAAAACCGTGGGCATACACGTGCACCTTATACGATGTTATTAAAAACAAGAAAAGAAAAAGCTAAAAGCAAAATCTCAGGGTTGATTATAGGAAATTTGTGTATGGATTGAAACGCTCCCCTGGACTATTTTGGTGGTACAAAGATTTTCTTCTATCGAATCCTGGTGTTGCTTGTCTATAATTTTCTCCTTTCAAAGTGCTATGGTCTGTAGCAGTCATAGTTCTCAATAGGTCAAAGGTTGTCCTACCTACACTTGACCTATCTCAGTTGGGAATCTGTTCAGCCGTGACTAATTTTTTTCACTTCTTTGTTGGCAGATTTCATTATAAACCATTGGATCATGCCACTAGAAAAAGTATCTTCTGACATCTGAGTTGGTTCAACCTCTATAAAACTGTCAATTGGGTTGATCTTGCCAAGACTGGAGAAGAGTTGCCGCACTGTTTTTTTTGTTTGTTTTCTTGATAAATGTATGCTCTGCTTTGTTAAACCCATGCTCTCATATGGCTGCCCCTCTCCCTCATCATGTCGTAAAACTACTTTCCCTATACAGACCACAAGCTCTGATTCTGCGACCTCTTTCTTCAACAGCCCTGCAACCAGCTCACATCACCCTCTGCCACAGCGCTTGCTTCTGGACTCTGCTGTCCCACCTGCCCACCCAATGCTGGTCTGAAATTTGTAGCTTACTTTCCAGCTGCTTCCACTTTGCAAATCACCCTAATTAACCCAAGGTTTCTAGCCCTTCCTATGATATGTTAATCTGTATATTTGTGTTTTGTTTTTAATAGTTTGCATTTTATTACTTTGTATTTTTTTTTGTAAATAAATGTTTTTATTTTGATTTTGGCACAGTAAACAAAGATATACGAAAGTTGTACACGTATCAAAGTCATCAGCTCACAGGCTGGGCAGTGTCATCATCATAAAACAACATGTATCTTTTACATTCCAGTTAATTATCAGACCTTGAAGTCTAAGTATCAGCATCAAATCAGAATAACGTTGTTGGAATCACGTGGAAGGGGTTGTTTAAACTAAGACCAAAAAAGGGGGGTTCGGGAGGGGGAAAGATGGCCTGGGAATGGGGGCAAACCCCTACTGGGCACAGAAACCGTAAAACAGTGCATTTACTATATATCAAGGGTTGAGACTAGAGGGTCTTAAGAATGAATGTGGTCAGTTACATCATCACAGTGGCTCAATTATAGTAACAAGGCACGAAATTCCGCTCCTCCCGATTGGAGAATCCAAGTACTCCAGATCTGAGTGTATTGGGCCGTCATACCGTTCATTGAATAGTACAGTTGTTCGACTCTATGGAGCTCTTCCATTTTAGAGAGACAAAGGTGCATGGGAGGTCTCACCCTTTGCTTCCAAAATAGGGGTATTAGACATTTGGCAATATTCAGAATGCGGATACACACCGATTTTTTTGTAACCTGAAGTAGCGTAGTGTACATGATGTAATAGCATGGTGGCTGGTCGGAAGTCGGGGGTTCTATGAACAGTTGAGTGATTTTATGTATCTTTTCCCAATAAAGGCGAATTACTGGGCAACACCACCATATGTGGAGTGCTGATCCCGGGCTTTCACCACAGCGCCAACACTCGTCCGACATATCAGGAAACGCGTGACTAAGCTGTTCAGGGGTCTTATACCACAGGGACAGTAACTTATATGCCGTCTCCTGCGTCTTCGATGAGACCGAGCAGTGGTGTGTAAGGTCGCAGATTTTCCCCCATTGGGAGTCTGACAGAGTAGTTTCTAACATCATCTCCCAACTGCCCATAAACCTTGGCGGGGGAGTTCTGTTTGAGCGCTGGAGAAGTTCAGATAAATAGGACACACCATCTGACATTAGGTCAGCTGTCATGCATTGTTTTTCAAATTCTGTTAGAGGGCGGGTCAGTTTCGCTCGTTGGGGTATGGATCTGATAAAGCTAGCAATCTGCTGATATCGGTAAAATCGTAGGAAAGTCACTGCCCTATCGCCCAGTATGTCATTAAGCGAGGCAAGTTGTTGGTCTCGAAATACATCATGAATGCGTGGTGTTTGTGTTTGCAGCAAGCCTGTGAATATCGACGGGGTGTAGGACGTGGGTGTGGAGGCTTGGCACAACAACGGCGTAAGCGGCGATGGGTCGGAGGACAGGTCCAAAAGACACATTACTCGATGCCAGATACGTAGTGTAGCTGAAGTGTAAGTTAGATCACGTACACAGTGTAGTCCTTGCAGTTTAGGCAGCCAAGGGAGGACAGTGAGGGGAATCCCGGCTTCGTCTTGTTCAACCACCCCCCACGCTTTGAGTTTGTGGGGTTTTGCCCATTCCAGAATACGCTGAAGGTGGCAAGCCGTATGGTACATCGCGAAATCTGGGATGGCAAGCCCCCCCCATGTTTTGGGTAGGGTAAGGACGGAAAATTTTAGTCTCGGTCGGGATCCCCTCCATACATAATTCGAGATCTGTGTCTGCAGGTCCCGAAAAAATGTTGCGGGAGGTCAATGGGAATCATCTGAAAGAGGTAAAGGATACGAGGGAGTACATTCATTTTGATTGCCTGGACGCGACCCAGCCAGGAAATGTGCGGATAATTCCAGGCCTTCAGATCCGTAGAGATAGTCGCGAGCATGGACGCAAAGTTGTCTCTGAACATTAAAGTATGGTCAGAGGTCAACCAGATTCCCAGGTATTTAATCCTGTCCTCGGCCCATTGGATCGAGAAGTTTGGCCGTATGGATTGAGCCGTCGACCGTGGCATGGACACATTTAACGGGAAGGACTTGGCAAAATAAATTTTCAAGTTGGAGAGGGTACCGTATACTTCAAAAGCTTTCAATAAGTTGGGCAAGGTCGTTTCTGGATGAGTCACGAAAAAAAGGAGATCATCCGCGAAAGCAGCTACCCTGTGCTCCGTCCGAACAGTCCGGATCCCTCTGATGTCCGGGCTAGCCCCGACCGAGGACAGGAAGGGCTCTAATGCCAATACAAACAACAATGGGGAGAGCGGGCATCCCTGCCTAGTACCATTCCTTATCTTAAAGGGTTCCGTATAGATCCCATTCACGCAAACCCGTGCAGTCGGATCTGAATATAAAGCCCGGATCCAGGTGCATAGATTAGGACCTAGTCCAACCTGAGAAAGAGTGGCAAACAAGAATTCCCAGTTTACTCTGTCAAAGGCCTTCTCTGCGTCCATAGAGAGGAGGAGAAGGCCTTCTCGTTTCCTCGCTGCCCTATGCATGATCGTCAGTGCCCGTATGGTGTTGTCCCGCGCCTCCCGCCCTGCCACAAATCCCACTTGGTCTTGGTGTATCAAACCCGGGACATAAGGTGTAAGTCGCGTGGCCAGAATCTTTGCATACAGTTTGAGATCGCAATTTAATAGGGAGATGGGACGGTAGCTGTCGCACCGCTCAGCATCTTTACCTTCCTTAGGAATTAAAGATATGTTAGCCGCCTGAGTTTGGGACGGAATGGTGTGGCCTTCCAGGATGGCATTAAAAGCCACCAGAAATCTGGGGTAAAGAATTTCCGCAAATCGTTTATAATATTGCAGGGGAAGGCCATCTGGGCCAGGGCACTTGCCCGTTTTAGAAGATTTTACCGCGTCACTCAATTCTTCTATAGTTAAGGGTGCGTCTAACAGTTGGGCAGTTTCAGGTGTCAGGCGTCGTGTGACGTGTTGGGAGAGATAGGCATGAATCTTTTGCGAATGGAGCTTGCGTCCTGCGTCTGTCGCCGGAGTGGGCAGGTCGTATAGAGCCGCGAAGTAGGAACGAATTGTAGGGAGAATGCGGTTCGGTGGGTGCTGTGTTTTGCCATGTGTGTCCCTGATTTTGGCGATGTAAGTGGTCAAGCGGCGGGCGCATAGCATACGAGCCAGCAGTCTCCCACTCTTGTCTCCATGAGCAAAGAAAAATGTCTTGGAACGTAAACAGTGTCGGTGATACATGGAATTAAGAAGGGTGGCCAGTTTCCGTCGTAGGGTTGTCAGGTCGGTTAACTGGGCAGGGTCTAGGGATTCCTTATGTAAGGTCTCCAGGTGGTGAATGCGAGGTAAGAGATCAATTGTAGTCGCCTCCCTGTGTTTTTTTTGCTCTGTCGCCTTACGGATATAAAACCCACATATGACACATTTATGTGCTTTCCAGATGGACAGTGGAGACACATCTGGCGTGTCATTGTCCTGAAAATATAGGGCTAGGGTCTGCTCACAGTCGTTTGAAGTCGGCGGATCAGTCAGGAGGAACTCATTAAGTCGCCAGGCTGGGACGGTAGGGCGATGCAGAGGGGAAAGAAGACGCATTGAGACCGGGGCATGGTCAGACCATGTCAAAGATCCAATCCGGACCGATTGTAAATCAGGTAAATAATAGTGCGGTATAAAGAAATAATCCAGTCGGGAATAGATCTGCGCAGGGTGTGAAAAGTATGTGTAGTCTTTGTCCTCCGTGTGCATTGCCCTCTAACAGTCTACTAATCTGTGCGTATGCAATAATTTGGAGATAGAGCGAGTGACATGTGGGGGGACAGCTGAGTGTCCCGAGGACGTGTCAAGGCGGGGATCCAGTGGTACATTCAAGTGGCCCCCCTAAAACCAGACAGCCCTCTGAGAACTCAGTGATGAGAGGAAGCAATTAGTTCATGAATCTATGTTGTCCCTTGTTTGGTGCGTAGAAGTTTACAAAAGTATATTTGCGTCCTGCTATTTCTCCCGTTACCATTACATATCGGCCATCTTTATCGCATAGAGTTGCTTGTTGGACAAAGGGGACAGATTTGTGAAATAAGATCGCCACGCCCTTAGATTTGGCCACCTCATTGTTACTAAAAAAGCCTATTGGGAACCAGGAGTTTGTGAGTCTCGGGGCCGCCCCTTCTCTAAAGTGTGATTCTTGGATAAACACCACTGAGGCACGTGCTTTCTGGAAATCACGTAGAGCACCCGAACATTTCTCAGGTATGTTTAGGCCACTGGCATTTATGGACATTAACGTAAGAGGTTCCTGACGCATGGCCATTATCTAGGGATAATGATGGAACTCTCTAGGCCAACCCCCACTCCTACAGGAAGGGGTAAGGAAGGGAACCGGGGATCTAAGGGAATGGGTAGTAGGTGGTAACTATGTACACTCGGAGAGGCAGGGCCGATGGGGGGCAGGAAGAACCCAACAGACCAACCAGTGGTCCGAGTATCCTGTCCACTTCACGTGTCAACCAACCTCGGTGGGGAAAACGTGACCTAGCGTTCGCGGGAACTAAAATCTATTTATGCATTGGGGCCTCCACAGACCCCCCAAGTAACACTGACTATCAATACAATAATACATTGAACGTTGTGTAAGAGAAATAGAAAAGAATAAGATTATTTCCAACCAGCAGGACCCATCTCGTCCGAGAGTCCAAGGGAAGGCGCATCGAGCGGTCCTTGAGCTTGGGCCCCATCTTCGGAGGGGGGGAGAGAGAGAAAAGGTCCATGGTCGAGACAGTTCGGATAAGATTATAGTCCAGAGTCCACTCCCCCCCTGCAAAGAAAAGAAAAGAGAAAAATAATAAGCATAGCAAAGTCAAACCTTTACACGATTGACTACTGGCGACAGGTGTCGCGGAGTTATTTTGAGTAAGAAGGTCAGGAATACTGGGACCACAGGCCTTGGAGAAGGTGTCTTTCCGGGCCAAATCCGGGCGCTGGCCGGAGCGTGTAATAGAAAGGCGCGATAAGAGAAAACTTTGTATTTCTGTAACAACTGTGACCACTCAATGTTCTTGAACCCAGGACATACTTGAAAACAAGAGAAATCTCAATGTATCCTTCCTGGTAAAATCCTTTGCAAATAAATAAATCAATAAATAAAACATAGGGGTTTGATTTCCCGAAAGGACTTCTCATGGACACAGGAGCAGAACTAGACACAACTTTTGAGATGGGCTCTACCAACTTTGGCCAAGAGATGGTATTCAATTCCCAGGACCAGTGACAGGAGGAGCGGGTGGCCGATTGCATGTTGCGCTCATCCCACTCACTCTCCACGGAACATTGCCACACAGGGTCTGTCCTGCTGCTCAGGTGACACCTGACAGACTCCGCACAGCAATGTACTGGAGCTAGTGAGAGTGACAGGTGAAGTCTGAATACATGCTCTGCTAGTCACTGAGAACCATTGGCAAAAACACACCACAGGACCAGACATCAACTCATACACATACAGTACATAGCTATACACACATAGATACATTCAATTTAGGGTAGTCACTGGAGGCAACTAGACTATTCCCAGACTTTATATTTGGCTTCAGGGCCCCCAATGAGGGGCTAAATTACATTCTCCACGCTAAAACGGGGGGCGCTAGGGAGGAAAAACTGCACCTGCAGTTTTCCCCCTAGCGCCCCCGTTTTAGCGTGGAATTACAATGCAGGCGCTAAAAAAGCTGCCTGCATTGTTACCGGGCGCAAAGCCCCAGGATGCTCGTGGCAGCACTGAGCGCTGCCGCGAGCATCCACTCGATGGAGTCCATAGGACTCCATTGAGCCAGACGACATCGGTCACATGACCTGATGGATCTTGCCTCGCGAGATCCGGCCAGTCGGCGTAGGGATATGCAGGGGGAGACTGAGGAACTGTTTACCCCAGTCTCTCCCTGCTCCCGCCAGACGGAGGAGGCGGTTGGAGTAGAGATGTGCATTCATTTCGGAAAAATTCGGAATTTGGAACGAAATTTGGTAATTCGTATTTCAGAAGTACTTCAGAATAACGAATCAATACGAATTCGAAACGAAACGGCATATAACAAATTTTATTTTTTTTACACTGTGTCAACATCATAAAAGAAAAAATTGAATAGTTGACATCAACTATCGAATTTTAAATGAACTATCAAATGGATATCAACTATCGAATTTGAAATCGATTCTAAATTTCAAATCAATCTGAAACGAAACGAAATATTAAACGAAATTAGTTACGAAATTCCGAAAACAAAATTATTTAAAAACATAACGAAACAAGTTTTTCAGCCATGCACATCCCTAGGTTGGAGCCGCGGTCCTCACCACGGGACAGGAGGTGAGTATACGATTGGTTTTTTTTGTGTTTTTTTATGGTGTTAATGGATTCTGCAGAAACGGAATCCGCTAACACCAAGTCCTGGCTGTGGTTAACTTTTTGCTAACCACAGCCGGACGTTAATCAGCGCTAGTAGATTGTAATACTAACGCTGATTAACACTTTGCGCTCCCCATGTTAAGCATAGAGAGCGCAAAGTACAGTAACCTCGCGCTGAAAAGCACAAGGTACCAAACGCAAATGGGTTACTGAATCTGTTAGCGTTTGGATTGTAATATGCAGCAGCCATTGAGGCTAACGTTAATACTCACGCAGGTGAGCATTACCGTTAGCACCAAGATTGTAATGTTGCCCGAAGCCTGGTAGCTCAGGGGGAGCACATGACCCATTTTTATGTCCTCGTCCACCAATGCATGGACATGGACCAGTTGGTGACATTGTATCTGCTTCATAATTTTTTTCCTCGAAGCTCAGAGAAAAGCGGAACTCTGTATACTATTTGTGCGACTTTGTATACTATTTGAGCGACTTTGTATACTATTTGAGTGACTCTACTATTTGAGTGACTGTATACTATTTGAGTGATTCTGTATACTATTTGAGTGACTTTGTATACTATTTGAGTGACTTTCTATACTATTTGAGTGACTACTATTTGAGCGACTCTGTATACTATTTGAGTGACTGTATACTATTTGAGTGACTCTGTATACTATTTGAGTGACTCTGTATACTATTTGAGCGACTGTGTATACTATTTGAGTGACTGTATACTATTTGAGTGACTGTATACTATTTGAGTGACTCTGTATACTATTTGAGTGACTGTATACTATTTGAGTGACTCTGTATACTATTTGAGTGACTGTATACTATTTGAGTGACTCTGTATACTATTTGAGTGACTGTATACTATTTGAGTGACTGTATACTATTTGAGTGACTCTGTATACTATTTGAGTGACTGTATACTATTTGAGTGACTGTATACTATTTGAGTGACTCTGTATACTATTTGAGTGACTGTATACTATTTGAGTGACTCTGTATACTATTTGAGTGACTGTATACTATTTGAGTGACTGTATACTATTTGAGTGACTCTGTATACTATTTGAGTGACTGTATACTATTTGAGTGACTGTATACTATTTGAGTGACTCTGTATACTATTTGAGTGACTGTATACTATTTGAGTGACTCTGTATACTATTTGAGTGACTCTGTATTAGGCTTGTGCACCGATTTTTTTTTCGGTTCGATTCGGTTTGATTTTTCGGATTTTTAAACTTTTCGATTCGGCTCGTTTCGACCGATTTCGGTTTCGATTAGATTCGGTTCGGCCCGTTTTTCGGGTAAATTTTTTTTTCGGAATTTCGACCATTTTTCGTATTTTCGTGTCACTGTGCTCGGTTTTTATATCGACTTTTCGTATTTTCGGAAATTTTCGTTTTTCGGAATTGCACATTTTCGGAATATCGACCATTTTTCGTATTTTTCGTGTCATTTTGCCCGTTTTTTGTATCGACTTTTCGTTTTTTCGGAAAATTTTCGTTTTTACAAAATTTTCGTTTTTCGGAAAATCTGTTCTCCTCGTTTGACACATTTCAAGTCCATTCGAAAAATCCGAAAATATTTCGTTTCGGCTCGGAAAACATTTCGGATCTGAAATTTTCGGATCTAAAATTTTTCGGAAATTCGGCCGCATCCGAAAACACGAATCGGGAAATTTCGTGAAAATTCCGAAATTCCGAAACCCGAAACACACATATCCCTACTCTGTATACTATTTGAGTGACTATATACTATTTGAGTGACTCTGTATACTATTTGAGCGACTCTGTATACTATTTGAGCGACTCTATATACTATTTGAGTGACTGTATACTATTTGAGTGACTGTATACTATTTGAGTGACTGTATACTATTTGAGTGACTCTGTATACTATTTGAGTGACTATACTATTTGAGTGACTCTACTATTTGAGTGACTCTGTATATTATTTGAGCGACTCTGTATACTATTTGAGTGACTGTATACTATTTGAGCGACTCTGTATACTATTTGAGTGTCTCAGTATTCTATATGAGTGACTCTGTATACTATTTGGGTGTCTCAGTATACTATTTGAGTGACTCTGTATACTATTTGAGTGACTCTGTACACTATTTGAGTGACTATGTACACTATTTGAGCGACTTTGTATACTATTTGAGCGACTTTGTATACTATTTGATTGACTCTGTATACTATTTGAGCGACTTTGTATACTATTTGAGTAACTCTACTATTTGAGCGACTTTGTATACTATTTGAGCGACTCTGTATACTATTTGAGCGACTTTGTATACTATTTGAGCGACTTTGTATACTATTTGAGTGACTCTACTATTTGAGCGACTTTGTATACTATTTGAGCGACTCTGTATACTATTTGAGCGACTTTGTATACTATTTGAGTGACTCTGTATACTATTTGAGCGACTTTGTATACTATTTGAGTAACTCTACTATTTGAGCGACTTTGTATACTATTTGAGCGACTCTGTATACTATTTGAGCGACTTTGTATACTATTTGAGTGACTCTACTATTTGAGCGACTTTCTATACTATTTGAGCGACTCTGTATACTATTTGAGAGGAGGACGAATGAGTGGAAATGACCCCATATTCAGCTGGGTAAGGTTTTGAGCATTTTAGTTCTGGAGGGGCACAGATCACAGTATTATTGCATCATATTTATATAAATAAAGATAGATTTTTCCGCTGATCCCATCTACCCATTTATAATTCTTGCACAGCTACAGTTAAGCTATGTCGATGCTTGTTGATAGAATGTGTTCATTATCTCCATATGTCATTAATGGCAACCCTGAATGATGTTTCCCAGACTTAACAGTCCCCCGGGCTGCCAAAAAAAGCAATTACACCCAACCAAAACAGCAGGATTCCATTCTGATTCTATTTTTTTCTTCCTTCCCCTCTATGATATTTAAAACGATAAATTAAGCTTCCATTGTTTACTATTCTCTTTACACTGTTTGCAGTTGTTCTTACTAATAAAGTTGCCCTTTCACCCAGAAAAGAAACCTATAACCCCCTGCAAAAGAGAGTAAACAACTGTCAATAAAAGCTGATAATAACATCCAAAGAGCTCAGTGTCGTTTTTATAATGCATTTTTACTTTCAGTTCCTGTATCCTGTAGGCTTGTGCACCGATTTTTTTTTCAGTTCGATTTGATTAGCTTTTTCGGATTTTTAAACTTTTCGATTCGGCTCGTTTCGACCGATTTCTGTTTCGATTCGGTTCGGCTCGACTCGTTTTTCGTGTACATTTTGTTTTCGGAATTTCGACCATTTTTCGTATTTTCGTGTCACTTAGCTCGTTTTTTGTATCGACTTTTCGTATTTTCGGAAATTTTCGTTTTTTCGGAACGTCTGTTCTCCTCGTTTCAAAGCAATAAATTTCGATTTGACACATTTCAAGTACATTCGAAAACTCCGAAAATATTTCGTTTCGGCTCGGAAAACTTTTTGGATCTGCCATTTTCGGATCTAAAAATTTTCGGAAAATCGGCCGCATCCGAAAACACGAATCGGGAAATTTCGTGAAAATTCCGAAATTCCGAAACCCGAAACGCACATCCCTAGTATCCTGTATTGAAAGTAGAATATCATCCGAGATGCACCTCAGGCGCGTTGGCGCGTTCAGTTCCTCAGCCACTGCAAGTGCTAAGGCTAGGGTCAGACTAACGCATTTTTCACGTTGTCCGTGAAAATGTGCGTTCGAAGAATGGACGTATTTTTTCACGGAATACGCAATAGCGGTCATACGATGCGCATTTGCGTTCGTGATTTTGTACGGATCATCAATAAAACACTTCTTGCATCTGGACGTTATGTTGGCCGGACATTAGCAGCGTCTGACGTCTCCTAATCACGCACACACGCCTCTAGCGGACGCAGCGCACTCTGTACGTCAGTACTAGTGGTTTAACGTTCTCGAAAAAATGCGTTCATTTTCCACTTGCGTTGCGCAGCCGGACTTTTGTGCGACCGTACTTCGTATATTGGCCGTCATTGCCCGGCATCTGCTGCTAGTGCGGCCGTGATTAAGTGCTTAAGTGCGCCTGCACGCGCGTTCGCACTGCCTCAGTCTGACCCTAGCCTCAGTTAGCAACTTGGCACTGAACGCTGTGCTGCAGCGCTCAGCACTGCTAACTTAGCACTTGCAGCCAAATCAAGAGGTGCTGCAGAGTAGCTGAGTGTGAGGTGGGAAAGTTGGCCGCCTCCACGCAGCGTAGAATCCAATAAGGAAATGTTCAGTTTGAAGTTTTGGAGGACCAAAAACAGCAAATATTTATTGGAACCTGGTAAACATTAACACTAAAGTGGGACTAAAATGGAGAGCAGAGGATATTGCAGAAAGAGCAGCTTTCATTAAGCGATCCTCTGCCCTTTCGCTTCCATATTCACAGCCAAAGCGTTCAGTGAGACTGCTGCAGCAAACTGAACTGTTGCAATGGAGCAACTCAGCAGCTGCTGAGGAACTGAACAGGCTTCAGGGCTTTTAAAGAGAATGGACCAGAGACGAAATGGAGACTCAAGGGGCCAAATTACATACTTGGTGCTAACGTTAGCGCTCACCTGCGTGAGCGTTAACGTTAGCCCAAGTATTTTCCGTATATTACAATCCAAACGCTAATGGGTTAAGTAACCCGTTAGCGTTTGATATCTTGCGCTTTTCAGCGTGAGGTCACTGTACTTTGCGCTCCCTATACTTAACATGGGGAGTGCAAAGTGTTAATCAGCGTTAGGATTACAAAGTCCTAACGCTGATTAACGTCCGGCTGCAGTTAACAAAAAGTTAACCAGAGCCTGGACTTGGTGTTAATGGATTCCGTTAAAACCAGCCAAAAAAATTAAAATCGTATACTCACCTCCTGTCCTGCGGTGAGGACCGCGGCTCTGTCCGCCTCCTCAGTCCAGCGGGAGCAGGGAAAGACTGGGGGAAAAAGTTCCACAGTCTCCCCCTGCATATCACTACGCTGACCAGCCAGATCTCGCGAGGTGAGATCCGGCAGGTCATGTGACCGCCGGCATCTAGCTCAATGGAGTCCTATGGACTCCATTGAGAGGATGCTCGTGGCGGCGCTCAGCGCTGCCGCATGCATCCCGGGGCGTAGCGTGCGGTAACAATGCAGGCAGCTTTTTAGCGCCTGCATTGTAATCTAGCGGTAAAATGGGCACACTAGGGGGAAAAGCGGGTACAGTTTTTCCTCCCTAGCACCCCCGTTTTACCACTAGGAATGTAATTTGGCCCAAGGAATTTGACGAAAAATGGTCAGGGTCGAGGGAATAGGGCAGACCGGCAATCAATTGTACCTAACAGGACTCAAACTTTGTTCTGGGGCCCAATGTGGACTGCTGAGGCCCCAGAGGTAAGGACTGTCAGGCGATGCCTTGTGTTTCCTCAACCGCTGCAAGTGCTAAGTTAGCAACTTGGCACTGAAAGCTGTGCTGCATCTCAGCACTCAGCACCTCTAACTTAACACTTGCAGCTAACAGGGTTATTCAGAGAGAGACAATCTGGCACCGAAATGTAACCGGACACTTTCGGGGCCTTTCGACTATACAGAGAGCAGGCAATATGCCAAATCTTGGCCAATTGCCTGCACGTGCGGTGCCTGTTCGACAGCAGTGAAATCCCCCATAGAGAAGCAATGGTTCGTCAATTCAGAGACATCGAACAGCTGAGGAATGTCTGTGACGTGCCCTGCTGTTCGGTGGTTTCATTCGGCAGATTTATTCAGGCGATTCCCATAGGCTTCAATGTTAAAAATATTCCCGTTTTAATTCAATATGTGTCACTGGGTGCATCCATTGTGTGATATTTTCCTCTATATGTGTCACTGGGTGCATCCATTGTGTGATATTTTCCTCTATATGCGGCACTGGGTGCATCCATTGTGTGATATTTTCCTCTATATGTGTCACTGGGTGCATCCATTGTGTGATATTTCCCTCTATATGTGCCACTGGGCGAATCCATTGTGTGATATTTTCCTCAATATGTGTCACTGGCTGCATCCATTGTGTGATATTTTCTTCTACATGTGTCACTGGGTGCATCCATTGTGTGATATTTTCCTCTATATGTGTCACTGGGTGCATCCATTGTGTGATATTTCCCTCTATATGTGTCATTGGGTGCATCCATTGTGTGATATTTCCCTCTATATGTGTCATTGGGTGCATCCATTGTGTGATATTTTCCTCTATATGTGTCACTGGGCGCATCCATTGTGTGATATTTCCCTCTATATGTGTCACTGGGTGCATCCATTGTGTGATATTTTCCTCTATATGTGTCACTGGGTGCATCCATTGTGTGATATTTTCTTCTACGTGTGTCACTGGGTGCATCCATTGTGTGATATTTTCCTCTATATGTGTCACTGGGTGCATCCATTGTGTGATATTTTCCTCTATATGTGTCACTGGGTGCATCCATTGTGTGATATTTTCTTCTACGTGTGTCACTGGGTGCATCCATTGTGTGATATTTTCTTCTACGTGTGTCACTGGGTGCATCCATTGTGTGATATTTTCCTCTATATGTGTCACTGGGCGCATCCATTGTGTGACATTTTCCTCTGTGTCACTGGGTGCATCCATTGTGTGATATTTTCCTCTATATGTGTCACTGGGTGCATCCATTTTGTGATATTTTCCTCTATATGTGTCACTGGGCGCATCCATTGTGTGATATTTCCCTCTATATGTGTCACTGGGTGCATCCATTGTGTGATATTTTCCTCTATATGTGTCACTGGGTGCATCCATTGTGTGATATTTTCCTCTATATGTGTCACTGGGTGCATCTATTGTGTGATATTTTGTGTTGTAAACTGCCCTCCCCAGTATCTTTCCATCAGTGCTCCTCACTGTGTGGTAATGACCATGGAATGGAGTGAATGGGTCAGATCTCCAAAACTCCAACTCACAAGGATGACATTGTTTGGGACGTATACAAAAGGCATCACCAGGGGTAGATTAAAGTGTTTCTGTTTGTTTAAACCCACTATGAGATCTCATTCCGCTGCCACCTCTTATCTCAGATAGCCTAGACACCACAATAGGTGCCCTGCAGCCTTGACTAAACATTCCCTGCTAAACCCCATTGCCTCTTCACTATTGTTGTATCCTAAAGCACAGCTGTAAGGTGAGACTCGTGCTCAGATTTTGGTAAATGAATGTTGCATCAGGTGAAAAATCCACAAAATGGAAACAGGAGATGGTAACCTAACATCATTTTTTCCTTTTTACATACAACTAAATCAAACAAAGAAATAAAAACAGCCGCGTGTGTTTTATATTGTGTTTTGTTTGATATTTAGTTACAGCTTATTTCAGGGGTAGTGTCCCTTTAAGACATCATGGACGCTCAAAGAGCACATGGTTATGCTCCAGCCCATTTTGGATAAACAGAAATTTTTTAACATCTGCCAAATCAAGCCTGCTGCTTCTTGTGTTGTCTGCTCCCGAGGTCATTTGCGGAGTTATAGCCCAACTCCTACGCATCCCGTAATGAGCAGATATGTGGCTCTGTCACATGTGAGTGGTCAGTTGTGAACATTGATTTCACACGGTCGAATTATGCACAGGGTGGTGGCTTGTAAGTCACTCACTGATGACCGGTCGTACGCAATGAGATAAATGAACACAACACAATAAACACACAAATACCGTACTGTGGAATGATATATATTTATTATCGGCCGCAGCTATAAAAAACCCCACCAAATGTAAAATAACATATAACAATAAAAATAATAGACAGTGCTGACAGGAAACTCCACACTTACACCGTACCTCACCTAAACCAAGCCAACTAACCTCCGCCCCCATCTCCCACACATCTAATCCACCAAATACCACCTTAAATCAAGGACCCCTACCTCAGCACTGACTACCAGCACCCGCTGTGACAAAGGGGAAAAATTAAAAAACCTAAAACCCTACCCAAAACCCCCATATAAACCAAAAATAGAGGGAGGGAGGGTGGGGGCTTTCCTGTGCGAGTTTACTTCAGAAGAAAAAAGGCGCGCAGAGCCACAGAACACGCACCTCTTATACCCTCCTGGAAACCCCGCCCCTACAATTCCCGCTCTAACTCCTACACGCGCTAAGCCCCCGCTCACCTATATATCCTCCTTGCGTCCTGGCATCAGGGACAACTTAAGGGCCCTACGCCTGAGTTGCTTCAGGCCTTCATTACTCCCTTTTTTTTCTCTAGGAGAGAAAGATGCTCCATTAACTGGAAAAATCAACAATCGTGTAGGCAGATGGGATGCCTGAATATATATATATATATATATATATATATATATATATATTATATATATAAAAACCTGGAATCCCCGCACTCCAAGTGTAGATTCATATAGGTGCTCCGGTGCTGGAATCAAGCCGATGCATAGATAGAGATTCAAGAGAGAGACCGCATCACGGAGTCTAAGCCAAAACGATTTAATATTGTAGAAAATCTTCAACGTTTCAGTCCAACATGGACTTTCTTCAGGAATACAAAAAACACCCATATAGAGATACATTTTATAATGAAGTAAGAACATATACACACCTGTGAACACTGATGAACACGCCGCTCTGCGCACGCCGCCGGAAACCGGAAGTCCAGTGCCCGGCGGTCAGAGAACCGCAACCATGGCAACAGGACGCCGGCTCCGGACGTGAACGCAGAGCAGCGTAAGACCAGCGCGATATGGTAAACTGATAAACAAAACACTCTAACCCAAACTATCACAGAAGCAAAAATTAAGAGAAAGAAACAGAATAAATAAAGAATAATAAACATAATAAATGAACAACAAAGACAAAAAAATAAATATTATTGTCATGCAGCTAAGAAATAGATGCACATAGAAAACAAAGCAAATAAAAAACACAAAATCTGTTAAAAAAGACTAGCTATAAAGCTAAACATAATATGATAGTGTCAAAAAAACCAAAACTACATGCATTTATAGCCTGCAGCAAAACCTCAGCCTAACCTGAAACTAAACAATCTGCTTAAATTGAATGCCACTGTATATACGCAGTAAGATAACTTGTAAGCAATATTATAAATAATGAGATCACTAGGACCCCTAAAAAAAACGCTGTTACGAACAAAACTACAGCAAACTACGACGAAAATAAGCCGATGGAAAATGTCTACCTGGCTGGAAGGAAAGAACCAAAAGAATTGAACTCATTCAGTCCTTTCGGGGACAGCGTCTCGAGCGTAAATATCCAAAAAGCCTCCCTACGCAAAAGCTCACCTGCGGGGATTCCAGGTTTTTATATATATATATATATATATATATATATATATATATATTCAGGCATCCCATCTGCCTACACGATTGTTGATTTTTCCAGTTAATGGAGCATCTTTCTCTCCTAGAGAAAAAAAAGGAGTAATGAAGGCCTGAAGCAACTCAGGCGTAGGGCCCTTAAGTTGTCCCTGATGCCAGGACGCAAGGAGGATATATAGGTGCGGTCTCTCTCTTTAATCTCTATATATATATTCATTAGCCGATTTCGAAAGGGAGACAAATGGGAGAATTTTTCTGGTTTGGTTATTTTAACATACAATTTTCACTTCTCCAGCCATCCTCCTGAGTTTCACCTTTCTTTTATAGACCTGTAAGGTGCAATTTGCTACAATTCGGCAGCGGCACTGAATTTGACCAATAGAAGACTACCGTGTCTTCTATTCAGAGAACTCCGAAATGCACTGAAATTCTGGTGAAGTGCCAAGAAAAAATCCTACAGGATTATACAGGCGAATCCCATAGGTTTCAATGTAATTAACCACTTCGCTGCGGCGGACGCGCTCAGCGTGTCCAACCGCATGTCACGCTCCATGCGGTGGACGCGCTGAGCGCGTCCAGCCTTTGGGGTCAGCGTTCGGCCGGGTTCCGGCCGATCGCTGGCCCCCCCGGTGCGGGCTGACATCCTCGATGTCAGCCTAGCATCCGGAACCGCCGCCGGGCTAATTAGGTGTCATCGCGGCAGCGCGATGACACCTAATTCAGGCGCCCCCCCGCATGTGCGGAGGAGGCGCCTGAAAAGGATGGGGGGAGGTCCTTCGGACCTCTCTCCCTCCCGATCGGCGGCGTTGCGGGGGTTAACCCAGGCACCATTTGGAAGGGCACAGCCTGCCCTTCCAAATGGTACCTGGCATTAACCCCTGGGGAGTCGATCACGAATCGGCGCTGAAAAGCGCCGGTTCGTGATCCTTTCCCGGAGCTGGCCGACATCTTGGATGTCGGCCAAGCCTCCGGGAACTCCCCCTGAGGACTGGCGTCATCGTGCATAGCACGATGACGCCAGTCCTGGAGTTAACCCCTAGCTGCCACCAATGGTGGAGATAGGGGGTTCCAATGAACTCCCTATCTCCCGATCCGTGGCAGCTAGGGGTTAAAGTTTGGTATTGTTGGATCGGCCAGAGCATGGCCGTTCCAACGATACCAAACACGAAAGTGAAAAAGTTTGTAAAAAAAAAAATTTAAAAAAATATTTAAAAGGAAATTATAAAAAAAAATAAACAAGTTTTTTTTCTTTTTTTTGTTTTGTTAATGCAGCAATATTGTTCCCATTTCAATTATAATGTGAACAATGATGCTGCACTAACGATTTTTGTATGCGGTGCGTTTGTTAAAAATCGTGTAATTTTCCCCAAAAAAAGATGTAACGAGACCCCATTTCTAATTTTTTTAACAAGCGCACCCCATACAAAATATAACCGCAATTGCTCGCATGTTGAAATGTGAAAAAAAACACTTTACACATTGTAAATTATTGAAAAATCATATTTTATTGCACTTTTTGTTATAATATACAGACAGGTCTTGACGTATACATATAATAATGACATATTATGAATCTGCCGAGTCTGACGGAAAGAACGATATATAATATGTCTGGGTCATATACTAAAATAAGCCTTCAAAACACGTTTAAATATGATGAGCAAAACCAGTAAAAATGACCTCAGCACAGAGGCGGGAAAAGCCTCAGCAGCGAAAGGGTTAATGGAATATCTTTCTTTTTTTTTTTTAAAGACCGAGATCATTTTTTATTTTTTTTCGTTTCTTGCAAACCCCCTTTTTATTTTTTTAAAGACCTTTTTGTATTTTTTTTTAGATGACATTTTTGGTTTTTCATATTTAGTAAAGGATGTTTTATTTTAATTAGTAACTGACCCTTTTTATTATTTTTTAAAGTACTTCCTTTTTTATTATTTAGAAACATTTTTACTACATTTTTATTGATTTGCTACTTTGTATTTCTGTAACAACTGTAACAATTCAATGTTCTTGAACCCAGGACATACTTGAAAACGAGAGAAATCTCAATGTGTCCTTCCTGGTAAAATCCTTTATAAAATAAATAAAATAAATAAATATATATATTTTTTTAATAGAAAAAATAAGAGACTTTTTTTTACCGGTTCAGTGGCATTCGCCAATGCCAATTCAGTGCGATTTGGCAATTTTTGTCTAAATTTGATGCTTTTTGCCGACATTCGAACTGCTTCGGGGACTCTAATTTCGGCAAAAAACGGTGACCATTCGCTAAGTAGTGAATTTACCACATTTCCCGCCGAACAAAATTGCCAAAGTGTGTCGAAACAGGAAGCACACACAATTTCGGTCCTTTGTGTATAGACCTTAACGTAAAACAAAGTGCCGGTAAGGAGATACAGCCCAAACCTGCAGAGTATCTCTGAAAAATGTACCTGTACAGGACGGTGATAATGTTCCGATTAGATACGGTTAGACTTTCACCTTATATGATGAGGGGAACATGCAGGGCTGTGAGCAAGGTCAGGAGCTGGGTCAGGGCTGAGCTGCAAAGCACTAGCCCAGGGTTCAGCAACCTTTGCCCTGAAGATGGCTTGAAACTAGATCTCCCATGATGCTCAGGTGCTTAGTGGATTGACCGATGGGAAATGTAGTTCCAAAACATCTGGAGGGCCAAGGTCGCTGAGACCTGCAGTAGTAGACACTACAAATGCAGAATTGAAGATCTTCAGCAAAAATTTATTTAACTGTCAGGGTTATTCAAAGATCTGGCTCCGAAATTACACCGAACAGTGAATTTCCCCGTACGGTGACATTTCGGAGCCATTCGGCTATTCAGAGAGCAGGCAGTTTGCCAAATATTGACGAATTGTCAGTAAAATACAGTGCCTGTTCGACGGCAGTGAAATTCCCCATAGAGAAGCAATGGCTATTCAGAGACACCGAACAGCAGAAATATGTCAGTGAAATTCCCTGCTGTTCGGTGTTTCATTCAGCAGGTTTATTCAGGCGAATCCCATAGGTTTTAATCTAAAAAAAAATCCCATTTTTATTGAATATCTTTTAAACCGTTTATTCTTTTAATTTGCAGCAAAAAGTCTCTTTTTTTTTGTAGGATTTTTTAGCCATTTTCAGGATTTAGTCAGCAATTTTTTTTTCCAGTTTTTCTTCTCTTTAACAGACCTTTTTAATTACTATTCATAGGACCTTATATGCTTATATGTTTATTCCAGACATTTTTTACCATTTGTTTTTTTGCAAATAGCGTTTAAAAGTTTGAAAATTTCAATTGTTTCTTTTGTTTTTATACCCAGTTTGTCGGCTTGTGAGCTTTTTCCAACAGCTGATCAGCACTGCGTTCTTTGGATTGTCGGCTTTTTTGGTGGGTTTACGGCGGATCATTGTGTACATTTGGTGAATTTTCTGCCGCATTTCAGATTGATTCAATCTTTTCAGATCGAAACAGTGGGTTATCGGAATTTACGGGGTTTTTTTTGGCAATGTTTCTGATCCGTATGGGGCTTTTCCCTGTTCTTCAGGGGCCATGCGGCGAATGCTGAATTCCAGGGAACGAGAGCGCACCAAAATGTTGGTGACATTTCGGTGCTCTCTGAATAACCCCTTATATAAATTAGGGATGAAGGCCCAGACGAGCCGGTGGCTCGCCTGAGTCTGGAGGCCGGCCGAGCAGCTCGCTAGGCCGGCCTTCAAGATCAGGCAAGTCCCCGCCCTCCAGGCCCAGGTTCTCACGTCTGATTTTCAGTTTCGGTATCGGTTTTCAGCCGAACCGATCCCAAATTTTCGGTATCGGCCGGAAATTTTTGCTTCGGTGCATCCCTAATATAAATGGTGCATAATTTGAAATAAAGGGCTAGACTGGGTTTCAGACTGGGTTTTTTGCCTTCTTTTGGATCAAAAGCAGTAGGTTATGTGGGAGAGGCTGAACCCGATGGACGCATGTCTTTTTTCAGCCTATATAACTATGTAACTATGTAACTATGTCAATCCTGGGGTAAACTTACAGAGTCACCCTAATAAAAAAAATGCCCCCCTTGGCTCTTAAGTAATGATGATGATGATGATGATGATGATGATGATGCCGACAGCATCTGCCCAATTATGTTTTCTTTTTTGATTTTATGTTAGCTTTAAATACTTTTCTCCCTCGGCGTGCGATGCTCATCGCCGTCAGTTACAGTTTTATTATATTAAACATCTTTTTAAAGAATAGCAGAGATCCGTTTTTTTCCCCTGCAGTTCGGCGGTGTGTCTATTTGGTGTTCGGTGGTCAGTTCTGCGCTCTTCAGAAGTCAGTTTGATGGTCTTTGGCGGTATTCGGCAGGCTGATCAGCAGTTGGCGGCAGTCTGTTTGGCGGTCACTTCTGCAATCTTCGGCGGTGTTCGGAGGTCAGTTTGGTGGTCTTTGGTGGGCTGATTGGTGGGCTGATCGGCGACTGTCTGTTTGGTGGTCAGTACTGCACTCTTCGGAGGTCAGTTTGGCAGTCCTTGGTGGTATTTGGCAGGCTGATTGGCGGTTGGTGGCAGTCTCGTCGACGGTCAGTTCTGCACTCTTCGGAGGTCAGTTTGGTGGCCTTTGGTGGTATTCAGCGGGCTGATTGGCGGTTGGCAGCAGTCTGTCTGGCATTCGGGGGTCAGTTCTGCACTCTTCAGCAGTGTTCGGAAGTCAATTTGGTGGTCTTTGGCGGTCTGTTCGGCGATTGGTGGCGGTCTGTTCAGCGGTCAGTGGCAGTCTTCAGGGACTGCATGTTAGCCGCAATTCGGGGACCTTGCGGTGAATAGCGAATTCACTCCAGGGTCGGCATACTTGAATTGCTGAATTGCGCCGAATGAGAAGGCACTGAAATGTCACTGAAATTTCGGTGCTTTCTGAATAGCCCTCAGAGTGTGTAATGTGTCTTATTTGTTATGATACTTGTTTAGTGGCTATACTTTTTTCAACTAAAAATCTGCACTAGTACTTCATAGATTACATCTGTGCTTCTTTGTCTCAACACTGAGAAAGATGGATGTTTTTGTACAGGCACCTTTTTCTAGACAGTAGGTTTGCAGCATCCAGGTCTTCAATCATTCGGCAGTTTTGCACATGTTCAGTGATTTCATATAGTCCATATGTCGGTAGATCTGGACTATTGTAAAGTGCTGTGGAATTTGCTGGCATACCTTAAAACATAGATAAATGTCAGGATATATCTATTGAAATTGTTCAGGCACGGATGATATTGTAGAAATGGAAGAAATGATGGATCTCCAGTGGATAAGAAATGCCAAACGGTTTATTCATGGAACAGCAACCTTCAAAAAATCAGTGACGTTTCGACCCTGAGGTCTTAATCATACATGTATGATTAAGACCTCAGGGTCGAAACGTCACTGATTTTTTGAAGGTTGCTGTTCCATGAATAAACCGTTTGGCACTTCTTATCCACTGGAGATCCATCATTTCTTCCATTTCTACTTATCCAGGGGGCTGGTGGCATCCCCATCTGATTGGAATCTCATGGAGACGGTTGGTTTATCAGGTTTCCCACCGTGGCGTTGTTCGTGGC
The DNA here is from genome assembly GCA_009667805.1 of Leptobrachium leishanense. NCBI lineage: Eukaryota > Metazoa > Chordata > Amphibia > Anura > Megophryidae > Leptobrachium > Leptobrachium leishanense. Next base: position 27,401,157 of record CM019064.1, on the reverse strand, counting down.
GCTTCTATGTTGCACGGATGATATTGTACCCGTTATCTATTCCTGTGGTAATGTGTACGTCAAGTGCAAATCGTATTGCTTGGACCGCATTCCTGGGCAGGTTAGTCTACTGAAAAACAGATTCCATGGACCGCATCCCAACTATCACGCTAAGCACAGCGCTCGAGCAGTACAGCATTACAGCTTGAGTGCTGTGCTTAATTTTAAGTCATCCTGTTATGTCCAACCAGGGCTGCCATTAGAAATCTTGGGGACGCTTAATGAACCATTGGTCAGGCCCCCCTTTCCTCATCTGCCCCTCTCATTAACTCATTAAAAATAAAGCATTGTTCCACCTCCTCCACTTACATTTTCTTCCGAGGAATGGGTTAGATCCCTGGTGGTCCAGCAAGGGGACCAAAAGTGTTCCATACCTGATGCAGGCCATACTAATTTCCTCCTGAATGATGATCCAGAGCAGGGGCGGATCCAGACACAGGTTTCGGGGGGGGCACTCTACCAGTTTTGGCTAAGAGCTGGTGTTGGGTTAGCAGTGACAGGCAGAGACGTGCCTAATGGAAAGCTGTGCTCATTACACTCACTCTCCCCAGAACATTGCACAGGGTCTGTCATCATGTGGGCTCATGAGTCCTGCGAACCCTTTTCATAAGAGGGGCCCAGGGTAGCCCCTTGTATGGGGCCCCTCAAGGGGTCCATCACCCACTCATGGCAGCTGAGGCTGCTCCGCAGCACAGAATGTCCCTGTGGCAAACGTGGGAAACTGCTGATCACTTTAAAAGATACTGTACATTACTGACACACTGCATATTACAGAGCTCCACAGCAATAAAACTCACAGTAATGTGCAGTGTGTATGAGTGTATCAGAGCTCCAGAGCAATAAATCTCACGCTCATAAACACTGCACACTCCAGTAAGTTCTACTGCTCTGGAGCTCTGTGATGCACTCATACACATCGCACATTCCAGTATCACAGAGCTCCACAGCAATAAAACTCACAGTAAGGTGCGGTGTGTATGAGCGTATCACAGAATCCACAGCAATAAAACTCACTGGTATGTGCGGTGTGAATGAGTGTATCACAGAGTGCCACAGCAATAAAACTCACTGTAGCGTACTGATGGTTTATTCATTCCCCCAGCATATCGTTATTTTATTAACCCCCAGCATATCAATTGTAGGTCCCCCAACTCCCCCCCTGCATATCAATTGCAGGCCCTCCCAACTCCCCCCCAGCATATCAATTGCAGACCCCTGACCCCCCAGGATATCAACTGCAGGCCCCCAACCCCCCAGCATATCAACTGCAGGCCCCCAACCCCCCCAGCATATCAACTGCAGGCCTCCAACCCCCCCAGCATATCAATTGCAGACCCACCAACATATCAATTGCAGACCCCAACCCCAGCATAAAAATTGCAGGCCCCCAGCATATTAATTGCAGACCCTCAACCCCCCCCCAATATATCAACTGCAGACCCCAACCCCAGCATATAAATTACAGACCCACAACTCCCCCCCCCAGAATATCAATTGCAGACCCCCCCCAACCTCCCCAACATATCAATTACAGACCCCCAACCCCAGCATATAAATTACAGACCCACAACCCCCCCCCCCAGAATATCAATTGCAGACCCCCCCAACCTCCCCAACATATCAATTACAGACCCCCAATCCCCAAGCATATCAATTGCAGGCCCCCCCCTTGCAGGCTCAGCAAGACATGGGCCCCTTGCATTGTGATTCATTTAACCGTTGCCATTTTATTGATCTATAAAGAAGGAATGTACATGGAAATTCAGCTGTGAATTGACTGACATTCACACGCCAAGGTTATACAAACAGGGTTATCTCAGGCAAGTACAGTGTTCAGGTATTTGGTTAGGAGATAAACATGAATTTTGGTGTTGTTTGTGTGTGTTTCATTATCTCGGCGACAATGTTTCTGTCATTAATTTACTTAGCTTGCAGGTGTCAAATTAACCTTTGAAGGAACAATGACAATCCATAATCTCGATCTTCAGGATACACTACAAAATCATCTGTATCCAAGTGACCCTATGCCATCATGAAGTGCCAGGACCATCACTATTAAATATGGGGCCCCTTACTAAATGTTTGAGTAAATGTCCCTTTAACAAACTGCAGTAAATAGTTGACAGCCGCCATCTTTTGTCCATCATGGGCGGAGCTAACTGGAAGTTGTCACGACTAGTGATGGGCTGAACACCCCTGTGTACAGTTCGCATTCAAACTCGAACAACCAAAAAAGTTTGACCGCAAACTCGAACACAATGCGAACACCATTAAAGTCAATGGGACTCGAACATTCGAAAATTAAGGTCCCCTCCAAGAGGGCATATATGCAAGATATTGCCCATAAATGGTATATGGGGGTCTGGGTACTGTCCTGGGGGACAGGAAACAAAGAAAAAAGTAAAAAAATAAATATTTTTTAACCCTTTCACTGCTGAGTGCTGAGCCATTTCACCGCTGTGCGCTGAGCTAATTTTTACCGCTTTTGCTCATGTTTAAGCGTGATTTGAAGCCATGGGAAATGTTTGACCAACAATGAGTGGGAAATGATTGACCAACAATGAGTGGGAAATGTTTGACTAACAATCAGTGGGAGATGTTTGACCAACAATGAGTGGGAAATGTTTGACCAACAATCAGTGGGAAATGTTCGACCAACAAGAAGTGGGAAATGTTTATGAATCCTATAGGCTTCAATGTTAAAAGTATTCCTGTTTTAATTCAATACCTAATAAACCATTTATTATTATATTCTGCAGTAAAGAGTCTCTTTATTTTAAATTTTTTAGAATCTTTTAAGCATTTTTTTGAAAAAAAAATTCTCGAACTTTCCGCGAACGTCCCAAAAAGTTTGAAGTTTGCGAACCGGCAGCCCACGACTCGATGCACAGTTGAGCGTCAGTGGTGACAGCCAATCGGTACAGAGTATGGCAAAGACAGCAGGAGCGTCAAGCAGAGAATGGTGCTGGTAAAAATAGTTTATTGGAGGGGAAAGCAACCCCGCAGGTAGTGACGGTTCGAGCCAAAAGGTCTTAATCAACACTTTGGGATGCTTTTATGATTTTATTAGTAGACATGCACCTTTTTTGCTGTTTGTTTCATTTATTCCAGCTATATGTCTCACCCAGTGTGTGGAAGGTGTTTATTCTGCAACTAATAATCTTTTATTTTAAACAAATTTACTATTTTATTGGGTGGGGGTCTGGGGGATCCCTCTAGTGCCATCTTGGTCAACTTGCAAGTCAGCTTGTATAGTCTGCATCCATGAGCTCCTATTCTTATGGGTGAGCTCTCTCCAATAATAATAGAAACAGTGTAGCGTTCTCAGAAATATGGCCAATCATACACGCTACACGTCGTATATGGAGGTTCCTCTAAAAACCTAAGAACATAAATGATAAGAAATCGACAGAGAGCCAGTAAAAACCGGTGAGTATGGTTAGGCAATCAACATGTTCATCTGTATTTCTTCTAAATCCTCCCAGAGTCTGCTCTTTTCAGCACACAAAAGTCTCTACAATGAAGGAAAGAGCCACAAATAGCGCAATAAGTAGATTCAATTATAGCGAAGGATTAAAGGCTGTTGTTCAACTCACATATTGTTGAGCCTAACCTAGGCTCTAGGGTGGATCACAGGTATGGGTCTTCAATTGTGTTTAGGTGCCCATAAACCTCCAATGTTCGTGGTCTTCAACCGAATCTCCCCTGCAGTGTGTAACAAAAAATGCCAAGGCACTCCAGCGCAACACCGTTACAATATACTGGGAATAAATGTGTATATACAGTTGTGTTCAAAATTATTCAACCCCCACTGAAATTGAGTGTTTTGGCCAGTTTGACATTGATTTTGATCATTCAGTCATCTTGCTCACAATTAAATCAAAGAGGCACGTGTAGGTCAGACAAATATAACATAACATTTATAATGAAATAACCACAAATGTCTTTTCTGTGCTCACATCATTATCAGTTTTATTCAACCCTCAAGTGACATTCAATCTTAGTACTTAGTACAACATCCTTTTACAGTTATAACAGCTTTTAAACGTGAAGCATAGCTTGACACAAGTGTCTTGCAGCGATCTACGGGTATCTTCGCCCATTCGTCATGGGCAAAAGCCTCCAGTTCAGTCACATTCTTAGGCTTGCGCACTGCAACTGCTTTCTTTAAGTCCCACCAGAGGTTCTCAATCAGATTTAAGTCAGGTGACTGCGATGGCCAGTCCAAAATGTTCCAGCCTTTAATCTGCAACCATGCTTTAGTGGACTTGGAGGTATGCTTGGGACCATTGTCCTGTTGAAAGGTCCAACGTTTCCCAAGCCTCAGATTTGTGACTGACTGCATCACATTGTCATCCAATATCTCCTGGTACTGAAGAGAATTCATGGTACCTTGCACACGCTGAAGCTTCCCTGTACCTGCAGAAGCAAAACAGCCCCAAAGCATGATTGACCCCCCGCCATGCTTCACAGTAGGCAAGGTGTTCTTTTCTTCATAGGCCTTGTTCTTCCTCCTCCAAACATAGCATTGATCCATGGGCCCAAACAGTTCTAATTTTGTTTCATCAGTCCACAGAATAATATCCCAAAACTTCTGTGGTTTGTCCACATGACTTTTGGCATACTGCAGTCGACTCTTCTTATTCTTTGGAGACAGCAAGGGGGTGCGCCTGGCAGTTCTGGCATGGAGGCCTTCATTACGCAGTGTGCACCGTATTGTCTGAGCTGAAACTTCAGTACCCACATCTGACAAATCTTTTCTCAGTTCCTCAGCAGTCACACGGGGACTTTTCTCCACTCTACGCTTCAGGTAGCGCACAGCAGTCGAAGTCAGCATCTTCTTTCTGCCACGACCAGGTAGCGTTTCAACAGTGCCCTTTGCCTTGAATTTGCGAATGATGCTTCCTATGGTCTCTCTTGGTATGTTTAACATCTTTGCAATCTTCTTATAGCCATTGCCCTTCCTGTGAAGAGTAATCACCTCTTCTCTTGTCTTCCTGGATCATTCTCTTGACTTCACCATGTTTGTAACCACACCAGTAAATGTCTAAAAGGAGCTGAGTATCACAGTCATTTTAAAGCTGCCTAATTGGTGCTTATTATGCTTTATTGCTGCTCCGTGACATCCACAGGTGTTTTCAATACCTGATTGAAAACACTTGAATGAACCTCTGTTCTTCAGAGTGGTAGTCTTTAAGGGGTTGAATAATCGTGTCAATGAAGAATTCACAAAAGAAACATTATCAGGGTTATCCAAAGAGATCCGAATTGCTTGAGAAAGGTAACCGAACGCTGAAAATCAGCGTTCGGTTGCCTTTCCTGACCATTCGGCTATCCAGAGAGCAGGCAATTCGCCAAATCCTGTCGAATTGCCTGAACATACGGTGCCTGTTCGGTCCCTGTTCGAGGGCAGTGAAATCCCCATCAAAAAGCACTGCTTCGGCTATTCAGAGAACACAAACCAGCAGTGAAAGGTTCCCCTAATGCCCTGCCATTCGGTGGTTTAATTCGGCAAATTTATTCAGGAGAATCCCATAGGCTTCAATGTTAAAAATATTCCCGTTTTAATTCAATATCTAATAAACCGTTCATTATAAAATTCTGCAGCAAAAAGTCTCTTTATTTATAGATTTTTTAGGATACTTTAAGCATTTTTCTGAATTTTTAAAAAAAAAATTAAAAGTCCGATTTTTTTTTTTATTTTTTTTCAGTTTGCTTATTTTTTTGTAACAGCCCTCTTTATTATCATTCCCTGGACCTCCTGTGAAAATTTCAGACATTTTCGCTCAGTAGTTTCTTTGCAAACAGCGTTTCATTTTCCCAGATTCATACAAATGGTTTTTCTAATTTATTCACTGCCTCCTCTACGTCACAGCTGCTTCGGCTCTGTGTGATTCGGCTCATTTTCGGCTCCTGTTCGGCTCTCTTCGAAGGTTAATCCAGATGTTTTTGCTTGTTTTCAGCGTGCATTCGGTTAGTTTTCGTCAGGTTTGCGGCAGCTTTTCCCTGCAATTCGGGGACCCTGTGGTGCTTGCTGAATACACCGCAGGGTCACCGAAATGCAATCGGCAAAAGGAACCGAATTGAAGAGAACGAAAAGTCACCGAACGTGCGGTGACTTTTCGAATCTCTTTGGATAACCCTGTTACTACTGTATTACAAAACCAATTGATGTCATTTTAGTTGCATATGGTTCTTTAACCCTTTCGCTGCTGAGGCTTTTCCCGCCCCTGTGCTGAGGTCATTTTTTACCTGTTTTGCGCATCATGTTTAAACCTGTTTTGAAGGCTTATTTTAGTATATGACATCGACATATTATATATCGTTCTTTCCGTCAGACTCGGTAGATTCATAATATGTCATTATTATATGTATACGTTATGTCATGTTTGTATATTATAACAAAAAATGCAATAAAATATGTATTTTCAATAATTTACAGCGTGTAAAGTGTTTTTTTCCACATTTTAACATGCGAGCAATTGCGGTTATATTTTGTATGGGGTGCGCTTGTTAAAAAAATTAGAGATGGGGTCTCGTTACATTTTTTTTTGGGGAAAATGACACCATTTTTAACAAACGCACCGCATACAAAAATCGTTAATGCAGCATTATTGTTCACATTATAATTGAAATGGGAACAATATTGCTGCATTAACAAAACAAAAAACAAAAAAAAAAAAGTGTTTATTTTTTTTTTTTTAATTTTTTTTTTAAATTTTTTTTTATTTTTATTTTTATTTTTTATTTTTTTTTTACATTTTTTTTTACTTTCATGTTTGGTATCGTTGGAACGGCCATGCTCTGGCCGATCCAACGATATCAAAATTTAACCCCTAACTGCCACGGATCGGGAGATAGGGAGTTCATTGGAACTCCCTATCTCCACACTTCGTGGCAGTTAGGGGTTAATGCTAGGACTGGCGTCATCGTGCTGCGCACGATGACGCCAGTCCTCTGGGGGAGTTCCCGGAAGCTTGGCCGACATCCAAGATGTCGGCCAGCTCCGGGAAGGATCGCAAATCGGCGCTTTTCAGCGCCGATTTGCGATCCAGCTCCCCAGGGGTTAATGCCAGGCATCATTTGGAAGGGCAGGCTGTGCCCTTCCAAATGATGCCTGGGTTAAGCCCCTGTGAGCCGCCGATCGGGAGGAGAGAGGTCCGAAGGACCTCCCCCCCCTCCCTTTCAGGCGCCTCCTCCGCACATGCGGGGGGGGCGCCTGAATTATGTGTCATCGCGGGGGCGCGATGACACATAACAATGGCGGCCACTGCTCCGGATGCCGGGCTGACATCCAGGATGTCAGCCCGCACCGGAGGGGCCAGCGATCGGCCGGAACCCGGCCGAACGCTGACCCCAATGCGAGGACGCGCTCAGCGCGTCCTCCGCATACCAGGGGCAATGCTGAGGACGCGCTGAGCGCGTCCTTAGCATTGAAGTGGTTAAAAAGTCCTTGTAGGATTTCATTCTGAATACTATTACAAATGTACACTAAATTCCCTAAAACCCTTTACAGCATTGGGGGTTGAATAATTTTGAACACAACTGTATATCACACTCACATGTAATTGAGCCGCATATGGCTGCAAGATGGCGCATAGGAATTATAAGGTAATTCCAAAAACCTTCTTTAAGTATCAGGAAACAGCAGTAGTATAAAATAATTTTAATACATAGTAAAAAATATATTTATATATTACAAAAATTATTGTTTTTGTTAAACACTGCAGGGGAGATTCGGTGGAAGACCACGAACATTGGAGGTTTATGGGCACCTGAACACAATTGAAGACCCATACCTGTGATCCACCCTAGAGCCTAGGTTAGGCTCAACAATATGTGAGTTGAACAACAGCCTTTAATCCTTTGCTATAATTGAATCTACATATTGCGCTATTTGTGGCTCTTTCCTTCATTGTAGAAACTTTTGTGTGCTGAAAAGAGCAGACTCTGGGAGGATTTAGAAGAAATACAGATGGACATGTTGATTGCCTAACCATACTCAACGGTTTTTACTGGCGCTCCGTCGATTTCTTGTCATTTGAGCTCTCTCCAATGCCCACTGGGTGGGCTGAAATGTTAGTGACTTTGCTTAGTCTGGCAAAAAGCGGAACCTGCAAGAGCAACGCTTTGGTAAAGGCCCCCAGAGAGCCAAAATATTTCTTGAGAAATTCTGTAGCTTTGGGTGAAAAATTAGCTAAGCGTTTTCTGTACATTTTGATTGAAATCTCCATCTGACATTCACCAAAGAAATAACAGCCGGATTTCGAAGTTTGTTTCACGCCAAGAGAGCAAACAGGGGTTGTTTAATATAACAACATAATGAATACAATCACTTACAGGAACCAGGAAAAACACAATAAACCGCCGCTCAAAGGCTTTGTGTCCACCTGAATGGTGAAAGGTGATGGAGCTGGTATCTGCAGGAAGATCTCAACAATTCAACCTGGAACTCTGAGAAAAGTAAACACCCACTGTGCTGTATCTCCCACAGCTCTAAGCCAGATCCCTGTGCTGGAAACCCATGCACAACAACAGCAGCAGGGGGAGGGATGTATTGCAAATTGTTTTGGTCTCATGCTTGCAACCCAAAGTCTCACTGTGCTGCAACTCCTACAGCTCTCAGTCAGATCCCTATGCTGGAAACCCATGCATAGTAGCAGCAGGCGGCAGCAGATGGTGGGATGCATTGCAGATTTGGGCTCATTCTGTCAACCCAAAGTCTCACTGTGTTGCAACTCCTAAAACTCTCAATCAGACCATGCACAACAACAGCAGCAGCAGGAGGAAAGGGATGTATTGCAGCTTTGGTCTCACGTTTGCAACCCAAAGTCTCACTGAGTTGCAACTCCTACAGCTCTCAGACAGAACTCTGTGCTGGAAACCCATGCATAGCAGCAGCAGCAGCAGCAGTAGGGGGAGGGATGTATTGCAGCTTTGGTCTCACACTTGAAACCCAAAGTCTCACTGTGTTGCATTTGCAACTCCTACAGCTCTCAATCAGACCATGCACAACAACAGCAGCAGGGGGGAGGGATGTATTGCAGCTTTGGTCTGACGCTTGCAACCCTGTGCTGGAAACCCATGCATAGCAGCAGTAGTAGGGGGAGGGATGTATTGCAGCTTTTGGGTCCTTCTGTCAACCTGACTGATAGCATGCTGTCAGTCTGGCTGAGAGTGCTGGGAGTCATGTCCCACAGATGCAGGACAGCAGGAGCTCAGTGGGTTAAATTGCAAAGGGTTTGAAAAGTATTGCACTCCACAGTGTGAAAAACACAGCTATCACAAACTGCTGGATATTTATTAACTTCTCCCACAGCCCAAGACAGGCTTGGCTCGATATACAGAAAATACTGGACTAAAGATTATTTTGCTTTCACCTTCCAGGACAGATTCCAGGATCACCCACAAATTCCTGGTAAATACAAGTGACTTCCAGGTGCCCAGACTGGGTGTTGATCATTCTTTGGGGCCATGCCCTGGAAGGCAGGTTCTAAAACACTGAGCTGGGAATTATCTTAAGATATCAGCTGGTGACATCAAGTCTTCTCAAGTTGCAATTCCCCTTGTTACTGAGCAGGTACTTCCAAGCAAAACTTGATCTGACTTGTTTTTCTGAGTTATTCAAAGCACAGAGGTGTCAGGGCTGTGCAGTGGTTTAGGGAGCCTCCTCTGGTTCCCAGCCATGGCTTAGCATGCTGTGAGGAGCAGGATCCTGTGGCTGCTGCAGGTAAGGAACAATGATTGCTCTGTGTTTTGTCCCATTCTCTCTCTTTAAATCCTATATTGATACAAAGTATACAGAATATGTTTGTGGTGAAAACATTGATCTCATCATTACTCTCAGCATATGGCCACTTGGAAACAATAATAAAGGTTTAAATGGAAACAAAACGAAAAAGTGTTTCTTCCAGACAAAGCTCTTTACAGTAAACACTACATAAAGCAAAGAGTTATATTTTGTGTTTAGTTGTTTTTACATAAACAAGATTATTTGGAGTGCTCAGTAATCTGTCTTGGAAAGTTTTGCTTGCATTTATATATACCGACACATTTTTATGTTTGTTTATATACACCCACACTAAAATGCATGTATTTACAAACACATTCATATATAATTAGAAGCGCCAACAAATTAGGCTAGGGTCAGACTAACGCATTTTTCTCGTTGTCCGTGAAAAAGTGCGTTCGAACGAATGGACGTATTTTTTCACGGAATACGCGATAGTGGTCATACGATGCACATTTTCATCCATGATTTTGTTCGGATCATCAATAAAACACTTTTTGCGTCTGGACGTTATGTTGGCCGGACATTAGCAGCGTCTGACGTCTCCTAATCACGCAAACACGCCGCTAGCGGACGCAGCGCACTCTGTACGTCAGTACTAGCGGTTTCACGTTCTCGAAAAAATGCGTTTGTTTGCCGCTTGCGTTGCGCAGCCGCACTTTTGTGCGGCCGTTCTTCGTATATTGCCTGTCATTGCCCGCCATTTGCTGCTACTACGGCCGTGATTTAGTGCTGCTAAAAACACGTTAATACTGCGTTAGTCTGACCCCAGCCTTAAGCAGCGCTGTACAATGTGACAAACCAAGCATAAAATGAACATTCAATTTTGACACATAGAAATGATGGGAAAAGATTATATATGTGTAACTATGGGTAATTAACTAATATATATATACACTCATGCACCTGCTCATTATATATATATATATATATATATATATACACTCGTATACTTGCTCATATGTATTTAATCATGCATTTGCTCTTTATATAAATATATATACACTCATACATTTGGTATATATATATATATATATATATACACAGTATATATATTCTTACACTTTTTTTTTTTTAGAAAGGATTTTACCAGGAAGGATACATTGAGATTTCTCTCGTTTATTATATATGTGTGTTTATTATTCCCAGGGGTCAAGTCCTGGGAAAAAAAGTGAGGGAACTCACCCACGAATTCCACAACCCCTATTACCTGAAGAAAATATATTTATATTACGAGTATAGCAGTACGTGGTGATACCATTTTTAGTACCCCAGAATAACATACACAGCACTGAGCCCCCAGGATAACATACACAGCACTGAGCCCCCAGAATAATATGCACAGCACTGAGCCCCCAGAATAATATGCACAGCACTGAGCCCCCAGAATAATATACACAACACTGAGCCCCCAGAATAATATGCACAGCACTGTTTGTATGGATATATTTTCCCCAGTTCACATGGATATAATTGCCCCCAGCTCATATGGGTATATATTGCCCCCAGCTCGTATGGATAATGCCCCCCAGCTCTCATGGATAATGCCCCCCAGCTCTCATGGATAATGCCCCCAGGTTCCCGAAATGCTCTGCCATTCGGTGGCTTCATTCGGCAGGTTTATTCAGGAGAATCCCATAGGCTTCAATGTTAAAAATATTCCCGTTTTAATCCAATATCTAATAAACTGTTCATTATAAAATTCTGCAGTAAAGAGTCTCTTTATTTATAGATTTTTTAGGATATTGTAAGCATTTTTCTGGATTTTTTTTTTAAAGTTTTCTTCTTTTTTCTGTAACAGCCCTCTTATCATTCCCTGGACCTCATATGTAAATTTCAGACATTTTCGCTCAGTAGTTTCTTTGCAAACAGCGTTTCACTTTCACACATTCATGCAAACTGTTTTGCTAATTTATTCACTGCCTCTTCTGCTGTGTTGAAGGCTGCGATCAGCTCCTGTTCGGGTTTTTCTGTGGTTTTCGGCAGGTTAATCCAGATGTTTTTGTGGCTTTTCTGCGTGCATTCGGTGGGTTTTCGGCGTGCATTCGGTGGGTTTTGCAGTTAGTTTTCATCAGGTTTGCGGCAGCCTTTCCCTGCAATTCGGGGGCCCTGTGGTGTTTGCTGAATACACCGCAGGGTCACCGAAATGGGATCGGCAAAATGAACCGAATTGAAGAGAACGAAAAGTCACCGAACGTGCAGTGACTTTTCGAATCTCTTTGAATAACCCTGTCCGTGTGGTGGGTTATCGTGACTATTTATATTCGGGTAGCCAGTTCCCAGCCCCGGCGCATCAAATGTGCCAGAGATGGTATGAGAAGATCTTGGATAAGTACATCTATAGACCTATGCACTTGCTCGTTTAATCTATATGTACATATATATATATATAGACCCATGCACTTGCTTATTAGATATATAAACTCACACACATGCTCATTATATACTGTATATAGACACATGCACTTGCTCGTTTAATCTATATGTACAAATATATATATAGACCCATGCACTTGCTCATTTGATATATATACATATACTCATGCACTTGCTCAATGTATACAGTTGTGTTCAAAATTATTCAACCCCCAATGCTGTAAAGGGTTTTAGGGAATTTAGTGTACATTTGTAATTGTATTCAGAATGAAATCCTACAAGGACTTTTTAAAGAACCATATGCAACTAAAATGACATCAATTGGTTTTGTAATACAGTAGTAAATGTTTCTTTTGTGAATTCTTCATTGACACAATTATTCAACCCCTTAAAGACTACCACTCTGAAGAACAGAGGTTCATTCAAGTGTTTTCAATCAGGTATTGAAAACACCTGTGGATGTCACGGAGCAGCAATAAAGCATAATAAGCACCAATTAGGCAGCTTTAAAATGACTGTGATACTCAGCTCCTTCTAGACATTTACTGGTGTGGTTACAAACATGGTGAAGTCAAGAGAATGGTCCAGGAAGACAAGAGAAGAGGTGATTACTCTTCACAGGAAGGGCAATGTCTATAAGAAGATTGCAAAGATGTTAAACATACCAAGAGAGACCATAGGAAGCATCATTCGCAAATTCAAGGCAAAGGGCACTGTTGAAACGCTACCTGGTCGTGGCAGAAAGAAGATGCTGACTTTGACTGCTGTGCGCTACCTGAAGCGTAGAGTGGAGAAAAGTCCCCGTGTGACTGCTGAGGAACTGAGAAAAGATTTGTCAGATGTGGGTACTGAAGTTTCAGCTCAGACAATACAGCACACACTGCGTAATGAAGGCCTCCATGCCAGAACTCCCAGGCGCACCCCCTTGCTGTCTCCAAAGAATAAGAAGAGTCGACTGCAGTATGCCAAAAGTCATGTGGACAAACCACAGAGGTTTTGGGATAGTGTTCTGTGGACTGATGAAACAAAATTGGAACTGTTTGGGCCCATGGATCAACGCTATGTTTGGAGGAGGAAGAACAAGGCCTATGAAGAAAAGAACACCTTGCCTACTGTGAAGCATGGCGGGGGGTCAATCATGCTTTGGGGCTGTTTTGCTTCTGCAGGTACAGGGAAGCTTCAGCGTGTGCAAGGTACCATGAATTCTCTTCAGTACCAGGAGATATTGGATGACAATGTGATGCAGTCCGTCACAAACCTGAGGCTTGGGAGACGTTGGACCTTTCAACAGGACAATGATCCCAAGCATACCTCCAAGTCCACTAGAGCATGGTTGCAGATTAAAGGCTGGAACATTTTGGAGTGGCCATCGCAGTCACCTGACTTAAATCCGATTGAGAACCTCTGGTGGGACTTAAAGAAAGCAGTTGCAGTGCGCAAGCCTAAGAATGTGACTGAACTGGAGGCTTTTGCCCATGACGAATGGGCGAAGATACCCGTAGATCGCTGCAAGACACTTGTGTCAAGCTATGCTTCACGTTTAAAAGCTGTTATAACTGTAAAAGGATGTTGTACTAAGTACTAAGATTGAATGTCACTGGGGGGTTGAATAAAACTGATAATGATGTGAGCACAGAAAAGACATTTGTGGTTATTTCATTATAAATGTTATGTTATATTTGTCTGACCTACACGTGCCTCTTTGATTTAATTGTAAGCAAGATGACTGAATGATCAAAATCAATGTCAAACTGGCCAAAACACTCAATTTCAGTGGGGGTTGAATAATTTTGAACACAACTGTATTTAACTATTTCATTCATCAATTCACAGTTTGGTACTTAGTCATTTAATTCTTTCTTGGACACATATCTCATTATTTTTCGCTCTATTTGGATAAGTGCATGTCTTTATTTTTATGTGCTACAACTTTTATGTTAAAATTTTGGGAAATCAGAGCCATATGCAGGGTTATTCAGAGAGAGGTGAAAACCAGGAGATCTGGCTGGAGAGTGAACAATCTAGACCAAATAGCTGATTTGGAAAGTGAGATAAATGGGAGAATTCCTCTGGTTTGTCAATTTTGACATAGAATCTTCACTTCTCCAGTCATTCTCCGGGTTTTCACCTCTCACTGAATAAACCTGATAGTGTGATTACCGTGTTTTGGGATGCTTTTACCAAGCAGTCTGAGCTCTGTATTCATAGGCGTGCACGGGGGGTGTGTTAGTGTGCCCATGTACACCCTAATGTTGGGTACAGCGGTCCTCTTTCACCTCCTACATTGACATTTTAAATGTCCCTTATCTGGTTCATGATGAAAAGCATACAAACTGACTGTATCTCTGATTACAGGTATGCTATTTCTAATAAAATATGTGCATTTTGTGCAAATTTTTCTAAATTTAAGTTTACAGTTAATAAATGTTGCATGGGTGCTCACCCTAATGTAACGGGCAGCGCACGCCAGTGTCTGTGTTGTTGTCATCCAGCTTATAAAAAAAATAATATGAAACTAAATTAAATTTTTAATTCGGTGGATTTGGATATTTCCCCCACTATCTGCTATTGTTATTTTTTGCACAATGTTGTGCAATAAGAATGTAAGAAATACCAGTACTTAGTACAACACATTTCACCCACAGCGCATCCACTATTCCCTAGTTAACACTAATCTTTGCGTTTGGATGGGTAAGCATTATCGTCAGTATAAGTGACTTTAACGCATGCCCCCCCATATTACCTTCCTGACGCTAAACATGTTAGTAATCACTTAGCGCATCGGTGATTGCGCGAGCTTGCTGTACTTTGCACATCCTATACTTAACATGGTAAGCGCAATCAGTAATTAGCTTTAGGGTAAGTAAGGTATTACAAAGTGCTAACGCTAATGAGCTGCCCACTGATGACCAAACGCCTGCAAGGACCCCAAGTAGACATACCTAACAGGGTTATTCAGAGAGAGCCCCAAAATGTAACCGGACACTGAATTTCAGAAAACGGGGACATTTCGGGGCCATTCGGCTATTCAGAGAGCAGGCAATTCGCCAAATCTTGACGAATTGCCTGCAGGTACGGTGCCTGTTCGAGGGCAGTGAAATCCCCCATAGAGAAGCAATGGTTCATCTATTCAGAGACACTGAACAGCTGAGGAATGTCAGTGAAATGCCCTGCCGTTCGGTGGTTTCATTCGTCAGGTTTATTTAGGAGAATCCCATAGGATTCAATGTTAAAAATATTCCAGTTTTAATTCAATATCTAATAAACCGTTCATTATTTTAATCTGCAGTAAAAAGTTTCTTTATCTTTAGATTTTTTTTAGGATCTTTTACACATTTTTTTGGTCAAATTTTTGTTTCATTTTTTTTTTTTAATCGTGTTTTCTGTAACAGACCTTTTTATTATCATTCATTGGATCTTAAATGTAAATTCCAGACATTTTCGTTCAGAGGTTTTCTGCAAACAGCGTTTTCAAATTTTTTTTTCCACCCTGTTCGTCTGCGTGTCGGCTTTTTCCAGCAGCTGCCTTGCGCTGTGATCGGCGGCTGCTCGGATGTTTCCAGTGTGTTCGGCTTGGTTTTTTGCAGCGGTTTCTGCGGGTTTTCGATGAGTATTCGGTGAGCGTTCGGCGAGTATTCGGCGAGTGTTCTGTGGGTTTGCGGCGAGTATTCCCTGCACTACGGGGGCCCTGCAGTGCTTGCTGAATACACGCAGTGTCGGCGAACTAGCAATCGCCAAATCGCCCCGAAGTGCGGGGAACGAAAAGTCACCGAACGTGCAGTGACATTTCGGATCTCTTTGAATAACCCTGTAAATAATGACACTGACAACTTCTAGCTGTGTGGAATAATATTTATTTTAGGCCACAGCTTTCAATATCCTCCATTTTATTAACATATAACAATATATAACAATATGAACAATATAAAATTGAAGACCGTGCTGTATGAGTTCTCTCCATCTCACCTGTACCTTTCCAAACCTAAACCCAACTTAACCCCGTTCCCATCTCACTTTATTCTAACCAGCAAATTATACATCTTAACAAGAACCCTTCCTCAGCACTACCTACCATCCCCCCCCATGACAAAGGGGAATAAACAGACCCACAATCACCCAACCCACTTACACGAATCCCAACCAACCCAAACTACTCCCTATAAATCAAGGGTGGGAGGGTGGGGATGCTGCTCTTCAGATTACCTCAGGAAAAAAGCCGCGCAGAGCCACTTCCCGTGCGCCTTTAAAATATTCCTCTTGGCCACGCCCACCAATTTTCCCGCTCTAACTGATTCACCTAACTTAACTCCTTGCATGCTGGCCTCAGGGGAAACTCAGGCGCCCTCCAACTGAGTTGTTCCTTCATTACCACAGGGACGCGCAATGCAAAAATTTTAGCCAAACCATTTAGTATTCCCTAAAACCCCCAATAAATCCAATATTCACCTCTCATCCCGCGGCGAGAACGATGGCCCCGATCTGCTGCTTCTTGTCCCTGGGAGCAGAGTGAGACTGGGGACAAATTGTTCCCAGTCTCCCTCCGTGATCAATCTGCGACGCTGCAACATTTCGCTAGAGTGAGATCTCGCAGGGCTCGTGGCCCAGAAGCAAAACCCTTTATGAAGTCCTGTGGACTCCAGGAGGCGATACTCGCGGCGACGTGGACGCGCTACCGCGAATATCCCAGCATTCCAAGTTGCTGAGGTAGCTCCTGCCCTGGAATATCACGGTAAAATTGCGACGATACGGGGAAACCTGCAGGCTTAGATTTTCCCCGTTAGCATCCCCATTTTTGCGCGAACAAGGGAATAGTGCCCCCTGTCTGCATTTCATGTACAGTTGTGTTCAAAATTATTCAACCCCCACTGAAATTGAGTGTTTTGGCCAGTTTGACATTGATTTTGATCCTTCAGTCATCTTGCTTACAATTAAATCAAAGAGGCACGTGTAGGTCAGACAAATATAACATAACATTTATAATGAAATAACCACAAATGTCTTTTCTGTGCTCACATCATTATCAGTTTTATTCAACCCCCAAGTGACATTCAATCTTAGTACTTAGTACAACATCCTTTTACAGTTATAACAGCTTTTAAACGTGAAGCATAGCTTGACACAAGTGTCTTGCAGCGATCTACGGGTATCTTCGCCCATTCGTCATGGGCAAAAGCCTCCAGTTCAGTCACATTCTTAGGCTTGCGCACTGCAACTGCTTTCTTTAAGTCCCACCAGAGGTTCTCAATCGGATTTAAGTCAGGTGACTGCGATGGCCACTCCAAAATGTTCCAGCCTTTAATCTGCAACCATGCTCTAGTGGAATTGGAGGTATGCTTGGGATCATTGTCCTGTTGAAAGGTCCAACGTCTCCCAAGCCTCAGGTTTGTGACGGACTGCATCACATTGTCATCCAATATCTCCTGGTACTGAAGAGAATTCATGGTACCTTGCACACGCTGAAGCTTCCCTGTACCTGCAGAAGCAAAACAGCCCCAAAGCATGATTGACCCCCCGCCATGCTTCACAGTAGGCAAGGTGTTCTTTTCTTCATAGGCCTTGTTCTTCCTCCTCCAAACATAGCGTTGATCCATGGGCCCAAACAGTTCTAATTTTGTTTCATCAGTCCACAGAACACTATCCCAAAACCTCTGTGGTTTGTCCACATGACTTTTGGCATACTGCAGTCGACTCTTCTTATTCTTTGGAGACAGCAAGGGGGTGCGCCTGGGAGTTCTGGCATGGAGGCCTTCATTACGCAGTGTGTGCTGTATTGTCTGAGCTGAAACTTCAGTACCCACATCTGACAAATCTTTTCTCAGTTCCTCAGCAGTCACACGGACACTTTTCTCCACTCTACGCTTCAGGTAGCGCACAGCAGTCAAAGTCAGCATCTTCTTTCTGCCACGACCAGGTAGCGTTTCAACAGTGCCCTTTGCCTTGAATTTGCGAATGATGCTTCCTATGGTCTCTCTTGGTATGTTTAACATCTTTGCAATCTTCTTATAGCCATTGCCCTTCCTGTGAAGAGTAATCACCTCTTCTCTTGTCTTCCTGGACCATTCTCTTGACTTCACCATGTTTGTAACCACACCAGTAAATGTCTAGAAGGAGCTGAGTATCACAGTCATTTTAAAGCTGCCTAATTGGTGCTTATTATGCTTTATTGCTGCTCCGTGACATCCACAGGTGTTTTCAATACCTGATTGAAAACACTTGAATGAACCTCTGTTCTTCAGAGTGGTAGTCTTTAATGGGTTGAATAATTGTGTCAATGAAGAATTCACAAAAGAAACATTTACTACTGTATTACAAAACCAATTGATGTCATTTTAGTTGCATATGGTTCTTTAAAAAGTCCTTGTAGGATTTCATTCTGAATACAATTACAAATGTACACTAAATTCCCTAAAACCCTTTACAGCATTGGGGGTTGAATAATTTTGAACACAACTGTACATGAAACCCAGTAAAAGGCCCTTCTGGTGGGGTTCCAGTTTTTCCTAAATCCGTTTCCAATGTTAAAATCAAGCATTTTCCACCGGTCTGGTATTAAAAAAAGAATCGTGGGAACAACTCACCAAGATTTGTGTCCCCCAATTAACAATTATCACCTCATACCTAACACAATCACACAGTCGAATCTGATATATTTTTGAGAATATGTGGATTTTAGCAAAAATATATGATAAATCCTAATTTATTGAGACATAACAGGGAAATATATGACTGAACACCTGAATACAAGTTTTATAGTACATGGAACCAATGGGAACTCGGTTACCTTTTCGAAAATAACGGAGGAACTGGCATTTTCCTAATTAACATCCATTATTTAATTCCATCCTCTATCGAGTTATTGTTATTTAAAAGAAGAGTCCGCGGACCTCTACCAGTCCCTCCTGACCTTAAATTTAAGGACCACTAGAGCATCTCTTAGGTGTTGCGCGCCCTGGGCCATGTGTATTGCAGTAATACGTCTGTCATTTAGGGGTTCCGACAGAGTGTTTCATGAGATATCAAGCAGATCACGTAAAACAGGTGTTTACGATGCTATTTTGCCTTTGTTAACGATCGGCAAAGTCAGATGTCTGCTAGTAAAGCCAAGGGATATGGCGGTGATCCAGCTAAATTGCAGTAAGTACCAACAAACTCTGTTAGTCTCTCAAGGATTATAGTGTTTCAAGCTCAGCAAGGCACGATACGGTGGTGAATGGTTACAAGCCTTTTACTGGAATTAACACAAACATTCTGTTTTGGAAATTCACAGAAAAGTCACTATGAGGTCACATGACTTCAAATTACGGTTGTTATTTCAGAACCTGGTGACATATTGTCTTCTCTTGGAACGCTTGGTCAATTGGCATCTTTCAATAAATCACCACAAAATATTACCCAGAGGCACCACGTGCTTTAGATCCAAAATGATACAAATGTACTTAAGTGAAATGCGTCAGGTGCTGCTCATATTTATACTCCTCTAGTCCTCTGCTGTGGTTTTCGTCATATGTTGAATTATGGTTCTTGGTTGACCTGGTGTCTTGGATTTAATGTCATTGTTTGGTTATTCCATGTTTGCTGATCACACTCATGACCTCTGCTGGTCTGTGGTGACCTCTGGTAGTCCACCTCTACAATGTGGATCAATATCTGTCATCTTTGTACGACATGGCTGTCCAAAAACCAGAAATTCTCCGGCTTGTAGAACCCTACTTCTGGTGCCTAATTTTTGGGTTACTTTAAACAAATCTATTAAATCTTTGTCTGGATCCTTATATAAATGTATAATTGGCTCTTAGGTTTTCTTACCGGATCCTACATTTGGTAGACATTTGTCGAGCAGTCTAAGACAAAGGTGGTCAACCTTGGCCCTTCAGATATTTTGGAGCCGCCTCTCCCATAATACTCAAGCACTTGGTCGACAGGGCTTTGTGGAAAATGTAGTTCCAAAACATGTGGAGGGCCAAGATTGAGCAGCCCTGGTCTAAGACCATCTTTAATTAATTCCAGCAACTCATAGGGTTGGCAATGCAGTCTTCGACACATCACCGTTCTTTCATCACTATCGACATATTGAAGACTTCTGACCTTGGCTACTTGGGCAGAAATACAGATCATCTGCTGGTCACCATGAATGGAAAGTTTCGGTTAGCGGAGCTATGCAGCCTTCTTGGGGAAACTACATTCCTAGGTCTAATGATGTTGCACCACTGCCGACCATGGGCTCAAATTAATTGGGCACGATGGCTGAAATCGGGGCCTTTTATTGGCAGCTTTTCGGACATTTTTTGGTTTGGGAGATTCAACTGTGGATTTACCAACATTTCGATTCCTGATAAAAATTTGACTCAGATATCAACACTCAAGACAACATCTGCTAATCCAGTGGCTCTTGATTTGAGAAAATTGAAGGGAACTGGGTCTCGAAATGGGTTGCGCTCCCAGGTCTCTATCCATGAAGCCAAGATCAGCGCTCATCGACCTCAGCTTCTGGGCGGAGCTAAACCCCTGCAATTGGAGGGTTGAATCAGCCCTCCAAGCTGAGAGATGGGGGACTCGGGTCACTGTGAGCACTCGGACAACGTTCAGCGTTCACAGTGCCTAGAGAAAGGGTGTCAAACTCCGACTCCCCCCAGATGTTGGCCGCCTACAATTCCCAGAATTCTTTGAATGCAATTATTCTGGCGGGGCCAGAGTTTGAGAGCCCTGGCTTAGAGTGTCACTTTAAGTTTCCTTCTGTGACCTTTCAGACTATAGACTGCACAGCCATGCGATTGTAGCAGCACAGGAAGGCAGGTGCATAGATCATTATCAGTTAATATGTTTCGAAACAGGTTGCAGAGAAACTTTCTGTTCTCCTCCGCTTGTAAACACGCTTAAAGATTGTAACTCTTTCATCTGTAAAACCTCAACTCGATTCAAGATATACGATAAAATGCCTTTTACTTATTTTAACATCGCAAGAAGTGCTTAACCGCACCGAGTAAAATCACCCTGTTATTAAAAGGTACATTTTAAGCAGAATTTACGTGCATTTTATTGAGGCCTAAAGCTATGGACATGCGAGGAGTAAATTTTATTAAAGGGACACTCTACTCATACGAACCACTTTATTGTTTTAAAGTGGTCAGGATGTGTAGAGTCTCTTCTGGCCCTCCCTTCTGCTAGGATGGTGTGAAAACTCTGGCTGAAGTGGAGGAGTTTCCTACCCAGCATCACCACCAGTTGCCGGGATTGGTCCATAGTGGTGTCAGTATGCAGAGAGTATTCCAACGGCCCCCTCTGACACTGCCTGCAATACCGAACGGTCTTAGAGAAGCAGCCGATGGTTCAGATCTGCGCATTTGCGTGTAGCACCGATCCATCGTCCTGGCGCAGGCGCTACAGAATGTGCGTACGTAAAGCGCAAATTGGTCAGGGACTACCGAGTTCAGGGGCCGAAGAGGAGGAACAGCACACGGTGAGGGATAAAAAGTGAGTAAAATCACAAAATAAATTAAAAATAAATAATTGGGCAGAGGTTGACATCAGGGTCTGCCCGATTATTTAAGGGCAAAGAAAAGGGAACTCTATTTTCAATTGACTATCCCTTTAAGATTATAAAAGTAGCATTCTAATGGTTTACTTTCCTTAAATGAAATCAGTGTAGGGGTTTAATCGAAGAGAGCCGAATTGGTCACGAAATTTCCCCATACGGCGCAATTTCATGGTCATTCGACTACTCAAAAACCTGGCAGTTCGCCAAATATTGGCGAATTGCCAGTGAAATACAGTGCTGGTTGGCGGCAGTGAACTCCCCATAGAGCAATGGTTAATCTATTCAGAGACACTGAACAGCAGAGAAATGTCGGTGAAATGCCCTGATATTCGGCGTTTTCATTCAGCAGGTTTATTCAGGCGAATCCCATAAGTTTCAATGTAAAACATATTTGTGGTTTCATAAACCATTTTTGTTTAAATTTGCAGCAAAAAGTCTCATTAATGATTTTTTTAGGCTTTTTTTCACATTCTTTTTTAAAAAAAAAAGCGTTTTTATTTCTGTAACAGTCCTTTTTGTTATTATTCATAGGCCCTTATATGTAATTTTCAGGCATTCTTGTGCTGCAGTTTTTTTTGCAAACAGCTTTAAAAGTTGCAGTGTCTTTTTGGTCTTTTTTTTACCCCGTTCGTCAGCTGCTGGTCGGAACTCTTTTCGGCAGGTAATCGGCTTTTTTCAGATGCGTTCGGGGGTTTTGTTGCAGATCGTCTGATGTGTTCGGCATTTTTTCTGCGTTTTTTCCGTTCAAATCGGCGGGTTTTGTGGCTGTTTTTCTTTTTTTATGCGGTCGGCGGCTTTTCCCTGCACTTCAGGAATGCTGAATTCACCGCAAGATTGTGGAATTTGATTCCCCGAAGTGCGGGGAACGAAAGAGCACCGAAATTCCACTCTGTGAATAACCCTGTATGTTAAAATAAGCATTTTCCTAACTTAAATCCATTGCTTCTGCTGTGCACTGCTACGCAAGTGTCAGGGACATAGCTGGTAGGAAAAGCAAGTGTCTTGTGGTCTAGATGGAGAAGACCGCGGACTCTTCTATTGTCTCAAGGCAGCCCAGGAATGAAGCAAGCAAGGTTTTGATTGTGAGCCTTGATTTTTCTCTGGGATGAGCTGAGGTGTTCAGGAATTCAGACGTGTAACTACCCTATACTGTAACGTCATCTCGAGAAAGTAAGGGATCGCATGGGTTTTGAGTTAAGTGACTGTGAGTGTGAAACGTCAACATTCCACACAATGGGGATGTCGTACAAAGAGCAATTTTGGGTCAAAGTTCTAGGAGTTAAGCAATTACAATAGATCTCAGGGAAATGTTCCTGTTAACACATCTGCCGGCACTTAAAAGGTTAAAAAACCAGCTGTCCCTGGCAAAATACGATTTCCTATTTTCTTTTTCTCTCTCTTATCATGTAAATATAATAGGCAGACTGTATTCCTTGGAAATAGGTACTCGCAAGTTCTTTGAAGTGCCAGACTTTGTTAATCCCGCTTGGCCAATAAAAGCAGAATCGGTATTTTTTTTTTTTTTATAGATTTTTTTGTTGTTTTTGTTTTTATACGGAAAACTGAAGACATTCAAAAAGATCTTGGATTTTTTTTTTTTTTTTTAATGTAGCAAAATAATCATTTTTTTTCCCCTGGATGTTTCAATTAACAGTGTTTTGTTTGAGTCCTCTACACCATGAGAGGCCAGGTTTGCTTGAAATAGAAAAACTGACCCTGTTACCGTATAAACAGAGAGTACCCACAAGGTCAAATGGTGACTGCCTCCTAGGGCCACCAACAGGGGGTGACAGCCCATGATGGGCCCTATTAAATTCGTTTGCGTCCGCGCAAAAACGGATTAACGCGAGGGGCAAAACCCTTTGCGCAGAACGTCGTATTACAATGTCAGCGCAACAAACGCGCGTATACTTCTACCGCAGGTGATCCTGCGCGAAAGCTGTGCAAGCTTACTGTACGTCGCACGTCCTATACTTAGCATTGTGAGCTCAAATGCGTTTGTGCGCTGGTACGCGGATGGTATTACAATCTATGCGCAGTTTGTAACGCACAGTCTTTGCGCGCATAATTTTACCAACTCCTAAAAGCTGGTGTTAATGGCAAATTCTATCAACCTGACCGAAACCAAACACACCAGCCCAAAAAAAATACGCAGCAAAGTATAGTTACACATTCTACACATACCCAAACCAAAACGGAGAAGTTGTGCGTGTTTTTTTTATTGATGCAGCACATACGCGCAGATTGACTTTGACAGGCGCAAAAACTTAACGTGAGATAATTGTGGTTCTTAATTCTGATTGGCTGAATCGCGTGAAAAAAACAGTCCGCACACCGATTTCTGCACGCAACGTTAATGCGCGCGTGGTTTTGCGCGTCCGTTATTTTTTCATCGTCGTTATTTTTTAATGGATGAAAAATGTGCGAGGATTGTAATACCAGCGTTGTTTTACGTGCGTTAACGTTTAACGCTTCGCGCAGAAATTGACACGTTCTGCGTGAGTTTTTGCGTTAAGAATGTAATAGGCCCCGATATGTTCAGAGGCCCGGTCACTTGCCAAATCCTGTGCAGCTTGTCTGAGTGCCACAGATGTAAGGGTCTACCCAGTCCATCCAGGCCTGGCCCGCCAAGATACCACCAAATTTCCAGATGGGCCGCAGCATCTGGGGCCGGTAAGAGTACGCAACACTTCATTGAGGGAGCGGTAAGTATGGTCTGCATTGAGTAGAGGTGCGGAGTGAACGTTCTTCCTCCAGGTAACAGTAAGGAGCTCCAAGATTTCTTATGTCAACCCTGCTGCCTCCATTAATGACAAGGGACCCTATGCCAGTGTTGCCGTTAAAAGGTCACCGGTAAAAATCGTTGCAAGCTCATTTTCCGTACCGGCTCCTTTTGGCTAATGTCAGACGAAAGCAGTCTGAGCGCACTCTGCGTGCGTGCATAGCGGATGTACGTACTGTCGGAAGATACTGTAGACACCACACGGTCCGTTTTTTTTGACGGATGTATAAAAAAAAGGGAAATATGGGAAACAAAATTAATTAAAATCAATAGACAGTCAGCCAGACCAAAAAAAACTCTGAGCGTCAACGTGATGGACAACGCAAATGCGCCGCGTCTGACTTTGCGTTATCACGCGCACAGGCCGCTATACGGATGTGGTGTACTCTGGGTGTCCGTCGTAGCGCTTTTACGTCGAGGCCTAAATGGCATCCGTTGCCACCTGCGTGGTGCGTGCGTATTTCATGTGTTGGTCTCTATTGATCACAAATCAATGCTATGACGGACATTGAACTGTGCGGCGACATGGACGTAATGACTGCGTTCGTCTGACGCTAGCCTTTACTGCACCTATTCCAACTTAATAGCTGTAGCAGTGGCTGGCGTTGGAATAATAAAGACCCGCAACCCCATACTGGTAGTGGCATCCTGCGCCGTTGTCATCTTGGACTCCATGGAGCATAGCGTGTCCCTGTCATGAGCAGGGTTCACACAGACCTGCTGAAGAATAGTGGAAGTACCCTGGGAACTATTTGTTTCCAGTCTCCCGCTGCTTTTGGCAAGAGGAAGTGGTGAATTGAGCCACACTCTGGACTAAGTTTTTTTTAAGGGTTTATATTACAGTGTTAAGTGATTCTGCTTCTGCAAAATCACTTAACACCAGGTTCCTGTAGACAATATTTCTTTTGAGAAACACCTGCTCCAGAGTAGATGTATGAGCTACCTTGGAATAGCTCATTCTTCTTCTCCCAGGCACAAATTAACACCTCCTATACAAAGCATACAAGGTATAGTAGTCCTTAATGTCATGCCTGCTGTTGCTCCTGCAGTGCGGTCTCCCCAACAGAGAGGGCGCCAGTCTATGAATTAGGCCACTTTGCAAGCTGCACCTGATCAGAGATCTAGGCCTTTAAATATCAGTCACTGACTGTGCTCTGAGCCCTGTCGTGGTCTATTATACCCCTCAGCGCGTGTCTTAGAGCTTCTGCATATGATATTCTGGTTCGACTTCTGGCTTGTATATTTGACGTTGATTTCTGTGTTTATCCCTTGCCATATGTTGACCTCGTGTTCTGACCTCTGGCTTGTTATTATTACGATATCTCTACTGTCCCTGATCTGTACTTTTATGTGTTGTTTGTATACCTCGTTTAGATTAGTACCTGGCCATCATCAAGGACCAGATTCTCAGATTAGGGGTTTCCTCGCTTAGCTGGGTTTTGTCTGCGTGCTGGGTGACACTATATCCTTACACTTAATTTACAGTATGAAGGTGCTATAAGCGAGCTGCAAACGAAGCTTCCAGCAAGGTCAGACTAGCTAATCGAGGCGTTGGGTTATTGACTGGTGGTGATTAGGGATGAGCCGAACACTCCCCGAGTTCGGTTCGAGCCCGAACCCGATCTTCCCATTTGTTCGGGACCGAACCCGAACCCGTACTCGAACCCCATGCAAGTCAATGGGGCTGAAAATTTGGTTTTTTAGAGTGCCCTCCAAGAGGGCATATACTGTATGCTACATATTTGCCATAAAAGGTGTACGGGGGTCCGGGTAGTGCCCTGGGGGACAGGAAACAAGGACAAAAAGTTTAAAAAAAAATGTTTTAATGAGCTTTCCATGAAATAAGGGTTAAAAATAAAAACCAAAAATTCCTTCAAATATCGTGCCTAGGAGGGCCCCATAACCTGCCCGTGAAGTAACGGATTTCTAGGATGTATAGAAACACTTAAAAACCAAAAAATGACGTTTCATATGACGGTAAATGCTTTTCCTTTAATCTATCCATAAACAACTGCTTGGGGCGGCAGCCTGTATGAAAAGACATTTTAGGACGCACAGAAAAAGTTTAGTGATTTTTTTGGCTAAATTATTGTGAAACTTATGCAGGCTTTGGATGAAAGTAACAATAGGTGCTTTAAAATTGGGCTTTTAGCGTCCCCAACAGTGCCGTCACACCGTAACCCCTCTGAGGATATGAATCTGATACAGGCGTCAATGGCAGTGCACCCAGATATTGTGCCTTTAGTGCCAGGCATGCAAGTACTATCATACAGTAACCCCTCTGTGGTATTGTGGAAGAATGCAGGGGTGGACCATGCGGTCCTATATTAAAAAGATATGAATCTGGGAATGGGCGTCAGTGCACCCAGATATTCTGCCTTTGGTGCAAGACTGCCAGGCCAGCAAGTATCATCATACAGTATCCCCTCTGTGGTATTTTTGTCGAAGAGTGCAGGGGTGGACCATGTTGTCCTATATTGAAAAGTGTTTTTTTTTATCTGTTAATGGGCGTCAGTGCATCCAGATATTGTGCCTTTAGTGCCAGGCCAGCAAGTATCATCATACAGTAACCCCTCTGTGGTATTGTGGAAGAGTGCAGGGGTGGACCATGTGGTCCTATATTGAAAAGATATGCATCTGGTTAAGGCGACAGTGCACCCAGATATTCTGCCTTTGGTGCAAGACTGCCAGGGCAGCAAGTATCATCATAAAGTAACCCCTCTGTGGTATTGTGGAAGAGTGCAGGGGTGGACCATGTGGTCCTATATTGAAAAGTTTTTGATCTGGTAATGGCGTCAGTGCACCCAGATATTGTGCCTTTAATGCCAGGCCAGCAAGTATCATCATAAAGTAACCCCTCTGTGGTATTGTGGAAGAGTGCAGGGGTGGACCATGTGGTCCTATATTGAAAAGTTTTTGATCTGGTAATGGGCGTCAGTGCACCCAGATATTGTGCCTTAATGCCAGGCCAGCAAGTATCATCATACAGTAACCCTTCTGTGTTATTGTGGAAGAGTGCAGGGGTGAACCTTGCGGTCCTATATTAAAAAGATATGCATCTGGTTAAGGCGTCAGTGCACCCAGATATTGTGCCTTTGGTGCAAGACTGCCAGGCCAGCAAGTATCATCATACAGTAAGGCTGGGGTCAGACGAACGCAGTGTTAACGTCCGTGTTGCCCGCACATAAGTACGTCCGTGATAGCATACAATTGTGTTAAATGGAGCCCCACACACGAAGTACGTCCGCACAGAAGTGCGGGGGCTGACGGACGCTGCAAACGGACGCAGGTTAGGCAAGAACGTAATACTGCTAGAACGGACGTGCAGAGTGCGCCACGTCCACAACGTCCGCATAGCTTTGTGTGTGAGTGATGCAACAAGGTCAGACGGACTGCATTTATACGTCCAGCATTTTTGACGGACAGAATGTTCTTTCATTGTAATTTATTTTCCCTGCTACATCAGTCAAAAAATACGTCAGTGAAAAAAACGGACTGTGTGGCCACTACCTTGTCGTCAGTCAGTAAGTACGTCCGTACTGCACAGACGCACAGGCCGTAGAAAATGCGCTCATCTGACCCTAGCCTAACCCCTCTGTGGTATTGTGGAAGAGTGTAGGGGTGGACCATGTGGTCCTATATTGAAAAGTGTTTTTTTTTATCTGTTAATGGGCGTCAGTGCACCCAGATATTCTGCCTTTAGTGCAAGACTGCCAGGCAGCAAGTATCATCATACAGTAACCCCTCTGTGGTATGGTGGAAGAGTGCAGGGGTGGACCTTGCGGTCCTATATTAAAAAGATATGCATCTGGTTAAGGCGTCAGTGCACCCAGATATTCTGCCTTTAGTGCAAGACTGCCAGGGCAGCAAGTATCATCATACAGTAACCCCTCTGTGGTATGGTGGAAGAGTGCAGGGGTGGACCATGTGGTCCTATATTGAATTTTTTTTATCTGGTGGTAATGGGCATCAGTGCACCCAGATATTGTGCCTTTAATGCCAGGCCAGCAAGTATCATCATACAGTAACCCCTCTGTGGTATTGTGGAAGAGTGCAGGGTTGGACCCTGCGGTTCAAAAAAATAAAATGATATAAATCTGGCACAGGCGTCAGTGCAGCCAAATATTGTGCCTTTCATGGCAACAAGTGCCTTCACACCGTAAACCTTTTGTGGTATTGTGGAAGAGTTCAGTGCTGGAGGTTTTGTGAATGCAGAAGAGGACATCCCCTATCTATTCCATTACTTCAGCATCAGGGGATTGATAGCTGCTGATCCAGGACTGATTCATTTTTATAAATGTCAGCTGGTCTACAGAGTCGGTGGACAGACGAACTCTTTTGTCTGTGACAAAACCTCCAGCGGCACTGAACGTCCTTTCGGAAAGCACGATAGATGAAGGGCAACCTAGTAGCTGCATAGCATATTGGCTAAGTTCTGGCCAGTGATCCAATCTCAACACCCAGTAAGCCAGTGGATCATCTGCTGGAAAGGTATCCAGGTCTGCCCTTGCCCCTAGGTAGTCCTGCACCATACGGTGAAGACGCTGGCAATGGGTGCCTACATTTGACGTCCTTGGGCGTCGTGAACTAAAAAGTTTTAAAAAAGCATCAATCAAGTGGCCCTGGCCTTCACCGCTATTCCTCTGATCACCCGCAGTCTCAGAAGCACGTGTGTCAGCACTTGGTAATCTACCAGTGCCTGGAAAGGTGTTACACAAGTGTCGCTTCAGAGCGTCCTCAAGTTTTTTCATCTTGTGCTCCCTCTGTGCGTCAGGATGAGCTCTACAACTTTCCCCTTGTATCGTGGATCAAGAAGGGTTGCCAACCAGTAATGATCCCTCTCCTTGATAGCATGAATCCTGGGGTCCTTTAGCAGGCTTTGCATCATTAGGGAGTCCATGCAGCGTAGGTTGGAGGTGGCATTAGCGTCCGGGTCTTCCTGGTCAATGAGGA
Organism: Leptobrachium leishanense; assembly: GCA_009667805.1. Classification (NCBI taxonomy): domain Eukaryota; kingdom Metazoa; phylum Chordata; class Amphibia; order Anura; family Megophryidae; genus Leptobrachium; species Leptobrachium leishanense. The sequence continues at coordinate 27,371,682 of CM019064.1, read as the reverse complement.
TGACCGTATCGTGCACTTCCTCCTCCCAGCCACGCACAAGCCCTTCTGTTTCTGGGCACACAAAACCCTCCCTTGAGGAATCCCCACCTTCAATGCCCCCACTACTTAAATAGTCCTCCTCCTCCTCATCCTCCTCCTGTCTGATCTGAGTAGGACCCGCTGGAATGCTGTCTGCGGAAAGACTGGGGCCTTGAGAGCTAGGGAAGGCCTCCTCTTCCTCCTGCTGCTCTGCCTCTAGAGCCACATCTATAATTCCCCGCAGTGTGCTCCAGCAGGAACACTAAAGGAATTGTGTCACTGATGCATGCACTGTCCCTGCTCACCATCCTCGTTGCCTCCTCAAATGATGACAGTACAGTGCATGCATCCTTGATCAGCAGCCACTGCGGGGGGGGAAATAAAACAAGTTGACCTGAACCTGTCCTTGTGCCATACTCACACAGGTACTCGTTGATTGCCCTCTGCTGCTTGTGCAGACGCTGCAGCATTGCTAATGTCGAGTTCCACCTTGTGGGCATGTCACAGATCAGACGGTTTGTGGGAAGGTGGAATTCTCTTTGAATTTCTGCCAGGCGAACGCTTGCTGGGAATGACCGTCTGAAGTGGCTGCAGACTTTTCTGGCCTGGAGCTCTGGCAGCCCTGGGTACTTGGTTAGGAAACGCTGTACCACCAGATTTAGGACGTGTGCTAGACATGGTACATGCGTCAATTTACCCTTGCGTAGGGCGGAGAGAAGGTTGCTGCCATTATCGCAGACGATCCTTCCCAGCTCAAGCTGGCGTGGTGTTAACCATCTCTGCACCTGCCCCTGCAGAGCTGACAAAATTTCTGACCCGGTGTGTCCCCTAAACAAACCAGCTCAAGCACAGTATGGCATCTTTTTGCTTGAGCCATTGCGTAGACCCTGTCAGGCGTCGGTTTAACTGCCACTTGGCCAGAGACAGAGAAGGTGGAGGAGGAGGAGGAGGAGGAAGAGGTGGTGGTGGTGGAGCAGACAGACCTCATACAAGCAGCTTTCTGGAGGCGTGGTGGATGAACAAGCTCCAGCACAGAGCCCCGTCTTGTATCCCTCCCAGCTGCAATCAGAGTTACCCAGTGTGCCGTGAAGGAAATGTAACGACCCTGTCCATGCTTGCTGGACCACGTGTCTAAAGTCACATGCACCTTGCTGCTGACTGCCTTTCCCAATGACTGGATAACATTGTCTTCCACGTGCTGGTATAGTGCTGGAATGGCCTTGCGTGAAAAGTAATGGCGTTTTGGAACCTGCCACTGTGGTACAGCACATTCAGCAAATTCACGGAAGGGAGCAGAGTCCACCAGCTGGAAAGGCAGCAGCTGCAATGCGAGTAATTTTGCTAAGCTGGCATTTAGACGCTGTGCTTGGGGATGGGTGGGACTATATTTTTTCTTTCGCTGCAGCAGCTGCGGCAACGTAATCTGGCTGCGTAAATTCAGCTACTGGGATGATGTCACATTGTGAGGAAGGACCTGGTACATCCATTACTGTAGCATCATTCCTGTCGGTGGAGGTTGTAGGCAATGACATGGCAGGACATACAGTGTGGGTAGAGACAGATGAGGAGGAGGAGGACCTACGCAAAGTTTCGCGCCAACGGGATGTGTGGCACTTGTTCATATGTCGCCTCAAGCACGTGGTACCCAAGTGTCCGGTGTTTATCCCACGCTTCAGCCTCATCTGACATAGATTACAAATAGCAAAGGTGGGGTCTGCTGCACATTTCTTAAAGAACTCCCAGACAGCAGAGTTCCTGCATGTGTTCTTTGAGACAACAGCGCTCTGCACCGGAGCAGCTCTGACATGTGATGCCTTGGACTGGCTAGTGCTACGGTTGGTCACAGAGGATGTTGTGCCTCGTGTTTGCTGTGCCTCCTCCTCCTCCCCCTCCTCCTCACTTGATTCCTCAGTTCGATCTGGCACCCAGGTGGAGTCAGTGACCTCATCATCAATGTCATCTTCACCCCCTATCTCCTCGTCACTGGAGCCAACTTGGCAGTATGCTGCAGCTGCTGGGGCAACATGAGTGCCAGTTATTTGTGAGTCATCACTGGCACCCCCTTCCTCTAGGTTGATTATACTCCCTTGCTCAACCTCAGAGATTGAATCAGAGCACTGTACTTGCTGCGCATCCTCAAGCAGCATGTCACTCTCATTGTAGTCAAACAATTCAGCTGACTCCTCCGTGTGTGATAGCGAGGCTACGGCAGGAGTAGCTGTGGACATGGAGGCTGCATTAGATGCTTTGGCAGCTGAGGTGGACTGTAAAGCACTAGAAGCCTGGCTGGCAGAGGACTCGGAGGATGAGGATGGCCTGGTTAGCCAATCCACCAAGTCCTCTGTATGTTGCTGATGCTTAAGACGGCCTGCACCAGTTAGAAAGGACAAGCGTGCCCCTGCAGAGGATGCACCACGTCCACCACGACCAGAGGCACAGCCTCCCGACACAGGGGCTGCTTGCCCTCTTATCTGTGTCTGGGAGCGTCTGCCTGTCCTTTTTGTTCTTTCAGACATGGTGAGTGATATATAGATTATTATATACAGAACTCTGATTCAACTCTGGTATAAAGATTTAAAGAACTCTGGTATAACTCAGTGAGACACACTGATAGCTGGCAGTCAGTGACGAGACACCGATCACCTCAATTCACGAATGTTTTGTAGAAATTAGTGAGCCCCAAAATACTGCGTGGTACTGGATGTGTGACGAGACACAGATCACCTCAATTCACAAATGTTTTGTAGAAATTAGTGAGCCCCAAAATAATGCGTGGTACTGGATGTGTGACGAAACACAGATCACCTCAATTCACAAATGTTTTGTAGAAATTAGTGAGCCCCAAAATACTGCGTGGTACTGGATGTGTGACGAGACACAGATCACCTCAATTCCCAAATGTTTTGTAGAAATTTGTGACCCCCAAAATACTGCGTGGTACTGGTTGTGTGACAAGACACAGATCACCTCAATTCACAAATGTTTTAAAGAAATTAGTGAGCCCCAAAAAGATTTGCAGGCACAGTGACAAGACCCAGAAGATCACCTCAATTCACAAATGTTTTAAAGAAAGTTGTAAACCCCAAAAAAACTTGCTGGCACAGTGACAAGACACACATCACCTAAATTCCCTGATATTTGGTAGAAATGAGACCCCCCCAGTAGCGTGGCAGACCGGCAGTAACCAGACACAACTATCTCCTTTGAAATCTCCTCTGAAATGCGTGCAGAATCGGCGCGTGGAAACGTTATATAGTGTGCTGCGGGACTTAGCTCTGTGAGCCCATGATTGGGCAAAATTTGCCCAATCAGGACTCTGAGCGGTGATTGGCATAGTGTTGAACCAGTCTTGCACCAGACCTGTGGTCAGGTGCAAGGCTGCAGCCAATTACGAGCTTCAGGCCAGTGGGAAAATGCATTGTGGTCCATTGTGGTCGAACATGCGGCGAACACCCGGAAATGTTCGGTGTTCGCAATCTACTCGAACAGGCTAAGTTCGGGTCGAACCCCGAACCGTCCGAACCCGAACCACTCATCCCTAGTGGTGATCTGTATAAGGTCTCCAGCCGATTATCTTAATGGAAAGAATCGAATAAGACCCCAGGTGTTCGGTGTCTTCCGGAATTCAGGATACTGGATAAGGTGTACTCAACAGGTGAGGGGTGGGCTGGCACAGAGGGCAAGGTGGCATTTTACTCTCAGACCAGGCTGCTCCCTTTTCAGCCATGGAGGGCTGCTCTGGGTGCACAAGGTGCTCGTGCTGACAGCCCCTGCAGCAGCCATACACACTCTGTGCCTGGGTCATGGTACAGTAAGAAGCAATTTGCTGGCATCATCAGCCCAACAAACTGTTCACAGCAACCGCAGCATCGGACTGCTGCTGCCCGCATACTGCTTTCTACACTAGTGTGTATATATATATATTTCCATTTATCTGTTCCGATCTGTATGTCAGTAGAATTTATTGTTTTTAATTCACAATAAACCATAGAAATGAATATCACCCGGGTTATAGTTAACCTGCAATAACGTAGCTAGAGTACCCGATTACAAATTGATGTTTATGTCTCGTCATTGAATTACCAGGTCAAGGGTAGAAGAAAGAGCATGATTCATAAACACAGTTAATTATATACTCCTAATGCATAGAAAGGGGCCAGACCAGAAAGACTTGTCTCCAGCTTATACGTCTATCGCTGCAAACCTTGCACAGCCACTGGATAATTATCAATTCCACGCTGTATATGCTTCTTCAGAGTTACGAAGTAACGTAATACACTCATGGGTGCACTTCAAGCTTGTTTTTCAACATTCCATGGGATTACACAAAAATTATATAGATTGCATAGTTTCTGGTTTGCAGGTGTTAGTTTACTCAAAGGGCCGTGGATAGTTTACAGAGAATACCTGGTGGCTACGTTCATATTTTACTTCTTCTCCAGTCAGAAACAGGACCACCATTAGCCCTACCAGGAACCATGGGCAAAGCATGACTCCAGGGCCACTCGACCTGCCTCATCTGCTGGTCCATAGTGTCATCATTCTGACAGATGGGAGAGTATAGGCAGGGATATTCAAACTCCGGCCCCCCAGATGTCCCTGAACTACATCTCCCATGCTTCTCCATTCATCTAACGCAGTCAGAGATTTCTGGGAGTTGTAGTTCAGGAACATCTGGGGGGCCGGAATTTGGACATCCCTGGTATAAGGGTTACTCAGTCAGAGACGAACTGGCCAACGAATTTCCCTGTACGGTGCAATTCCTTGGCAGTTCGGCAATTCACCAAATATTGGTCGAATTTACAGCGAAATACGGTGCAATTCGCCGCAGATCGCCACAATTAGAGGACCTTCGGTGGTAGTGAAACATACAGGGTTATTCTGAGAAAAGTGAAACTCTGGAGAACTTTTGGAGAAGTGAAAATTCTAGGTCAAAATAGCTGATTTGGAAGTGAGATAAATGGGAGATTTTTTTCTGGTTTGCCTTTTTGATGTAGAATTTTCCCTTCTCCAAAAGTTCTCCAGAGTGTCACCTTTCTCTGAATAACCCTGATAGAGAAGTAATGGTTAATCTATTCAGAGAACAACGAACTGCACCGAAATGTCAGTGAAATGCCTTGATTTTTGGTGCTTCAGTTCGCCAGGTTTAAACAGGAGAATTCCATAGGTTTCAATAGCAAAAAAAATACAGGGTTATCCAAAGAGATTCGAAAAGTCACCGCACGTTCGGTGACTTTTCGTTCTCTTTAATTCGGTTCCTTTTGCCGATTGCATTTCGGTGACCCTGCGGTGTATTCAGCAAACAGCACAGGGTCCCCGAATTGCAGGGAAAAGCTGCCGACAACCTGACGAAAACTAACCGAATGCACGCTGAAAACAAGCAAAAACATCTGGATTAACCTTCAAAAAAGCCGAACAGGAGCCGAAAAGGAGCCGAATCACACAGAGCCGAAGCAGCTGTGACGTACAGGAGGCAGTGAATAAATTAGAAAAACCATTTGTATGAATCTGGGAAAATGAAACGCTGTTTGCAAAGAAACTACTGAGCGAAAATGTCTGAAATTTTCACAGGAGATCCAGGGAATGATAATAAAGAGGGCTGTTACAAAAAAAAGTAAGCAAACTAAAAAAAAAAAAAAAAAAATCGGACTTTTTTAAAAAAAAAAAAAAAAAATCTGAAAAATGCTTGAAGTATCCTAAAAAATCAATGAATAAAGAGACTTTTTGCTGCAGAATTTTATAATGAACGGTTTATTAGATATTGAATTAAAACGGGAATATTTTTAACATTGAAGTCTATGGGATTCTCCTGAATAAATTTGCCGAATTAAACCACTGAATGGCAGGGCATTAGGGGAACCTTTCACTGCAGGTTTTTGTTCTCTGAATAGCCGAAGCAGTGCTTCTCTATGGGGATTTCTCTGCCCTCGAACAGGCACCGAACAGGCACCGTATGTGCAGGCAATTCGCCAGGATTTGGCGAACTGCCTGCTCTCTGGATAGCCGAATGGCCAAGAAAGGTAACCGAACGCTGATTTTCAGCGTTCGGTTCACTTTCTCCAGCAATTCGGATCTCTTTGGATAACCCTGATAGTGTTTCTTATTTTTTTATTCAACCGTTTGTTCTTTTTCATTTGCAGCAAAAAGTCTATTTATTTATTTTTAGGCAATTTTGCGGGTTTTTTTTGCGAAAATTTTTGATTTCCATTTTTTTAATTGGTGTTTTTTTAATTCTGTAACAGACCTTTTTTATTATTATTAATATGACCTTTTTTTTTATTATTTTCCATTCCACTTTCATGAATTTTTATTGTTTTAAAAGTTTTCAAAAAATTCACAATTTTATTTTTTTCTTACTCCCAGTTCGGTGGCGTTCAGCAGCGTTTGGCAACTAATCGGATTTCTTCGACGTTCTGTTTGGCTACGTTTGGCAGATGGTCAGCAGCATCTATTCGGTGAGTTCGGCAGATCGTTGGCTACGTTAAGCGGTATGCAGCTGCGTTTGTTGGACTGATCGGCGCCGTTTGGCGGTTTGTCAGCTGCGTTCGTCGGTCTGTTCGGTGGCTGCTTTCGGCGGGTTGAACTGAAATGAGTTAAATTTTTCCGAATTTTTAAACATTCATTATAGTGGGAAAGAATTCCATGCTTTATACTTCTTTAATAGCTTACCCAAACTATAAATTTTTCTTTTTCTTTTTTTTTTATTCTCTCCAATTTAACATAATTGGATTATTTTTGTTTTCCCATTTGACTAATAAAAACAATAATAATAAAAAAAAACGTCCCCATTCAATTGTTAAGAGTTTCATGGTGAATAGATCCACTAGGTATGAGAATTCACCTTGGCAGCTGTGGAGGCTTTATAACCTTTTTTTTGTTTTTACACAAATAATAATCCTTTATAATCCAGCCTATGTGGTGTAAAATGCCACATCCTACTAAAAATTCAGCAAGCGGTACTCATACAGGGAAGTATAAATGAGCTCTGAATGTACGTCACAACTACAAGGACCATAGATAACAAAGAGATTAGAAAGTGTTGTCTGTATGGAATATTGACCTTTAACCCCAACACTAACAAGTGCTTTTCGCTTAACAGTTGCATATAAGAGAAAACTGTGATTTTTGCACAGAGATTGTTATACTGAAATATTTAAAGCCTTAAAATAATGTAAAATTGCTCACTTTTTACATTTTCATTTAGTTATCATTTATTATCAAATATTGTGGGGGGGGGTGAAAGTTTCTAAACTCTATACGGCGCCCCTTATCTCTCACAATGTCATACAGGGTCTGCATTATCAGCATGCAGCTAGAAATGTCCTTTGTGTCAGATGCAGTAATTAGTGATCATAATGAGATTATTAGCAATGTAATATCTGTATGTGCTGCATAATGCCTGTGTATGGCAATTACAGTAACACCTTGTATCTGTATGTGCTGCATAATGCCTGTATATGGCAATTACAGCAACACCTTGTATCTGTATGTGCTGCATAATGCCTGTGTATGGCAATTACAGCAACACCTGGTATCTGTATGTGCTGCATAATGCCTGTGTATGGCAATTACAGTAACACCTTGTATCTGTATGTGCTGCATAATGCCTGTGTATGGCAATTACAGCAATACCTTGTATCTGTATGTGCCGCATAATGCCTGTGTATGGGAATTACAGCAACACCTTGTATCTGTATGTGTTGCATAATGCCTGTGTATGTAAAGTACAGTAACACCTTGTATCTGTATGTGCTGCATAATGTCGGTGTATGGCAATTACAGCAACACCTTGTATCTGTATGTGTTGCATAATGCCTGTGTATGTAAAGTACAGTAACACCTTGTATCTGTGCTGCATAATGCCTGTGTATGGCAATTACAGCAACACCTTGTATCTGTATGTGTTGCATAATGCCTGTGTATGTAAAGTACAGTAACACCTTGTATCTGTGCTGCACAGAGCTTTACAGTCATTATAACTTCCTGAATCTTTTCCCTCTACAGCTGTGAGTGACCCCAGGCGCTCCCTGTATTCTGCCCTCTCCCTGCCTGCTGTAATGCAGCAGTGAAGTTTGTTGAACTTTTTGTTACAGTGATGGTGGGGACTGCTCCTTGTAGCTTATTTACAGTATTAAGGGGTGACAGGAGCGAGAGCTCACAATGTATTACGTTTCTCCATGGCAGCACACTAAACATGCATTAAAAAAATATGCAGGCAGGGCTTTGTCTGCCAATTATTGCTTGTAGTGTGTTACAATGCAAAGTCGAGTTTACACGTCTTGGTTGTTAAAGGGTTACGATGCCCAACGTCTTCTTGATTTTCCTTCCAATGCTTGTATTCTGACCATTGATGCTTCCTCATAATCAAGCAGAAAATTATAGCTGATGTGCCCCCAGATGCTATAACCCCCCCATTCTTTCGACAGAGTCTTAGATCGCTCAGCCTTGTTCTAAACCACAAAACACTTTATTGTATTAATATCTTTTGTTTTTCTTGGTGGATGTTACCAGTACGGCAGCTGTCAAATACGGCAGCAGCCCAGGTTTCTTGCGCCGCATGTGTTTGGGTCAACTTTTAACCTCCCTGGCGGTCTATTTATTTTAAAAATACTAGTCTAAAAGCTTTACTTCCCCCCCCCCAGCGGCATCCTGAGTGTGGCTCGGGGTTAAACTCCTATGTTGTAAGCGGTAACCCTGAGCAACACTCGGGATGCTGCTGGATACATCACCTCTCCCTGCGCTACCTCGATGTTCTCCGCAGCCTCCTCCGGCGATCGCGACCCTCATACTTCCTGGTTTTCTCCTCGCAAGAAGGAATCCAGGAAGTAAAATGCTGCGATCGCTGGAGGAGACTGCGGGGATCAGCGAGGAAGCGCAGGGAGAGGTGATGTATACAGCCCGAGTGTGGCTCGAGGTTACCGCTTTCAGAGGTGAAATTTAACCCCAAACACACTCGAGAAAACCGTTGGGGGGTGGGGTTAATGAATTTTAAGTTTTATTGTACAAATTTCCAAGTTTTCCCATCACATTATATTCTGGCCGATGGTGCAGACGATGCCCCTGTTTTATTGAGTCTACAGTATAAACCCGAATGTTTGTTTGTATCTCTCGCAGCTTCCAGCTGTGTATTTAAGTGATATTTCTTCCAGGAAAACCCCCAAAGATATAGTCTAAATACTCTCGACGTCCACTTGATTTGATTTCTCAGCATTATTAATTTGCTAATTACGGCTTACTCATTAATACCAGCACTCGCTAATGTAAACCGTCTCGGGATGTCTACCTAGATTCTCTCATTTATTTGACACTTCTTTGATATGGCATTGAAAGAACAATATTTATATATGATCTCAGTGGTTTGCGATAGGTTAAAAGTGTTCAGTGGATGCACCCAGTGACACATATAGAGGAAAATATCACACAATGGATGCACCCAGTGACACATATAGAGGAAAATATCACACAATGGATGCGTCCAGTGACACATATAGAGGGAAATATCACACAATGGTTACACCCAGTGACACGTATAGAGGAAAATATCACACAATGGATGCGTCCAATGCAGTGAGGGCACTGGCTAGTATCAGAGCCAGATATACACAGGTTACGTAGGTTCAGGTTCAGTGCTCCCCAAGATCTGGCTCCGTTCAGCTCCCCAGGATCTGGCTGCTCTTATTGCTTTCCAGGATCTGGCTGCTCTCAGTGCTCCCCAGGAATTGGCTTCTCTCAGTGCTCCCCCAGGAACTGGCTTCTCTCATTGCTCCCCAGGAACTGGCTGCTCTCAGTGCTCCCCAGGAACTGGCTGCTCTCAGTGCTCCCCAGGAACTGGCTGCTCTCAGTGCTCCCCAGGAACTGGCTGCTCTCAGTGCTCCCCAGGAACCGGCTGCTCTCATTGCTCCACAGGAACTGGCTGCTCTCAGTGCCCCCCAGGATCTGGCTGCTCTCATTACCAATCAATGCATGGGAGGCCTACCTCCCATGCAGGCGTTTTTTGAATGGCTTGAACCAATGGCGCTTTCGCATTGGTCCAAGCTATTCCATTGCTCTCCCAGGGCCTTTGAGGCACTGGGAGAGCAATGTTCAGGAAGTGGGCAGCGCTCGGACAGCTGTTCATTAAACAGACGTGCCGCACTGCACTGCACACTTCTTGGCAGCCTACGCTGCCAGAGGATATTTGCATAGGGCCTGCTCAGGCTGGTGATTGAAACAAAAAACAATGCACGGCGCGCATAAGACAGACAGGAACGACAGCAGGGGAGCGTGGAGCAGGTGAGTTTTTTTATTTTATTATTTCAGCAGCACTTAATGTCAGGTGCGGCTCTGCCTCACCTGCCGTCCCTGATTGTGCGTCCCTGGCTTGATCCCACCTAGAACCTGAGTACTGAGCTCTGTTTCCAGGGGCTTTGAAACCTTTGTGGTCTCAGCAAGGTCCCTTCCTACAATGAGAGCCACTGGATTGGCTGAAACATCCAGACCAGATGCAGTCATGTGATATGCTGCTGCTTTCAGCATGTCACGTTCGGAAGAGGAAGGATGGGGACCAGAGTGAGATTTGGGTACGTTGAGGAAACTAAAGGGTTAAAACTGGAGATGGCAGTGCAGAGAGGGTCAGTTTCCTTTAATGTTTAACCCTCTCCATTTCCTCCCCCCTCCTGATTTAACCCTATAGTATCCATTTCATACAACGTTTTGGCAGCCAGTAAAACGGGAATAATGGGAGTCTGGAATTGCACTTTATTCTCCGACCCTGATTGCATTAGTGCTTCTTATACAAAATATAGGAAGTGTAAATGTGCAGTAAGAAGCTGTAAAAGTCCTTCCGTCCTTGGAATAAGATGGACACGGTTAACATCAACAAGTGTGGTCATTATAGTCATAGCTCACTCATTAATGTTAATAGTTCAACTGAAATAAAGGCATATGTCATTTGTGCTCTAATCCCAAGGTCACGCTGTCTGTCTTGGCTTGCCAGACTTGCTTGGTCTTCATGACTGAGTACCAGATACCAGTTCCAGGAATGTATGTTGATTTAAACAGCAACAGTTACTTTCTCTTAACCCGCAAGATAACACGCAGTCACCTGCTCATTCATAATTTAAGAAATAATATACCTGGGAATGTACTACACCAGGGCTGTCAAACTCACGGCCGCCCAGATGCAGATGACTACAATTCCCAGAATTCCTTCAGTGCAATGGATGGTCAGGGAATCATGGGAGTTGTAGTTCGGAATCATATGAGGGGCCGGGGATTGACAGTCCTGAGCTACAGCAAACGATCTCAAACTCTGACCCCACCCCAGATGCTTCTGAGCTGCAACTCCCATGATTCTCTGACCCTCTACTCATTTATCTCTCCATTCATTTCTTCTCTACAGAGTTTTTTCGGAGGATTCTCTCTTTATTTTTTTTAAATGTAACGATTGCTTTTACAGTAAACACACTTGAAAAATGATTTATAAATACAATAAGGTTCTCATGCATTTGCACTTTGAAAGGACACATTCCACTTACCGTATGACCTTTGAACTTAGGACTGTCTCTACCCTTTGACCCCTTCCAGCATTCTTACACTTATCTCTGTAGTGACCTTTGGTTTCCTTTCTATCGGGTATTTTATGATCTTTCCTGCCCTTCTCACTCATACAAAGCCTTTGCATACAGGCTGCTGGCTTGGTATACTATGTTGCCAAGTGCACGTTTTCACTTTTTCGTTGAGCGACGCTCCACGGGATATACGGTCAGTATGGCACTACTCCAGGTTTTTTTTCCACATTAGTGTACAGCGCTACGGAACTTGTTAACGCTTTATAAAAACTTGTAACTGTAACTATTATTAATATGTTGTTACGTTATAAAAATCCAAGCCAGTCGTGTTTTGTCCAAAAAAGAAGTGAAAAAGTCCCACTGAAAGTCCCTCTTATGCAGAAACGCATGGGATTTCCGTGACTAGCAGGTTTGCCAATAAAACGCCCTGTAAGATCCAATAGAATTGTCTTGTTCAGCAATCCAGGTCCAGGCACTTTCCCATTACAGGCCACTGCAAACAGTCAGGGCTGGATCAGTAAAGGGGCCATTGGAGATGTAAATCCACACCCATTCCCATTAAAGGTTATTATTATTTTTTAATTATGAAGTGCCAACACAGTCTGCAGCGCTGGCATAAAGGTACCATGGGTAAAAATAAAACAATTCTACAACACACCGAAAAGTCAAAGTCAATATTATACCAACAGACACATGAGGAGTTGATGGCCCTATTCCCATGGGAATTTACAATCTAGATGGATGGAGGGGGTGAGAAACAGGAGGGGAGGACTGCAAGGTGAGAGTGATGTTACTGAAGAGAGAGATGAGGATGGTTATTGGGTCGGTCTGATGTCTTGTTACGGAGTCAGGTGGTCGGCTTCCCTAAACAGAAGGGTCTTTAGGGAGCGATTAAAAGAAGCCAGATTGGGGGCGTAGCCGGCTACGAATGGGACAAGACGTGTTCTGGCTGAGCTCCGTCTCGGCCTTCTCTTTTCGCTGACTTCCTTATACTGATTTTCTCGCTTGAAGTCCCTGAGTGGCCGGCCATCGTGTGTGAGCTGTCCGGAGCACGGTTTGTCCCCCCCTCCGGACCAGAGACATCCGTTGCCAGCCGTTCTCTGCGGGTAGGTGCTGCCAGCAGCCATCTTGAGGCCTGCATCCGGGCCGCTGAGCTCCTCGTGGTGCCTCTTGCAGAGTCTCGATTTTGCCCGAATCACTCCCCCCTTGGCACTGCTGTGCTCCTGCTCCCCCGATTCCTGCCTGGATGGGGAGAGCTGAGAGGACAGAGGGCCCCCGACTCTCAGCTGCTGCATCTGGACTGATGGTGGAGGCAGCTGGAGTGCACGAGGGGTGGAAGTCCCATGTCCCATCACCTCCGCCTATGTTCGGCCTGCAGACTGCACTTTCAGACCTGGAAGACCTGCTGCGGGGAACGATGGATGACGGGCAGCCGTTAACACGGGGTGATCTTCGGACCTTCACGGAGGTCCTGCGGCGCTGTAGAGGAATGCAAGACCTGGGCGAGGGTGACCTCGGAGACTCTCGATGGGGGGCTGGAGCGTTCGGCTGTGCGGGCTCGGGGGAGTCTGTTGGTCAGCGAGGAGGGAGCGTCGAACAGGAGTCTGGTCTACGGCCGGTTCTCTTGCCAGTGGCAGTGCGCTCTCCACTGAGTGGTCCTGCGGTACCCATCGACCGTGGATCCCCGTATCAAGCTGCATTTCCCGGACCGCTGTTGAGGCAGGAGGAACCTGGCGGATATCGGGAGGTTGAGAGGAGCCCAGTTGGGTCGACTTGGGAGACGTCTCGATATGGGTATCTTACTCCGTCTCCTCTTCAGCGGTTGCCTGAAGCTCTCATTGGGGGTGTTGGCGACATGTGCCCCTCTGTGGCTCGAGGTTTCCAGGTGCTGCATGCCTCTTACCTTGAGGACGGGCCAGGGGTCAAGTCCTGGGAAAAAAAGTGAGGGAACTCACCCACGAATTCCACAACCCCTATTACCTGAAGAAAATATATATATCACGAGTATAGCCGGACGAGCCAGTGATACCATTTTTATTGGGTTAACTTTACATTTAAAAGACAAGCTTTCAAGAGTGTAACCTGGAAACTATACTGATCAGTGAAAGGTATCACTATGTACAGGTATACTCGTGATTGTGGCAACTGGACTAACGCATTTTATATATAATATATATATATATCCAGGCACAGGCCCCCCAGAATAATATACACAGTGCTGAACCCCCAGAATAATATACACAGCGCTGAGCCCCCAGAATAATATACACAGCACTGAGCCCCCAGAATAATATACACAGCACTGAGCCCCCAGAATAATATACACAGCACAGAGCCCCCAGAATAATATACACAGCACAGAGCCTCCAGAATAATATACACAACACTGTGCCCCCAGAATAGCATACACAGCGCTGAGCCCCCAGAATAACATACACAGCACTGAGCCCCCAGAATAACATACACAACACTGAGCCCCCAGAATAATATACACAGCACTGAGCCTCCAGAATAATATACTCAGCACTGAGCCTCCAGAATAATATACACAGCACTGAACCCCAAGAATAATATACACAGCACTGGTTATATGGATATATTTTCCCCAGTTCACTTGGATATAATTGCCCCAGCTCATATGGATAATGCCCCCCAGCTCTCATGGATAATGCCTCCAGGTTTCATGGATAATGCCCCCAGCTCTCATGGATAATGCCCCCCGCTCTCATGGATATGCCCCCAGCTCTCATGGATATGCCCCAGGTCTCATGGATAATGCCCCAGGTCTCATGGATAATGCCCCAGCTCTCATGGATATGCCCCAGCTCTCATGGATATTGCCCCAGCTCTCATGGATATTGCCCCCTGGTCTCATGGATATGCCCCAGCTCTCATGGATAATGCCCCAGCTCTCATGGATATTGTCCCAGGTCTCATGGATAATGCCCCAGGTCTCATGGATAATGCCCCAGGTCTCATGGATAATGCCCCAGGTCTCATGGATATGCCCCAGCTCTCATGGATAATGCCCCAGCTCTCATGGATAATGCCCCAGGTTTCATGGATATTGCCCCCTGGTCTCATGGATAATGCCCCTGGTCTCATGGATAATGCCCCAGCTCTCATGGATATTGCCCCAGGTCTCATGGATATTGCCCCAGCTCTCATGGATAATGCCCCAGCTCTCATGGATAATGCCCCAGCTCTCATGGATATTGCCCCAGCTCTCATGGATAATGCCCCAGCTCTCATGGATATTGCCCCAGGTCTCATGGATATTGCCCCAGCTCTCATGGATAATGGTTGGACTGAAGGTGGTAAGCGCCCAGAACGAAAAGATATGCCCAGTGCCCAGCTAGACCAGAGTGTAGTGGTTTCCCCCAAACCAGAGACAGATATTAACAAATGAATACGTATCTGGTCAGCGCGATATGGAATAACGCCAGGGATATGAGGGCAATCTTGTGGTTACATCCGTAAAAGTTCGACATATGAGAAATTGGAGAGAGAAAGGGATATACCGCATTGGTGCAATATGTTATGTTCCGAGACAACAATTCATATTTAGAGAGAAAAACCACTCACAAAGATAGAGCCCCAACACCGGCTCTGAGTGGGAAGGTGCCTCTGGGTTATTTATCTGAAGATGTTCTCAGGAAACCCACTCCTTCCATCAACCGTTAGTCGTCACTCTCTCGATGAGGAATGTATGTAATGAGAGACACAAAATAGGAAAATTCTCCTATTTTGTGTCTCTCATTACATACATTCCTCATCGAGAGAGTGACGACTAACGGTTGATGGAAGGAGTGGGTTTCCTGAGAACATCTTCAGATAAATAACCCAGAGGCACCTTCCCACTCAGAGCCGGTGTTGGGGCTCTATCTTTGTGAGTGTTTTTTCTCTCTAAATATGAATTGTTGTCTCGGAACATAACATATTGCACCAATGCGGTATATCCCCTTTCTCTCTCCCAATTTTCTCATATGTCGAACTTTTACGGATGTAACCACAAGATTGCCCTCATATCCCTGGCGTTATTCCATATCGCGCTGACCAGATACGTATTCATTTGTTAATCTCATGGATAATGCCCCAGCTCTCATGGATAATGCCGCAGCTCTCATGGATAATGCCCCAGCTCTCATGGATATTGCCCCAGCTCTCATGGATATGCCCCAGGTCTCATGGATAATGCCCCAGCTCTCATGGATATTGCCCCAGCTCTCATGGATAATGCCCCAGCTCTCATGGATATTGCCCCAGCTCTCATGGATATTGCCCCAGCTCTCATGGATATTGCCCCCCCCAGGTCTCATGGATATTGCCCCCCCCAGGTCTCATGGATATTGCCCCCCCCAGGTCTCATGGATATTGCCCCCCCCAGGTCTCATGGATATTGCCCCCCCCAGGTCTCATGGATATTGCCCCCCCCAGGTCTCATGGATATTGCCCCCCCCAGGTCTCATGGATATTGCCCCCCCAGCTCACCTTTGCTGCTGCTTGCTTCTGCTCCACATTGCCAGCGGCCGCGTGCTTCCTGCTTCAGCGGCCGCTGACAGGAAGTGCAGCCGCTCGCCTGGGAACTATGAAACAGCCAGGCGAGCGGCTCCACCTCCTGTCAGCTGGCCCTTGTAACAGGAAGAACGCGGCCGCCGGCAATGTGCGGCGGCGGCGTTCGGGCTCGGGCCACAGCGGGAACGCTGCGTTCCCGCAGCGTTCCCGCTGTGGGAGAAGTGCGGGAACGCCGTTCCTGCGCGTTCCCGCTCGACTCGAGCCCTGGGACGGGCCTCCATATTTTGGCCTCTTTAGAGGTGCCCTACCTGCCCTATGAGATATCCCATACCGGGACGCTGGTTGATGAGACCCCTTTGTGTTTTGTTGAAAGCTGACGTTTTGTTTATATTTTTTGTTCTGATTTACGCTGAGTAAAAGCTGACCACCTTATTTTTTCTGAAATGCACCTGCTGACTATTATTGTCCCCCCCAGCTTTTTGACGTTTTTCAGAGCTTCTTCTGTGATCCCCCCCCCTTACGTTTTACATGTTTGATAAGTATATGCTGTGTGGCCCTGCGAGGCCAACCTTGTTGGTCGAAATGTGACCTTCTTCTTTTTGCAAAATAAAAATCTTAGATACAAGAAAAAAAAAAGAAGCCGGATTGGGGGACAGTCTGATATTGGGAGCAAGTGCATTCCATAGGGTCAAGAAAAGTCTTGCAGTCTGGCATGTGAAGAGGTAATGATGGAGGATGCCAGAAGTAGATCATTATTGGATCTTAGGAAGGGGGTTGGATGTATTTAGTGATTAGTGAGGACAGGTAGTGGGGAGCGGGATGGGGTGTATTTGGTGATTGACAGGTAGTGGGGAGCGGGATGGGGTGTATTTAGTGATTAGTGATGACAGGTAGTGGGGAGCGGGATGGGGTGTATTTGGTGATTGACAGGTAGTGGGGAGCGGGATGGGGTGTATTTGGTGATTAGTGACAGGTAGTGGGGAGCGGGATGGGGTGTATTTGTTGAATAGTGAGGACATGTAGTGGGGAGCAGAGTTAGTTAAGGCTTCGTAGGTCAGGTTGAGTAGTTTAAATTTGCTTCTGCTGTGGATGGGGATCCAGTTTAGGGATTCAAAGAGAGGGGCAGAAGAAAAAGAGCGACAGGCAAGATGGATAAGCCAAACTAATGCATTTAGAATGGACAGCAAGGGGGAGAGTTGGAGAAGACCAATCAGCAGGTTGTTGCAGTAGTCCAGGCAGGAGATAAGAGAGTGGATAAGTTGCTTGGTGGTGTCGGCAGTCAGAAATGGACGAATACTGGCAATACTGCGGAGGTGTTTGCGGAAAGATAAGGAGAGTGATTGGATGTGGAGGGTGAAGGAAAGGCTGGGGTCAAGAGTCACTCTGAGGCAACGGACTTGGGCTGAGGGAAGGATAGTGATACCATCAATAGTTATAGAAAAGTCAAAAATCGGAGCAGAGATGGGTGGGGTAGAAGGAGCTCAGTCCTTCAGGGGAAGAGAGGCCATCCAGGAAGAGATACCAGACAAACGGTCACTGACCTGAGAGAGAACAGAGTGAGAGAGATACTGTATCAGGAGTAGAGAGTTAGATTTTGGTGTCATCTGCGGATAGGTGATCTTGAAGCCATAGCTAGTGAAGAGTTTGCCCAATGAAAAGGTATAGATGGAAAAGAGCAGAAGACCCAGGACAGAGCCTTGAGGAATGCCTACTGACAGAGGCGTTGAAGAGGAGGAATTGCCAGCAAGGGATACTGAGAAGGATCTGTTGCAGAGACAAAGAGAGCTGAGGGTCTTTAGGAGGAGGGATTGGTCGACTGTATCAAATGCATCTTAAAAATTACTGCAGCCAATCAGAGTTGGATTAATATACGGGCCAATGGAGCTGTAGGTCTAGTCTTGTTCCCATTAGAAATCACTGAAAGCCATCAGGGCTGGATTAATATAGGGGCCAATAGTAGAAAAAATGGCACCATAGGGGGATAGTAGAGACAAAACAGGGAGTGATTGGGGATAGGACAATGGACGGTGAGTAGGAATAGGACAATGATACATTGGTAGGCCAGCCAACTGGGCAAAGTCCCAACTAAATCTTGAGTTCCGGGTCAATTAAGGTCTGAATCTAGCACTGCAACCAATCACAAACCTTGGGTTCACATATCAGTACACGCACCCTGCTTGAATGTATTTTACCTCTCACTTTTTCCTCCTTTTCTTTAAGAATGTAACCCATGGAGCAGGACAAACCTTCTTCTGCTTGACAAACTGGTTTCTTACCACTTGCTTCACTCTATGAATGAAAACTAGATAATAATAATAAAAATATAGAAATACTACCTCTTAAAAAAATATTGACCGTTCAACTACCAGAAACCACGAGGCTTGAACTCTATAAACTCCTATAAAGCTGCTTTGAATAGATTTACGAGACCTGAAAGGTACTTTTTCAATAAAACAAAACAAAAATCAATACAATCACGTGACTTTGCAGGTGAAGAATGTTGACCTGTTTATTTAAAATCAGAATATCCTTTTGTCTGAGATGCCAGCGCTGGTAATGATTAGTGAACCATGGGACAAAAAATTCCTAAACACCTTGCACTTACAGCTCAATTAAAATGGTTAATGTTAACATTTGTGACCGTGCCGAAGTTTTAGTTCAATGACCCTGAATGTTCTTAAAGTAACAATAGCGCAACGGTATTATACAAACAGAAGTGCTTAAACCTTAACACGCTGTTATGTAAGCACGCTCGCTGACCCTGTTTATTAAATCCCATCCCGTAAGAACGATGTGTGAAAGGAACACAGAAAAGGAAAACTCAGAAAAGTCAATGTTTATCCACTAGGCTTGTGCACCGATTTTTTTTTTCGGTTCGATTCGGTTTGATTTTTCGGATTTTTAAACTTTTCGTTTCGACCGATTTCTGTTTCGATTCGGTTCGGCTCGATTCGTTTTTCGTGTACTTTTTTTTCGGAATATCGACCATTTTTCGGATTTTCGTGTCACTTCGCTCGTTTTTTGTATCGACTTTTCGTGATTTCGGAAATTTTCGTTTTTCGGAATTGTACATGTTTTCGGAATTTCGACCATTTTTCGTATGTTCGTGTCACTTAGCTCGTTTTTGTATCGACTTGTCGTAAGTTCGGAAATTTTCGTTTTTTTCGGAAAGTCTGTTCTCCTCGTTTCAAAGCAATAAATTTCGATTTGACACATTTCAATTCCATTCGAAAATATTTAGTTTCGGCTCGGAAAACTTTTCGGATCTGCCATTTTCGGATCTAAAAATTTTCGGAAATTCGGCCGCATCCGAAAACACGAATCGGGAAATTTCGTGGAAATTCCGAAACCCGAAACGCACATCCCTATTATCCACTGGGGTTTAAGACTCTCTCAGGGATGAGGGTTCGCGCAGGTGGGTTGTGATCCTGACAAAGTCTTATGACGGGGCTGTCAAACTCCCAGATGTTGATGCCTACGATTCCCAGAATGCAATAGATGGCCAGTGAATCATGGGAGTTGAAAAAGAATTGAAAAAGATAGTGGAGATAGCCAAAGAATAACATGAAATTTAGCTTTTAATCAGAGATGCAGTAAAAGATGCTTTCAAAGCTGTATTACGTTAGGCAGACAGACACAGTCACAGTGCTTACCTAGGACAAACATAACGTATACATGTCTCAGCGGAGGCAAGAACATAAGTAAACTAAAGGCCAGTACAAAAAAGAGGCCATAAAGCAAGTTTGGGAGTATGCTAGATTGGAGATACTAGCACAATACTGGATCCTCCCTGGAAACTGATACAGAGATTAAAAGACAGTGTGGAAACATGGCAAAATATCAAATATAATGAGTGGAAACAGGCCTTCGAGGGTCTGTGGGTACAGGAAAGTATGAGAAAACACACAGAGCTATATTACAATCTTTGCGCAAAAACAGTCGCGCAAAGCGGATTTTTTTGCGCCAAGCGTTAAACTTTTGCGCATGCGAATCACCGCTGGAATTACAATCCTCGCTGCTTTTTTCTTCCGCCGATCAATTGCGTGCACAAACGCAGGCTCAGTGCCGTGGCGCGCAAAAATCTTTGCGTGCGTAGTTTTTTGCACCCAATCAGCCAATCAAAATGAAGAAACACACCTATCAAACGCAACTGAATTGCGTCTGTCAGAGGCATCGGAGACGGGTTCTGCGTCTATGATGCAAAGTGAGCACATATGCTACAGTAATAATACACACACACAGCTGCATCATCCATTATATTGTCGCTGCATTCCTTTTTATGGGCTGTTTTTTTTTTTGGGTTCGGCCAGGTTATTCAGATTTGCCGTTACCACCAGCTTTTTGCAGTTGCTAAAATTATGCGCACAAAGGCTGTGCGGTAATTACCGCGAATAGATTGTAATACCATTCTCGGACCAACGCACATTTGCTTTTGCGCTCACAATGTTAAGTATAGGACACGCAAAGTACAGTACGCTCGCGCAGGGTTCGCGCAGGTTCACCCGCGGTAGACGTTTGCGCGCTGTTGTTGCGCTGACTATGTAATACGGGATTAGGTGAAAATGGTTTTACCCCTCGCGTTAATGTTTTTTTGCTCCGGCGCAAACGTTTGCGTGAAGATTGTAATTTAGCCCACAGCCTTTATGAAGAGCCCTATCAGGAACAAACAATACAGGCTTGAGAAAAAAAAAAAATGGTTTTGGCCAATCATGAGAGTTGTAGCAACCTTGGAATTACTTGTTATACTATCTGGCCACAAATCAAGGCTTCTTGTAGAAAGTGTAGAAAGCCATTCAGAGTTATTCAGGGAGAGGTGAAAAGCAGGAGAATGACTGGAGAATGGAAAACTGTAGGCCAAAATAGCAGATTTGGAAAATGAGATGAAAGGGAGAATTTTTCTGCTTTGGCTAATTTGACCTAGAATTTTCCATTCTCCAGCCATTCTCCTGCTTTTCACCTCTCTCTGAATAACCCTTATAGTTTACAGCGAACTGCGTTTATAACCGAGCTGCGTTAGTGTTAACGAGAGAACCAGTATGTGTAACGACCCCACTCGTTAACTTCTCAGTTGAAACAGGTCCCCTAGAGCAGGGCTATCTAACTCCGGCCCCTCAAATGTTTCTGAACTACAACTCCCGTGATTCTCTGGCTGTCTGTTGCATTCTAAGAATCCTGCAACAAAGTTGTCATCTGCGCTCGTATCTATACAATTCCATGTGAAACTAAACACAATTAGAGTTTTAGTTTGCTAGAATGGCCATTGAAGTGTAAGCTCACTCGCCCCATCAAGGCACCTCCTGGTAGAGTGAGTACCTAACCAATTATTTCACATGGAATTGTATAGAAACAAATTGTATAGTAACGAGCACAGATGACATCTGTTTTTGTTGTTATATTTGCTACATGAACTGGGTTGTTACTCCTGGTTGTTGCAGCTTCTCTGGAGAGTATGGGCATGACACCGCTTTTTCTGTATGTATGTATATTTTGTTGCAACACCAGTTGGGTCATTTTTTTGCTGCAGTTCCTTTTTCCATGGTTTCATGTTCGACCCCAAATGAGAAGTGCTTGCTGCATGTATAAGTAAAACCCACCATTTTTGCCTTTTAGCTGAAAAGCAGCAAGAGAGCGTGCAGCTGCTCAGAGGAGCGGCTTTTGGTTACATTGGTTAGGTACTCACTCTACCAAGAGCTGCCGCGATGTGGCGAGCGAGCTTACGCTTCAATGGCCATTCTAGCAATAAAAAACCTCTAATTGTGTTTTGTTTCACATGGAATTGTACAGAAACGAGCGCAGATGACATCTTTTTTCTTGCTGTATTTTATACATGAACTGGGTTGTTACTCCTGGTTGTTGCAGCCGCTCTGGTGAGCATGAGCGCGACACCTCTTTTTCTGTATTATGTATAGTAAGGTTTCAAGGCTGATGTTTGGCAACTCGAACCTACAGCTCCCTCCACAGATTTTCTATGGGATTAAGGTATGGAGACTGGCTTAATGTGCTTCTTCTTGAGCCACTCCTTTATTGCCTTGGCAGTGTGTTTTGGGTCATTGTCATACTGGAGTACCCATCCAAGACCCATTTTCAATGACTGAGGAAAGGAGGTTGTCACCCAAGATTTTATGCTACATGGCCCTGTCCATCATCCATTTGATGCGGTGAAGTTGTCAAGTCCCCTTACCAGCAAAACACCCCCAAAACATAATGTTTCCACGGTCCATGTTTGACGATGAGGATGATTTTCTTGGGGTCATAAGCAGCATTCCTCCTCCTCCCAAAACGGAGAGTTAAGTTGATGCCAAAGAGCTTGATTTTGGTCTCATCTGACCACAACACTTTCAACTAGTTTTCCCGCTGAATCATTCAGATGTACATTGGCAAATTTCAGACGGGCCTTTACATGTGCTTTCTTGAGGGGGACCTTGCGGGCGTTGTAGGATTTCAGGCCTTCATGCTGTAGGGTGTTACCAATTGATTTCTTGGTGACTATGGTTCCAGCTGCCTTGAGATCAATGACAAGATCCTCCATGAAGTTCTGAACTGATTCCTCACCGTTCTCATGATCATTGACACTCCACAAGGTGAGATCTTGCATGGAGCCCCAGACTGAGGGAGACTGACAGTTATTTTATGTTTCTTCCATTTGTGAATAATCGCAACAACTGTTGTCACCTTCTCACCAAGCTGCCTGGTGATGGTCTTGTAGCCCATTCCATCCTTGTGTAGGTCTACAATCTTGTCCCAGACATCCTTGGACTGCTCTTTGTTCTTGGCCATGGTGGAGAGTTTGGAATCTGATTGCTTCTGTATACAGGTGTCTTTTATATAGGTAACAAACTGAGATTAGGAGCAGTCCCTTTAAGAGAGTGCTCATAATCTCCCCTCGTTACCTGTCTAACAGACACTTGGGAGCCAGAAATCTTGGTGATTGATAGAGGATCCAAACGTTATTTCACTCATTAAAATTCTAAATCAATTTATAACTTTTTTGAAAGGCGTTTTTCTGGATGTTTTTGTTGTTATTCTGTTTCTCACTGTTAGAATAAACCGACCATTAAAATTATAGACTGATCATTTCTTTGTCAGTGCGCAAACGTACAAAATCAGCAGATGATCAAATCATTTCGTCCCTCACTGTATACGACTCATCAGAAATGTTATCCAAAGTAGTCAGCATGTTGCAGAAAATTATAAAAAAATCAAAAAAAAAATCATTTCCACCACGTGATACAATGTACAAAACACAACTTTGGTGGGTTGCATGAATCACGCCTGGAAATACCCAAGTGTAGGAGGTGTCTATGTGTTTGTACTTGGTTTATAGAATCAAATTGTGCAAACAAACCGTTATCTGTTACAGCTACTACAAGTTATACCAATAAAATGTACTTTATAACGCTGACCTAACGTAGCAGGTGACAGACTTATGGGTGTGACCAGCCCCTATATCTAAAATACTAAATATTCTGGCACTTGAGCTGTGATTTAATCCTGCCTGATAGGCCGAAATCGGCATTCTTTTCAGACCCATTTCGGTCTTTTTTTTTTCTTTTTATTAGATTCAAATTTGGGCTTACTGGCATCTAGATTTCCCAAAAGAAATCCGGCTTAAATATTGTCTCTCGTGGCTATATTTTTTATTAGAAATTTCGGCTTTATCGATTCAATTCAAATTTATTGAAATGCCGATTTCGGAAAAACTTACAAATGCCGACAGGTGCTTAAAAATGTTTTTTCAGGCGGGGACATAGAAGGAATTAGACTGAAATCTTTTTTTAAACTTTGGATATATCAGTTATATTTAAAGCCACAAATCTGTACGATGTTGACTGAAAATAAGCTTTTTCGGTTGGTTTTTGGCTAGGTTTTTTTGGACCAGCAGCATTTTCAAATATCAACTCTGGCTGAATGTTTTCAATCAGCAGATATTTTATTCATATAAATGGCAAATGGAATTAAAATTAAATGGAGTCCTTGGTTGGTGCATCCAACAGAACGGAACGGAACGGAGTGGAATTGCCTAAACCTTCTCTTATTTATTGAATATGTCTTGTTTCTTTGGCCTTCTACTTGGGTTGTTTGCCATTCATACAAAGAGTTGCCTGGGTGAATCATCTGTTCTTTAATCTCATCCATCGCACTATTCCAAAATACTTCATTTACTTATAGCTCAGAAAAAAAACCAATAAGCTATAGTTTTGATTAAAGTCGATTTGGACATGAAAGTTAGAGGGTTACTCAATAAATGCTGGTGTTTAGGATTCACCCTAAATTATTAAAAGAGCTCAGTGATGTAATAGCAAAACCGTTAACAGATTTATTTAACCAATCCTTGTTAACGGGAGTCGTCCCAGAAGACTGGAAATTAGCAAATGTTGTGCCCATTTACAAGAAGGGTAGTAGGGAGGAATCGGGGAACTATAAGCCAGTTAGTCTTACGTCAGTAGTGGGGAAATTAATGGAAACCATGTTAAAGGAAAGGATTATTGAACATCTAAAAACACATAGATTACAGGATCAGAAACAACATGGGTTTACCTCAGGGAGATCATGCCAAACTAATCTTATTGATTTTTTTGATTGGGTAACAAAAATAATAGACACAGGTGGTGCAGTAGACATTGCTTATTTAGATTTCAGTAAGGCTTTTGATACTGTTCTGCATAGAAGGCTTATCAATAAATTGCAATCTTTGAGTTTGGATTCCAATATTGTTGAATGGATTAGGCAGTGGCTGAGTGACAGGCAACAGAGGGTTGTGGTAAATGGAGTTTATTCGGCGCAAGGTCTTGTTACCAGTGGGGTACCTCAGGGGTCAGTACTTGGACCCATTCTATTTAATATTTTTATTAGTGATATTGCAGAAGGTATTAATGGAAAAGTATGTCTTTTTGCTGATGACACAAAGATTTGCAACAGGGTTGACGTTCCTGGAGGGATCAGCCAAATGACAAATGATTTAGGTAAACTAAAAAAATGGTCGGAGCTGTGGCAATTGAGTTTTAACGTGGATAAGTGCAAGATAATGCACCTAGGGCTGAATATAGAATATTTGATACAGTCCTAACCTCAACATCTGAGGGTTGGGATTTAGGGGTTATTATTTCAGAGGATCTAAGGGTAAGTAGTCAATGTAATAGAGCAGCAGGAAATGCTAGCAGAATGCTTGGTTGTGTAGGGAGAGGTATTAGCAGTAGGAAAAGGGATGTGCTCATGCCACTGTACAGAGCACTGGTGAGACCTCACTTGGAGTACTGTGTGCAGTACTGGAGACCGTATCTACAGAAGGATATAGACATCTTAGAGAGAGTTCAGAGAAGGGCTACTAAAATGGTGTACGGCTTGAAGGAGAAAAGTTACCAGGAAAGGCTTAATGATCTTAACATGTACAGCTTGGAAAAAAGACGAGACAGAGGAGATATGATAGAAACATTCAAATACGTAAAGGGAATCCACAAGGTAGAGGAAGGGAGTATATTTAAAAGGAAACAAAGTAGCAAAACAAGAGGACATAGTCTTAGATTAGAGGGGCAAAGGTTTAAAAGTAACATCAGAAAGCATTATTTTACTGAGAGGGTGGTGGATACATGGAACAGCCTTCCAGTTGAAGTCGTAGAGGCCAAAACAGTAATTGAATTTAAGCAGGCATGGGATAGGCATAAGGCTATCCTAAACAAAAGATAAATCCAGGTAAAGTATCCATGTAATTGGGCAGACTAGATGGGCCGAAAGGTTCTTATCTGCCGACATTTTTCTATGTTTCTATGTTTACTGTTGTTGCAACTGAGACAAACTTTGTTTCAAACAGCTTAAATTTTTGGAAACATCCAAGTTTGGTTCAACTACAGCAAACACCGGCCTTTATTGATTTATTCGGAAAGCACGAAAATTTCTGTAAAATTTCTGTGCTTTCTCGTTTGGCGCACCAGATCGCCAACCCTGCGGTGCATTCACTATTCACCACAGGGTCCCCAAAGTGCGCCAAACGTGGAGCCGCCGAAGACCGCGAAACTGACCGCCGAACGCTGCTAAACTGCAAGGAAAAAAACGGTACTCTGCTATTCTTTATAAGGTGCTTAATACGCTAAAAAAAATATGAAAATGTGTGGAAATAATAAAAAAATTCCTTTAAGAATATTTTTATATTTTTTTTAAACGGTTACAGAATAATAAATAATAAACGACTTAAAAAAAAATTGGGAATCAAATATTTCATCCAAAAAAATAAAAATAAAAAAAAAGAATCACAAAAAATAAATAAAAAGACAGTTTGCTGCAAATTAACAGAATAAATGGTTGCATACTCTGAATAAATTAACCATTACTTCTCTATAATACAATTTCACTGCTGCCGAAGATCACTGAATTGAATTGCTGCCATCTGCGGCCAACTGCACCATATTTTGCTGTCAATTCACCAGTATTTGGCAAATTGACAGCTTTCTGAATAGACAAACTGCCACAAAATTGCACCATATCGTGGCAAGTTCGGTGCACAGTCCTTGGACCTTTTACTCTCTGGGCTGTTCTCTAGTGCTGGGTAGGGATGAGTGTTCGGTTCGGATCTGTTCGATTCGAACATCGCCCGTTGAGCTGTTCGTCGAACTCCAAACATTTCCGCGTGTTCGCCCACAATGCACCACAATGGACCACAATGCACTTTTCCACTGGCCTGAAGCTTGTAATTGGCTACAGCCTTGCACCTGACCACAGGTCAGGTGCAAGACAGGTGCAAGACTATGCCAATCACGGCTCAGAGTCCTGATTGGGCAAATTTTGCCCAATAATGGGCTCACAGAGCTAAGTCCCGCAGCACACTATATAAGGCTTCCCTGCCTGCAGCCCCAGCGTGTGTGTTTGCAGGAGTAAATCAGAGAGGAGAGGAGATTGTTCTGTCAGGGTGTATCAGTGAGTTGTAGGAGATTTCTGGGAATTTGAATCTGTGTTGGCACTGCCAGGCTATCAGGGACAGTGTGTATCAGAGAGTTATACCACAGTTCAGCAAATTAGAATCTGTGTTGGCACAGCCTGTTATCAGTGTGTATCAGTGAGTTATACCACAGTTCAGCGAATTAGAATCTGTCTTGGCACAGCCTGTTATCAGTGTGTATCAGTGAGTTATACCACAGTTCAGCACATTTGAATCTGTCTTGGCACAGCCAGGCTATCAGGACAGTGTGTATCACTGACTTATAGCATTGTTCTGGAAAATCTGTATATCTTTGATCTAATTCTAGATACCATACAATAACACAGTTTAATCAGAGTTCATCTGTTTATCTATTGACAGTTGAATCTGGCTTTTGCCAGCTATCAGGGTGTTGCAGCGTGCAGGAAAGAAAGTGAAACAGAGAGAGAGAGTAGAGGACATTGGCAGCCTTGCAGGGAAAATATCAGTAAAATCGCTGACTTATATCAGAGTTCTGAATATCTTTAATCTATATACCAGAGTTGAATCTGAATTCTGCATATCTCCAATCTTTAAACCAGAGTTGAATCAGACTTCTGTATATCTTTAATCTATATATCACTCTCCATGTCAGAAAGACCAAAAAGGACAGGCAGACGCTCCCAGACACAGATAAGAGGGCAAGCAGCCTCTGTGTTGGGAGGCTGTGCCTCTGGTCATGGTGGATGTGGTGCATCCTCTGCAGGTGCACGCTTGTCCTTTCTAACTGGTGCTGGCCGTCTTAAGCAGCAGCAACATACAGAGGATTTGGTGGATTGGCTAACCAGGCCATCCTCATCTTCCGAGTCCTCTGCCAGCCTCCATGTCCACAGCTACTCCTGCCGTAGCCTCACCAACATACACGGAGGAGTCAGCTGAATTGTTTGACTACAATGACACTGACATGCTGCTTGAGGATGTGCAGCAACTACAGTGCTCTGATTCAAACTCTGAGGTTGAGGAAGGGAGTATAATCAACCTAGAGGGAGGGGTGCCAGTGACACACAAATAACTGGCATTCATGTTGCCCCAGCAGCTGCAGCATACTGCCAAGTTGGCTCCAGTGATGAGGAGATAGGGGGTGATGACGATGATGAGGTCACTGACTCCACCTGGGTGCCTGATCGAACAGAGGAGTCAAGTGAGGAGGAGGAGGAGGCACAACAAACACGAGGCACAACGTCCACTATGAGCAACTGTAGCCAGTCCAAGGCATCAGAAGTCACAGCTGCTCAGGTGCAGAGCGCATGTACAGGAAGTCTGCTGTCTGGGAGTTCTTTAAGAAATGTGCAGCAGACCGCACCGTTGCTATTTGTAATCTATGTCAGAAGAGGATCAAGCATGGGAAAGACATCCCAAACTTGGGTACCACGTGCATGAGGTGACATATGACCACCTGCCACGCATCCCATTGGCACAACACTTTGCATAGGCCCTCCTCCTCATCTGTCTCTACCCCCACTATATGTCCTGCCATGTCATTGCCTACAACCTCCACTGACAGGGATGATGCTACAGTAATGGGTGTACCAGGTCCTTCCTCAGAATGTGACAGCATCACATTAGCTGAAGATTTACGCAGTCAGATTACGTTGCCCCAGCTGCTGCAGCGTAAGAAAAAATATAGTCCCAACCATCCCCAAGCACAGCGTCTAAATGCCAGTCTAGCAAAATTACTCACATTACAGCTTCTGCCTTGCCAGCTGGTGGACTCTGTTTCCTTCCGTGAACTTGCCGAATGTGCTGTAGCACAGTGGCAGGTTCCAAAACGCCATTTCTTTTCACAGAAGGCCATTCCAGCACTATACCAGCACGTGGAACACAATATTATGGAGTCATTGGGAAAGGCAGTCAGCAGCAAGGTGCACATGACTTTAGACACGAGGTCCAGCAAGCATGGACAAGGCCGTTACATTACCTTCATGGCACACTGGGTAACTCTGCTTGCAGCTGGGAGGGATCCAGGATGGGGCTCTGTGCTGGAGCTTGTTCATCTACCACCCCTCCAGAAAGCTGCTTATAAAAGGTCTGTCTGCTCCACCACATATTCCTCCTCCTCCTTCTCTGTCTCTGGTTAAGTGGCAGTTAAACCGACGCGTGGCAGGGGCTACGCAATGGCTCAAGCAAAAAGATGCCATATTGTGCTTGAGCTGGTTTGTTTAGGGGACAGGAGCCACAGCAGGCCAGAAATTCTGTCAGCTCTGCAGGGGCAGGCGCAGAGATGGTTAACACCACGCCAGCTTCAGCTGGGAATGGTCGTCTGTGATAATGGCAGCAACCTTCTCTCCGCCCTATGCAAGGGTAAATTGACGCATGTACCATGCATAGCACACGTCCTAAGTCTAGTGGTACAGCGTTTCCTAACCAGGTACCCAGGGCTGGCAGAGCTTCTCAGCCAGGCCAGAAAAGTCTGCAGCCACTTCAGACAGTCATTCCCAGCAAGTGTTGGTCTGGCAGAAATTCAAAGAGAATTCCACCTTCCCACAAACCGTCTGATCTGTGACATGCCCACCAGGTGGAA
Source organism: Leptobrachium leishanense (assembly GCA_009667805.1). NCBI lineage: Eukaryota > Metazoa > Chordata > Amphibia > Anura > Megophryidae > Leptobrachium > Leptobrachium leishanense. The sequence continues at coordinate 27,342,131 of CM019064.1, read as the reverse complement.
CTCGACATTGTCAATGCTGCAGCGTCTGCACAAGCAGCAGAGGGCCATCATTGAGTACCTGTGTGAGTATGGCACAAGGACAGGTTTAGGTCAACTTGGTTTTCGCCTCCCTCCCGCAGTGGCTGATGATCAAGGATGCATGCACTGTACTGTCACCATTTGAGGAGGTAACGAGGATGGTGAGCAGGGATAGTGCATGCATCAGTGACACAATTCCTTTAGTGTTCCTGCTGGAGTGCACTCTGCGGGGAATTATAGATGTGGCACTAGAGGCAGAGCAGCGGGAGGAAGAGGAGGCCTTCCCTAGCTCTCAAGGCCCCAGTCAGACAGCATTCCTGCGGGTCCTCAGATCAGACAGGAGGAGGATGAGGAGGAATATTTAAGTAGTGGGGGCATTGAAGGTGGGGATTCCTCAAGGGAGGGTTTTGTGTGCCCAGAAACCCAAGGACTAGTACGTGGCTGGGAGGAGGAAGTACACGATGGGGTCATCCTCATTGACCAGGAAGACTCGGAAGCTAATGCCACCTCCAACCTATGCTGCATGGGCTTCCTTACCCTGCAAAGCCTGCTAAAGAACCCCAGGATTCGTGCTATCAAGGAGAGGGATCATTACTGGTTGGCAAGCCTTCTTGATCCACGATACAAGGGTAAAGTTGCAAAGCTCATCCTGCCCGCACAGAGGGAGGACAGGATGAAACAACTTGAGGACGCTTTAAAGCGACACTTGTGTAACACCTTTCCAGGCACTGGTAGGTTACCAAGTGATGACACAGGTGCTTCTGAGGCTGCGGATGATCAGAGGAAAGCGGTGAAGGACGGGGCCGCTTGACAGATGCCTTTTTAATTTTTTTAGTCCACAACGCCCAGGGACATCAAATGTAGGCACCCATTGCCAGCGTCTGCACCATATGGTGCAGGACTATCTAGGGGCATGGGCAGACCTGGATATTATTATTATTATTATTCTTTATTTATAAAGTGCCAGCATATTCCGCAGCGCTGTACAATAAGCACAGTATAGACAGGGTTACAATATATTGAACAACATTTGACAAACAGTACAGGAGGAGATGAGGGCCCTATTCCCGTAGGAACTCACAATCTGGGAGGGTTGGGGTTGGAAACAGGAGGAGAGGACTGTAAGGTGAGAGTGATTGATGGTTGCGTCAGTGAGTTGGGTGGTTGGCTTCCCTAAATAGGAACGTTTTAAGGGAGCGTTTGAAGGAAGAGAAGTTAGGGGAAAGTCTGACAGTACGAGGGAGAGCGTTCCAGAGAGTGGAGGCTGCGCGTGAGAAATCCTGCAGTCTATCATGGGAAGAGGTGATGCGGGGAGAAGCTAGGCGCAGGTCACTGTTTGACCTTAGGGAGCGGGCTGGGGTGTATTTGGTGATTAGTGAGGACAGGTAGTGGGGAGCTGAGTTAGTGAGGCTTTTGTAGGTAAGGATAAGGATTTTGAACTTAATTCTGCAGTGGATGGGGAGCCAGTGAAGGGACTCGCAGAGAGAAGCGGCAGAGACAGAGCGGCGGGTGAGGTGAATTAGCCTGGCGGAGGCGTTCAGGATGGATTGTAGGGGGGAGAGGTGGGACAGAGGGAGGCCAGATAAGAGATTATTGCAATAGTCGTGTCGGGAGATTACCAGGGCGTGTATGAGTTGTTTTGTGGCGACAGCGGTAAGAAATGGCCGAATTCTGGAAATATTACGCAGTTGGTATCGGCAGGAGGAGGAAAGAGACTTGATGTGGGGGATGAAGGAAAGAGCAGAGTCAAGTGTAACTCCAAGACAGCGAACTTGGTTTGATGGGGAGATGGTGATACCCTCCACCGTGATAGAGAAGTCAGGAGGTGGGGCGGCATTAGAGGGAGGAATAAGTAGGAGCTCAGTCTTTGACATGTTGATCTTTAGGTGGTGGGAGGCCATCCAGGAGGAGATGCCAGATAAACAGTCACTGACTTTTGAAAGGACAGGGGGAGAGAGATCAGGGGTAGAGAGGTAGATCTGAGTGTCATCAGCGTAGAGGTGGTAATTAAAGCCAAAGCTGTTGATGATTTTGCCCAGCAAAGATACCTTTACAGCAGATGATCCACTGGCTTACTGGGTGTTGAGATTGGATCACTGGCCAGAACTTAGCCAATATGCTATGCAGCTACTAGGTTGCCCTTCATCCAGCGTGCAGGGGTTACTACGGTGTGCAGGCACTTGCTGCCACCAAAGGTAAAATATTTGGGTGCACTGCCACTGACGCCTGTACCAGATTCATATAATTTTAGTATTGGACCGCAGGGTCCACCACTGCACTTTTCCACAATACCACAGAGGGGTTACGGTGTGAAGGCACTTGCTGCCACCAAAGGCAAAATATTTGGGTGCACAGATGCCTGTACCAGATTCATATCATTTTAATATTTGACCGCAGGGTCCAACCCTGCACTCTTCCACAATACCACAGAGGGGTTATGGTGTGACGGCACTGTTGCCATCACTAAAGGCCCAATTTTAAAGCACCTATTGTTACTTTCATCCAAAGCCTGCATAAGTTTCACCATAATTTAGCCCAAAAAAATCACTAAACTTGTTCTTCGTGTCCTAAAACGTCTCCTCTTTTCATACAGGCTGCCGCCCCAAGAAGTTGTTTATGAATAAATTAAAAGGAAAACCATTTACCGTCATTTGAAATTAGGGATGAGCCGAACTCCCCCGTGTTTGGTTCGCATTCGAACTCGAACAATTTCAAAAGTTCGAGTTCAGACTCGAACTGAACTCAATGCAAGTCAATGGGACTCAAAAGTTCGATTTTTAGAGTGCCCTCCAAGAGGGCATATATGCAAGATATTTGCCATAAAAGGTGTATGGGGGTCCTGGTAGTGCCCTGGGGGACAGGAAACAAGGACAAAAAGTTTTAAAAAAAGACGTTTTTAAAGGAACAGTGAGTTTTCCATAAAATAAGGGTTAAAAATAAAAACCAAAAAAATTCCTTAGAATATCGTGCCTAGGAGGTCCCCATAACCTGCCCGTGAAGTGGCAGATTTGTAGGATGTATAGAAACATTGCCATCAGAGACCCACACAAGACACCTAGCCACCCTTAAGGGGTTAAAATGCACAGGGACTGGGTACTATCCTGTTAGATGAGGGAATGTATTAGGCCCTGTTCACACTGTGCAATTTATCACGCGGATTTTGCCACGACGTCGCAGCAAAATCCGCACGACGTCGCACTGTATAGCTTCTCCAGTGCATTTCAATGGAGCTGTTCACAGCTTGCCGCGCGACGTCACATGTCACATGTCGCGCGTCGCGGTAGGATGTCGCTGGTACATGACCCTTTTTTGAGATTTGCCATCTGCGATTTTGCGATTTGCATTGGTGGTGCTTTGCAAAAATCGCACAAAACCGCAACGTCGTTGACATCGTGCAACATTATCGCACTATGTAGCGAAAATGAAAATCGTGCAGAAAATCACGCGACTTTCAATTCAATTTCAATTTCTATTCATCTTAAGGTTTTAAGTTAGGTCTGGTGTGTAAATTAGGTTAGGCTGGTGACTCATTCCTCTTACTGATTAGCATACAATTGGAATCAATTGCGTGCTATTTGCTAAAGTGGTTAAACTTGTCCACGCCTTGCTGGGGGAGGTGTTCTTAGGGGGCTATATAAAGCTTGTGGAATATTAGCTTGGTCTAATTGAGCTTGGCAAGCCTTCTAAGTGAAATCTTCAAAGTGAACTTACAGGAGATCTTCTGGTGAGTGATTTAGATTTTTGTTTCAAACAGATCTTTTCTATTCATCTTAAGGTTTTAAGTTAGGTCTGGTGTGTAAATTAGGTTAGGCTGGTGACTCATTCCTCTTACTGATTAGCATACAATTGGAATCAATTGCGTGTTATTTGCTAAAGTGGTTAAACTTGTCCACGTCTTGCTGGGGGAGGTGTTCTTAGGGGGCTATATAAAGCTTGTGGAATATTAGCTTGGTCTAATTGAGCTTGGCAAGCCTTCTAAGTGAAGTCTTCAAAGTGACTTACAGGAGATCTTCTGGTGAGTGATTTAGATTTTTGTTTCAAACAGATCTTTTCTATTCATCTTAAGGTTTTAAGTTAGGTCTGGTGTGTAAATTAGGTTAGGCTGGTGACTCATTCCTCTTACTGATTAGCATACAATTGGAATCAATTGCGTGCTATTTGCTAAAGTGGTTAAACTTGTCCACGCTCTGCTGGGGGAGGTGTTCTTAGGGGGCTATATAAAGCTTGTGGAATATTAGCTTGGTGTAATTGAGCTTGGCAAGCCTTCTAAGTGAAGTCTTCAGTGAACTTACAGGAGATCTTCTGGAGATACTCTGGAGGTAGTCTGAGGTTTGACAGGAGGTAGAAAACCTACAAAAAGGTAAGATTTGCTGGTTTTAAATCCATTCTTTTACAATGGCAGGCTTGGTCCAGTGTAAGAGCTGTCATGCGTTTGTTTTTAGATCCAATTTTTGGAGGTTTGGAGTGTGCCTGATATGTAGGCAGTTCTCTTTATTGCAGCAGGAAATTGCCTGTTTGAAGTCTGAGATTTGTAAATTATCTGTTAGACAAACTCAGGCTATGACTGTTACAAAGCCATTGCCACAGAGGCCTCCTAGGAGCGGCAGATGGACTACTGTAGGATCTGGTAGACTTAGCGTTGTGGATAGAAAGCATGTCCCACAATCTGTGGCTCTTCTTAATTCTTTTGAGGCACTTTCAGAGTGTAAGTGGTAAGACGGATGCAGGCTCAGACACCATAGTTGAGGAACCACCATCCACTATGCCTAAGGTATGCAGCACTGCAACCAAGGACAAAAATGAAAAGTGGGACTTGATAGAAGGCAATTGTTGCTGGGTGATTCTATCATAAGAGGTGTTGAGCTGGAGAGTAGTGGTTTGGTGAGATGTCTTCCTGGGGCTACTGCTCGTAGAGACAGGAGACGTATTCTCAATATTGTCAAAGAAGCAAAGCAGCAAGGGGAAGTAGATGTTCTAGTCCATCTAGGGACAAATGACTTGGCTAGCAATGAGGTTTCTGAGATTAAGGAAGATTTTTGTGTTCTTGGAGGTGAAATACAGCAGATTGCGTCCACTGTGTCATTCTCTGAAGTTTTGCCTGTGCATAACATTCAAGATAGAAAGATGCGCAATAAGGAATTCAATTTGTGGCTTCGGGAATGGTGTCGGGAGCAAGGATTTGGCTTTTTGTCCCATGATAGCTCTAATTGGAGCAGAAAGGAACTGTATAAAAAAGATGGTTTGCATCTTACTCATAGGGGAACATATGTTCTCAGTGAGAAGTTCAAAGGTTTCACAAAGAAATATTTAAACTAGGAGGGGGGACAAAAGGGTAAACAATCTGCCCGATTGTCCCCCAAACTAAATCGGAGGGTGCAAGCAACATGCGAGGTAAAAAATGACAAGCTCAGAGTTGTGTCTATAAATGCTCGCAGTTTAGTCAATAAAATCAATGAACTGGAGGCAATGATGGCAGCTGAAAAAGTAGATTTAGTGGCGGTTACTGAGACATGGTTCAGTGAGAAAAATAACTGGGACATAACAATACCGGGGTACTCTTTATATAGAAAAGACAGAGAAGGTAGGAAAGGAGGAGGAGTGGCCCTGTATGTGAAAAACAACATAAAAACGAACCAAATAAAAGTGAGCGAGGTGAACATAGAGTCAGTTTGGGTTACACTAACATTTGGCAATCATACAGTAGCTCGTGTAGGTGTGATCTATAGACCCCCTGGACAAGTAGAAGAGCTAGATAATCTGCTGGTTGAGGAAATAGCCAAAATGGCAATGAAGGGGGAAGTTATTATCATGGGGGACTTTAATCTTCCTGATGTGAACTGGAAAACCAAAACAGCTGGGTGCACCAGGAGTACAAATATTCTAAACTCCTTACTGGGATTATCTCTAACACAAGTAGTTGAGGAGCCGACCCGTAAAGAGGCCATATTGGATTTAATACTCACAAATGGAGGTTTGGTATCGGACGTTGTTGTAGGTGAAAATTTGGGATCTAGTGATCACCAGTCAGTATGGTTTAATATAAGAACAGGGATGGAGCCGCACCACACAAAAACAAAAGTTTTAGACTTTAAAAAAACTGGTTTTTCTAAAATGAGATTTTGTGTGAAGGAGTCATTATCAGACTGGAGGAGTTTAAAGGGAGTCCAGGAGAAATGGGATTATTTAAAAGAAGCATTATTGAAGGCCACAGGAAATTGCATTCGGCTTGTTAGCAAAAACAAAAAAGGGAAGAAACCACTGTGGTACTCTGCAGAAGTGGCCAAAATAGTAAAGAACAAGAAGATAGCATTCAATATTAATTATAAAAACTCAGCGTGAAGAAGATAGGCAAACCTATAAGATTAGGCAGAAAGAGGCAAAGCAATTTATAAGAGCTTCCAAAGCACACGCAGAAGAGAAAATAGCTCAGTCAGTAAAAAAGGGGGACAAAACATTTTTTAGATACATAAACGAGAAAAGAAAAGTAAAACAAGGATTAGTTAGATTAAAAACAAAGGAAGGAAGGTATGTAGAAGAGGATAAAAGTCTCGCTGACTGCCTCAATAAATATTTTTGTTCAGTCTTTGCAGAAGAAAAGGAAGGAAAAGGACCTCAGTTAGGAGAGAACACTAAAGAGACATTTACATATGAGTTTACAGAGGAGGAGGTTCTAAAGCAGCTTTCTAAAGTAAAGACAAATAAGTCAATGGGGCCTGATGGGATCCACCCTAAATTATTAAAAGAGCTCAGTGATGTAATAGCAAAACCGTTAACAGATTTATTTAACCAATCCTTGTTAACAGGAGTCGTCCAGAAGACTGGAAATTAGCAAATGTTGTGCCTATTTACAAGAAGGGTAGTAGGGAGGAATCGGGGAACTATAGGCCAGTTAGTCTTACGTCAGTAGTAGGGAAATTAATGGAAACCATGTTAAAGGAAAGGATTGTTGAACACCTAAAAACACATAGATTACAGGATCAGAAACAACATGGGTTTACCTCAGGGAGATCATGCAAACTAATCTTATTGATTTTTTTGATTGGGTAACAAAAATAATAGACACAGGTGGTGCAGTAGACATTGCTTATTTCGATTTCAGTAAGGCTTTTGATACTGTTCCGCATAGAAGGCTTATCAATAAATTGCAATCTTTGAGCTTGGATTCCAATATTGTTGAATGGATTAGGCAGTGGCTGAGTGACAGACAACAGAGGGTTGTGGTAAATGGAGTTTATTCGGCGCAAGGTCTTGTTACCAGTGGGGTACCTCAGGGGTCAGTACTTGGACCCATTCTCTTTAATATTTTTATTAGTGATATTGCAGAAGGTATTAATGGAAAAGTATGTCTTTTTGCTGATGACACAAAGATTTGCAACAGGGTTGACGTTCCTGGAGGGATCAGCCAAATGACAAATGATTTAGGTAAGCTAAAAAAATGGTCGGAGTTGTGGCAATTGAGTTTTAATGTGGATAAGTGCAAGATAATGCACCTGGGACGTAAAAACCCAAGCTGAATATAGAATATTTGATACAGTCCTAACCTCAACATCTGAGGAAAGGGATTTAGGGGTTATTATTTCAGAGGATCTAAGGGTAAGTAGTCAATGTAATAGAGCAGCAGGAAATGCTAGCAGAATGCTTGGTTGTGTAGGGAGAGGTATTAGCAGTAGGAAAAGGGAAGTGCTCATGCCACTGTACAGAGCACTGGTGAGACCTCACTTGGAGTACTGTGTGCAGTACTGGAGACCGTATCTCCAGAAGGATATAGACATCTTGGAGAGAGTTCAGAGAAGGGCTACTAAAAATGGTGTACGGCTTGAAGGAGAAAAGTTACCAAGAAAGGCTTAATGATCTTAACATGTACAGCTTGGAAAAAAGACGAGACAGAGGAGATATGATAGAAACATTTAAATACGTAAAGGGAATCCACAAGGTAGAGGAAGGGAGTATATTTAAAAGGAAACAAAATAGCAAAACAAGAGGACATAGTCTTAGATTAGAGGGGCAAAGGTTTAAAAGTAACATCAGGAAGCATTATTTTACTGAGCGGGTGGTGGATACATGGAACAGTCTTCCAGTAGACGTGGTAGAGGCCAAAACAGTAATTGAATTTAAGCAAGCATGGGATAGGCATAAGGCTATCCTAAACAAAAGATAAATCCAGGTAAAGTATCCATGTAATTGGGCAGACTAGATGGGCCGAAAGGTTCTTATCTGCCGACATTTTTCTATGTTTCTATGTTTCTAAATCGCATAGTGTGAACGGGGCTTTATATGTATAAAGCAAGGTATATATGACAATGGATAGACAGAGACTCTAGGGACTCAGCTTGTACGCTTTATGATAGACATTGCTAACACAATAATAATTGTATGCTCACATAGGCCCTTCCGGAGAGGTACATGACATACAAATACTGGAATATTACGTTTAAATCTAAGGAGTGTGATAAAGATTTTATTAAGCCCTTGATGACAAATTACGTAACATCTACATCATTAATGATTGGCTTTACAGAGCCCTGGTCCTTAAGGGGTTAAACAGCATATCAGAGGATCATATAGTAGAAATGAACACTTCTTAAAATTCAAAACAAACAGTGTTTGTTCATACATGTGCAGGTCACATCCAGTCTGCAAGCAATGTATCAAATTCTAATTGCTAATTAGAAGCACATGTTATTTCCAAACACTAATTAAACACCTGTTGTTTACGCCGTTTGAGAGCACAGGTCATTTAGAGGTGAGAATCTTTGCACCTATAGTAGACAACATTAGGTAGTTTTTTAATTCAGTATCTAATAAACCGTTGCTTATAATATTCTGCAGTAAAGAGTCTCTTTATTTCTAGATTTTTTAGTATTTTTTAAGCATTTTTTATACTTTTTTCAAAATGTGTTTTTTTTTCCAACTCGAACCGAACACGCCAAAAAGTTGAAGTTTGCAAACTTTCGAACTGCCAATGTTCGAGTCGAACTCCGAACTGATCTAACCGAGCAGCTCATCCCTATTTGAAATGTCAATTTTTCTTTTTTAAATGTTTCTATACATCCTACAAATCCGCCACTTCGCGGGCAGGTTATGGGGACCTCCTAGGCACGATATTTGAAGGAATTTTTCGTTTTTATCCTTAACCTTTATTTCATGGAAAACTCACTGTTCCTTTAAAAATGTTTTTTTTTTAACTTTTTGTCCTTGTTTCTTGTCCCCTAGGGCACTACCCGGACCCCCATACACCTTTCATGGCAAATATCTTGCATATATGCCCTCCTGGAGGGCACTCTAAAAATTGAACGTTCGGGTCCTATTGACTTACATTGAGTTCAGATCGTGTTATAGTTTGAACTTGAACTTTTGAAATTGTTCGAGTTTGAAGTCGAACCGAACACGGCATTCGGCTCATCCCTAGTGCTGGGCAGCTCATTGTGGTCGCTCAGCCAAAATCGAGCTGTGAGAACGTATGAGGAGCCAGCAGCTAGAATTTTTTTTAATTAATTCACTTAAAGCCGTGTTTCCCAACCCTGGTCCTCAGGTCCCCCTAACAGGCCAGGTTTGCAGGATATCCGAAGCCCTGCACAGGTGATATGATTTGCTTCTTATCGATTGCAGGATTCAGTCTGTATTTCCCCAAGGTGATCCCTAAAACCTGCCCTGTTAGGATGTCCTGAGTGCCACAGTTCGGAAACAATAACTTGAGGGATTAGTCGCTTCCACCAAAAGAAACAACTTTGACTGAAGCACTGGTGGAAACTACGGTGAAACGTCACTGTAAATATGGAATTTCTACTGTAGATCTCTGTAGTTTTTGTCAATCTTTCCACTGTACTATCTACCGAAGTTGTCTCAGTGTAGTTTTCAATGGTATTTCCACCGTAGTTGCAGAAGTTCTGTAGCTTAGAATTCACCATGGCTCTCACTGATGCTTCAGTCAATAATGTTGTCTGTCGTTCTGTTTAACATTGTTTTCAGTGTTGTTTCTTTTGGGGGTTCAAAGGAGACCACCACTTTAAAATTGCCAAAGTATATTCAACAATATTGCAAACTAAGGTGAAGCAATGCTGAATGGGGAACATCCATAGTTTACTAATGTTACGGGAGAATAGAGGTTGTAACGTAGCTCAGCAGTGTTCACTTTGCCTGCTGTTGTTGCATTCTGCTTCTCTAGATAGTCAATAATATCACCGTAGTTGCAACCATTGATTGCACTTACAGCGTACGTCACTGCTTGGTGAATTACCCCTTTACAGTTGTCACATTGACTGAGACACATGAGGTTCTCTCTGTTATAGGTTCAGGATCTAAAGCCCATGAACCAGATCAAGGTTTTGTGGCTGGAACAGCTAAGTGCAGGTAATTGGCGAGAGTAAAGAAGGCAGTTTGCAGCTGAACTATGTCAAGGAAGAAAACACAATGAACCCCATAAAAATCAAGCTATAAACAATATAATTATATATTCTCAACATGAATGGAGTAGCAGAAAAGGGCTGGCAAATGTTGGCCTGGGGCAATTACTAGCAAACAGAACTTTTGCAACCCCCCCCAAAAACATTAAAGCACATCTCATGCCATTTGTATACAGTTTCCTGCTTTTCTCTTAGACTATTATATATATTGTATTTGAATTAAATATCCTTACTACAGATTATCTAATCATATTATTGTGTACTTTATTCCACAAAGTTCTCTATATACTGCTGTGAAAAAAATTACGAATATTTAATTAGTGCTAATATAATCCCTATAACTCTTCTACTAATGAGCAGTGGCGTCATTAGGGTTGGTAGCACCGTCTAGAGAGGGTGTCACCCAGGTTCAGTCCGCACCCCTGCAACCCCCCTTGTGATATCCCTGCTAATGAATATACAGTATTAACCACATTGCAGCCTATCTCCTGCAGTGCTGTGTGTATAGGCAGCCCCGTGCACCTCAAATTGTATTTAATAGGGAATGGGGCTATGAACTTTTGGCTCACAGGCCCAATACGTTGTGACGCAGGGGGAAATTGCCCCCTGCCTCCCTTTCCAACCCTCCCCTGATGCTTCTAGCCATTTATTAATATTCGCAAGATATAAAATATTATTTTTCAGGGACAGCACATTTCTAAATAAATAATTTAACACGGAGCTCTCATTGCTCTCGGGAAGGTGGGTGAGTTTTTAGGTTGCACATTCTTGACATAGAGGTTAATTAATCCCCTGCAGTGTTTGTTGGACAAACTGATTGATGGCCTGTACAAGGTTATTCATACCTCTATACACTTTCTGTGCGCGGGTGTTTTGCCACGGTGTATGTAACTCAAGTATGAGAAAACATCTGAGCACTTCTCAAGAGATCCATTTCACCGCCATTGTCGGTGTTTTGCATAACACGACAGGATTAACTGGCTTGGCTAATTAGTCCTTTAAAGTCAACTTGACATTGGGAAATTCGCATTTAGGAGGACAACTCATCAAGCAGAGGATACTGTATAAATCAGAAAGATCATAAAGATCAAGGCGACATCTAATCGTTTGAGGAAATATCCCAAACTGCAACTCTCAATTTGTACTACCGTCACGCAACTCAATGGATGTTACGAGGGCAATCACCCACGAATTTCCCATTTGGTTCAGAGTAGCGACATTAACATACAGGTCTATTCACTAAAGGAGAATTGGCTGGAGATGTGAAAGTTCTAGACAAAAAATAGCCAAACCAGAAAAACTCTCCCATTTATCTCACTTTCCAAATCAGCTATTAGGCCTAGATTGTTCTCTTCTTCTTCCAATTCTCCTGAGTTTTACCTTTAGTGAAGAGTAGACATGTGCATTTTGTTTCATTCCGAATATAAATTAGGCCGAAAATCACCTTTTTTGATATTTTTGTCCTTTATGAAATACGAAAATCTGCTGTGTCTGAAATTTCGGATCAGTCCGAAAATACGAATCACGGTAACATAACATAAACAACGAAACCAAATATCGGATTGGTAAATGATCCGAAAAAGGGAATTGGGTCACCCCTTCCAATCCACTGGTAACCAACCATCATTTTCCAGCAAGATGGCGCACCACCACTTTGGGGACTGCATGTTTGTGGCTTCCTAAATTTAACATTTCCAAAGCGTTGGATTGGAAGGAGTGGCCCAATTCCCTGGCCACCTCTTTCACCAGATATCACTCCCCTCGACTTCTTTCTATGGGGTTATGTTAAAGACATGGTGTATGGTACAAATGTACGTCACTAATCTAAAAGCAGAGGATCACTGACACCATTGCCACCATTGATGAGGTTATGCTACAGCCAACATGGCAAGAAATCCATTACCGTCTTGATGTGCTTCGTGCAACTAATGGTGCCCATATAGAGGTGTATTAAATGAGGCAAAAACCCTTAAATATATACGTCTCATTTTGTAATAATTTTCACTTATCAGTCTTTCCATTTGCCTTTCGAATAAATTTTTGAAGTTGTAAAGAGACTTTATGGACACCCTGTATATATATTTGAGGTCAGAGTGAAATTGGTACAAACCGAGAAAATTTTATATTTTATAATAGTAATATATCATTTAATATTTTAATACGGTATTCTGTATATGCTGTCTCTTAGTTTTTTGTTGTTTTATAGTCTCACTGGGAGTCAGCATCATAACCTGATTCATTTTGTGTTTCTCCTCACTTCAGTGCTCCCCATTGAAGGACGCGGTATGACGTTGCAGGATAATGAGGTGAGATAATAGGCAAGCTTACACTTACAGTCCTGTACTTGCTATAAAATATGTGAATCATTTATGCAGATGTAAGTGTCGATTATATAAACATATTACCTTGAATTATCAATTTATTTAAAAAAAAATAAAGATACGAAGAGCCACAATGGTTTGCAAAGCGCAAGGAAATATTTAAACTTCTAAAAGGTAATTCAAAGAGTCCCATAGCCCTCACCTCTAAAGTACTTTCAAGCACAAGATGTTTCTAGGCTTGCCAGATCCTCCATGCTTTCCTGGAGACTTATATTTATTTATACTATACTATAGACATAGTAATTCAAACTGATGGGTAGTATGTGAATAAAATCACACACAGCATGTCGAAAGCATGTGCTGCAGGTGACAAACCAAAGAGGAATCCCAGTTGACTTGCCATGATTAGGAAACTCGTTTTCTTTATGTATTATCCCATCTTTGTGCTCTCTCTCTCCATGAAATAGTAATATGTGTCCAGGAAAACATGGCCGACTTAGCGACTCTAGATGTTTCTAATACTTGTCATTAGAGTTCGGTGAACACCCAGTAATGAGTCAATCCTGGTTGGCCAGTCTGGTGATAAAGGACTTCTGAGAACATCTCCTGATCTCTAAACACACCATTAAGGCTCCTTAATCCAAAAGTATCCTGTCCACATGTAGAATGCTGCAACTGACCTGGCTTGCAAACTATGCTCTTGTATCCCTCCAAAGCAGGACAACACAGAGAGAACCACGAATGGGGATGCGTGAAACACAACATAGAACATGCTATACATATGTGCATTCTATATTAGATATAGAAAATCTAGACTATATTTTAGGCTTGTGCACCTATTTTTTTTTCGGTTCGATTCGGTTCGATTTTTCAGATTTTTAAACGTTTCGATTCGGCTCGTTTCGACCGATTTCGGTTTCGATTCGATTCGGGTCGTTTTTCGGGTAAATTTTTTTCGGAATATCGACCATTTTTCGTATTTTCGTGTCACTGTGCTTGGTTTTTGTATCGACTTTTCGTGTTTTCGGAAATTTTCGTTTTTCGGAATTGTACATTTTTCGGAATATCGACCATTTTTCGTATTTTTCGTGTCACTTTACTAGTTTTATGTATCGACTTTTCGTTTTTTCGGAAAATTTTCGTTTTCAGAAAATTATCGTTTTTCAGAAAATTTTTGTTTTTCGGAAAATTTTTGTTTTTCGGAAAATTTTCGTTTTTCGAAAAATTTTCATTTTTTCGGAACGTCTGTTCTCCTCGTTTGACACATTTCAAGTCCATTCGAAAAATCCAAAAATATTTCGTTTCGGCTCGGAAAACGTTTCGGATCTGACATTTTCGGATCTAAAAATTTTCTGAAATTCGGCCGCATCCGAAAACACGAATCGGGAAATTTCGTGAAAATTCCGAAATTCCGAAACCCGAAGCGCACATCCCTACTATATTTGTCGGGTCAAAAAAATTCAACACCTGCCTTACAAGCCTGTTATGATCTTTGGTGGATTCAGTTGGTCAAATCTAGGTTCAGTAACGTTATGTGCCCAAAAAATTAGGTCATGTGACTCCCTGAATATACTGAATGATCAGGTTTTTCCATCAATGGGTTTTTTCTTCCCTGATGGCACAGCGGGCATATTCCAAAATGGCAATTCCAGGATTCATCGGGCTCAAATTGTGCAAGAGCAGTTCAGGGCGCATGAGACATCATTTTCACACACGGATTGGCCACCGCACAGTCCAGACCTTAATCCCATTGAGAATCTTTGAGATAATTTGCTGGAGAAAACTTTACGCAGCGCTGCAACTCTCCCATCATCAACATAAGATCTTGGGCACAAATTAATGCCACTCTGGACGCAAATAAATGCTGTGACATTGCATGAGCTTATTGAGACGATGCCACGGCGAATGCGTGCCGCAATCACAGCAAAAGGCAACACAACCAAATATTACAGTGTGTGTGATTTTACTTTTTGGCCAGGCTGCATACATCGACGTGACTTAATAAAATGGTAAATAAAGAGACATTCCAAGCACTTTGACCACTCAGTGTAATTTTAGTGGTCACAGTGACCTGAGGACCTTCACAACTGTCCAATATTTGGGTGAGGAAGTTTTCGAGGGTTGACCCATGTGCAGGGGATTAGTCTTGCCCAGAACCTGATATCCGAGTGCACTGATCTTGGGTTCCCGGTTAGTAGTAGGACTCTCAGGCTCAGCTCCATCCAATGGCATTCAGTGAGCTTGGCATAGAGAGCCATTGGGTTGGCTGCAGGAATGCTCCCGCTGGTTATTTGACATCTTCATCAGGAAACTGGCAGCATGTTACGCCAAGTGTGGGCCAAGTGATCCCCAGCACTAAGTTTTTAAAAAGACTAAAGGGAAGGGGACAGAAGGGGCCTGAGATTTTAATGTTTAACCCCTCCATTTACCCTTCCTCACATTCTAACCCAAAAGGATCACTTTAACTGTTCTTTTTTTGCTTGTTTTTGCACGCTTGCAGGATGTTTCTTATCAAGCATATTGGGTAATCCTAATCCGTTACTTGCTTATTGCTTTAGAGGAGTCAAGAAAAGGCCGTAGAGTTCAAACTTGGCTATGTTTGCCTATGTACGAGACACCTGGTAGAAGTTTTACAGGAGGACATTATTAATTAACATCGTTGACAAGCTTGGCTGAGCCATAACTGCTAAAGGTTACGTATTAATTACTAAGGTGCTTATAAAAGTACACGTGTTACTGCGAAGGAGGATATTTCACATTATTGGCCAATAATTAGTCGTACGCATTCAGCGGACTCGCATGTCTGTAGCCGGAGGCCGGCCTAAAATAGCTGTAACATTCTGTCTGAACCAGGGCTCGTTGTTTCAGCTGTGAGGATTACCGGAATTAAATGTGCTTACGGTGCGTATTATGAACAAACGGAGGCCTGCCAACGCCGAGGATCAGGGGTGACACTCACAACGCAGGAGAACAGCTATTAAAATACCTACTTTGTATTTCTGACCTGCGTGGAATCAGCTGTGTATCCGCAGCCTTTGGAGGCTGATGTGTGACCCGAATGTCAACACCCTGCTATTTTAATCTGCGCTCTCCATGTTCTACGCTCTGCACTTTCACATACTGCTGGGTGTGGAGAACCTGACAGAGCATAGAACGTTTATTTCAGATCTCCTACAACAATGTTTTACCTCAGGGGATAGGTCCCGGTAATACGTGTTTGTCGAGATTGGTTCGGTTGGAGACCAGTATGCCGTACCATTGTTGGCTAATGGTGGGAGGTGTATTCGAAGCTCGAGGTACAAAGTTGTCAGGCAAAAGAGGAGTCGTGCAGAAGCAATTGGCTGGTTCGGACAGGTAAGGTTCTTGAGCTATGTGGCAGGAAGGCAATGGTCAATTAAATTCAGGAAGACAGTCATCAAAACACTAGATGGAGCAACACAAGAGGAGCAACACTACCGAGCACCCTCACTAGAGTGGTTGGGTTAACTAGGATGCATGAGAAGACCTCACCTTGGTCCTGCCTCAGCCACTGCATCCCTATGCCTACACTAGGCCAATGGGGCGAGCACTCTTACAGCCTAGGCATAGACACACTCTCCCCCCTGCAAAGGACCCCGGGCCGGAGCAGTCTAGGACTCGAGGGAGACACACCTAACACCAGAATGTCCATAGATGCGGCACGCATTCTATGCGAACCTTGCAGTAGGAGGCAAAGGCAGCCCGAAGTAACATCTGGAGGAGCAGGGTGCCGAACCAGTCATACCAAGAATGGCACGAGCAGCGCCTTGCCGACCCGAGCCGTGGCCACAAGCAGCTGGACAGCAGAGAGGGGGTGAGCGAAGATGAGTCCTGACAGTGTTTTTTGCAACCTAGACCAATTCACGGCGCTCTTAGCTCATCTTAAGGTGGAAACCTGATGGTTTTTGTATAGTTAAAAGTGACTGATAAGAGCAATGTAGGTGAATTTTATGTGGGGCCGCTAGAGATGTGGTTAAAGAGTCATTCTAGTGGTCTTTGAACTTTTCCTGTCATTTCAGCAGGATAGAACCAAGCATTCTCTTAATTTACATAAATTATTTTTCCACCATTAGCCACTCAAGGCACTAATTCAAAGTTACCTATGCAGCAGTATATCTTAAGCCCTAACGCCTTCACTAACAAGGTATTTTCCAGAAAACCACTGTCAGGAACCAGTGTTTTTTTGGAAACTCGTTTTAATTAATTATACAGAAAGAAATATTTGGGAATATTCCCAATGTATTCCTTACAGTAATAACCTTTTTGGCAAGCAGATATTGCCATCTACTGGCCAAATATAGTTACTACTGCTCTGAGCTCTGTGCAGGATCAGCTGGGGAGATGTCATTCAGGGACATTCCCAGCTGGTTTTAAAAAGTGTTAGCACCACGGGCATCATGCCCAGGGTGCTAAAATATTAGGGGCATATTCTGGAACCCAAATGCAAACACATTTTATTTGCAATAATGGAATAAATCAATGGTATAAATCAATGGTAAGACGCACCTTGAATATGCCGTGCAATTTTGGGCACTTGTCTTAAGACAGGATAGTATGACGCTAGAAAAAGTGCAGAGATGGGCGACTAAATTAATAAGGGGAATGGAAGGTTTAAGTAATGAGGAAAGACTAACAAGCTTAAACCTGTTTAGTTTAGAGAAACCGTGCCTTAGAGGGGATCTGATAACTTTATATAAATATATACGGGGCCTTAGAGGGATCTGATAACCTTATATAAATATATACGGGGCCATTATAAACCATTGTCTGTAATCCTATTCATTAACAGGACTATACACAGGACACGAGGTCACCCATTTAGACTGGATGAATGGAAATTCAGCCTAAAACATAGGAAGGGTTATTTTACGGTGAGAACAATAAAGTTGTGGAATTCTCTGCCTGTTGAGGTGGTTGGGTCAGAGACTGTACAGACTTTTAAAAAACGACTGGATGACTTCCTGCAGACACAGAATATTAAGGGTTATAATATTTAATATGTGGGTAAAAAGCTTCTTGATCCAAGTTGAAATCTGACGCCGTTCAGAATGCTTGGTTGTGTAGGGAGAGGTATTAGCAGTAGGAAAAGGGAAGTGCTCATGCCACTGTACAGAGCACTGGTGAGACCTCACTTGGAGTACTGTGTGCAGTACTGGAGACCGTATCTCCAGAAGGATATAGACATCTTAGAGAGAGTTCAGAGAAGGGCTACTAAAATGGTGTACGGCTTGAAGGAGAAAAGTTACCAGGAAAGGCTTAATGATCTTAACATGTACAGCTTGGAAAAAAGACAAGACAGAGGAGATATGATAGAAACATTTAAATACGTAAAGGGAATCCACAAGGTAGAGGAAGGGAGTATATTTAAAAGGAAACAAAGTAGCAAAACAAGAGGACATAGTCTTAGATTAGAGGGGCAAAGGTTTAAAAGTAACATCAGGAAGCATTATTTTACTGAGCGGGTGGTGGATACATGGAACAGTCTTCCAGTTGAAGTGGTAGAGGCCAAAACAGTAATTGAATTTAAGCAGGCATGGGATAGGCATAAGGCTATCCTAAACAAAAGATAAATCCAGGTAAAGTATCCATGTAATTGGGCAGACTAGATGGGCCGAAAAGTTCTTATCTGCCGACATTTTTCTATGTTTCTATGTTCTGGGGTCAAGAAGGAATTTTTTCCCTATGTGCTGCATATTGGCGAGGGCTTCAGACTGGGATTTTTGCATTCTTTTGGATCAACAGCAGTAGGTGATGTGTGAGAGGCTGAACCCGATGGACGCATGTCTTTTTTCAGCCTATGTAACTATGAAGTGATGTTTTATGGAAAACAACCTTGCTGCATCCATACAGTATAAATGTGCTGTAGAATCCCTCCCGTACATTTCCATACTCTATGCACTAGTTGCCAGACAGATGGCTCCACCTAGTGGCAAAAAAGAGCTACTGGTGCCCCGCTGGGACTGCCATGGCTATGATAGGAGGCAAAGACATGTCCCAGGTGTTCACATTCTATCTCATCGTAAACATAAAGAACACCTTCTGGAGTCTAGACCTTTTAATCCCAGCAATATTTCTGTACAGGATTAACGAATTCACGACCAATAAAAAACGAGCACATTTACTTTACTTACATTTTTTAGCTTTTTTGGAATAATTTCTGTGCAGAATTGCTATTTTACCCTATATTTAATTACATTTAACTACGCATCCATGTTTCAAATAAATGTTATGATTTCTATTTTTTTTCTCAATACAAAGTGCTCGATAGTGAAGGGTTTATACAGTGTTTTGGTTATCTTTGTGTTAATGATTCACACATTTTTGGCTTGAATTACTTATCATGCTATCACCGTGCACTTTATTATTTTGTAAAATAACGCAGAAATTAACAGGAGATCCAAGATGAGAATTTTTCATTTACTTTTTCTCTTTTTTTCCCCCATAATGTAAATGAAAACAAACCTCATGTTCCACCCTATACTTATACCCAGGTAGAAAAACTTGTAATTTGCTATAAACCCCGTGCTTAGGTTTACGGGCACCTTTTCAAATCGCGTTAAAATTACAGTCTGTACATTTTAAATGACTGCAGGGATTAAAGAGAACAATTTTGGCGACTTTAGCATTTGTGGCCGGGGAGTGATAATGCGTGAGTCAGTCGTTAATGCGCGTCGTTAACCGAGAAACAAGGTAATGTCGGCTTATTCATAAAGTGAGGATAGTGGGGGACTGACAGCGCGATTGCAGATTCTTCCCTAAAATAGATGCGCCGAGGAAAGAGCTGATCAACTCATTCCTCAATCTTGTTTTTTGGCAAATATTTAACTTATTAGCGGCCGGCAAACGTAAGATTTTTATCCATCTTTCACTTCCTAATTGATCATTCGATGAAGATACCTTAATATTTAACCCCTCTCCCTCCCATCCTTTTTAACTTTAGAGATAATTAAATTCTGGTCAGTACGGATGTGCAAACACTGTTTGGTTCATTAGAGAATAAATAGGTTGAGCTGGCTGCTATGTCCGAGTTTCCCAACCCCGGTCCTCAGGTCCTCCTACCAGGCCAGGTTTGCAGGATATGTGAAGTACAGCACAGGTGATATGATTTGCTGCTCAGTGATTGGAGGATTCAGTCTGCATTTCCCCAAGGTGATCCTTAAAACCTGTCCTGTTAGGTGGTCCTGGGGACCACAGTTGGGAACCAATGACTTAATGGATTAGTTGCTTCCACTGAAAGAAACACTTAAGACAACAATAAAAATATCATTAGACCACTTTGACTCTAGGACTGGTGGAAATTACGTAACCGTTAAAACCTGGCCTGCTACTTGAGGACCACTTTTGGTTGCTATTGCTCTATGGGACACCTTTGTAACCCGATTACAGAAGTGACCTAACATCTACGAGGCTTAACCAGTGCTGGGTTAAGGGTTTCATGGACTTGGAGCTGAAGATTTTTGTCACATCCCTTTCTACATCTCCATTGTGCCTCTGCCCCATACCTCTCAACTCCCACTCTTCTCCCCTTCCTTTGTTCCCCGTCCCATTCTTTCCCCCATGCGCTATGTCTCTGCCCTATTCTACCCACCTCCCATTGTGCTCCTGCTCCATTACTCTCATCTTTCTTTGGCTCTGCTCAATTCTTCTCATCTACATTGGTGTCCATGCCCAGTTCTTTACACACCCACACTACACACACATGCGTTTAGCCACTGCCCCATCCCTCTCAATCACATTGTGTTGGTGGAAACAGGTTCTGGCATAGTTAACGTTTCATTGGGCCTGGAGCTGCAGCTCCAATGTTAATCTGACCTTGAGCATCACCCAGTGGAGGTGCATTTATTTGCGCTGCTCTATGGTGAGAACTATGGAAGGAACTCATGGCCAAGTGGTCCAGAGAGCTGAGAGGGTCTAATAGGAGAGTACAGACTAAGCAAGACACATCAATTATTCAAGCGAACCTCAAACAACAACAGGTATTATCCTGGAGTAGCCCAGTTTGGGGTAACTAAGGTGCTACCTTCCACCTTCTCAACATGATCCAATTCGGCAGACATACTATATGTAGTATTATAAGCCTCTCATCCTCCTCTCTCTGCTACAAAGTTCAGAAACGAGTCAAACGAGAGGTAAATGACTCATTTAAAAAGTACCAAATGTATCACAGTTTACTTTGATGAAAAGCGTATTAATCTGTGGCGGCTGCATCACCGTGCTCCTCCTGGGCGGGCACTAATGGAGATTGATTGCTCGTGTGACATGATTTATCCCATGATACCTTTTTATTGGAGTGAACCAAATGGAGCTGTGTGTTTTGCTCTTTAAACGCTGCGATGTAAATTTACGAGGTGACGCTGGCCTTTCATTATGTCACCAATAGATTTTACAGTAGCAGCTTGAGGTGTTCTGTAATTCGTTTTCTTTTCTTAATCATTGTGTTACTCATATCTGGGAAAACTAGGAGGGGCAGGTAATGGATAAGGTTAACGTCCTCCTTAAAGCTCCTGATCCATCTATGCGTCACGAATAATGAGGCGAGCGTAGGAAATGAAAACCTTAACACTGGCGTGCGCGTCATGCTGTCTGGGTTGGCCTGTACACCGTGGGGTGACATACCGTGCCCGTGGCTCCTCCGGCAACTCCTCCAGCCCAATTCCGTTCCCTGCAGCCAGTTGACGTCATTGGCTACAGGGGGGCTGTCAAAGTTCACGCAGTTTGTAGTATGTGCAACCAGCAGAAACGCGCGGGACGAGGACAGGTTTGCGGACATCAAAATAACAGAAAGGACTTGTAATTTGAGTAGAGGCTTGGGTAAGGTGTGCTGTGTTACTGCATTATAAGGCATTTTGAAAAATCGTATTTAAAGAACCGAATTGGCAACTGGTCAGTTGATGGTTCACCATGACACAAACCTACTCAGGTCTCATATAGTTTTAGCTCCACTATATGTGTGAAATAGAGTGCGAAGCTCATTTCTTGTACCGTTCTATTTCCCACATATAGGGCTCTATTAACTTCGCGCAAAAGCGCACGCGCAGCGCTATTTTTTTGTTCGCGGTGTTAAATATTAACGCGCGTAAATTAACGCTGGTATTACAATCCTCGCGCATTTTTTCATCTGCCAAAAAATAACGCGTGTAAAAAAGACGCACAAAAACACGCGCGCATTAACGCTGCGCGCAGAAATCGCTGGGTGGACTGTTTTTTCACGCGATTCAGCCAAACTGAATTACGAACCACAATTGTCTCCCGTTAAATTTTTGCGCCTGTCAAAATCAATCTGAGTATATATGCTGCAGCAATAATAAAAACACGCACAACCTCTCCATTTTATTGTTTGGGTATGTGTAGAATGTGTAACTATACTTTGCTGTATTTTTTTTTTCGGGCTGGTGTATTTGGGTTCGGCCAGGACGATCAGATTTGCCGTTACCACCAGCTTTTCAAAGACGTTAAAATTATGCCACAGATTGTAATACCATCCGCGTACCAGCGCGCAAACGCATTTGCGCTCACAATGTTAAGTATAGGACGCGCAACGTACATTACGCTCGCAAAGGGTTTGCACAGGTTCGCCCGTGGTAGACGTTAACGCGCATTTTTTGTGCGGACATTGTAAGACGACGTTCTGTGCAAAGGGTTTTTCCCTTCGCGTTAATGCGTTTTTGTGCACGCGTTAATGTTTGCGCGAAGAAGTTAATAGAGCCCATAGTGGTGTGTAGGAAGCGCCATCTCCCTACTGTGTTTCTGTGCTGTTTTTGTATACTCTAAAGGTGAAGGGAAAGGTCACCTATTTGGGGGACACAAGCGAAATCCATTATATATTCTTCCTTTTTTGTGACAATTGTATTTTTCCTTTTTTTTTAATTATTTCCACACATTTTCATGCATTTTTATTGTCTTAAACGCCTTTTAAAGAATAGCAGAGTTTCTTTTCTTTTTTTTCCGAAGTTCGGCGGCGTTCAGTGGTAAGTTCGGCGGCATTCGGTGGTCAGTTCGGCGGCGTCCAGCAGTCAGTTCAGTGTCATTTGGTGGTCAGTTCGGCACTCTTCGGCAGTCAATTCGGCACTCTTCGGCGGAGTTTGGCGGGCTGATCGGTGGTCACTGGTCAGCATCGGTGTTCGGCTGGCTGATCACTGCACTACAGGGACCCTGCAGTTAATACTGAATTCCCCGCAGGGTCGGCGAACTTGAATTGCCACGCTGGACGAGGTAGCACTGAAATTTCTGTGAAATTTCGGTGCTTTCTAAATAACCCTTTAAAACTGAAATGCCGAGGAAGTCTCCTCTTCATGCGAAGAACTGCAAACGCCAACAATCGCTTCGACCTTGTACACCACATATACAACTACACTGTGTAGCCAATGTCCTTACACAAAATATGTTTGTATTACTATAAAGGGCTCCGTCTTCCTATCCTCTCCATCATTAAATGTTTCTTAGAAGAATATTGTTTGTATTAGTAAAAGTAATCCAGAATAAATGCTAAAACATGGTTAAAGGTGTGTACTCCTATTCCCTCGCGTCGGCCCTTTATTTTCCATAAAACCTTCCTAACGCATGTCAAGATTCAACGAAATTACAATTTACTGGTTATTTACAAGAAAATATGCAGCCGAATGTTTTTGTACGAAGGGAGAAACCTTTCAAACATCTCCAAAAAATGTAACAAATGCCTCTTTTTTTTTATCTTGATCATGAGATGAAGGGAGATGAAGTTGGCCCACCATTGAACCATGAAATGGAATTTGGGTGGGACTGAGACTTGCATTATTTTAGGTGAGAAACACATTTGCTTCGCATTAAAATTCTCTATTTAGCCTGATGATTACCAGCAACGTTTTTCTCACAACAACGTCTAGATTCTAGCGTTAGCTTTGCTAATAGGAATGTCAAAAGCTGCAACAGAACGAACAGACTACACATCATAGAGGAACACAGTGGCGTAGCGTGGGTTGTCAGCGCCCGGGGCAAGGCAAGAATTGTGCGCCCCCCCCCAACCTGTGGACATGATAACACACCATGATTCCCTTCTACCAGTAGCGTATTGACCCCGTTACCCCACAAGCACAAGTATTGTATATTAACAAAATCCTGATATAATAAAAAAATGAAACACACATGCCCCCCACACTATGCCACTGCTACCAGTCACCCTGTTCCAGTATACCCTAGCATAGTTCCACTCTCACACTTTAACCAGTCAGTCACTCTCTCCTAGTAACCCCTAGTCACTCCCAGTAACCCCTAGTAACCCCCAGTCACTCCCAGTAACCCCCAGTCTGCCTCTCAATCTTTCTCCAAGTACTCACACTTTCTCCCAATACCCCCAGTCACTCTCTCTCTCTCTATCAAAGTATCTCCAGTCACTTTCTCCCAGTATTCCCAGTCATTCTCTCCCTGAACCTCCAGTCACTGTCTCCCTGTGCCCCTCACTGTGTGTTGGTCACGCTGCTCTGGTGTCACACAGTGTTGCCTACCTGTGTGGAGTTGCTGGTGGCCTGGGGGGGCTGTCGAGTGGGCTTAGTGGAGACCGAATTTTAAATTGTGCTGCAGGGCAGGTGCCTCCCTCCCTTCTCCCTGGTCAGCAGCTGCAGGGCTGCCAGCTGCAGGGGGGCTGGAACAGTGCTTCAAGGGGGTTGACATGCGTGGTACAGGGTGTTCCGTTGAATAATGCTGTGCTGCTTCACATGACTCAAGTCAGCGTTAAGGAGGAGTCGGGACAGAACCATAATTTTATGTCCTGGTCCTCCCTTCTGGACGCTGAGTGCTAAGTCACCGCTGGCGTGGCAAAACTGGCAGACACCTTGCTGATCCCTGCTGGAAAATATTAGTGGTTCAAATTTCTTTTGAAATTTTGCGCCCCCTAAGAAAATTGCGCCTGGGGCGATCGCCCCTGAGGCACCCCCTACGCTATGCCACTGGAGGAACATCATAGGTCTTTTTTGAAGTACACCTAACTCGGGGCTCACTTCAATTCTATAGGCAGGTATTTTGAAAAAACATTGGCAGGCTTCAGTTAATATTTTTTTGAATCATCGACTAATTAATTTGCAAATATTTGGCTGCTTAGGATATTTGATAAATGTTTATACAAAATGGGATATCTATAAGATGATATAAAATAGAACATAGAGAGTAATACCCCAATACGAAACATATATGTAACAAAAAGCCAACTGGCCACTCACAAACGGATGTTTGATAGACGGTACGTCATATATGTCTTGCAAAGTCCTCCAATGGACTTCAAAATAAATATACTGCAATATAGTACAGACTGCCAGAATAGATATTGTGATACAGCAACCACTCGAGATACTTGGTTCCAGCCAAACAACACGGTCCTCTAGGGTATAACCATCCGCAGACTTGAAGTTGTGCAAATGAGAGGTTGTTTTATTCCATCATGAACAAAAGCCACACTTGGCTTTGAATTACTATTGCAGGTGATTAAACAAAAACTACAAACCAAATCCTATCTCAATTAGAGCATTTACTCAGCATACAGCGATCCTGACTATCCAGGTAACATAATCTAATAAACAAAAGAAAATCACAGCATTTCCTAGAAGTATTACTGCTCCCTGCCCTGCTCTCAGGTGTCTCATTAAACAATTCTGTTTAGCAGCCTGGGAATTTACCTGTTGCTTAATTAATTAATTGGCAAAAAGTGTGTGACAGGATGGAGGCCGTGCAGGATTCTGGGCCCTAAATACCTCCCCTCAATTACTCTACCAGACATTCTGTTACCCAAACCAAGCACTCTGTCACAATATAAAAAGCTATATCTATTGTGCTTACAATATAAAAGACAGATATTGCATATCAACAAATTCACCAAATCCTCTGATACATGAATAGTATTCCATCAAAGATCCATGGCCCGGACGTGTTTCATCTCTACATGGACTTCATCAGGAGTGCTGGTGATGCAGTCCATGTAGAGACGAAACGAGTCAAGCTGTGAATTCCAGTTACCTGTCCGGGCCATGGATCTTTGATGGAGTATTATTCATGGATCGGAGGATTGGGTGCATTTGTTGATATGCGTTATCTGTCTTTTTTATATTGTAAGCACAATAAATCTAGTTCTTAATATCTATTCTGGCAGTCTGCAATATTTCCCCTTATATTTCTTTTTAAGGCACATAGATGATGACTCTGCAAGACATATATGATGTCCCTTCTATCAAGCATCTGTGTGTGAGTGGCCAATTGGCTCTTTGTTACATACATGTTTTGCATTGCGGATATTCGATACATTGCTATTTGTAAATAAATTTAAGGATATTCACTTATTTGCCACGATTTCCTTCCTGAAAATCTATTTATTACCTTTCAGGACTTCATATTTTTACAGATATTGGCTTATGGATAAATTCAAAATGAATGGCTGAAGACGAAATTCCCATTAAAAAGCATAGCCGATATTTGAACCAAATTTGTATCGGGACATAAAATAGCAATAAACGCAAATTTGAATCTATCGACCCGCAATATGTCCGAATTGTGCTCGAAAAAAAGCTGCCAAATCGGCTATCAGGCTGAATTAAATGGAACCCTCAGTTCTTTATAATAAAACAAGCATTTTCTGAATTCCCACCCATTATTTAATACCAACCCTTAACGAGCTATCACTTTCTAATGAAGAAGAGTCCAGGACTTTTGTTTTCTTACTTAAACTCGTATGTGTTGGTTGACTTTCTGTAGCCCACACGAAGAAAAAAAACCTCAAAAGACCCCAGAAATAACATTTCTTGCTAAACAGTGCGCAGCAGAAGCAAGAGTCGGCACAGGGTTATAGTTGGTACGATCAGATTTCGGCAAGGTCTAAAAAGCACAAAAAAGCACAACATGTATAGCTTGGAAAAAAGACGAGACATAGGAGAAATGATAGAAACATTTAAATACGTAAAGGGAATCCACAGGGTAGAGGAAGGGAGTATATTTAAAAGGAAACAAAGTAGCAAAACAAGAGGACATAGTCTTAGATTAGAGGGGCAAAGGTTTAAAAGCATTATTTTACTGAGAGGGTGGTGGATACATGGAACAGTCTTCCAGTAGAAGTGGTAGAGGCCAAAACAGTAATTGAATTTAAGCAGGCATGGGATAGGCATAAGGCTATCCTAAACAAAAGATAAATCCAGGTAAAGTATCCATGTAATTGGGCAGACTAGATGGGCCGAAAGGTTCTTATCTGCCGACATGTTCTATGTTTCTATGTCCCTTTACTATCTCTGTTGGATTGAATGAAACTGGGAACCTTTAAAATTCTCAATCCAGGTGGTTTTGTGTAGCCTTTTGATTGTTTGATAGTCTATGTAAACGGTTTGGGTGCACCGCGCGGTTATGGATGTTATCAAGTAGTGACATGTTGCTGACAAGCCATATTATTGATTGCCTTGTCTCTTCTCTCGTTGACTTTTGGTAAATAAATGATTATCCTTGGGATTAATTACCCTGGGATTCTAGAATCAAGGAAGTAGACTCTTTAGTAAATTTACCAAACAAATACGATCCTTACACAACGAGTAAACAGAGCAAGCAAAGGAGATGCCATGTGTCGATTGATGTAAGACACGGCGGTATCTCTGTACGACTGACGAATGTCTTTTGTTCTCCTTTAAACTGCTTGCTGTGTTAAAATATGCAATTATCAATCACTGTGTGCGGAAAATAAAATCTACAGAACCGCTACTGATCGGGTGTATGTAAATAAATACTAAACGGGTGGATTTTGAGCCTGTAAATACTATGGGCCCTATTACATTCTTCACGCAAAAATGCACGGTAAACGTGTGATTTTTTGCGCGAAGCGTCAAACGTTAACGAGCGTAAATCAACGCTGGTATTACAAACCTCGCGCATTTTTTCATCCGTCAAAAAATAATGCGCTTAAAACGGAGAAGGACGATAGGGTAAATAAGGAGAATATGTAGAAATACCAAAAAAAGATATGTGGTTTTGCATATGTGGTTAAAACGCTTGCACAACGCGTGAATTTGTGCGCCCAGCGTTAAACGTTAACGCACGTAAATCAACGCTGGAATTACAATCCTCGCGCATTTTTTCATCCGTCGAGCAATAACGCGCATAAAACGGTCGCGCACAAACGCGCGCAGCAACGTTGCTCGCAGAAATCAGTGTACGGACTGTTTTTTTCACGCGATTCAGCCAATCAGAATTAAGAACCACAATTATCTCACGTTAAGTTTTTGCGCCTGTCAAAGTCAATCTGTGCATATATGTTGCAGCAATAATACATGCAGACACAACGTCTCCATTTATTGGTTTGGGTATGTGTAGAATGTGTAACTATACTTTGCTGCATATTTTTTTTGGGCTGGTGTATTTGGGTTCGGCAGGTTGATAGAAATTGCCATTAACACCAGCTTTTAGGAGTTGCTAAAATTATGCGCGCAAAGGCTGTGCGTTACAAACTGCGCATAGATTGTAATACCATCCGTGTAGCAGAGCACAAACGTGTTTGCGCTCACAATGTTAAGTATAGGACGCACGACGTACAGTAAACTCGCGCAGCGTAAGCGCAGGTTCACCCGCGGTAGACGTATACGCGCGTTTGATGTTAAAGGAGACGTTCTGACTTTAATGTCTCGTGGCTTGCGTTCCATACTGTACTCGGCATCTCCTATACTTAACATATAACTTATACTTAATATATAATTATATAAAATAGTATATAATATATATTAGTATTAAATATACTTAACATGGGATGCGCAAGTCCGTAAAAAATGCAAAAACAGTGTCTTATTCCAAGGTTATGAATAAACATAACGTCTAGGTGCAAACCAGGGAAATGTAACACCTTCTTAAAGCAGGTGTGACGCTCATAACGACAGGTAAACCCTGGGGTAACTTCCTTGAACAGGTGAAGTCTATGGAGCTGTTAAGGCTCTGGTTAAGTTTACACCAGGGCTGAAATACACACACAGGGGTTTAATTAGCGTTAGCTGCGCATGCATCCACTTTCAGCTGCGCCAGCCGGTAATTTCACTGCTCCACACACTGCGTAACGTCACGCTAAGAGATTTTAACGTTTCCAGCCGACTTTAGAGTCTTGACCTGCGTTTCGGGTGGAATATGGACATTATATGTGATACGCTAATGGTTAATGGCTGGCGCACGATTTTTCCATTAGAATTTGACTTTTAATGACAACCATGGAAAAGTGCTCAAGGTTTTCGAGCACAGGCAAAACCCACCTACGGTGGGTCCCTGCTCAGGTCTCATAAGTTTTATACGTGTTCATATGGTGTAAATATAATAATTTGTTTTGGATTCTGCGCATTAAACAGATAATCCCTCATGTTCAGTAATTAAGAAAGCGACAACACAAGCTGACAGACAATAAATAGAATGAAAGTCAATCTACTAAATTAAAGCTTCCGTGAACACACACCCTTACATTGTGTTGACACAACCAAATTCATGGGCGTGGGAACTGGGGGTACAGATCCTTCCCCCTCAATTATGATGATAGACAAGTGCAACGTGTGTTCCTGGGATTGACGAGTGATTGTATGGAGCTCATGCTTTAGTTCATGCCCTATAATTACTGAATCCTCCCCAATTTGCATGGCATGAAGGGTAAGGGTAGAAAATTAAGAAACCAATCTTAAAATTACGCAATAAATTTAGTATATTATGTCTTTGCATTGACTTAAAGAGAAAATGCTATCCTCTCCTCCCGTCACCATATTTTGGGGTTCCTACATTAACGTGTAGCGCTCACCCCCGAAGAAGCCGCTGAATAAACCTCGGGTTAGTCTCGCCGCACTAGGAAATAACTATACACCAGCACTGTTGTGGATTTTTCTATATTATATTCTTTACTGATCCCAATAAAGCAGCATATAATACGCATATATGTTATTTGAGTAACAAGAATTCGTAATGTGGGAAAAACACGCAGCGGTAAAAGAAACCGGTTAACCCCCTCAGTTCTGGAGTGTAAGAAAATAGCTCAAAAATATATATGTGTGTTGTCTAGGGTACCCGGGTACTGTGTTCAACTGGCCAGTGAATGAAACAAATAAACAATCTTCGACTAGTCATCATTGGGGCCCTTAAAGAAACAATAAACAAGTGCGCAATGTTCTGCGTTTTCACCAGGCCGAAGCCTTCTCACCCATCTGGTGTAACCGCTTGTCCTGAACCGACGAACGCTGGAGAAAGGGATCTCTCTCTCGAGAGAGGATCTGTCCTCGCTGCCACTTGGAACTCGATGCTGTTAACGCCTGCACTCCCGATCGGGTTCTCCTCCACCAGAACACGAACACATAGGCCGCCAGCACTCCTCTCCAGTTTGCAGCCTCTCCTCACATGATGTCCCTCTTCTCCCAAAGCGCACTTTGTCAAGAACAGTTCAGCGTAATACATAGCCGGCCGATGCACACTCTCTCTCAGATCACTACAGCAATTGATGCCGCCGTCTCTCTGTGCTCCAACTCTGCCAGGATCCCAGAAGTGTCACCTGCGACTGTCCTCTCTCACTACCCGCTCTTTAATCTCAACGCTCAGGAAACAGCACGATCTTTAACAGGACTGTAGCAACTTCCACATTCCGGCCTGGTTTCAAACCCTAACAGCCCCAGCGTGCGTCCTACGTCTCTCGTGGCTCTGCTCACACTGCCCATGCCTTGCACGAGGCTGGTGATGTCTTTCCTCCTCCTTGTACCACCCAGTTCCTGTCCTCACGCAAAATGTGATGGGAGGTGGAGTCCGTTTTGCCCAGCATAATCCACAATGTCTCCCTCTGGTGGCAGCAACAGTTCAATGCACCAGAATACAGTTTTAAAGCAGCATTACAGATGATTAAAGCAATATTTAACTATAGTGAGCAAAAACAAGGTTTGTGAGGGTCCTGAGAATGAACAGACGCACAACTGTCCTGCCCTATGTTGGGTCCCCGCTCAGGTCTCCCATGGTTTTAGTTTGATGGTGCCGTTACATAGAAGACTATTCCATTTGCAAATCAGACACTTATCACCCAGAAAGGGCGGCCATTATTGAAATGCCAAGGAAGTCATCTTGGCCCGAGAGGTGCAGCAATCCCCGACGATCACTTTGGCCTTGTCAGGAGGGTATAGCTTACACCACACTAGGCACCTCAAGTAAAGGGTCGACATCTGAATTACCTTGTTTGCTTTAGGGTTACTGTTTCTGTTTGTTAGGATTACTGGTTCTGTTTGTGTTAAGGTTACTGGTTCTGTTTGTGTTAAGGTTACTGGTTCTGTTTGTGTTAAGGTTACTGGTTCTGTTTTTGTTAGAATTACTGTTAGTGTTACTGGTTCTGTTTGTGTTAAGGTTACTGGTTCTGTTTTTGTTAGAATTACTGTTAGGGTTTCTGGTTCTGTTTGTGGTATGTGTTACTGGTTCTGTTTATGTAAAGGTTACTGTTAGGGTTACTGGTTCTGTTTGTGTGTGGGTTACTGGTTCTGTTTGTGTGTGGGTTACTGGTTCTGTTTGTGTTTGGGTTACTGGTTCTGTTTGTGTTGGGTTACTGGTTCTGTTTGTGTTAGGGTTACTGGTTCTGTTTGTGTTGGGTTACTGGTTCTGTTTGTGTTAGGGTTACTGTTTGGGTTGCTGGTTCTGTTTGTGTAAGGCTTACTGGTTCTGTTTGTGTTAGGGTTACTGGTTCTGTTTGTGTTAGGGTTACTGTTAGGGTTACTGGTTCTGTTTGTGTAAGGCTTACTGGTTCTGTTTGTGTTAGGGTTACTGTTTGTGTTAGGGTTACTGGTTCTGTTTGTGTTCCTGGTTCTGTTTGCGTTAGGGTTACTGTAAGGGTTACGGGTTCTGTTTGTGTAAGGCTTACTGGTTCCGTTTGTGTTAGGGTTACTGTTACAGTTTGTGTTAGGGTTACTGTTTGTGTTAGGGTTACTGGTTCTGTTTGTGTTCCTGGTTCTGTTTGCATTAGGGTTACTGTAAGGGTTACGGGTTCTGTTTGTGTAAGGCTTACTGGTTCCGTTTGTGTTAGGGTTACTGTTACAGTTTGTGTTAGGGTTACTGTTTGTGTTAGGGTTACTGGTTCTGTTTGTGTTCCTGGTTCTGTTTGCATTAGGGTTACTGTAAGGGTTACTGGTTCTGTTTGTGTTAGGGTTACTGTTACTGTTTATGTATGTGTTAGGGTTAGTATTGCAGAAAGACTCCAATTTTTTATAGTTATAAAAATGATTTTGAATTGATCAGAAAATTCTTGGATCAAATTGATACGATTTTATAATTTTCAGTTGGTTCGGAATTTCGGCGATTCTGGTTTTAGGTTGCTCTTGAATGGTCGAAAAGCTGATATTTCATCCGACAACTATTTCGGAGAATAACTAATGCATATGTCTAGCTATTGGATGTCCTGCTAATAAAACTGCTGTAAGAGGAAAAGTGGGGTGTGAACTTCGCACATTTCCTACAGGTAATTGACTAATGCATGACAGAGCTGCAGTGTGCCAATCGCACACCGGAATGAGACACTGCATCATCGCATGATGAGAGATTGCAGGCAAAGTGAATCTGCTGATGCAAGGTTCACTGTACCCGGACTTGAATGTGCAGGGGGTGTCGAGGGTGTGTGATGGTTTTCCCTTCATGAACATCAACAATGTGTTCACATTAACAAAACATTGCAACATTCTTGCTGGTTATCTCGACTCATATCGGAGGCGGAGCTCTGGCAGCGCTGAGTTTGAGTCAGTGCAGATTCAGCCATTAGATATTTATTTTGTGTTGTTGTGTATTATTTGTTCTACCAATTTGTTTTGGTTGGGCTGAATTTTTTCCTTCTGGTTTTTAATATGACGTGACCTTAAACATAAAATCAACCCATTCTGGGCTCTATTACATTCTTTGCGCAAAAACGCTCGCGCAGTGCTATTTTTTTTTTGCGCGCAGCGTTAAACGTTAAAACGTGTAAATTAACGCTGTATTACAATCCTCGCGCATTATTTCATCCGTCAAAAAATAGCGCTCGTAAAAAAGTTGCGCAAAAACACGCGCGCATTTACGGTGCGTGTAGAAATCGGTGTGCGGACTTTTTTCACGCGATTCAGCCAATCTGAATTACGAACCACAATTGTCTCCCGTTCAGTTTTTGAGCCTGTCAAAATCAATCTGAGTATATATGCTGCAGCAATAATAAAAACACGCACAACCTCTCCGTTTTATTGTTTGGGTATGTGTAAAATGTGTAACTATACTGTGCTGTATTGTTTTTTTCAGGCTGGTGTATTTGGTTTCGGCCAGAACGTTCAGATTTGCCGTTACCACCTGCTTTTCAAAGACGTTAAAATTAGGCACGCAAACGTTGTCCGTTAAATTTGCGCATAGATTGTAATACCATCCGCGTACAACCAGCACACAAACGCATTTGTGCTCACAATGTTAAGTATGGGACGCACAAAGTACAGTACGCTCGCAAAGGTTTGCGCAGGTTCACCCGCATTAGACATTAAAGCGCAGTTTTTGCGCGGACATTGTATTATGAAGTTCTGCGCAAAGGGTTTTGTCCCTCGCGTTAATGCATTTTTGCGCACGCGTTAACGTTTGCGCGAAGAATGTAATAGAGCCCTATAAATATAATGCAAGAAGATTGCAATGAACGTCGTGTTGTTTTACCTGCTGTAAATAGGAATTAATATGAAACTTGCCTAAAAAAAGTCATATATACACAGCTTGGCCAATAAAGTCACATACACTGTAACATTTGGTTGTGTCGCCTCTTGCTGTGATTGCGGCACGCATTCGCTGTGGCATGGTTTGGATAAGCTCCTGCAATGTCACAGCATTTATTTGCGTCCAGAGCGGCATTAATTTGTGGCCAAGATCTTGTATTAATGATTGGAGAGTCGCGGCGCTGCGTAAAGTCTTCTCCAGCACATTATCCCAAAGATTAACCTCAATGGGGTTAAGGTCTGGACTGTGCGGTGGCCAATCCATGTGTGAAAATGATGTCTCATGCTCCCTGAACCACTCTTGCACAATTTGAGCCCGATGAATCCTGGCATTTTGGAATATGCCCGCTGTGCCATCAGGGGAGAAAAAACCCATTGATGGAAAAACCTGCTCATTCAGTATATTCAGGGAGTCACATGACCTCATTTTTTGGGCACATAACATTGCTGAACCTAGACCTGACCAACTGACGCAACCCCAGATCATAACAGGCTTTTACGAGAGGTGATGACTTTTTTATATATTAATTTAATTTATTTATATAAGTTTATTTTATAAATAAAGTGCATTTAAAATTTCTATGAAAATCTGTGTTGCGGAACATCTTTTATCTAGATCAGTGTTTCTTAACTCGGTCCTCAGGTCCCCTTAACGGGCCAGGTTTTCCAGATATGTGAAGCACAGCACAGGTGATATGATTTGCTGCTCAGTGATTGGAGGATTCCGTATGCATTTCCCCAAGGGAATCCTTAAAACCGGACCTGTAGTGGGTCCCGAGGACTGGAGTTGAAAAACCCTGATCTAGACGAAGTATAACTGGGCTTTGGCACCAGAGTAAGTAATTGTCTAGTGAGAATGTGTGGAAATTGTAGTTCGTAAAAATATAGATACAGTGGCAAGAAAAAGTATGTGAACCCTTTGGGATTACGTGGAGTTTTGCATGAATTGGTCATAAAATGTGCTCTGATCTTCATCTAAGTCACAACAATCTGAAAAACACAGTCTGCTTAAAATAATACAACACAAACATTATATGTTTTCATGTTTTTATTGAACAGAACATGTAAACATTCACAGTGCAGGGTGGAAAAAAGTATGTGAACCTTTGGACTTAATAACTGGTTGACCCTCCTTTGGCAGCAATAACCTCAACCAAATGTTTCCTGTAGTTGCAGATCAGACCTGCACAACGATCTGGAGTAATTTTGGACCACTCCTCTTCAAAAAACTGTTTCAGTGTAGCAATATTCTTGGGATGTCTGGTGTGAATCGCTCTCTTAAGGTCATGCCACAGCATTTCAATCGGGTTGAGGTCAGGACTCTGACTGGGCCACTCCAGAAGGCGTATTTTGTTTTCTTGAAGCCATTCTTTTGTTGAATTACTTGTATGCTTTGGGTCATTGTCCTGTTGCATCACCCATCCTCTGCGGAGCTTCAGTTGGCGGACAGATGGTCTTATGTTTTCCTGCAAAATGTCTTGATAAACTCTGGAATTCATTTTTCCATCAATAACAAGAATCTGTCCAGGCCCTGAGGCAGCAAAGCAGCCCCAAACCATGATGCTCCCTCCGCCATGTATTACAGTGGGGATGAGGTTTTGATGTTGGTGTGCTGTGCCTTTTTTTCTCCACACATACAGGGTAATTCAAAGAGATTCGAATTGCTTGAGAAAGGTAACCGAACGCTGAAAATCAGCGGTCGGTTACCTTTCCTGGCCATTCGGCTATCCAGAGAGCAGGCAATTCGCCAAATCCTGTCGAATTGCCTGCACATACGGTGCCTGTTCGGTGCCTGTTCGAGGCAGTGAATCCCCATGAAAAAGCACTGCTTCGGCTATTCAGAGAACACAAACCAGCAGTGAAAGGTTCCTGAATTGCCCTGCCATTCGGTGGTTTCATGCGGCAGATTTATTCAGGCGAATCCCATAGGCTTCAATGTTAAAAATATTCCCGTTTTAATTCAATATCTAATAAAGCGTTAATTATAAAATTCTGCAGTAAAGAGTCTCTTTATTTATAGATTTTTTAGGATATTTTAAGCATTTTTCGGGATTTTTTTTAAAGTTTACTTATTTTTTCTGTAACAGCCCTTTTTATTATCATTCATTGGATCTTATTTGTAAATTTCAGACATTTTCGCTCAGTAGATTCTTTGCAAACAGCGTTTCACTTTTCACACATTCAAGCAAACTGTTTTGCTAATATATTCACTTCACTCGTCTGCGGTGTCGGCTTCTTCCGGCGGCTTCGCTGCGTGTGATTGGCTCCTACTCGGGTTTTTCCGTGGTTTTCGGCGGGTTAATCCAGATGTTTTTGCGGGTTTTCGGCATGCATTCGCCGGGTTTTGCGGTGAGTTTTCGTCGAGTTTGCGGCGAATTTTGCCTGCAATTCGGGGACCCTGTGGTGCTTGCTGAATACACCGCAGGGTCACTGAAATGGGATCGGCAAAACGAACCGAATTGAAGAGAACAAAAAGTCACCGAAGGTGCGGTGATTTTTCGAATCTCTTTGAATTACCCTGATAGTGTTTTTTCCAAACAACTCAATTTTGGTTTCATCTGTCCACAGAATATTTTGCCAGTAGTGCTGTGGAACATCCAGGTGCTCTTTTGCAAACTTCAAACGTGCTGCAATATTCTTTTTGGACAGCAAAAGCTTCCCCCGTGGCGTCCTCCAAAAATGTTAGCATGTGCCAGAGATTTCTGTAAGTCTTTAGCTGACACTCTAGGATTCTTCTTTACCTCATTAAGCATTCTGCGTTGTGCTCTTGCAGTCATCTTTACAGGACGACCACGCCTAGGGAGAGTAGCAACAGTGCTGAACTTTCTCCATTTGTAGACAGTCTGTTTTACCGTGGACACATGAACATCAAGGCTTTTGGAGATACATTGGTAACCCATTCCAGCTTCATGCCAGTCAACAATTCTTGATCGTAGGTTTTCTGAGAGCTCTTTTCTGCGAGGCATGGTTCAAATCAGGCAGTGCTTCTTGAAACCAGTAAACCCAAAACTGGTGTGTGTTTTTAAAGGGCAGGACAGCTTTCAGCAACACATCCAATAATCTCACACTGATTGGACTCAAGGTTGGCTCACTCCTGGCTCCAATTAGCTCTTGGAGAAGTCATTAGGCTAGGGGTTCACATACTTTTTCCACCCTGCACTGTGAATGTTTACATGTTATGTTCAATAAAAACATGAAAACATATAATGTTTGTGTTGTATTATTTTAAGCAGACTGTGTTTTTCAAATTGTTGTGACCTAGATGAAGATCAGAGCACATTTTATGACCAATTCATGCAAAACTCCACGTAATCCCAAAGGGTTCACATACTTTTTCTTGCCACTGTATTTGAGCTACATCTAGGCTTGTTAGTCTTTTATATTGAGTTAAGTTGTGACTCTGACTGCTGCTGTGTGCAGTCTCTGGTGTCTCTGTGGGCCGCAGGTGCTGCGAATTGGCTGGCAGATAGGTGGGAAGTGGAGGCGTGCCATACTGCCTCGGCGCGCGGGGCTTCGGAGTCCTTGGGCGTCGCATGGTGCCGCGGCCGCCATCTTGATCCAGCCTGAGCAGGTCCTTTTTATCTGCTTTCAGGGTGATTTTTTTATTGCCCACACCTGTTACTTGCCCCAGGTGAGTTTACAGGAGCATCACATGCTTGAAACAATCTTATTTATCCACAATTTTGAAAGGTTGCCAAGACTTTTGTCCAGCCCATTTTTGGAGTTTCCACTTCAGGGAATCAAATTTTCCCACCCTGTGGTGAATGCAGCATTCACCTCAAGATCTCTGGAGTGCAGGGAATAGACCCAAAAGTCTGCCGCAAAGCTGACGAAAACCCGCCAAAAACCGCATCCAATACGATTTGAAGTAGCGAAAAAAACTACTCAACGAAAATGTCTGGAATTTACATATAAGATATAATGATAATAAAAAGGGCTGTTACAGAAAAAAGAAAAAACGCTATGAAAAAATATTGCCTAAAAAGTCCCGAAAAATGCCTAAAAGATCCTAATTTTTTTTTAGAAATAAAGAGACTGTTTGCTGCAGATTAAAAGAATAAACGGTTTATTAGATATTGAATTAAAACGGGAATATTTTTGACATTGAAGCCTATGGGATTCGCCTGAATAAACCTGTCGAATGAAAACACCGAACAGCAGGGCACTTCGGTAACTTTTCACTGCTGTTCGGTGTCTGTGAATAGATTAACCGTTGCTTCTCTATGGGGGATTTCACTGCCGTCGTACAGTCTCGGTACTTGCTGGCAGTTCGCCAAAATTTGGCAAACTGCCTGCTCTCTGAATAGCCGAATGGCCCCAAAATGTCTCCGTAAGGAGAAATTCCCTGTTCAGTGCCAGATCGGCTCTCTCAGAATAAACCCTTTTAAAGTTTATTTCATCGATAACATTGTATCTTCCCTTGTTTTGTTCTTGCCCCCCCCTCGTTCCCCCGGTGGCATTTCTACTTTTTCGATGTTACAACAATTATTTAAAACGTAGGGCCCTATTACAATCTTCACGTTAAAACGCTCGCGCAACGCGTGAATTTGTGCACCAAGCGTTAAACATTAACGAGCGTAAATCAACTCTGGAATTACAATCCTCGCACATTTTTTCATCCGTCAAGCATTAACGCGTGTACAACGGACACGCACAAATACGCGCACAGTGACGTTGCGCGCAGAAATCGGCGTGCGGACTGTTTTTTTCACGTGATTCAGCCAATCAGAATTAAGAACCACAATTGTCTCCCGTTAAGTTTTTGCGCCTGTCAAAATCAATCTGAGTATATATGCTGCAGCAATAATAAAAACACGCACAACCTCTCCATTTTATTGTTTGGGTATGTGTAGAATGTGTAACTATACTTTGCTGTATTTTTTTTCGGGCTGGTGTATTTGGTTTCGGCCAGAACGTTCAGATTTGCCGTTACCACCAGCTTTTCAAAGACGTTAAAATTATGCGTGCAAACGCTGTGCGTTACAAACTGCGCATAGATTGTAATACCATCTGCGTACCAGCTCACAATGTTAGGCCCCGTTCACACTGTGCAATTTGAAAATCGCGCGATTTTCATATTCGCGATATAGCGTGATAATGTCGCGCGACGTCGCCATTTTGTGCGATTTTTGCAAAGCACCACCAATGCAAATCGCAAAATCGTAGATAGCAAAATCGCCAAAAAAAGGGTCATGTACCAGCGACATGTTACCGCGACGTCGCGCGGCAAGATGTGAACAGCTCCATTGAAATGCATTGGAGAAGCTATAAAGCGCGACGTTGCGCGGATTATGCTGCGACGTCGCGGCAAAATCCGCGTGATAAATTGCACAGTGTGAACGGGGCCTTAAGTATAGGACGCGCGACTTACAGTAAGCTCGCGCAGCGTTCGTGCCGGTTCACCCGCGGTAGACGTATACGTGCGTTTTTTGCGCTGAGATTGTAATACGACGTTCAGTGCAAAGGGTTTTACCCCTCGTGTTAATGCGTTTTTGCGCCGCAAAGA
The DNA here is from genome assembly GCA_009667805.1 of Leptobrachium leishanense. Classification (NCBI taxonomy): domain Eukaryota; kingdom Metazoa; phylum Chordata; class Amphibia; order Anura; family Megophryidae; genus Leptobrachium; species Leptobrachium leishanense. The sequence goes on along the minus strand of CM019064.1, from coordinate 27,303,175 downwards.
TTGTAATAGAGCCCTATATTTTTAATAAACGAATACATTTTTTTTTTTCAAAATCCTTCAACTCCTGAGGATGAGTTAAACATTTCATCGTTCAGACGTGTATTTTGGGCGATGTCAGCACGTATATTGTGTCCCGGTACTGCTATGACATATGACATGTTAATATAATAATCATTCCCTCATTTATCAAATTCTTCTGGAAAAAGAAGCCGGATATAGCATTCACATGAATATAAATTCCTACAATAATTTAACCCTTTCACTGCTGACTCCTAAGGAAAGATAGGGGTTCCTTTGAACCCAGATATCTCCCGACTGTTTGCAGCTAGCAGGGTCATGTTTGGTATCATTAGAAAGGCCAGAGCATGTCCTTTCCAATAATACGACACATGACCATGTTTAAAGTAAAGAAAAAAAAATAAAATATTAATTAAAAAAAAGAAAAATGTGTATTTTTAAGACGTGAAATGGCTCAGCAGTGAAGGGGTTAATATAAGAAAGTAGCATTATAAATCACCAATTTTTTTTCATTTTTGTTTTCACTCACTCCATAAGACAGTAGAGTTAAATATTTTATAAAATTAGTTTTTCCAACAATATAATGCATTTTACGTATCACAGTCGCAGAACATTTAAGGCGGGGGTCAGACCAGCGCACTTTTAACGTGCGTTCTGGCGCACTTAATCACGGTTGCACTAGCAGCAAATGACGGCCAATATACGAAGTACGGTCGCACGAAAGTCCGGCTGCGCAACGCAAGTGGAAAATGAACGCATTTTTTCGAGAACGCAGAACCGCTAGTACGGACGTACAGAGTGCGCTGCGTCCGCTAGTGGTGTGTGTGTGTGATTTGGAGACGTCAGACCCTGCTCGTGTCCGGCCAACATAACGTCCAGACACCCAAAGTTTCCTGGTTTGGATCCGTAAAAAATCACGCACGAAAATCGGCATCGTATGACCGTTTTGCGAATTCCGTGAAAAAATCTGTCAATGCGTTCGGACGCACTTTTTTACGTTCGCGTGTAAAAATGCTTTCGTTTGACCCTAGCCTAAGGGGTTATTAAAAAACAGCCGAACTTGCCACCAAATTCTTTTTTTTTTCAACCGTTTATTCGTTTCATTTGCAGCAAAAAGTATTTTTTATTTAATTTATGTTTTAGAATTTTTTAAACATTTTTCTGGATTTTTCTTTTTGTGAAATTTTCGATTCCCATTTTTTTTAAATGGGGTTTTCCCCGCACTTACGGCGATCAAATTCCACGACCCCCTGCGGTGAACTCAGCATTCACCGCACGGTCCCCGAAGTCAAGGGAAAATCCGCCGACCGCATCCGAAAATCTGCCGCAAAACCACTGCATCGAACGAAAAAACCACCGCAAAAACACTGAAAAAACCTGAACGCATCCTTAAAAAGCTGATGATTCGCTAAACACAGCGCCGACCAGCCGCCGGAAAAATCCGTCAAGCCGACGAATGGGTTAAAAAAAACAAACAACAAAACGATTGAAAGTTTAACATTTTAAACGCTGTTCGCAAAACAACTACTGACCGAAAATAGCTGGAATTCACATATAAGATCCTATGAATAATAATAAAAAGGTCTGTTACAGAAAAAAAACACTATTTAAAAAATATCTGTAAAAAAAAATTAGCAGAAATAAAATTTCCGATAAATGCCTAAAAAATCCTAAAAATAAATAGATCCGAATTGCTGGCGAAAGGTAACCGACCAGTGAAATTCAGCATTCGGTTACCTTTTATGGCCATTCGGTTATTCAGACGAATTGCCTGCACATACGGTCCTGTTCGGTGCCTGTGCGAGGACAGTGAAATCGCTTCGGCTATTCAGAGAACACAAAACAGCAGTGAAAAGTTGCTGAATTGCTCTGTCATTCGGTGGTTTCATGCGGCAGGTTTATTCAGGCGAATCTCATAGGCTTCAATGTTAAACATATTCCCGTTTTAATTCAATATTTAATAACCCGTTTATTATAATATTCTGCAGCAAAAAGTCTTTTTATTTATATATTTTTTAGGATCTTTTTGGCATTTTTCGGGATTTTTTTGCAAAAATATTTTTTCCTTTTTTTTTTATATAGTTTTTTCTTTTTTCTGTAACAGCCCTTTTTATTATCATTCATTGGATTTTATATGTAAATTTCAGACATTTTCACTCAGTAGTTTCTTTGCAAACAGCGTTTCACTTTTCAAACATTCAAGCGGACTTTTCTTCACTCCATTCATCTGCGGTGTTGGGTTTTTCCGGCGGCTGCTCTGCGCTGTGATCGGCGACTGCTCGGGTTTCTCCGGCGTGTTCGGCAGTATTAATCCAGATGTTTTTGTGGGTTTCAGTGTATGTTCGCCTGTGTTTTGTGGTGAGTGTTCATTGGGTTTGCGGCGGTTTTTCCCTGCATTACGACGGCCCTGTGGTGCTTGCTGAACACACCGCAGGGTCGCCGAAATAGGATCGCCAAATCGCACCGAACTGAAGAGAACGAAAAGTCACCGAACATGCGGTGACTTTTCGATTCTCTTTGAATAACCCTGAAAGAGACGTTTTGCTGCAAATTAAAATAATAAACGGTTTATTAGATATTGGATAAAAACGGGAATATTTTTAACATTGAAGCCTATGGGATTCGCCTGAACAAACCTGCCGAATGAAAACACCGAACATCAGGGCATTTCACTGACATTTCTCTGCTGTTTGGTGTCTCTGAATAGATTAACCATTGCTTCTCTATGGGGGATTTCACTGCTGTCAAACTGCACTGTATTTCGCTGGCAATTCGCCAAAATTTGGCGAACTGCCTGGTTTTTGAATAGCCATATGGCCACTAAATTGCACCGTACGGGGAAATTCCCTGTTCGTTGCAATTTCGGGGCCAGTTCGGCTCTGTCTGAAAAACCCTGACGATCTAAACTATATTATAAAGTCATTGGGACAGAACAAAAAAATAATAAATAAAAAAAGCCACACGTGAAGGAATAAACAATTTTATGTTGTCTGAATGTGTGTGAGAATACTGGAAGAATAAACATCTGAATCAACTCTCAACCTTATATTAATATCTATTATCTTATTCACCGTGTATTTCTGCATTTTGATTATCTTTGATTATTCTGGGGTTATTCCCCCGATTATGAGGTTTATATTATCCCACGTTTGTTTAATAATTACAGTCTCTTAGATATTCTGAATATGTAATACAAGTTATGGATGTCTCAAACGGCGCGTATGTATGACTATATTATACAAAATTCCCAGAGTATTTATTGATCAAATATTAAAGTTTTTTTCATAGTTTCAGCATTTTAAAGTCATGAAATTCACACAGTTTTTGTAATTTAATTTCAGGGATATTTGGAACTGAGTATGGATAACACTGAGTCCGAGGTGTCTTCTTGCCCTCTTGTGGACAGCGAGGTTAACATCGAAGTGAAATCTGACAAGCCGAGAGTGATATCAAAATCAGGACACAGCAATGTGAAGATCGACAAAGTGGAAGGCGTCTTTCTGCTTTACATCCAAGACTTGTGGACCACTGTTATTGACATGAAATGGAGGTATAAACTCACCTTATTCGCTGCCACCTTCCTCGCGACTTGGAGCTTTTTTGGTGCCATCTATTTCCTCATTGCATTCGTCCATGGAGATGTCCACAGTGAGCTCTTGGCCAACCACACTCCGTGCGTCATGCATGTAGAATCCTTCACGGGAGCTTTTCTCTTCTCCCTCGAGTCTCAGACTACAATTGGTTATGGGTTCCGTTTCATTACTGAAGAGTGTCCCCATGCCATCTTCTTACTGGTTGCACAACTGGTCATTACGACTTTAATTGAAATCTTTATCACTGGGACCTTCCTAGCCAAGATTGCAAGACCTAAAAAGCGGGCAGAGACTATAAAGTTTAGCAACAAGGCTGTAGTTACAAAACACAACGGAAAGGTTTGTCTCGTTGTACAGGTGGCGAATATGAGAAAAAGTCTCTTGATACAATGTCAACTTTACGGGAAACTCCTTTGTACCTACGAGACCAGAGAAGGTGAGAAGATCCTTCTCAAGCAGTCCAATATGAACTTTCATGTGGACTCCTCTTCCGAAAGTCCCTTCTTGATTGTGCCTTTGACCTTTTACCATGTACTCGATGAAAAGAGTCCTCTTAAGGACCTGACAGCCGAAAACATAAAAACAAAAGAATTCGAACTCGTGGTTCTTCTGAACGCTACGGTGGAGTCCACCAGCACTGTTTGCCAGAGTCGAACATCTTATCTACCAGATGAGATTTTTTGGGGTTTCGAGTTTGTTCCTGTCGTCTCTTTATCTTCTTCAGGAAAATACATTGCCGATTTCAGAAATTTCGATAAGATCAGGAAGTGTTCGAACGAGGATCCTTTCTGCTACTCAAATTTTGAGAAGCAAAGATTGGAAGAACAATATAGACAGGAAGCGCTCAAAGAAAGGGAAAGACAATCGACAAGGCAAACAAATGTTTGATAATCGCTAAAGAGATTCTGCCTTGACCCTGGACCTTCAGACGTTATAGGACATCTTGATAGGCATGTTTGTGCTTTTCTAAAAGACATTGACAGACCTCAGCTATGACAACACATGTGCACTCTGCCACCACCAGTACTTTCGAATGTCCCAAATGTTATCTGTCATATTTCACTTTACATTTTCAGAAATATCTATAATCAAATCATATTTTGGAATCTTGTGCAAAATAATTTCCGTCCCTTTAATTTAAAGCTGTTAAGATAAATACATTTGGCCAGGTCCCAACTCCTGCCAATTTTCAGGTTGTCGGACTGTTGGTGGGTGGGCTTTGGGCATATTTTGTTGCCCTTCTACAAATGTATATAGCAAAATTTGTGGGCAATTTTTTATGACTCCTTGGAACGGTCAAGTGTTCTATAGCCGTATTTATTTCACAAAATAGAAAGTGTTGCTCCACTCAATCCGATCTTTTTATCTCCTGGCCACAGATTGCCTTGGTCTCCTAGTTGACCCCTGGCCCATCGAGGACCGCCAGACATTCCAAAGGTTGTCTGATACATAGTTGCAGCATTGTGTTTTAAAGAGCTTGCATTGCTTTAAAGGGAATAAACTGTCAAAAAGCCAAAGAGAATCAAAATCTGTATCTTATGTTATCAACATAAAACCAGGACATGGTCGACACAAGTAAAATGAGATCAAAATCCTCTTGTATTCGTTTTTTGTTACATTAGATGAAAAGCTGTGGATAGGAGATTCTTCTGTTTATCACTTTTATGTTTTTATCCTTGGTCTCTAATGAAAACTAATATCTTATTTTTCCTACCAGTTTTCTGCAATGTCAAAACATCTTTTATTTATCATGATCAAAGTCTCCAGATAGCGGATCGGTCTAGAAGTCTTCATTGTCAGCATCAACGCATCTCAAAACCAACTGATGGTAGCTGTTTCAGGTGTTGGTATGGGATGTATATGTTATAGGTAATGTCCAAAGTCTGGATAAACCTAGGTTTTCCCAGGTAAAACTGACATTACCCAGGCAGCTTTTGGTAAGAAATTAGACTCTGGCCTTTACCCGGGTAATCCTAAATTTATCCGGATGTCCATCGAGCTTCATCCAGGTAATTCCAGATCTACCCAAATGCCGCTGGGTAATGTGTTTTCTGAGACTTTGGAGTGACTTTCAGGTTCACCCGAATCCTAGGATCACTCATATCCATCGCCAATCGTAAGCCATAGGCCCTAAACCTGAAACTGGCCCTAATTGTGACCCGAACCCTGAACCTGACCCTAACCCTTAACCTAACCCCGAACTGACCCTAACTCTTAACCTGACTCTTAAGCATAGCCCTATCTCTAACCCTGACCCTAACCTTAACCCTAACCTTGACCCTAACCTTAACCCTAACTTTAACCCAGATCCTAACCCTTAACCCTGATCCTAACCCTCACCCTTACCCGACCCCTTAACCTGACCCTAACCCTATCTTTAACCTAACCTTATCCCTGACCTTAACCCTGACCCTAACCTTAACCCTGACCCTAACCTTAACCCTGACCTAACCCTTAACCCTGATCCTAACTTTGACCCTAAGCCTTAACCTGAACCTAACTCTAAGTGTAACCCTATCCCTAACCCTGACTCTACCCTTAAAAATCTATTTTGCCCAGGGGGGTTGGTTTGCAGATAACCCGGGGGGGGGAGTAAAGTCAGCTGTTTGATTTATTTTCAAGCTTTACTCAACACTACCTGGGTAATGTCAAGTTTATCCGGGTAATCCTAGGTTTATCCGGATTTTGGACTTTACTTGTAACATTTGACATAACAGCTTCTTGCTATCGATGCATTGGTAGCAAGGTAAATGGAACCTGAGTTTGAGAATAAAACACTCGTGCTGCCTGTATGAGAAAAATATAAGATAAATCTGGAAAAGAACATCTAATTCTATATAAATACTGAATTCACTCTCCTTGTTTCCTTCATTTCAAGTTAATAGAACGCAGTGGCTGTAATACAATGTATTTCTTCTCGGACACAATGTTGGAGATTTCTCCTGCTTCCCTTGAAGAGACAGAGGACCTTATTCCAGATGAGCTGTTACTATTAACATGTGAGGTGTTGAGTATTATGACCCTACTCGTTCCCCTGATATTCCAACCAAGCCACAAATGTCTCTTGCGGCTCAGACATTACGGCTTCCTACAGAACAAATAGTTCTCATGTGTCCTTCCCCTGGCCTGTGTGATCCCCCAGCTGCCGGTATCACTTCTCTCGTAATAGGGAGCTACTATTGGTTATCGATTCATTTGCCAATTACAGCTCACTGTTACAGGCTCGGCTGGTGTAGGACCTAGAGCCGGTAAGCTTCCGCCTGTCTATAGGATCTACACATCACAAACTACTTTCCTTTTTCGAAACCTTTTGGAGAAAAAGAAAACAATAAAATAAAATAAAAATAAAAGTATTAAGGTAATTGGTTGGTTTCTTTCAGTAGAGAAACATAAGCTGACAATGTTAATTTTTCCATCTCCCTTGTCTCTCTTTAACTGCTTTTCTACCGTGGTCAAGTACACTCAGTCTTCAAAAGCACCTGCTGGGGCTCAGGCATCGAGTGATCTCGATCTGGTCTGATTCTGGAGCAATGCAAAGGAATTTCGTTTATTGCAAATATAATTCATTTTCTGTTGGGCTCCAGAACGGGCACCTGGAGTTTCAACACATTGGGCATGACGGCCGATGTGTCGAAATTATTTGAGAAACTTAGAGACCTGTTTTTTTTACCCACTCAGAAACATGGAGCTCAAGCTGTAATGTAAATGTAGTAGTGCTTTTTGGCCAGCAGAGGGAGCTCTGTGCGTGCCAAATAGAGCTTACCTTCAGTGAACTTATACAGTGGGACACCTCTGTATTTATTTACTGTGTGGGTAATGGAAAGTCATTTTCCATTAAACCACTGTGTCCTGCCAGTAGTTATATGGAAAACTACTTGCTATTAAAAGGGTTTATTGGGCAGTTATAGAAACTGCATTGCCATGTCTAAATATGTACCGTAATATCAAGGTTATGATAAAATGGTATTATGTCAAGCTTAAAATAAATATATAATGTAAATAGCCAAGTGCAGCTGAGATATTATGTCTGAGAATGCTTTCTACGGCTCCCGTGAACAAAATATACACATATTACACATAACACACACATATATATATATATATATATATATATATATATTATTTATTTTCTGATAAGGATGATAATATATATATAGATGCTTTGGTTGCCTATAATGATTCAGGTTGCCATCAAATGTGTTACTTATTTTCTATTTTGATATATATTTAGCCCTTTCCCACCGCAGGGCATACTATGCCGTAGGCTTGCGCACCGATTTTTTTTTCGGTTCGATTCGGTTCGATTTTTCGGATTTTTAAACTTTTCGATTCGGCTCGTTTCGAGCGATTTCGGTTTCGATTCGGTTCGGCTCGTTTTTCGGGTACATTTTTTTTTCGCAATATCAACCATTTATCGTATTTTCGTGTCACTGTGCTCGGTTTTTGTATCGACTTTTCGTGATTTCGGAAATTTTCGTTTTTCGGAATTGTCCATTTTTCGGAATATCTACCATTTTTCGTATTTTTCGTGTCACTTTGCTCGTTTTTTGTATCGACTTTTCGTTTTTCGGAAAATTTTCGTTTTTCGGAAAATTTTCGTTTTTCGGAAAATTTTCGTTTTTTCGGAACGTCGTTTGACACATTTCAAGTCCATTCGAAAAATCCGAAAATATTTCGTTTCGGCTCGGAAAACGTTTCGGATCTGACATTTTCGGATCTAGAAATTTTCGGAAATTCGGCCGCATCCGAAAACACGAATCGGGAAATTTCGTGAAAATTCCGAAATTCCGAAACCCGAAACGCACATCCCTACTATGCCGTCCCTGCGGCGGGTGGGCCATGAAGCTTTGGGGAGGCATAGTAGAGCCCGCTGACTTCAATGGGCCTCCTACGGCCCCACGCACTAGCTTGTACGCAGCATGTCATTCGCTGCTGCTGGTTCAGGCTGTCCCCCAGGAGCCAATGACACGCAATGTGCATCTGCTGCATGGGCGGGCCGAAGGAGGAGTCCGCCACAGCAGCCGGCTTGCAGACCGTACTAGTATGCCTCGACCGGCATTAAAGCCCTCCCACCGTGCAACATCTGCCCAGCGTGAAAGGGTTAAATCATGTCTGAATGTAGCCAAGACATTCAGATTACCAAATCCATCTCAAGAATCCATGAACGGAACAGTGGGGCACCTTGAAGGTGGAAGCACTTTATCTCGGTGTGTTTTTGAACTTTATCAGCATCATGTAATGAAATAAATAACACAAGAAGGAACCCAGGGATAAATATAGATATTAAAAAAAAATGAGCAGCCGCACTGCAGTGATAACCAAAGTCTCAATTTAATTCTATTAACCAATTTTTTTCCAAAAAATTGCTGATTGAGTTGAATTTTTTTTTACCCAGAACCTACAGTTGTGTTCAAAATTATTCAACCCCCAATGCTGTAAAGGGTTTTAGGGAATTTAGTGTACATTTGTAATTGTATTCAGAATGAAATCCTACAAGGACTTTTTAAAGAACCATATGCAACTAAAATGACATCAATTGGTTTTGTAATACAGTAGTAAATGTTTCTTTTGTGAATTCTTCATTGACACAATTATTCAACCCCTTAAAGACTACCACTCTGAAGAACAGAGGTTCATTCAAGTGTTTTCAATCAGGTATTGAAAACACCTGTGGATGTCACGGAGCAGCAATAAAGCATAATAAGCACCAATTAGGCAGCTTTAAAATGACTGTGATACTCAGCCCCTTCTAGACATTTACTGGTGTGGTTACAAACATGGTGAAGTCAAGAGAATGGTCCAGGAAGACAAGAGAAGAGGTGATTACTCTTCACAGGAAGGGCAATGGCTATAAGAAGATTGCAAAGATGTCAAACATACCAAGAGACACCATAGGAAGCATCATTCGCAAATTCAAGGCACAGGGCACTGTTGAAACGCTACCTGGTCGTGGCAGAAAGAAGATGCTGACTTCAACTGCTGTGCGCTACCTGAAGCGTAGAGTGGAGAAAAGTCCCCGTATGACTGCTGAGGAACTGAGAAAAGATTTGTCAGATGTGGGTACTGAAGTTTCAGCTCAGACAATACGGCGCACACTGCGTAATGAAGGCCTCCATGCCAGAACTCCCAGGCGCTCCCCCTTGCTGTCTCCAAATAATAAGAAGAGTCGACTGCAGTATGCCAAAAGTCATGTGGACAAACCACAGAAGTTTTGGGATAGTGTTCTGTGGACTGATGAAACAAAATTAGAACTGTTTGGGCCCATGGATCAACGCTATGTTTGGAGGAGGAAGAACATGGCCTATGAAGAAAAGAGCACCTTGCCTACTGTGAAGCATGGCGGGGGGTCAATCATGCTTTGGGGCTGTTTTGCTTCTGCAGGTACAGGGAAGCTTCAGCGTGTGCAAGGTACCATGAATTCTCTTCAGTACCAGGAGATATTGGATGACAATGTGATGCAGTCCGTCACAAACCTGAGGCTTGGGAGACGTTGGACCTTTCAACAGGACAATGATCCCAAGCATACCTCCAAGTCCACTAGAGCATGGTTGCAGATTAAAGGCTGGAACATTTTGGAGTGGCCATCGCAGTCACCTGACTTAAATCCGATTGAGAACCTCTGGTGGGACTTAAAGAAAGCAGTTGCAGTGCGCAAGCCTAAGAATGTGACTGAACTGGAGGCTTTTGCCCATGACGAATGGGCCAAGATACCCGTAGATCGCTGCAAGACACTTGTGTCAAGCTATGCTTCACGTTTAAAAGCGGTTATAACTGTAAAAGGATGTTGTACTAAGTACTAAGATTGAATGTCACTTGGGGGTTGAATAAAACTGATAATGATGTGAGCACAGAAAAGACATTTGTGGTTATTTCATTATAAATGTTATGTTATATTTGTCTGACCTACACGTGCCTCTTTGATTTAATTGTAAGCAAGATGACTGAATGATCAAAATCAATGTCAAACTGGCCAAAACACTCAATTTCAGTGGGGGTTGAATAATTTTGAACACAACTGTATATTAGATAAATGCCGCTGGTCCGAATAAATCTGGCTGGTAAAACGCCCGAAAAAGCTTATTTTCGGCCAGAATCGCACAGATTTGTGCATTTAAACGCATCTATTAGAATTATCCGATGTTCGAAAAAGAGATTTCAGTCTTATCCCCTCTATTTTTCTGCCTGAAAATCCATTTATCAGCAATTTTCAGCGTTTGCAATTGTTTCGGAAATCCGCATGCTGACGAATTCGAATCGAATCAATAACCAAAATTAATAAAAATTGTATTCAGGAGATTCGATATTTGATCCGAATTTTAATCGGGAATCGAAATGCTGGTAGACCCAATTCGAATCTCCTGAACTGAAAAATGGCCGACATACAGCCGAAAAAAGGTCTAGATTTCAGCTATCGAGTTAAATCGAGGCTACAGTCCGCAAAGTTCGAGCTGTGGCGGCATTTAGCGATTTACCTTTTTTTTCTCTTTTATGACAGCGAGTCACATACTGTTGAGATCAGTCAAGCAGGAGCTGGTCAGCTGCTAATGTTCACGAACATAGTCTGTTTTAACCCCTTAACGACGGGTGGGTGTCGCCCAATCGAAGGTGGATTAACGTCAGCAAGGCATACCAGTACGCGTCGCCAACAGGTTGCACGCGGGCCGCTCTTTTCTGCCTGCACCGGCAGCCGACACACGCCGAGCATCATTGGCTGCAGGGGGATGGCCTTAGTTCAGGCCATCCCACTGCAGCCAATGGCGCCCAGCGTGTGCCGGCTGCGAAGAGGAGCCAAGGCGGTCCATTGAAGACAGCGGGCTGAACCTGCGTCGTCAAAGCCCTCCCGCCACAAGGACGGCATAGAACGTCCCATGGTGGTAAGGGGTTAAGTAAATTATCATAAAGCGATGTATTATATTCTCTAGGGAAATGTACATTTGTGACCATTTTTTTTTCTAGTAGTATTTTTTTGCACAACTTTATATTTCTTTGTTATGATGGTGGAGGGTTAATCGTTGATGACCATTTTGTTGTTGTACAGTAACTGTAAAACGTTTGTGTGCTGTGTATATTGGAAAAGTTTCATGATGTGTACGTCAATTGCCAAAACAATAAAACATATTAAAAATAAAATATCATACACAGAAACTGCTTGTTTAATTATTTTTCCATCTTTTGGCATTATATATTGTAGCATCTTGCACGCGCGAAACGCGTTTTATCTTCTCGCGTTCAGCCTTGATGAGAAAACGAAGCAGTATATTGAAGTTAGAGCTTTATATGTGAAACAAAACCAGCTTCTTTGGGGGAGGAGCTTAGATGGTTCTAAGGATCATGGGTTCTTAGGATTTAATAAAATCCTTTAAATCGCCCTTTAAAGAACACATACACACAACTCTTTGTCTCCTCCCATTATTGGCAATACAGTGCATTCGAGCTGACTGCACTGCATTTAGCAGGCAGACGTCACCCTCTGCTGGTCAGTCCAGGTATAAAACTGAGCAGTGATACAACAAATGGGGGATGCACACACACAAGAAAACCAAGCAGGTCTATTGACTAAAGGTGAACCTCAGGAGAACGACTGGAAAAGTGAAAATTCTAGGTCAAAATATTTATCTCACTTTCCAAATCGGATATTTGGTCTAGATTGTTCTCTTCTCCTGCCAGTTCTCCTGAGTTTTACCTTTCTCTGAATAACCCTGATAATTTTGATAAAGAACCAAACAGAAAGTGCTCTTGGCTCCAGTGAGGCCAACCACGCTGATCAAAGTAAAAGACAAGAGGGTACCAGGCACTCAGAAGACGTAATGTTTCGCTTAACGCTGCAACCTTTCTCAAGTGGTGAGAAAGGTCACTGCGTGGAGCGAAATGTCCTGTCTTTATAATGGATGAGACAGGAAGATTTGCAGTGATATCCATCAGATGGTGCCTGTATGGACCCATTCGTGAAACCCGCCCTCAGACAGGGGGCAGTACATCTGCTGATACATCTCATAAACCTGCAAGGTTAAGAACATGTTCTAGGTTGTTGTAGGTCATTTTTCATACAGGGGATTGCAACAGGCAAAGAACATGGACTGTATAAATATTCGGGAACACTGGAAGGATCAGAACATCTTTAAAGATTGAATGCACCATGTAGCAGAGAGCTTCTCTCCCTGGATGGTCTTATTAGGTTTATTCAGATAACACCGAAATGTCACCAAAATGTTGGCTGCACTTCGGCGACTTAAATTAGCTGAACCTGCGGTGAATTCAGCATTCAGCAAAGTGCGGCGAAACGACCCACCGCACACATAAAAAATAACACTGCAAAACCGTTGAATTGTTAAAAAAAAAGCTGATGACTCGCCAAACAGAGCACCGACCAGCTGCCGGAAAAAGCCAACAAGCCGCTGAACAAGGGTAAAAAAAAACAAAAAAACAACGCAACCTTTAAACTATGGTTTTTTTAAAAAAAATATATATATATACAGTATATTGTATGAAAATGCCTGGAAATAATGTATAAGGTTGTATGAATAATAATAAAAACGTCTGTTACAGAAAAAAAATGCAATTTTAAAAAAAACTTAAAAATGCCTAAAAAAAAATAAAACATAAAGAGACTTTTTGCTGCAAATAAATATTTGAGAAAAACTGGGATTTTTTTACATTGAAACCTATGGGATTCGTCTGTTTAAAACCTTTCAAACAAAACCACTGAAAATCAGGGCTTTTCACTGTCTTTTCTCTGCTGTTCGGTGTCTCTGAATATTGCTTCTCTATGGGGGATTTCACTGCCGTCGAATAGACACCGTATTTCGCTGGCAAAGGCGCTTTTAAACAAAAATAATGCATGGAAATACCTGGAAATATTATATAAGGTCCAATGAACAATAAAACAATTAACAATGAAAAGGTCTGTTACAGAATAAAAGAATCGCCATTTAAAAAAAACGGAATCAAAAATTTCACCGATAAAATCCAGAAAAATGCCGATAAAATTCTATACGATAAATTAATAAAGAGACTTTCGCTGCAAATGAAAAGAATGGGATGTCAGCAACCTGAGCTCTCCAGGTGTTTTAAAAAGACATCTCCCGTGATGCTCAGGTACTTAGTAGCTGTGCCTCAAGGGAAATGTAGTTCCAAAACATCTGGAGGGCCATGGTTGCCTTAAGGCTAGGGTCAAACGAACGCATTATTCGCAGCGACTGTCAAAAAGTGCGTCCGAACGCATTGACATATTTTTTCACGGAATGCTCGAAAACGGTCAGACGACGCGCATTTTTCGTGCGTGATATTTTACGGATCGTCAATAAAACACTGTGTCTGGACGCTATGTTGGCCAGACATTAGCAGCGTCTGACGTCTCCTAATCACGCACACACGCCGCTATGCGGCCGCAGCGCACTCTGTACGTCAGTACTAGTGGTTTGCCGTTCTTGAAAAAATGCGTTCATTTTCCACTTGCGTTGCGCAGCCGGACTTTTGTGCGACCGTACTTCGTATATTGGCCGTCATTGCCCGTCATTTGCTGCTAGTGCGGCCGTGATTAAGTGCGCCTGCACGCATGTTAAAAATGCGTTCGTCTGACCCTAGCCTTAGAGCTGCTACTTATCCTGAATAAAATTGCTGTTCCAAGTTCACAGAGTCGACCTTCTTCAGGGCTTCGCTGAGGTTAATAAGTTACAAGCCTGGAGACAACAAACTGGTTCTCAATGTCACGACCTTTGGCGATACATTATATTTCTGCTATTCACCGAGTGCAGTCAGGGTTATATAAAGAGTATCGAAAAGTCACCGCATGTTCAGTGACTTTTCGTTCTCTTCAATTCGGTTCGATTCGGCGATCCCATTTCAGCGACCCTGCGGTGTATTCACCAAGCAACACAGGGCCGTCATAATGCAGGGAAAAGTCGCCGCAAACCCGCCGAAAACTCACCGCAAAACCCAGCGAACGAACACCGGAACCCACAAAACCATCTGGATTAACCTCGCCGAACATGCCGGAGAAACCCGAGCAGGAGCCGATCAGAGCGCAGAGCAGCCGTCGGAAAAAGCTGACACCGCAGACGAATGGAGTGAAAAAAAAACCCAGTACGCTTGAATGTTTGAAAAGTGAAACGCTGTTTGCAAAGAAACTACTGAACGAAAATGTCTGAAATTTACATATGAGATCCAGGGAATGATAATAATAAGGGCTCTTACAGAAAAAAGAAAAAAACGATTTAAAATAAAAATGAAAAAAAAAATGTTTTTAAGAAAATCCCAAAAAATGCCTAAAAGATCCTAAAAAATCTAAAAATAAAGAGACTTTTTACTGCAGAATTTTATAATGAACGGTTTACTACATATTGAATTAAAACGGGAATATTTTTAACATTGAAGCCTATGGGATTCGCCTGAATAAACCTGCCGAATTAAACCACCGAATGGCAATTCGGCAAATTTTCACTGCTGTTTTTTGTTCTCTGAATAGCCGAAGCATTGCTTTTCACGGGGATTTCACTGCCCTCGAACAGGCACCATATGTGCAGGCAATTCGCCAGGATTTGGCGAATTGCCTGCTCTCTGGATAACCGAATGGCCAGGAAAGGTAACCGAACGCTGAATTTCAGCGTTCGGTTACTTTTCTCCAGCAATTCGGATCTCTTTGAATAACCCTGTGCATCTCTGAAGATGCTCAGGTACTCATTAGACAGGCTGAGCATCATTTGAAATGTAGTTCCCAAACATCTGGAGGACCGAGGTTGCCGACCTTCAGCATGAGGGCTTTGCTGTTGCTGTACATGATAACATTTCCAATCCTGAATAAAAATGCTGTTCCAAGTTCACAGAGTCGACCTTCTTCAGGGCTTCGCTGAGGTTAATAAACTACAAGCCTGGAGACAACAAACTGGTTCTCAATGTCACGACCTTTGGCGATACATTATATTTCTGCTATTCACCGCAGTGCAATATAATCTTGGTATTGATGCTCCTGTACATTCATTTCTTGGAAACCTCTTTACTCTTTTTTTTTTTTTAAATTATATGGTTTATTTTACGTGTTTTATTTCACTTTTTTCTGGAACAGGTTTTTACTGACAGGTACACATAGACACTGTCTTAGAGATCCCAAGTTAACTTGTAGTTACAATAAACAGCAAGCAATTGGTGATAGCGAGAAAACGTTACTTATCTTAAAATGAAGTGCTGGAGGAGTTCCCTGGAGATGGTCCGTTGCTCCACATGAAAATAAGAAAGATGGGAAACCTCAGTGTCTGAAGAGATCCCCGTTGGTCTATTTGACAGACCACGGGTACTGGAAACGCCCAAAAAAAACCCGAAATGATGGGTAGAGGATCAATAAAACTTTTATTCCAAATAAATATAAATAAATAACAAAGCCCAACGCGTTTCGTCTACTAAATAGACTTTTTCAAGGGCGATAATAATACGTAAAGCATATATTTGATTTTTATGCTTTATGTATTACTAGCTTTTGCCTGCGGCTTCGCTCGCGTGGATTTTAGGATTTGTTAAAATTGTTTTTTAAAAGAAACTTGAGGTTTTTTTGGTAGAACCCCCCTTTCCCCCCCCCACTTGAGATTTTTGGAAAATTGTAAAACACGTGTTTTTTTATTTTTCAAGAAGAACGTAAGTGCCAAATTTCACACCTGTAACATCTTTGGTTTTTGAAATATAGGTATATTGATAAAAGTATTCACATCCCTTTCCCCCACCCCCCTTAACTGGATTTTTTGGAAAATGGTAAAACATGGGGTTTTTTTGCACGAAGATTGTAAATATCGAATTTCACACCTGTAATAACATTGGTTTTTGAAATATAGGTATAGTGATAAAGGTATTCATCCCCCTTTTTGCCCCCCTTCTGGATTTTTGGAAAATGGTAAAATACGTGTTGTTTTATTTTCAAGACGAATCTAAATACCAATTTTCACGTCTGTAACATCTTCTGTTTTTGAGATATAGGTATCCTGTTGAAAAGTATTCACCTCCCTTTTTTCACCCACCACGTGGGATTCTTGGAAAATGGTAAAACATGTGTTTTTTTATTTTTCAAGAAGACTGTAAGTGCCAGATTTCACACCTGTAACATCTTTGGTTTTTGGAAATATAGGTATACTGATAAAAGTATTCAACCCCCCTTTTTCCCCCTCCCACTGGATTTTTGGAAAATGGTAAAATAGGTGTTTTTTTGTTTCTCAAGACAAATCTAAATACCAATTTTCACATCTGTAACATCTTCTGTTTTTGAGATGTAGGTATCCTGTTTAAAAGTATTCACCCCCCTTTTTTTTTACCCCCACTTGGATTTTTGGAAAATGGTAAAACACGTGTTTCTTTATTTTCAAAAGATTGTAAATACCAAACTTCACACCTGTAACATCTTGGCTTTTGAACTATAGATATACTGATAAAAGTACTCAGACCCCTTTCCCTCGACCCCCCCCCCCTTATTTGGATTTGTGGAAAACGACAAAACACGTTTGTTTTTTTTCACGAAGATTGTAAATACCAAACTTCACACCTGTAAAATCTTTGTTTTTTGAAATATAGGCATACTGATAAAAGTATTCAGCCCCCCTTTTTGCCCCCCTCCCACTGAATTTTTGGAAAATGGTAAAATAGGCGTTTTTTTGTTTTTCAAGACGAATCTAAATACCAATTTTCACGTATGTAACATCTTGTGTTTTTGAGATATAGGTATCCTGTTTAAAAGTATTCAGCCCCCTTTTTTTCATCCCCCCTTGGGATTTTTGGAAAATGGCAAAACACCTGTTTTTATTTTTCAAGACGATTGTAAATACCAAATTTCACGTCTGTAACATCTTTGGTTTTCGAAATATAGGTATAATGATAAAAATATTCAGACCCCTTTCCCCGACCCCCCCAATTGGATTTGTGGAAAATGGCAAAAAACATGTTTTGTTTTTTTCACGAAGATTGTAAATACCAAATTTCACACCCGTAACATCTTCAGTTTTTGAAATATAGGTATACTGATAAAGGTATTCAACCCCTATTTTTGCCCCTCCAAGGAATTTTCAGAACATGATAAAAGACGTGTTGTTTTATTTTTCAAGACGAATCTAAATACCAATTTTCAGGACTGTAACATTGTCTGTTTTGGAGATACAGGTATCCTGTTTAAAATATTTGAAATACTCAACCCCCTTTTTTCGCCCCCCCAGTTGATTTTTTGAAAAACGTACAATACAGTGGCAAGAAAAAGTATGTGAACCCTTTGGGATTACGTGGAGTTTTGCATCAATTGGTCATAAAATGTGCTCTGATCTTCATCTAACTCACAACAATTTGAAAAACACAGTCTGCTTAAAATAATACAACACAAACATTATATGTTTTCATGTTTTTATTGAACAGAACATGTAAACATTCACAGTGCAGGGTGGAAAAAGTATGTGAACCTTTGGACTTAATAACTGATTGACCCTCCTTTGGCAGCAATAATATCAACCAAACGTTTCCTGTAGTTGCAGATCAGACCTGCACAACGATCTGGAGTAATTTTGGACCACTCCTCTTCACAAAACTGTTTCAGTGTAGCAATATTCTTGGGATGTCTGGTGTGAATCGCTCTCTTAAGGTCATGCCACAGCATTTCAATCGGGTTGAGGTCAGCACTCTGACTGGGACACTCCAAAAGGCGTATTTTGTTTTGTTGAAGCCATTCTTTTGTTGAATTACTTGTATGCTTTGGGTCATTGTCCTGTTGCATTACCCATCCTCTGCGGAGCATCAGTTGGCGAACAGATGGTCTTAAGTTTTCCTGCAAAATGTCTTGATAAACTCTGGAATTAATTTTTCCATCAATGACAACAATCCGTCCAGGCCATGAGGCAGCAAAGCAGCCCCAAACCATGATGCTCCCTCCGCCATGTTTTACAGTGGGGATGAGGTTTTGATGTTGGTGTGCTGTGCCTTTTTTTCTCCACACATAGTGTTGTGTGTTTTCTCCAAACAACTCAATTTTGGTTTCATCTGTCCACAGAATATTTTGCCAGTAGTGCTGTGGAACATCCAGGTGCTCTTTTGCAAACTTCAAATGTGCTGCAATATTCTTTTTGGACAGCAATGGCTTCCTCCGTGGTGTCCTCCCATGTACTCCATTCTTGTTTAATGTTTTCCTTATTGTAGATGTGTCAACGAAAATGTTAGCATGTGCCAGAGATTTCTGTAAGTCTTTAGCTGACACTCTAGGATTCTTCTTTACCTCATTAAGCATTCTGCGCTGTGCTCTTGCAGTCATCTTTACAGGACGACCACGCCTAGGGAGAGTAGCAACAGTGCTGAACTTTCTCCATTTGTAGTCAGTCTGTCTTACCGTGGACACATGAACATCAAGGCTTTTGGAGATACTTTTGTAACCCTTTCCAGCTTCATGCAAGTCAACAATTCTTGATCGTAGGTCTTCTGAGAGCTCTTTTCTGTGAGGCATGGTTCACATCAGGCAGTGCTTCTTGAAACCAGTAAACCCAAAACTGGTGTGTGTTTTTAATGGGCAGGACAGCTTTCAGCAACACATCCAATAATATCACACTGATTGGACTCAAGATTGGCTCACTCCAGGCTCCAATTAGCTCTTGGAGAAGTCATTAGGCTAGGGGTTCACATACGTTTTCCACCCTGCACTGTGAATGTTTACATGTTCTGTTCAATAAACACATGAAAACATATAATGTTTGTGTTGTATTATTTTAAGCAGACTGTGTTTTTCAAATTGTTGTGACTTAGATGAAGATCAGAGCACATTTTATGACTAATTCGTGCAAAACTTCACGTAATCCCAAAGGGTTCACATACTTTTTCTTGCCACTGTATGTGTTTTTTTATTTTTCAAGAAGAATCTAAATACCGATTTTCACATCTGTAACATCTTCTGTTTTTGAGCTATAGGTATCCTGTTTAAAATATTCAACCCCCTTTTTCACCCCCTTAGGGGCGGAGTTTCCAAAAATCCTTCCTTAGTGGGTGCCCACATCATAAAAACAGTGCACCTTCAAAATTTCACGTTCCTAGTTAAACGGTTTCAGCGGGGCGTTGATGAGTTAATCATCAGGACTTTCGCGTTTATGATAAAAGTATTCAACCCCCCTTTTTTTGCCCCCAGTTGTATTCTTAAAACGGTAAAAATCCGTGTTTTTTTATTTTTCAAGAAGAATCTAAATACTGATTTTCACGTCTGTAACATCTTCTCTTTTTAAGATATAGGTATCTTGTTTTAAATATTTAAAATATTCAACCCCCCTTTTCGCCCCCCCAGTCGAATTCTTGAAAAACGGAAAATATGTGTTTTTATTTTTCAAGACGAATCTAAATACGATTTTCACATCTGTAGCATCTTCTGTTTTTGAGCTATAGGTATCCTGTTTAAAATATTCAACCCCCTTTTTCACCCCCTTAGGGGCGGAGTTTCCAAAAATCCTTCCTTAGTGGGTGCCTACATCATAAAAACAGTGCACCTTCAAAATTTCACGTTCCTAGGTTAAACGGTTTCAGCTGGACGTTGATGAGTCAAACAGTCAGGACTTTCGCGTTTATGATAAAAGTATTCAACCCCCCTTTTTGCCCCCCAACTAATTTTCAGAAAATGGTAAAATACGTGGTTTTTTATTTGTCAAGAAGAATCTAAATACCGATTTTCACGTCTGTAACATCTTCTCTTTTTAAGATATAGGTATCTTGTTTAAAATATTTAAAATATTCAACCCCCTTTTTTCGCCCCCCAGTTGATTTTTTGAAAAACGGTACATTAGCAGGGTTATTCAGAGAGCGTGAAAAGCAGGAGAATGGCTGGAGAATGAAAAATTCTAGGTCAAAATAGCCAAACCAGAAAAATTCTCCCTTTCATCTCACTTTCCAAATCGGCTATTTTGACCTAGAATTTTTCATTCTCCAGCCATTCTCCAGTCATTCTCCTGCTTTTCACGCTCTCTGAATAACCCTGTATGTGTTTTTTTATTTTTCAAGAAGAATCTAAATACCGATTTTCACATCTGTAACATCTTCTGTTTTTGAGCTATAGGTATCCTGTTTAAAATATTCAACCCCCTTTTTCACCCCCTTAGGGGCGGAGTTTCCAAAAATCCTTCCTTAGTGGGTGCCCACATCATAAAAACAGTGCACCTTCAAAATTTCACGTTCCTAGGTTAAACGGTTTCAGCGGGGCGTTGATGAGTTAATCAGTCAGGACTTTCGCGTTTATGATAAAAGTATTCAACCCCCCTTATTTTGCCCCCCAGTTGAATTCTTGAAAAACGGTAAAATACGTGTTTTTTTATTTTTCAAGAAGAATCTAAATACTGATTTTCACGTCTGTAACATCTTCTCTTTTTAAGATATAGGTATCTTGTTAAAAATATTTAAAATATTCAACCCCCTTTTTCGCCCCGCCAGTCGAATTTTTGAAAAACGGTAAAATATGTGTTTTTTATTTTTCAAGACGAATCTAAATACCGATTTTCACATCTGTAGCATCTTCTGTTTTTGAGCTATAGGTATCCTGTTTAAAATATTCAACCCCCTTTTTCACCCCCTTAGGGGCGGAGTTTCTAAAAATCCTTCCTTAGTGGGTGCCCACATCATAAAAACAGTGCACCTTCAAAATTTCACATTCCTAGGTTAAACGGTTTCAGCTGGGCGTTGATCAGTCAGTCAGTCAGTCAGGACTTTCGCGTTTATATATATAGAGTATCATGCTTGAAAAAGTCTATTCAGTAGACGAAACGCGTTGGGCTTTGTTATTTATTTATATTTATTTGGAATAAAAGTTTTATTGATCCTTTACCCATCATTTCGGTTTTTTTTGGGCTTTTCCAGTACCTGTGGTCTGTCAAATAGACCAACGGGGATCTCTTCAGACACTGAGGTTTGCCATCTTTCTTTCCTATTAACTTGTAGTTAACCTGTACCACAAAATATAGCAGAGACACGCACAACGGAAGATGTTGCGATTGGAAGCCCCGGGCAAACCGTGGCTTCCTTATTCCTAATTGGTCCTGGGTTTTGTGCATTAGGAGATAGATAGGTCAGCAACCTTGGCCCTCCAGATGCTTTGAAACTACATCTCCCATGATGCGCGGCCTCTTATTAGGTTGTCCGAGCCTCGTGTGAAATGTAAGAAAAAGACAGACAAAATGGTTTTGCATTTTAATTTATTTTCCCTCCTATATCCGTCAAAAATAACGTCAGTCACAAAAACTGACTGTGTGGCCACTACTGCGTCAGACGCACAGTCCGTAGAAATCACGTTCGTCTGACCTTAGCCTCAAGCGTACTGGTTTTTTTGTTTTTTTTCACTCCAATCGTCTGCGGTGTTGGGTTTTTCCGGCGGCTGGTGCTCTGTGTTGTGATCGGCTCCTGCTTGGTTTCTCCGACGTGTTCGGCGGGGTTAATCCAGATGTTTTTGTGGGTTTCGGTGTGCATTCGCCTGGGTTTTGCGGTAAGTGGTCGACAGGGTTTCGGCGGCTTATTCCTGCACTATGACGGCCCTGTGGTGCTTGCTGAATACACCGCAGGGTCACCGAAATGGGATTGCCGAATCGCACTGAATTGAAGAGAACGAAAAGTCACCGAAGGTGCGGTGACTTTTCGATTCTCTTTGAATAACCCTGCTAATGAATAGAATTTAATACAATAATTCTGGTGTTCTTTGTTTTTAATTGTTTATATTTTTTGCTACATATGTGACACTGGTACACATTTCAATACTCCTTCTAAACAGGTGATTGAATAAGAGATGAAGGAGCTTAGTAAAGATGATTTAATTGTATCACGTATTACTTTTGCTGGTAAGACTCTATCACCCAGTATCCACAGACACCCACATCTCAACTGATCCCCTGCATACTTTTGCTGGTAAGACTCTATCACCCAGTATCCACAGACACCCACATCTCAACTGATCCACTGCATACTTTTCCTGGTAAGACTCTATCACCCAGTATTTGCAGGCACCCACATTGTAACGTTACCTTGGTCTTTTTTTAATTTATTTTTGTCTCCTTTCTCCACCATTTGCTTTGCTAATTAGCATGTGAATCTCCTGCCCTATTGACACAGCCCATCCAGCATCAGGTGTTTACCTTTTAACTGCCTGAATGCAATCAGTCTGCCCTATATAACAGCTAAGACTGGCTCCAGTGAGCCTTGGCTCTTGTGGCATCCCAAGTGGCCTTCTTAAGTGGAAGGTTAGAGTTGATTTCCTGGAGTTGAGGAACTGCAAGGCCCACTTTTTACTCTGGGTAAACGCACATCTATATCATGCTTTCTCTCACGCTTCTACTCTTTACTTCTACCTTTCTCCTTAAATGGAACTCCTGCCCCTCTACCACCGACCCCTACACTATCTGCATCTCTCCCTCCCTCCTCTCGTCCCACATGATGGCCTCGCATGAGCTCCTTTGTTTCCTCAGAACATGGTCTCCCTCTAACTCTCGTGCTGCCAATCACCCCCACTCACACAAATCCCATTCCCACCTTCTCTTTCTCACCCTCCTGCTGTTACTCTATGCAGGTGGCATATCCCCTAACCCTGGCCCCACAACACATCCAATACTTCCCTCTCATCTATCTCCATTGCACATAAATCACCTCCCTGCAAGCCCAGCAACCTCATTCCCATAAACCCTCAGCGCCTGTCCTCTTTCTCCTGCGCCCTCTGGAACGCTCGCTCTGTGTGCAACAAACTCACAGCCATCCATGACCTCTTCCTTTCAAACTCCTTCAACCTCCTAGCTTTAACTGAAACCTGGCTAACCCCCTCTGACACGGCCTCCGTTGCTGCTCTCTCATATGGTGGTCTACACTTGAGCCATACCCCCAGACCGGGTGAGAGAAATGGTGGCGGGGTCGGAATCCTGCTCTCTCCCACCTGCACCTACCAGCATCTCCCTCCACCTCCATCCCTCTCCTTCTCCGAGACACACTGCATCCGCCTGTTCTCTCCTCTGGCCCTCAGGGTGGCAGTCATCTACCGCCCACCGGGACCAACCTCCCAGTTCTTTGACCACTTTGCTACCTGGCTTTCTCACTTTTTGTCTTCTAATCTTCCATGCCTAATTCTCGGGGACTTCAACATTCCCATTGATGATCCTTCCGCCCCTGCTGCCTCCAAACTTCTTTCACTCACGTCCTCCCTTGGACTCACACAATCCTCCCTCCTCCCTACCCACCGCGATGGTCATGCTATTGACCTTGTCTTTTCCCACCTCTGCTCCATTTCTGAGTTCAACTGTCGCCCTTTCCCCATCTCTGATCACCACCTTCTCTCTTTCAACCTATCTGGACTTCCTAAACACCCTGCTCCCCCACCCCGCACACACACTCGCAGAAATCTACATGCTGTGGATCCCCATCAATTCTCCAATCTACTTCACCACCTCCCTCACACCTCATCCTTCACCTGCCCTGATGCTGCCACTAATCACTACAACACTACTCTTATCTCTGCTCTAGACACTCTTGCTCCTCTTCGACTCTGTAAGGCCCCACGCCGCCAACTTCAGCCCTGGCACACCCTCCAGACTCGCTACCTGCAAAGATGCTTCCGCACTGCAGAGCGTGTCTGGAGGAAATCCCGCTCTGAAGCTGATTTTGTTCACTTCAAGTTTAGTCTCCGGTCATACACCTCTGCCCTCCACTTGGCCAAACAATCCTTCTTCTCATCTCTTATATCTACGCTGTCCTCCAACCCTAAACGGCTCTGGTCCACCTTCAACACCCTCCTCTACCCACCTGCACCTCCCCCCTCAGCTGCCTTCAGCGCTCAAGACCTGGCAGACTACTTCCTCAGTAAAACTCTAACTATCAGAAGCAACATCCCAACACAAGATAGTTATCTGCCACCTCCACTCCCAGAGGTCCCCTCTGCCACCCTCTGCCGCTTCCTCCCAGCCACTGAGGAGGAAGTCAATTCCTTATTGTCCTCCTCACATCTCACCACGTGCCCGCTCGACCCCATTCCCTCACATCTAATTCCTCCACTCTCCTCCTTCCTCACCCCTGCTCTCACACACATCTTCAACCTATCTCTCTCCACTGGCTCCTTTCCATCCGCCTTCAAACACGTGCTAGTTACCCCTTTACTAAAGAAACCATCCCTCGATCCCAACTCTCCATCCAACTACCGCCCTGTATCCCTGCTTCCCTTCACATCAAAGCTCTTAGAAAAACTAGTCTTCAACCGCCTCTCCCTCTTCCTGTCCTCCAATTCCCTACTTGACCCCCTGCAATCTGGCTTCCGTCCCCTACACTCAACTGAAACTGCCCTCACCAAAGTCACCAACGACCTCCTAACTGCTAAAAAACACGGCCACTATTCTATTCTCATCCTGCTTGACCTCTCGGCTGCTTTTGACACTGTTGACCACCCCCTCCTTCTACAGATCCTCAACTCTCTGGGTCTCGGTGACACTGCACTCGCTTGGGTTGACTCCTATTTATCCGAAGGGTCCTTCTGTGTGTCCTTTGCTGGTAACTCCTCCTCTTCATTGCCTCTATCTGTTGGTGTACCTCAAGGCTCTGTCCTTGGTCCTCTGTTCTTTTCCATCTACACCTCCTCCCTGGGCAAAATCATCAACAGCTTTGGCTTTAATTACCACCTCTACGCTGATGACACTCAGATCTACCTCTCTACCCCATATCTCTCTCCCCCTGTCCTTTCAAAAGTCAGTGACTGCTTATCTGGCATCTCCTCCTGGATGGCCACCCCCCACAACCTAAAGATCAACATGTCAAAGACTGAGCTCCTACTTATTCCTCCCTCCAATGCCTCCCCACCTCCTGACTTCTCTATCACGGTGGAGGGTATCACCATCTCCCCATCAAACCAAGTTCGCTGTCTTGGAGTTACACTTGACTCTGCTCTTTCCTTCATCCCCCACATCCAGTCTCTTTCCTCCTCCTGCCGATACCAACTGCGTAATATTTCCAGAATTCGGCCATTTCTTACCGCTGTCACCACAAAACAACTCATACACGCCCTGGTAATCTCCTGACTCGACTATTGCAATAATCTCTTATCTGGCCGTCCTCTGTCCCGCCTCTCCCCCCTACAATCCATCCTGAACGCCTCCGCAAGGCTAATTCACCTCACCCGCCGCTCTGTCTCTGCCGCTCCCCTCTGCGAGTCCCTTCACTGGCTCCCCATCCACTGCAGAATTAAGTTCAAAATCCTTATCCTTACCTACAAAACCCTCACTAACTCAGCGCCCCACTACCTGTACTCACTAATCACCAAATACACCCCAGCCCGCTCCCTAAGGTCAAACAGTGACCTGCGCCTAGCTTCTCCCCGCATCACCTCTTCCCATGATAGACTGCAGGATTTCTCACGCGCAGCTCCCATTCTCTGGAACGCTCTTCCTCGTACTGTCAGACTTTCCCCTATCTTCTCTTCCTTCAAACGCTCCCTTAAAACGTTCCTATTTAGGGAAGCCTACCACCCAACTCACTGACGCAACCATCAATCACTCTCACCTTGCAGTCCTCTCCTCCTATTTCCAACCCCAACCCTCCTAGATTGTGAGTTCCTACGGGAATAGGGCCCTCATCTCCTCCTGTAATGTTTGTCAAATGTTGTTCAATGTATTGTATTGTAACCCTGTCTATACTGTGCCTATTGTACAGCGCTGCGGAATATGCTGGCGCTTTATAAATAAAGAATAATAATAATAATAATAATAATCACGTGTTTCTCTATCAATGAGCAATTGTGTCACTGATTACACACCCTTTTTTCTCTCTCTCTAAATATATATATATATGTTTTTGTGCACTATGTATCCAGACTTAACAAAGACCACTGTGTCGAAACGTTGTCCCTTGCTGCACACTGTGGAATAAAATACCCTTTACCACATTAAGGAGTTGGTAACTATTGATTTCTGTAATCAGATCCAGGCATTTTTTTATGTAATTCATTCAAAAGAACACCTTTAACTAGGTTGTTGATTTTGGGCTTGGACCTGGTTGTCTTTTTTTGGAGTCACTCAGCACCTGGTTTGAGCAGTAGCTAAAATTTTTCACTGTGGATCCGTCCTGTAATCAGCGCTAGCAGCAAGTGATCTGTTAGTTAGCAAAGCGCTAAAGGTCTTTAGGGCTTCCCATGTTAAGTATAGGACGCGCAAAGTACAGTAAGCTCACGCTTTGAAACGCCATCACCGATGCACTAACGGATTTTTTACGGGTTGAGGCAGGTAATCTGTTGGTCATGCGCTAGGCTCAGTTAACCTAGCGCTAAGACTTACACGTACAAAAGCTAACGTTAGCTCAGACCAGGTGATATTGTCCCTGGTGGGCTAAGGTCAATGTTACCTGCTCTGATGGGCGATTGGATTTGCCAAAGGACACACCTCTGCTAAAGATACTCAGCTCACCACCTCTCAGACTGGTTATGTAACCAAGCACTGGAGGGAAATAAGGTACCAGTAGAAAAGGCTGAGGATTTTTTTTTGGTGTCAGTCCAACATAACGTCATCTCACGAATTAGCTCTGCTGCACCACTCCCTGGAAAACTCCTTTCTGGAGAGCAATTCACCCATTTCAAAAGCATGTAATAATGTAACGTTGTCACTTCAAGTTGGAAAATTTATTGTAGCTTGAGGAGGAGATGGCAGCTAAGCTTGGGCAATTTCTTCATGTTATTGCAGCATTTTGTATAAACCATTGCCAAGAAAATGAGCTAACACAGAAAACAAGAGTACCTGTTATATAATGACTTACTCTGCCCTGCCATTCATTAAAAAACAAAATATTATGTTACGGATAAAGACCAAAATCTGACATTACCCAGACAGTTTTGGGTAAGAAATCCAACATTGGTCTTTACCCGGTGTCACGTTTCCACCGGTTACAGCCGTGCCCCCTGGTGGTGAGAGGGATCCAGGCCAGCTTTTCCCTGCTTTGGGATAGCTATTCCGCCCTGTGCCGCTCTTGGGTTTCACTGAGCTGTTGAGGTCTGGGATCACATGTCCAAATTGCCCAGACCGTTCCCTATTTAAACAACAGCAGCACAGAGGCTCATTTCTATGGCATGAGTTCTGGTTTCTGTTCCTTGGGGTTCGGGTTCCTGGTTCCTGTATCGCTGCATTCCTGCATATGTATTCTGGTATTTTCTGGTTTATTGATCTCGGCTTTTCTTGACTACTCTATCTGTTTGCTCCCAGTGCTCTGTATATTATTGATCTGTTGCAAACATCTGTTAGTCTGATGTTCCTTCCTGGTTCTGTAAACTTTTGCTCCAGTCCTGACTATTCTAGCCTTGTTTTATGTTCTGTGTATGTATCCAGCACTATATAGTTATTATTAGCATAGAGGCCAGTATAAGGACCTCTCTACAGCTTAGGATCTCCTGTATGTCTGTCTTGTTTAACAATTGCCCTTCCTGTTCTCCTGATTGTTATTCTTTGTGAGGCTTCAATAGATAGAAGACCATTTAAGGATCTTTCCCCAGTGTTTAGGGATTCCTTTAGATTTCTTCTGTACCCTCCTGCTCCTCTTGTTACAGTCCTGATTGATCCTGTCTGGAATCTGTGTATTATATGTATGCATGCTATATCAGTCTACTCAGCCAGCAGTTAACCTGTCTAAAGGGCAAATTTCCTGGACCAAGGTCCCATCATGGTCCAAGCCAAGGGTCAGCGTGACACCGGCGTAATATAGGTTTATCCGGATTTCCATCAGGCTTTACCCAGGTAAACCCAGATCTACCCAAACTTAGCTGGGTAATGTTTGTTCTCTGACTTTGAAGTGTCTTGCAGTTGACCCAAAACCTAGGATTACCTATATAAATGGCCTACCCAACCCTAACACCAAACATAACCCTAAACCCAACCCTAATCCTAAACCCAAACATACCCCTGAACCTAAACTAACCCTAAATCTGACCCTAAAAATCACTATTACCCAAGGAGGGTTGGTAAATCTGCAGATTGCCCAGGTAATGCCAGATGTTTGATTTAATTTGGGGTTTTACCCATAGCTGCCTGGGTAATGTAGTTTTACCTAGGTAATCTTAGGTTTATCAAGATTTCCGAATTTACCAATAACACATAAACCACTTGGACCTTGTACTTTATACTGCTGTATGAATCAGCTGCCCCGACACAAGTCTCCAGCCTCGATAAAGCAACGGTGATGGGAAGGTGAGTTAAATCGAAGACCACTGCACTGCTTTTTATTTTTCACAGAGCATTATCATGTAAAACTGTCATAATCCTTGCTCTTTAAGAAATGGGAAGATAAATGACAGAGAAAGGTTGAAAATTAACTTTTTAAGACTTTCAGTATTTATTTATTTATTTATTTAGTGATTTGCCATAAACCACTGGCAGGACCCAGTGGTTATATGGAAAATCACTTTCCTTTATTCACAGAGAAAATATACGGTGGGATGCCTATGTATACATATTCACTATAGGTAAGAGCTATCTGACAGGCTAATGGCTCCCTCTGCTAGCCAAAAGGTAGCTGGGTAAAACTTCCTTCTTGACCCCAGATGTTGTCGGATCTCTCCTTGGATCAAGCAGCTTTTACCCACATATAGGTTCTACAGCAGCTGTCTAAAGTAAAGACAAATAAGTCAATGGGGCCTGATGGGATCCACCCTAAATTATTAAAAGAGCTCAGTGATGTAATAGCAAAACCGTTAACAGATTTATTTAACCAATCCTTGTTAACGGGAGTCGTCCCAGAAGACTGGAAATTAGCAAATGTTGTGCCCATTTACAAGAAGGGTAGTAGGGAGGAATCGGGGAACTATAGGCCAGTTAGTCTTACGTCAGTAGTGGGGAAATTAATGGAAACCATGTTAAAGGAAAGGATTGTTGAACATCTAAAAACACATAGATTGCAAGATCAGAAACAACATGGGTTTACCTCAGGGAGATCATGCCAAACTAATCTTATTGATTTTTTTGATTGGGTAACAAAAATAATAGACACAGGTGGTGCAGTAGACATTGCTTATTTAGATTTCAGTAAGGCTTTTGATACTGTTCCGCATAGAAGGCTTATCAATAAATTGCAATCTTTGAGTTTAGATTCCAATATTGTTGACTGGATTAGGCAGTGGCTGAGTGACAGACAACAGAGGGTTGTGGTAAATGGAGTTTATTCGGCACAAGGTCTTGTTACCAGTGGGGTACCTCAGGGGTCAGTACTTGGACCCATTCTCTTTAATATTTTTATTAGTGATATTGCAGAAGGTATTAATGGAAAAGTATGTCTTTTTGCTGATGACACAAAGATTTGCAACAGGGTTGACGTTCCTGGAGGGATCAGCCAAATGACAAATGATTTAGGTAAGCTAAAAAAATGGTCAGAGTTGTGGCAATTGAGTTTTAATGTGGATAAGTGCAAGATAATGCACCTGGGACGTAAAAACCCAAGGGCTGAATATAGAATATTTGATACAGTCTTAACCTCAACATCTGAGGGTTGGGATTTAGGGGTTATTATTTCAGAGGATCTAAGGGTAAGTAGTCAATGTAATAGAGCAGCAGGAAATGCTAGCAGAATGCTGGGAAATGCTGGCAGAATGCTTGGTTGTGTAGGGAGAGGTATTAGCAGTAGGAAAAGGGAAGTGCTCATGCCACTGTACAGAGCACTGGTGAGACCTCACTTGGAGTACTGTGTGCAGTACTGGAGACCGTATCTCCAGAAGGATATAGACATCTTAGAGAGAGTTCAGAGAAGGGCTACTAAAATGGTGTACGGCTTGAAGGAGAAAAGTTACCAGGAAAGGCTTAATGATCTTAACATGTACAGCTTGGAAAAAAGACGAGACAGAGGAGATATGATAGAAACATTTAAATACGTAAAGGGAATCCACAAGGTAGAGGAAGGGAGTATATTTAAAAGGAAACAAAATAGCAAAACAAGAGGACATAGTCTTAGATTAGAGGGGCAAAGGTTTAAAAGTAACATCAGGAAGCATTATTTTACTGAGAGGGTGGTGGATACATGGAACAGTCTTCCAGTTGAAGTGGTAGAGGCCAAAACAGTAATTGAATTTAAGCAAGCATGGGATAGGCATAAGGCTATCCTAAACAAAAGATAAATCCAGGTTAAGTATCCATGTAATTGGGCAGACTAGATGGGCCGAAAGGTTCTTATCTGCCGACATTTTTCTATGTTTCTATGTTTCTATATTACATAGTTGGTGCTAACTTAACCAGAGCTGTTGTAAACTTAAAACCTCCATAGGTTTTAAGTTTACAACAGCTCTGGTTAAGTTAGCACCAGCTTTGTAATATAGCCCATAAAGTCTTGCATCCCTTAATAATCTGTTTTTGCAGGAAGTCATCCAGTCATTTTTTTTAAAGTCTGTGCAGACTCTGACCCAACCACCTCAACAGGCAGAGAATTCCACAGCTTTATTGTTCTCACTTTAAACAATTTTTTTACTATGCTTTAGACTATGGGAGTTATTCAGAGAGTTATTCAAATGTCACCGACATTTCGGTGCTCTCTCATTCCCTGCACTTAGGGGAATCAAATCTCCCCACCCTTTATTTAAATTCAGCATTCAACGCAGAAAATGGACCCGAAAATCCACCGCAAAACTGCCGCAAACCCACCACAAACACACTGAAAACCCGCAGAAAATATGGCGAAAAAATGCATCTGATATGATCCAAAGTATCGGATCACTCGAACCACCGAAAAAAACAAGCTGAATGCGTCCGGAAAAAGACGACGAGCCGCTGAACACAGTGCAGACCAGCAGCCGGAAAAAGCCAACAAGCCGACGAACGGGTTAAAACGAAAAAAAAAAGTTTGAATGTGTCAAAATTTAAACGCTGTTTGCAAAAAAACTACTCAACAAAAATTCCTGGAATTTACACATAAGATCCTATGAATGATAATAAAAAGGACTGTTACAGAAAAAAGAAAACGCTTAAAAAAAAAAAAAAAATGTTGCTGCAAAAATGCCAAAAAATGCCTAAAATATCCTAAAAAATCAATAAGTAAAGAGATTTTTTACTGCAGATTAAAAGAATAAACTGTTTATTAGATATTGGATAAAAACAGGAATATTTTTAATATTGA
The DNA here is from genome assembly GCA_009667805.1 of Leptobrachium leishanense. Taxonomy (NCBI): domain Eukaryota; kingdom Metazoa; phylum Chordata; class Amphibia; order Anura; family Megophryidae; genus Leptobrachium; species Leptobrachium leishanense. Next base: position 27,271,499 of record CM019064.1, on the reverse strand, counting down.
AGCCTATGGGGTTTGCCTGAACAAACCTGCCGAATGAAAACACCGAACAGCAGGGAATTGCGGCAACTTTTCTCTGCTGTTCAGTGTTCTCTGAATAGATTAACCATTGCTTCTCTATGGGGGATTTCACTGCCTTCGAACAGGCACCGTACTTGCTTGCAGTTCGCCAAAATTTGGCGAACTGCCTGCTCTCTGAGTAGCCGAATGGCTCCAAAATGTCACTGTACGGGGAGATTCCCTGTTCGGTGCCATTTCGGGGACAGATCGTCTCTCTCTAACCCCTTAAATCTCCTTTCGCCCAGTCTATATGGGTGACCTCGTGTCCTATGTATAGTCCTATTAATGAATGGGTTTGCATCTCTCTCCAGCTTTCATTGCAGCCCCTTCACTTCATACACACAAACTCCCATGATTAATTATCATTGCTATTCACTGCTACATAATGAAAAATACTAAAGATCAAAGTAAGAAAGATTTCATAATCCCTTCCATACAAATCCTACGCCGGTGTTCCATCGAAGATTGCCTGGGCGTCGAGAAATGCCTGGCCCCCACTGCGCATGTGCCTGGTGCACCTACGTCACCGAACCTGCTTGGAAAACAGCTGATCGTGCGCTTGATTGACAGGTTCGGTGACGTAGGTGCACCAGGCGCATGCGCAGTGGGGGCCAGGCATTTCTCGACGCCCAGGCAATCTTCGATGGAACACCGGCTCTATGCAGATGTCTTTGAAATTCCATAAACATAATTAAAAATATTCTTCAAAGAATCTTACATTTTCCATATAAAGCTTTTCAAGTTCTAAATATTAGAGGAATGCTCTTCTACCTGGGAAAAAAGAAGAATTTCTCATTCTGTCCCTCTGTATCTCTGCCTAGGAAATGATTTCACGACAGGAAATGACCTCGTCCTCCCTCCTGTCACGCTGGAAAGGAAGCGTCAAATAGCAAATCTGCTTTCCTCACCGAATGAAATCGTGTATTAACCGTTTGCCTATATAAAAAAAAAATGATTATAAAATAAATATTACAAATTCTAATCTATGATATACAGGGTTATTCAAAAGAGAATCGAAAAGCCAACGCACGTTCGGTGACTTTTCGTTCTCTTCAATTCGGTTCGATTTGGCGATCCGATTTCGGCGACCCTGCGGTGTATTCAGCAAGCATCACAGGGCCGCCGAAATGCAGGGAAAAGTCGCCGAAACTCACCGCAAAACGAGGGCGAATGCACGCCCAAACCCGCAAAAACATCATTAACTCGCTGAAAACGCCGGAAAAACCCATGCAGGAGCCGATCACATGCATCGCAGCCGCCGGAAAAAGCCGACACCGCAGACGAGTGAAGTGAAAAAATTAAAGAAACAGTACGCTTGAATGTTTGAAAAGTGAAACGCTGTTTGCAAAGAAACTACTGAGCGAAAATGTCTGAAATTCGCATATAAGATCTAATGAATGATAATAAAAAGGTCTATTACAGAAAAAAGAAGTTAAAAAAAAAAATCTGAATTTGTTTTTAAAAAAAAGAAAAATCCAGAAAAATGCTTAAAATATCCTAAAAAATCTATACATAAAGAGACTCTTTACTGCAGAATATTATAATGAACGGTTTGTTATATATTGAATTAAAACAGGAATATTTTTAACATTGAAGCCTATGGGATTCGCCTGAATAAATCTGCCGCATGAAGCCACCGAATGGCAGGGAAATTCGGTAACTTTTCCCTGCTGGGTTTTGTGCTCTCTGAATAGACGAAACATTGCTTCTCTATGGGGATTCACTGCCCTTGAACAGGCACCGAACAGGCACCGTATGTGCAGGCAATTCGCCAGGATTTGGCGAATTGCCTGCTCTCTGGATAGCCGAATGGCCAAGAAAGGTAACCGAACTCTGATTTTCAGTGTTCGGTTACCTTTCGGCAGCAATTCGGATCTCTTTGAATAACCCTGATAGATTCAGATTTTTTTTATCCTTATTTATTCTTTTTTTTTATAAAATATTTTTAATATTATAGTCCGTATAAAAATGTATCATTAAAATAACAACCCCCCAACAATACAGGGACGGTGCAGAAGGCATCCACATATATTGAAATCTAAAATAAACAAACACACATTGAGCAACCTGAGATACTATTATTCTATTGATCCCTTCTCTGCAGACGACTTGTGGGGGACATCCTCATGTGTGTTCCAGATGGGTGTGGAGGATGTTCCCCGTGCGTCGATATGTGGCTGATCCGGCCAATGTCCCGTGGTAGTTTGACATCCTGTAAGTCAGACCGTGCCTTGGGATCCGCTCCTTGGGATCCGCTCCTTGGGATCCGCTCGGTCTGAGCAGCACTGTTGTAAGGCAGTGGTGTTGTCCACTTTTAGGCCCCGTTCACACCTAGCCGTTTTAACGCGCGTTCGTGCACGCTTTAAAACGCATGAACGGGGAAATCCCATGCTTTGCTATGGGCCCCATTCAGACCTAAGCGTTTTAGAGCGCGCAGGAACGCGCTTTAAGGCTAGGGTCAGACTGAGGCAGTGCGAACGCGCGTTCTGGCGCACTTAATCACGGCCGTAGTAGCAGCAGATGTCGGGCAATGACGGCCAATATACGAAGTACGGTCGCACAAAAGTCCGGCTGCGCAACGCAAGTGGAAAATGAACGCATTTTTTCGAGAACGTGAAACCGCAGGTACTGACGTACAGAGTGCGCTGCGTCCGCTAGCGGCGTGTGTGCGTGATTAGGAGACGTCAGACGCTGCTAGTGTATGGCCAACATAACGTCCAGACACAAAAAGAGTTTTATTGATGATCCGTACAAAATCACGGACGAAAATGCGCATAGTATGACCGCTATCACGTATTCTGTGAAAAAATGCGTCCATTCGTTCGAACGCACTTTTTCACAGACAACATAAAAATGCGTTCGTCTGACCCTAGCCTAAAACGGCCGACCCAATAAGAAGTTCGGGAGCTTCTTTTCGGGCATACAGCAGCGCGTTCGCGGCCATATCATAGCCGCGCACGCGCTGCAACGCGCGTTCGTGCGTTTTTTTTGTATGCGCGAATGCGCGTAAAAAAAACGTGCGCATTGCGCGATGCAGCGCTACGCCCAGGTGTGAACCCAGCCTTAAGGTATAATGTGAACCAGAACCTCCATCAGGGGGGTGACAACTCATGATATGCTAAGGGACTCATTTGCTGCAGGGGGCCCAGGTCCTTGCCAAACCTTTGCAGCTGGTCTAAGTGCCACAGATAAGGCTAGGGTCAGACGAGCGCGTTTTCTACGGACTGTGCGCCCGCGCAGTACGGACGCACTTTTTGACGGAAGACGCAGTAGTGGCCACACGGTCCGTTTTTGTGACTGACGTTATTTTTGACGGATGTAGGAGGGAAAATAAATTAAAATGTATTACATTTTGTCCGTGAAAAATGCTGGACGTATAAATGCAGTCCGTCTGACCTCGTTCCATCACTCACACACAAAGCTATGCGGGCGTTGCGGACGCAGCGAACTCCGCGCGTCCGTTCTAGCGGTTTTACGTTCTTGCTAACTTGCGTCCATTTGCCGCGTCCATTGTGCATCCTCACTTCAGTGCGGACGTACTTCGTGTGTGGGGCTTCATCGGTCATGATTCTCTGCGATCACGGACGTGCTAATGTGCGGCAACACGGACGTGATTAATGCGCTCGTCTGACCCCAGCCTTAGGGTTTCTTCTTGCTACACAGGTCTGACCCACCAAGATGCCAACATATTTCCTGGTGAACTGTGGCATGTGGGGGTCTTTCAGAAAGTGCAAACTCCTCACTGAGAGAGCGATTAGTATGATCTGTACCAGATAGAGGTGCAGCCCCAACACTCTCCCACCAAAAAACACTTTTTATCCGTCTGCAGGAGAGAAATAACTATTTTTTATTAGTTTGCTGAAATGGGCAGTGGAGCAAAGTGAGCCCCGACCAGTGGTTTAGTAAGGGGTTACATGAATTTTGATGAAAAGCATGGAAGAATAATTTTATACAATTAAAACGATTGAAATATGAATGGAAATGTACACTTTTTTTGATATTTTTGGAAATAGCATTCTGACGTGACATGATGTATACACATCACCGGCTGGATGGAGGAGAGGTAACATCACTGCTCTATAACCATGGAGACCCAGGTTTGAATCCCAGTCAGAGCACCTCTCCAGTCAATTCCTTGTACACTGATCTTCGCTGGATTGCGAATTGCGCTGTGGAATTTGTGGCGCTATATAAATAAAGGATAATAATAATAAGGGATTATTCACTAACCTCCGAATTGGTCTGAAATTGCACCGGATGGAGAAATTCACAGTTTGGTTCAATTTCGTGCCAATTCACTAAACTGTCAATTCACCTAATACATATATAAATTTAATTATTTTCAAAGGATTTTACCAGGATTTTGATTGCAAATTACGGTGCAGTTTGCTGCAATTTGGCGGCACCGATATTGCCCCATAGAAGACTATGTTCTGTTCACAGAATGCCGAATTGCACCAAAATTCCGGCGAAATGCCCTGATATTTGTAATATTATTATCTTATTTTTTTTAAAAAACACAACTTTTTTTTTTCATTTTCCACATAAACCCTTTTTTTATTGGTTAAAATAACTTTTTGTATTTTCTGTAACTTTTAGATGAAATTTTTGTTTCCCAATTTCTCTCATTTTTTAACCCCTTAAGGACGCAGGGGTGGCGCCCTTAAGGTGTTTAAATTTGCCGGTGAGGCATACAGGTACGCCTCGCCGACAGGTGCCGTCGCGCAGCACTAATTTTGGGCCCACCCCCCGAAGCCAGCGTGCAGTGCGCGTCATTGGCTGCAGGGGACGGCTTGATTTCAGGCCGTCCCTGTGCAGCCAATGATGCGCACCGCGAGTCAGCGCGCGCAGGCTGCAGGGAGGGGCCGAGGCGGCCCCATTGAAGACAGCGGGGCGTACCTGCACGCCCCGCGTCTTCAAAGCCCGCCCGCCGCCAGGACGTAATTGGAACGTCCTGCGGCGTTAAAGGGTTAAAAGGCATCTTTTTAAATTTTGTAACAGATCTTATTATTATCTTTTAAAATACCTCTTTTTTATTATTTACAAACATTTTAATATATTTTTTATTGATTTAAACACCTTTTAGGAGATTATGAGAGTTCAGTTTTTTGTTTTTTCAGGTCGGTGGAATTCGCCAAGGCCACTTCGACACTCTTCAGTGATTTTCATCGCTCTTAGGTGCTCTTCAGTGACCTTCTCCAACTTTTTGTGGGGCTTCTGCGACTCCATCTTTGACACACTTTGGTGACCATTCGGTGGATATTGAATTCACCAAAATGTTGGCGTCATGGAATTACCAAAGTGCGCCGAAGTGAAAAGCACCGAAATTTCACTCAGGGTTATTCAGAGAGCAGTGAAAAGCAGGAGAATGACTGGAGAATGGAAAATTCTAGGTCAAAATAGCAAAACCAGAAAAATCCTCCCATTCATCTCAGTTTCCAAATCGGTTATTTTGACCTAGAATTTTCCATTCTCCAGCCATTCTCCTGCTTTTCACTGCTCTCTGAATAGCCCTGACTTAAATTTTTGGTGCTTTGTGAATAAACCCCTTAGTGATTATATGTTTTGAATTTGCAGAGTCTGCTGAATAAAAAGTAGGGATGTGCGTTTCGAAATTTCGGAATTTTCACGAAATTTCCTGATTCGTGCATTCGGATTCGACCGATTTTCCGAAAACTTTTCAGATCCGAAAACGGCAGATCCGAAAGAATTTTCGTGCCGAAACGAAAACTTTTCGGAATTTTCGAATGGACTAGAAATGTGTAAAATCGAAATTCATTTTCGTTCCATTCGTGATTTCGGCTCCAATCTTGATTTCGGTTCCATTTCAGTAATTTCAGACATCGTATTTATATCGCTGATTCTGTAATTAAATTTTGTATCATTCCCATCTCAATGTACCCTTCCTGAAAAACATGCAAAATCTCAATGTTTCCTTCCTGGAAAACCAGAGAAATCTCAATGTATCCTTCTTGTAAAACCAGAGAAATCTCAATGTATCCTTCTTGTAAAACCAGAGAAATCTCAATGTATCCTTCTTGTAAAACCAGAGAAATCTCAATGTATCCTTCTTGTAAAACCAGAGAAATCTCAATGTATCCTTCTTGTAAAACCAGAGAAATCTCAATGTATCCTTCTTGTAAAACCAGAGAAATCTCAATGTATCCTTCCTGGAAAACCAGAGAAATCTCAATGTATCCTTCTTGTAAAACCAGAGAAATCTCAATGTATCCTTCTTGTAAAACCAGAGAAATCTCAATGTATCCTTCTTGTAAAACATGAGAAATCTCAATGTATCCTTCTTGTAAAACATGAGAAATCTCAATGTATCCTTCTTGTAAAACATGAGAAATCTCAATGTATCCTTCTTGTAACACATGAGAAATCTCAACGTATCCTTCTTGTAAAACCAGAGAAATCTCAATGTATCCTTCTTGTAAAACATGAGAAATCTCAATGTATCCTTCTTGTAAAACATGAGAAATCTCAATGTATCCTTCTTGTAAATCCAGAGAAATCTCAATGTATCCTTCTTGTAAAACCAGAGAAATCTCAATGTATCCTTCTTGTAAAACATGAGAAATCTCAATGTATCCTTCTTGTAAAACTTGAGAAATCTCAATGTATCCTTCTTGTAAAACATGAGAAATCTCAATGGCAGAATTATCGTATCGTATAATTATCGTATCCGAAAAACCATTAGTTTACGTCAAAACGAATAGACACTTTGAAGCGAGGAGAACAGACGTTCCGAAAAACACGAAAATTTCCGAAATCACGAAAAAAAAGTCGATACGAAAAACGAAACGAACCGAAACGAAAATCAGCCAAAACGAGTCGAAATGAAAATTTACAAAATCCGAACGAACCGAATCGAAACGAAAAAAAAATCGGTGCACAAGCCTAATAAAAAGGATATAAGTTGCCTGGGTTCTACAATAAAACATGACTTCAAATCATATGATGAGAACAAAATAGTGAAAATGAGCTCAGAGCACAGGGTTGCAATAGATCAGCAGAGAAGAAGTTAATCACGACAAGGAAAAGAAAGTGAAATACTACTAATCATCTATACTATAATAGAATAAGCCTAAAAACGTCCGTCGCCAAAAGCCGTCTGCGCATGCGCGACGGACTTTTGAAAGCGGCCGTTAAAACACACAGGTAGCTGCGCGTGCCGGCCGCGTGAAAAAAAAAAAAAAACGGCACGAGCCGCGCGCAGCTACCCGTGTTTACACGGCCGCCAGATGCCCCGATCCTCCAGCGCTGACCGTCCTCCGGCTGCCGGCGGGCCTCCAGGCTCAAGGGAGCCCCCGGCTCGGTTTGGGCCTACAGGCCCAGCCGAGCCGGGGACTCGCCTGAGCCTAGAGGTCCGCCGAATAGGCCGCCGGCAGTCGGTCAGCGCTGGAGGTTCGGGGCTGAAGTTCACAAAACATACTCACCTAAATCGGCCCCGATCCTCCAGCGGTGACCGGCTGCCGAGCGGGCTGCTCAGCCGGCCTCTAGGCTCAGGCGAGTCCCCGGCTCGGCTTGGGCCTACAGGCCCAGCCGAGCCGGGGACTCGCCTGAGCCTAGAGGCCGGCTGAGCAGCCCGCTCGCAAAACATACTCACCTAAATCCGCCCCGATCCTCCAGCGCTGAGCGGCTGCCGAGCGGGCTGCTCAGCCGGCCTCTAGGCTCAGGCGAGTCCCCGGCTGGGCTGTAGGCCCAAGCCGAGCCGGGGACTCGCCTGAGCCTAGAAGCCGGCTGAGCAGCCCGCTCGGCATCCGCTCAGCGCTGGAGGATCGGGGCCGAAGTTCAAAAAAAACATACATAACTCCATACGTCGTCCCTGAGCTCCAACGGGGACCGGCGGCCTGCTCGGCGGGCCTCCAGGCTCGGGCGAGCCCCCAGCTCGGTTTGGGCCTACAGGCCCAGCCGAGCCGGGGACTCGCCTAAGCCTGGAGGTCCGCCGAGCAGGCCGCCGGTCCCCGCTGGAGCTCAGGGACGAAATACCCATAACACAATCGAAAAATTCGGCCCAGAACTCCAGCGGTGACCTCCTCCGGTCGAGCGGGCTGCTCGACCGGCCTCCAGGCTCAGGCGAGCCCCCGGCTCGGCATGGGCCTACAGGCCCAGACCGAGCCGGGGACTCGCCTGAGTCTAGAGGCCGGCCGAGCAGCCCGCTCGGCCGGAAGAGGTCACCGCGGTACACAAAACATACATAACCCCCTACTGCGTCCCTGAGCTCCAGCGGTGACCGGCTGCCGACCGGCCTCCATGCTCAGGCGAGTAGCCAGCAGTTTGGCCGACTGTTGCAGGCTGCTCGGCCGGCCTCCTAGCATAGGCGAGCCCCCGGCTCAGCTGGGCCCGTAGGCCCAAGGCAAGCCGGGGGCTCGCTTAAGCTAGGAGGCCGGCCGAGCAGCCTGCTACAGCCCCAGCTGGAGTTCCGGGCCTATGTAGGGTGTAAGTTGCCAAAACATACTCACCCACATCGGCCCTTACATCCTCCAGCGATGGCGGTCTCAGCTCACAGCGCCCTCTATCTCTTTCTCAGTTGGTCGCCGGCATGATGTCACGAAAGCCTTTGACCCGGGGTCAAAGGCTTTCGTGACATCATGCCGGCGACCAACTGAGAAAGAGAGAGAGGGCGCTGTGAGCTGAGACCGCCATCGCTGGAGGATGTAAGGGCCGATGTGGGTGAGTATGTTTTCAACTGGCGCAGGACTCGAGGCCGATGTAGGTGAGTATATGCTCTCAAAACCCACCCTTTATAGCTCGGCCGGTATAGAGGATTAAGGCAAGCCCCCGGTTCGGCTTGGCCTAGAGGCCCAGTCGAGCCGGGGACTCGCCTGAGCCTCCCGGCCCAGGCGAGTCCCCGGCTCGGCTGGACCTCTAGGCCCACGCCAAGCCGGGGGCTTTCCTTAAGCTTGGATACCGGCCGACTTAGAAAGGGTGGGTGTTGAGAGCATATACTCACCTACATTAGCCCGGAGCTCCAGCGGTGGTTGTCACAGGCTGCTCGGGCGGCCTCCAAGCTCAGGCGAGCTCCCGGCTTGCCTTTGGCCTACAGGCCCAGGTGAGCCGGGGGCTCGCCTGAGCTAGGAGGCCGGCCGAGCAGCCTGTGACAGCCACCGCTGGAGCCCCGAGTCAATGTAGGGGGATTGTAGGCTAAACATACTCACCCACATGGCCCTTAGCTTCTCCGGCGATGGCGGTCCCGTTTGCAGCGTCCTCTCTTTCCGCTGGTCGCCGGCATGATGTCACGAGCCCTTTGACCCTGGCATGTTGACCCGGGGTCAAAGGCTTTCGCGACGTCATTTCCGGCGTCCAATGGAGATTGAAGATGCTGGAAGCGGGCTGACCATCGCTGGAGGAGCTAAGGGCCCATGTGGGTGAGTATGTGTACATCGGCCCGTAGCTCAACCGGTGGCAGTCATTCGACTGTTGCAGGCTGGTCGGCCGGCGTCCAGACTCAGGACAGTCCCCGGCTCGGCTGGGCCTGTAGGCCCAAGCCGAGCCGGGGGCTGTCCTGAGTCTGGAGGCCGGCCGACCAGCCCGCTCAGCTGGAGGAGGTCACCGGTCGAGCTCTGGGCTGATTTATGGGCGTAAGTTTTGGGTATTTAGTCCCCGATTCTCCAGCGGTGACCGGCTGCCGAGCGGCCTGCTCGGCCAGGCTCAGGCGAGTCCCCGGCTCCCTGCGTCCCTGAGCGTGAAAGCCGGCCGAGCAGGCCGCTCGGCAGCCGGTCACCGCTGGAGCACAGGGACGCATTAGGGGGATATGTATGTTTAGTGTACCACGGCCTCTGATTCCCCAGCGGTGACCACATTCATACACACCACACTTTTCAATAGACTGCCCTCTGGGCAGGCTTTACATCTAGTAGAGTAAATATAATAATAAATAAAGGAACAGTCTATGGAAGTTTCAATAGCTGCTTGTACTATGTTGCAAATTCCAAAGGTTCGAGAATAATATCCATACCATGCACGTGCCACAGATAGGCCCCTATTACATTATTCGCGCATTTGTTTTGCGCGCGCGCAAATGCGCATTTGCGCGAGTGCAAAACCATTTGCGCAGAACGTCGTATTACGATGTTCGCGCAAACGATGCGTGTAATCGTGTACCGTGATTGATCCTGCGCGAAAAATTTTCCTGTGCGCATCCTATACTTGACATTGTCAGCGCAAATGCGTTCCTGCGCTGGTACGCCTATGGTATTCCAATCTTCGCGCAATGAAAGTTTGCGGGCATTTTCGTAACGTCTTTGAAAAGCAGGTGGTAACTGTAAATGTGATCGTTCTGGGCGAAACGAAATACACCAGCACGAAAAAAAAAAAATACAGCACAGTACAGTTACACATTCTACACATACCCAAACATTAAAATTTATAAATTGTGTCATTGTTAATATTTCAAACAGCTTTGCGCGTCGGACTTGCGCACGAAAAATCTTGGAGGAAGAAAAAATGTGCTCTGATTGTAACACCACGTTAATTTTCGCGCAATAATGTTTTTTTTCTCGTGCGAAAAAAAATTGCGTTGTGCGAGCGCAATTGCGCAGAGAATGTAATAGGGCCCTTAGATGGGAAAGAAGCTAGTTTTGACCAATCAGATGGCAGACCAGCCAACATCTGGTTGCTCTGAGATCCTGAGAATGGCTTCATGGCTGCCCAGAAGGTGTTGTCACAGCACAACGGGCCCTATTCCATAATAGTTTTGCCGATGAATTGGAGATGGCAGGAAATAAGATCTGTGCGTGCAGTTTTTCCTGACTGCCTCCGTAGTACGAAGCGTATTCCAGGGTATGCACCTTGTTAGCGCCTGGCCCCTGAAGGAAGCGCAAAGCTGGCCGATAACGGCAGTGGCATTCTGCACTGCCGCGAATATTGGGTCATGGAGTCCAAAGCACTCCACGGAGCCCTGTGTGTCCTGGCCTCCAGCTATGTGTGAGATCAGAGAAATCTCAGAGGGAGACTAGAGGGGTTACTCAGGGAGCACTAAAATTTCAGCGAAATTTCAGTGCTCTCTCCCACAGCACACTTCAGCGCACTTTGGTACCCTTAATTCGCCGACCCCGAAGTGCGTGGAATTGATGCACCAAACGTCGCTGATAAACCCACCGAAAGCAGCCACAATTTGCCAAAAAAAACACTGAATGAATAGAAAAACCGCTGAACAGGTCTGAAAAACTGCCGAATGGATCCGACCAGGGCTCGAGTCGAGCGGGAACGCGCGGGAATGGCGTTCCCGCACTTCTCCCACAGTGCGAACGCTGCGGGAACGCAGAGTTCCCGCTGTGGCCCGAGCCCGAACGCTTTAGCAGGCGGCCGCCGCACTTTGCCGGCGGCCGCGTGCTTCCTGTTAGAACGCCGGTGACAGGAAGTGGAGCCGCTCGCCTGGCTGTTTCATAGATCCCAGGCGAGCGGCTGCACTTCCTGTCAGCGGCCGCTGAAGCAGGAAGCACGCGGCCGACGGCAAGCTGCGGCAGGAGCATCAGAAAAGCAGCAGAGGAGCGGCAGAGGTGAGCTGGGCTGGGGGTAATATCCATGAGACCTGGGGGCAGTATCCATGAGACCAGGAGGCAATATCCATGAGACCTGGGGGCAGTATCCATGAGACCTGGGGCATATCCATGAGACCTGGGGACAGTATCCATGAGACCTGGGGGCAATATCCATGAGACCTGGGGGATATCCATGAGACCTGGGGGCAGTATCCATGAGACCTGGGGGCAATATCCATGAGACCTGGGGGATATCCATGAGACCTGGGGGCAATATCCATGAGACCTGGGGGCAGTATCCATGAGACCTGGGGGCAGTATCCATGAGACCTGGGGGATATCCATTGGACCTGGGGGCAATATCCATGAGACCTGGGGGCAGTATCCATGAGACCTGGGGCATATCCATGAGACCTGGGGGCAATATCCATGAGACCTGGGGGCAGTATCCATGAGACCAGGGGGCATTATCCATGAGACCTGAGGGCAGTATCCATGAGACCAGGGGGCAATATCCATGAGACCTGGGGGCAGTATCCATGAGACCTGGGGGCATTATCCATGAGACCTGGGGGCAGTATCCATGAGACCTGGGGCATATCCATGAGACCTGGGGGCATATCCATGAGACCTGGGGGCAGTATCCATGAGACCTGGGGCATATCCATGAGACCTGGGGGCAGTATCCATGAGACCTGGGGGCATTATCCATGAGACCTGGGGGCATATCCATGAGACCTGGGGGCAATATCCATGAGACCTGGGGGCAATATCCATGAGACCTGGGGACAGTATCCATAAGACCTGGGGCATATCCATGAGAGCTGGGGGCATTATCCATGAGACCTGGGGGCTTTATCCATGAGACCTGGGGCATATCCATGAGACCTGGGGGCATTATCCATGAGACCTGGGGGCAGTATCCATGAGACCTGGGGCATATCCATGAGACCTGGGGGCATATCCATGAGACCTGGGGGCAGTATCCATGAGACCTGGGGCATATCCATGAGACCTGGGGGCAGTATCCATGAGACCTGGGGGCAGTATCCATGAGACCTGGGGCATATCCATGAGACCTGGGGGCAATATCCATGAGACCTGGGGACAGTATCCATAAGACCTGGGGCATATCCATGAGAGCTGGGGGCATTATCCATGAGACCTGGGGGCTTTATCCATGAGACCTGGGGGCATATCCATGAGACCTGGGGGCATTATCCATGAAAGCTGGGGGGGCATTATCCATGAGAGCTGGGGCAATATATACCCATATGAGCTGGGGCAATTATATCCATGTGAACTGGGGAAAATATATCCATATAACCAGTGCTGTGTATATTATTCTTGGGGTTCAGTGCTGTGTATATTATTCTGGGGGCTCAGTGCTGTGTATGTTATTCTGGGGGCTCAGTGCTGTGTATATTATTCTGGGGGCTCAGTGCTGTTTATATTATCCTGGAGGCTCAGTGCTGTGTATATTATTCTGGGGGCTCAGTGCTGTGTATATTATTCTGGGGGCTCAGGGCTGGGTATGTTATTCTGGGGGTTCAGCGCTGTGTATATTATTCTGGGGGTTCAGCGCTGTGTATATTATTCTGGGGGCTCAGCGCTGTGTATATTATTCTGGGGGTTCAGCGCTGTGTATATTATTCTGGGGGCACAATGTTGTGTATATTATTCTGGGGCTCAGTGCTGTGTATGTTATTCTGGGGGCTCAGTGCTGTGTATATTATTCTGGGGGCACAATGTTGTGTATATTATTCTGGGGGCACAATGTTGTGTATATTATTCTGGGGGCTCAGTGCTGTGTATATTATTCTGGGGGCTCAGTGCTGTGTATATTATTCTGGGGGCTCAGTGCTGTGTATATTATTCTGGGGGCTCAGTGCTGTGTATATTATTATGGGGGCACAGTGTTGAGTATATTATTCTGGGGGTCTGTGCCTGGATATATATATAATATATAAAATGCGTTAGTCCAGTTGCCACAATCACGAGTATACCTGTACGTAGTGATACCTTTCACTGATCAGTATAGTTTCCAGTTTACACTCTTGAAAGCTTGTCTTTTAAATGTAAAGCTAACCCAATAAAAATGGTATCACCGGCACGCGCTGCTATACTCGTAATATATATATATATTTTCTTCAGGTAATGGGGGTTGTGGAATTCGTGGGTGAGTTCCCTCACTTTTTTTCCCAGGACTTGACCCCTGGATCCGACGATCCGTCCAAAAGACCGACGAATCCATTCGAAAAAAGCTGACCAGCCACCGAACAGAGGTAAAAAAAGAAACAAAAACACAAGTTTTAAAAGGTGTTTTTAAACAAAAATAATGCATTAAAATGCCTGGAAAAAATATTGTATATATAAGGCCCTATGAATGACAGTAAAAAGATCTGATACAGAATTTTAAAAAAAAAACGCATTTAAAAAAATCTGAATCAAAAATTTTGACTAAAAAATCCAGAAATATGCCAATAAAATTCTATACAATAAATTAATAAAGATTAATAAAAAAAATATTAAAAACTGGACATTTTTTTAAATTTAAACAACCTATGGGATTCGCCAGTTTAAACCTGTTGAACAAAGCTACCGAAAATCAGGGCATTTCGACAACTTTTCTCTGCTGTTCGGTGTTCTCTGAATAAATTAACCATTTGTTCTCTATGGGGATTTCACTGGCGTCGAATTGCACTGTATTTCGCTGGCAATTCACCAATATTTGGCGAATTGTCTGCTTTTTGAATAGCAGAATGGCGATGAATTTGCACCGTCCGGGGAAATTTGGTGGCCAATTCGGTGCTCTCTGAATAACCCCTTAGGAACTATTTGTTCCCAGTCTCACTCTGCCTGCACTGAGAGGAAGCGGTGGATCACAACGCTCTCTTCATCGTGGGATAAGAGGTAAGTATGGGATTTTGTTGAGGGTTTTCCAGTCACAGGGTATTAAGTGATTTTGCAAATGTAGAATCACTTAACACCAGCTTTGAGGAGATGTTATTTCTCAGTGAAATAACGTCTCCCTGGTGGAATAGCCTGCGCTATCCCTTCTCTACGAATCCAACGGCAATGCATACGGGGGGAGGAGTCTGAGGGCTTCTAACAGGGCCTATTATTTTTTTATTGTCGCCGCCATCGCGTTGGAATCTCTTGGAGGCAGGGCGTAATTAGGTTGGGGCAGTGGCACATTCTCAAACCCACAATACAAGCATGGCACGGTGACTTGGTGCCGCCCCCTCACGTGATGCGCTACGTAGAGTACTCCGTGGCTGAAGAGGAACATCGACACATTGAGCCCGATTTTTTTTTTACCAGTGTATGTGTCAAGATCAGCAAGGAGTGAGCCGTGCCGAGGAGCCGATCTGCCGCCCACCTCAAGACATCAGCTTGACAGTGTCTCTACTCCAGTTGATGTATTTTCTCTTTCGGCAAACCCCGGAGAAGTGGATCGAAGGGTCTATGGGCACCTGATATAAGTCCCTGTCCGCTATATTCCTGAGAGCCGGTCGTAGGCTCCCCAGAATGTGAGTTAAATACGAATACAAGTTACTCTCATCTTGGGTGCTGTTATACTGCGCAATTTTTGGTCCTCTCTGTGTTTTCTCCTGCAGTGCATATCCCATCTGTATTTTTAAGAAGACTTACTCCTGAAGATAAGGACTACTGTTTATGGACATATTATGTGTCTACCCCACTTTCTTGTAGACTCAGGTCTTTAAGCGCTGTGTTGTATTTTTTCTGTCTAATTGTCATTCGGGTATTTAGAGAAACCCCCACACACAACATTCAGCGAGTGGGATAGACACTGATTTACGGTGGGCGCTTCACCCCCCTCTCTCTCTTCACTTTTCTCTGCTGTTCGGTGTTCTCTGAATAAATTAACCATTTGTTCTCTATGGGGATTTCACTGGCGTCGAATTGCACTGTATTTCGCTGGCAATTCACCAATATTTGGTGAATTGTCTGCTTTTTGAATAGCAGAATGGCGATGAATTTGCACCGTCCGGGGAAATTTGGTGGCCAATTCGGTGCTCTCTGAATAACCCCTTAGGAACTATTTGTTCCTAGTCTCACTCTGCCTGCACTGAGAGGAAGCAGTGGATCACAACGCTCTCTCCATCGTGGGATGAGAGGTAAGTATGGGATTTTGGGGTGGGTTTTCAGTCACAGGGTATTAAGTGATTTTGCAAATGTAGAATCACTTAACACCAGCTTTGAGGAGATGTTATTTCTCAGTGAAATAGCGTCTCCCTGGTGGAATAGCCTGCGCTATCCCTTCTCTACTATGTATAGGAGACATTAATGTAACCTCGTGCAGGGAATCGCTACACTCAAGCCGCAAGCCCAGTTTGCGGCAAGACTGGAATAGCGATTCCCGTCAATAAAACAACTACAGGAGACGTTTTGTATAATGTTATGTGTTCCATCTCTTGTACTTTCTGTATGTATGTATATTATGTTGTAACACCAGTTAAGTCATTTGCGCTGCTGTTCCTTTTTCCATGTTTTTGTTTCAACCCCAAATGGGAAGTGCT
This sequence comes from Leptobrachium leishanense, assembly GCA_009667805.1. Taxonomy (NCBI): domain Eukaryota; kingdom Metazoa; phylum Chordata; class Amphibia; order Anura; family Megophryidae; genus Leptobrachium; species Leptobrachium leishanense. The sequence goes on along the minus strand of CM019064.1, from coordinate 27,255,409 downwards.
TGGTGTGTGTATAAATAAAACCCACCATTTTTCTGCCTCTCCTTAGCTGAAAAGCAGCAGGAGGGGCATGGAGCTGCTCAGAGGAGCAGCTTTTGGTCCATTGGTTAGGGACTCACTCTACAAAGAGGTGCCTTGATGGGGCTTGAGCTTACGCTTCAATGGCCATTTTAGCAAACTAAAACCTCTTGTGTTTTGTTGCACATGGAACTATATAGAAACTAGTGCAGATGACACCTTTTTTTTCCTGTTATGTTTTATGCATTAACTGGGTTGTTACTTTTGGTTGTTGCAGCCGCTCTGGTGAGTAGTATAGGCGCAACGCCATTTTTTGTGTACATCTCCTGTTGTTAGCTTATCGACAGCTATGGAATATGGACCATATTAAAAAGGGCAGAAAAATGTCAAACAAATGTACAATATCAGAAACAAGAGCTTTCAGCCTTTCACACAGGAGCTTGCAATCCACATGGTGTTTTGCTGTGAACTGCAATACGATCTCTACACATGTTTACCGTGTTCTAAAATCCCATCTAACCTTTCATTTGGAGTGAATTATACTATAATTAATGCTTAGCTATATTCATTATAATTACACAACTGTAAAATGATAACAAGCGACATTCTAAACCCGTATATCTTGAATTCATGCAGAAAATGCCATTCTCTTTCTTCGTAGCTTTGGTTTCATGTTTATTCATTCGCCGTTTTCCTTTTCTTTTGATTTCTTACGTTTGTTGAATGTTTACGGTAATTAGCGTTTAATTCAGCGCTCTTGGGATCTCTGTTCACAGTAACTTAACACGCTGGTTAATAAAGGCGTTTTAATAATGCCGATTGAAATCACTTTCGGCTTTGGATCATTCTGTCCACAATCTCCATCGCCTTATAAAACTGGGTGAAGTTTAAGAAATAATTCGATAGCATCCTGTTTTTCATTCCTCGCAATCAGTGATACAATGCATAGTTTACACAGAATCATTTTTAAATATAAGTTTAAACACCGGTGCAGTGTCAATTAACAAACTGGATCTTGAAACCAGGAATAGAGCCGAGGTTTTCATTCTCTCCCAAGTGCAAAAAAAAATATATATTAATAAAAAAATAATATAATAAACAAAATATATATATATATATAAAAAACTGTGTCGCGCCTGATGACGCCGTTTTTTCTGTATGTATGCATATTTTGTTGGATTTCCAGCCAGGTCTTCCTTGCTGCTGTCCCTTTCCGTGGTTTTGTTTTTAATCCCGTAGTGGAATCGTTTCTGGGGAGGACATAAATGAAAACCCACCAGTCTCTCTCATGATTGAGAAGCAGCATGAGCATATGTGACTTGCTTAGAAAGCAGCTTTTGGTTTCATTAGGGAGGACTCACTTTACCAGAGGTGCCGTGACGTGGCAGGTGAGCTTACACTTTAATGGCCATTCAAGTAAACCAAAACATCTGATTGTGTTTTGCTTCTCATGGAGTTATAGGGATAAGCGCAGATAACATCATATTTTCTTCTTGTGTTTTATATATATGTAACAACGTTTATGCTTGTAGTCATTTACACATCCCTGCAATTCGAAGAACTGCTTTACAGAGCTCATATGCTACATTCCCCGGATGCAGCAAGGTACTCTGGGTAGGACATGCAAATGAAGTCCAAAATATTTCTCTTTTTTGCATCCTGGGTCTGTTTCAACACAGAACCCTCCTTTCCAGTGCCATGCCATGCCATACGAGATGGCTTATTAGCAAAGGTCAGGCTATGCAACGAGTCACAGCCACTCCTGGACAGCTGTTTCAGACTTATTATGCCCTCATTTTATTATACATGAATAGAATTTTTAAAAAACAAGTGGGACATACCACCAAAAATAAAAAAATATATACATAAAACACATAAAAGACACGGCCAACGCGTTTCACGCCTCCAGTGGCAGGGAGAATCAAAGAGACCTCCTAGAGGAAAATAAAATCTTATGTGACTACAAAATAAGGATGGCCTCAAATTGCTAAAAGACAAGACCGCAGACTGATAGAATTACTTGTCCAGCTGGGTCACATACCAGGCCTCTTACCGGTCGCCGCATTGTGACGTCAACCCATGACGGCTCCTGCACGTCGTTTGGGGAGATTGTTTAGTATAGTGATGTCACATTTTCTGTTCCATATTTTTTTTATTATAGTTGAAAACAGCTCTTATCGTAATTATAGAATGCTCAAAACTCCAGATCCCGTTATCAGTGTGCGCCCAGGCTCCCTTTTACAGTTACAGTAGCGAGTGCGGAGTCTTTAATCTTTATTATATCTATGTTACCCAAACCTATGTACATTCCTGCAAATGCTTAATTTATGTATCTTCTACAGTTTTTTTTATCTGTTATTCTATGTGCTGTCCATTTCCTTGATTTCGCCTGTGTGAAACAATAAAAAGAATAATATATTTATTTATCTATTTATAAAGTATTTTAGCAGGAAGGATACATTGAGATTTCTCTCGTTTTCAGTATGTCCTGGGTTAATAAAGCAGACAAGCAGTTCGGAATCCTAAGCTCCAAAACAAGGGGCTTTAATAACCAACATGAGCTAAAATTGTGGTGGGGGGCGGTTGCTCACAATGGCTTTGTGTTCACTAACAATGAGTAGTTAGATGGATTAAGGGCACTTTTTGTTTCCAGAACCTGTCTGTACTGTCGTGTTCGTGAGCCGTTATGTAGAAGTTATTGAGTTTTTCATAGTTTTTGTTTGTTTTTAATTCTCACTTCACCCATTCAATGCGATTCAATTACACCCCATTATCTGGCAGGCTATTCACTGCAAAACTACACCCCCCCCCAAACCAGTGAAAGACACATTCCTTGAATCCACACACACAAACGTTATCGTCATATTATGGTATTATGTTATTTTTCACTTTTGTTGGGGGTAATCTCCAGCAATCAGAGGTTTATTCGGAATTATCGGAAGTGATTGTTTAACGTAAAGTGATCTGTCAGATAACAATAGATTGTTAATAATTTAATGTTTGGAATTCTCCATATAATACAAAAGAACTGGCCGAAATATAAGCAATATATACATAAATATGAAAGGATTAATCAGAGAGAAATTCTCTGCATGCACGTCGTGTGACTAGTGTACACAATGCATAACTCACACATCAACTTTTTCAAGTGCAAAGCACGTCAAACCATGAAGAACCTATAATAACCTCATCCCCACCTCTGTAACGTACATGTTGCTCTACCTTGGAAATACCAGTTCTTTCTGGTTCAAAACCTGACTTGTCGTAATGATGGGAACATTATGCTCTATGGATCTCATGATGTAGAGCTGCTTGGGCAGTGTCTGGAGCTCTTAAAGTGACAACAGCCTAGGGTCACAACAGTTCCTACCGACCTTCTGTGGTTGCATCAATGTGCTGACTCGTCAGTCAGCGCATTGGCTCTCAGATGAATAATTCCCTGTCAAGTGAGCCACCATGGCAGTGGGCAAGATTCACAACAGTTCCATGCTAGATCTAGAAATGAGCTGTGAGGTCTCATGGGGTTCCATCAGCTTTAAAAGCATAAAATCAGGGCTGGATCCCCAAAGATTATACTTTTTAGAGATGTGACCCTTAGGGGATCCGGCCCTTGTTGATTTGGACTTTTAAGGCTGACAGATACCCATGAGATCTCACAGCTCTTTTATAGATCTAGCAGGGAACTCTAGTGAACCAAGCTGACTGTCATGAGCTCACTTGCCAGGTAATCGTTCCTTATATATGTGTCAGCATTGTTTTTCTAAGAATGTCAGACATTGTTTTGTAATTCCCTATCAAACCGTTTTAGTCATCACTCACTTCTGGTGACATGTCAATGAACTGAATGACAGCTGTGAGCGGAAGAGTCATTCTATTGGACAAGCCTTCTGCTCCTCCTCTCACCTGAGTGCCATTGTGCTGACCATTGAGTCAACGCGTTGATGTAATCACTGAAGGTCACTTGGGGGGAAGGTAATGAGAATTAGTTGAAATGCATGATGACCTTGAGTGACGCCCATGAAGGAGGATGGGGGCGCGCCTGGTGCTAGAACCAGGTAGGTTGTGGTTTGCAATACCTCTTCAAGGGTTGGTATATTGCATTGATTTATGATCAATGTTATATCCATCACCGATAGGAAAACGCACAGAATGTGATTGCCCAGAATTCTTTGAATGCAATAGATGGCTATAGAATCATGACAGTTGTAGTTCAGATTCAGAAACGTTTGTGTGGCCGGAGTTTAAGATCCCTGTTTTAAAGAGTCTCATTCCGGATACCTTGATGAACCAGGCAGGCAGCACCTTTTGTAGTCAGGTCAATCCAGAGGATAATACTGTAGGGATGGCATGATGATGATGATGGCATATCATGTTTTAACAACGTGCAGTGGAGTCATAGGGTTACACAGCTACTTGTTGTAGGCATAGCTGATAGGCTATGAGAATTTTTTGCATTAATGGGTGTTGTCATGTCAGACATCCTTCCCATAGCTTGAGTAGTCTCCACACCCAATAGGCGGACAGCGATGGTAATTGATTGATATTCACCAGAGGCATTGGCATGGAAATTACAACTGTAATTGTACTTGGTCGTGTGACTCTCACCTGGCAATGACTGATCTATAGAAACCAGGCATTAAATCTAAGTGGGCACTTTCAGTTAAAGAACATGGGAAGAAACTCAAGGATGTGACTAGGGACATTTTCTAATGTTGCCATTAAGCAGATTGCTCGAGTCATACAGCAGAACAGCTTGTGTGTCTGCTTAGATTTTTAATGGCTTATTCCATCCACAACGATCTGCTTGCAACTTGGCTGTACCACCGGTTCACTGTACATTAATGTCTCCTATACTTTATATTGGTGATGTTATTGTGCCCCTAGCAGATGTAGAATGAGCTATTGCAACCAGCTCGTTCCCCATCTGCGTCTGACATCATTGGTTTGAATAACGTCTTATAAAGTAGCTGCGATTAACACCGTAAACTTTAAATCTCACCTTAGATCTCTCGGTGCCAAGAGCGGCGCGATCAATCACTTCCTCTCTCTGTAGGCAGATGAACACTGTGAACAAATAGCTCCAGGTGTCCCACCGAGCATCCTTTCATCGTCCCAGCTGGACCTCATTTGCGCAAGCTCGTGTCTGCCTTAATGGAGTCCTATGGATAACAGTGCCGTGCTTAGCAACTCTGTTGTTATCACTTAACATCTACAGGGTATCGCGTCTTGCAGTGACGTGCAGTGAGGTCAGTGGCTGGTGAGGCACTGGCTTGTATCAGAGCCAGATATATACAGGGTTACTCAGTCGCAATTTACGCATTTGATTATCGTTATATAGGAGAACAGAGTTTCACTATTTATAAAGAAAAGTTTGAATTTTTTTTTCAGCTAAGAGTACTAAGAGCACTTACAATACTGACTAATAGAGGGCGCCATTACGCACATGCTGATTGCTGAGCTCTGCCTGTCCTCCCACGACTGACGAGGACAGTCGCATGACTGTCCTGCGTCAATCAATCCATGGGGAGCTCTGCCTCTTATGGGGGGCGTTTTTTTTAAAAAAAAGAAGTGCTTGAGACCAATGGAGCTTTCCCATTGGCTCAAGCTTTCCATTGCTCTCATTGCCTCTGGAGGTACTGAAAAGCATAGAACCAGGAAATCAGCTTGAGCTACACAATTAGTGTAGCATTCAGCTGCGCAAATTGCGTAGGCTAGGCTGGCTCAGTGCTGCCCCTGCTGTCTGTGTAGGGAATCACACACACAGCAGCTGGCAAACTGAAAGTAGAAAACAAAATAAGCAGAGGACAGAGAAGCACAGCGAGGGAGCGTGGAGAGGTGAGTACGAGAACTTTTTTCAATAAATAACATTTTATTTACAGTTTAAATATACACATCACACATGTCATTACTGCACAATGACCACATTAATTTACTGGAATGGTAGGGGAGGCTCAGTCTCCCCTGCCACCCCTGACTGCACGTCCCTGGCGTCTTGAGCTACTGAGAAAGCGGCTCATTGGAACACCGGTGTTAAAAGTGAGAAGCTAATGGGAAATGGCTGGCGTAGGTTGGAATCAACCTTATCTTGTTTGAAGACAGCCTGAATACGTGAAAGAATATTTTTAGATATTTTACGTCCGTTTTACTGAATTTACAGAAAATTTGGACCATATTTGTACTTTTCATTATTCTGGCAAAAGTATAAATGAGCTATAGCCGGATAGAAGACTTAAGGGGTTATTCAATCAATGGCAAACTTGCCACCGAATTGCACCGAATGGGGAATTTCACCGTACAGTGCAATTTCGTGGCAGTTCAGCTATTCAAGGAGCTGGCAATTCACCAAATATTTGTGAATTGCCAGTGAAATACTTTGCAATACGCCACAGATCAGCGTAATTCGGCGACCTTCGGCGGCAGCAAAATTGTCCCAAAAAGAAGAAAACAGTTAATCTATTCAGAAAACGGCAAACCGCACCGAAGCGTCAGTGAAATGGCCTGATTTGTGGTTCAGTTCGACAGGTTTAAACAGGCGAATCCCATAGGATTATCAATGTAAAAAAATATTAGTTTTTAAAAAAATTTATTCAACTGTTTATTATTTTCGTTTTCAGCAAAAAGCCTTTTTATTTATCAATTTTTTTTGAAAAAAATTACTTTGGTGTTTGTGTTTTTTAGGTTGAAATTTTTTGATTCCCGTTTTTTTAGTGGCGTCTTTTTTTTAATTCTGTAACAGACCTTTTTATTATATTTTTATAGGACCTTTTTTTATTCCACACATATTAATGCATTTTTATTGTTTTAAAAGCCCTTTACAATAGATTTTCATTTTTTTTCTGCAGTTAGGCAGCATTCGGCGGGCTGATCGGAGGGCGGCGGCAGGGTTTAGAGGTCCTTTCGGAAATCTTCGACTTTACCACAAGCTTTTGATGGAGGGAATATTTTTTCTTCTACGGTGCAACGGAGAATAACGAGTAACCTTGGAACCGCTTGTAACACTGCCGCTTGTACCACTGCCTTAACACTGGCGCTTCTTACAAAGCCTAGGATGCGCCTGTGTCCAGTAGGCAGTGATGACAGCTGAGCTTCAGCAGGGGTTCACGGCTCATCTCTAATTGGATGGAAGCCTTTACCAATAACGGGTGGTGTTGTTACAGTTGACGGCTCACTCGTTAGTGTATGACTTGATGGAAATAAGGCTCATTATTTTGTAGGTTTTTCCTTTTTTAAATCTAAATATAAAATCAGGGATCAAGTCGAGCAGGAACGATTGGGATCTAACTATTTTTTCAGGAGGAATGGAGTTCCTTTTTGGCCTACACGATGCAAAGCTTTTATTAGGTTTTGATGATATTTTTCCTTATCAAGTGACCAGAAGTATATTATATTTATTACAATTAACAAAATGATTCCCTAAAACTCAACTTATCATTTTATTTAAACATTGATATCGCATTTGAGTGTGGGTTGGTGGGTTGAGTGCAGCAGGTCGACGGTTAATTGGGGAGCGGAAACCTTGGAGAGATCCCACACTTGTTTTTGGGGACTAGATCCCGACATAAAATATTAAAAAAGCATACAGGGTTAGACAACCAAACTGGCCCCGAAATTGCACCGAACAAGGAATTTCCCCGAACGGTGCAATTTCGTGACCATTCAGCTATTCAGAGAGCAGGCAGTTCACATTTGGTGAATTGTCAGCAAAATACAGTGCCTGTTCGACGGCAGTGAAATCCCCCATATAGAAGCAATGGTTAATCTATTCAGAGACACCGAACAGCAGAGAAACGTCAGTGAAATGCCCTGCTGTTCGGTGGTTTCATTCGGCAGGTTTAATCATGCGAACCCCCATTGGTTTCAATGTTAAAATTATGCCTGTTTTTATTCAATGTCTAATAAACCATTTATTCTTTTAATCTGCAGCAAAAAGTCTCTTTATTTATTAATTTTTTTGAATTCATTTAGGTATTTTTGGGGATTTTTCAGCAAAAAATTTTTTCCAATTATTTTTAAATGGGATTTCTTTTTTCCGTAATAGACCCTCTTATTATTATTCATAGGACCTTACATGTTAATTCCAGAAATTTTCATCCTGTAGTTTTTTTGCAAAAAGCGTTTGACATTTTTTTGAGTTTCAATCGTTTTTTTTTTGTTTTTTTTTACCCTGATCGTCAGCTTATCGGCTTTTTTCTGTGGCTGGTTGGCGCTGTGTTCGGCGGATCGTCTGCTTTATTTAGGCGGGTTTGCATCCGGTTTTCTGTTTTGTTTCATATCGATCCGGTATTTTGGATTGTATCGACGTGGTTATCAGCTGCTTTTTCTGTGACTTTTCGGCGGAATTTCGACGGATTTTTGGATCCATTCCCTGCACTTCAGGGACCCTGCGATGAATGCTGAAATTAGGGTTGTGGAATTTGATTCCCCAACGTGCAGGGAACCAGAGAGTACCTAAATGTCAGTGACATTTCGGTGCTCTCTGAATAATCCCTATAGTCATACCTAAAGAAAGTCCTGCATAAACAATAGAATCTGTGCAGACAATATTGCACGGATAAAATCTCCAGTTGTCTGCTGCAAAAACAAGACACTTTCCTGTAGGTGTAACTCGATATGACAATAGATGTAAATCCTGACTGTCCATCACTCACAAGCACTATGTGCGCTTGAATCGTCATGTGTAAAATTTTGTAGGTGAATCACCGGCTATCACTGCGATCCAATTTATAGATTTATATCGTCTTGAGTCAACATTTTAAGCCCAAGGCATTGAAGCAGCGCAATTGCCCAGCATTGGGGCAAACAAATCCATTGGACACTTGTAGACGGTCCCAAGTCAGAATGGTTTCAGGGCATGGTAGGCAGTTAGTAAGCGCTTCTTATACAAAATATACAAAACCTAGAATGCGCATGGGTCCAGTAGGCAGTGATGACAGTTGAGTCTCAGCAGGGGTTCGAGGCTCATCTCTAATTGGATGGAAGCCTTTACCAATAACAGATGGTGCTGTTGCAGTTGACGGCTCACTCGTTAGAGTTGATGGAAATAAGGCTCATTATTTTGTAGGTATTTCCTTTTTTTAAATTTAAATATAAAATCAGGGTTCAAGTCGAGCAGGAACGCTTGGGATCCAATTTTCAGGAGGAATGGAGCTCCTTTTTGTCCTACACAATGTAGACGGCCCCAAATCAGAATGGTTTCAGTGCATGGTAGGCAGTTAGCAACTAGCTCCAGAAAAAATATTATAAAACAACTAGCTGGATACCCGTGCTTCATGACGAAACGTTGGGCTATGCAGGAGATATTAGGTTAGGTTGGCTTAGTGGTGGTTGGTGATTGAAACACATAAGGGATGATAATAATAAAAAACAATATAATAGATGGGTTTAAACTCTTTAATCCCACCAGCAACCCTGGGTTTTTTGTCCATGTAGCCGGGCTAATTACTTGCATAGCATAGACTTTCAATTTGTCCCTCAGATAAATTGCTCAGGATCTCCCTGTAAACAACATTCCTGGTTTTACTCTCTGGCTGGAGGATGACCAGGCTGTCAGGTGAACTGACTCTGGAGCACACTACATACAACCAGGTCTGGACTGGGACAAATAAAATCAGCCCTGGACTTAAGCCAGACCAGCCCACTATAATTATGCAAACATCGTACAAAAATAGTATATAAACCAACCGGATCGCTCAACCAATCGCTATACAGATACCAGAGTTGCGGCAGAGCGATTAGGTAAAGAAACACAGCGGCAGTGAGGTTGAGTGCGCAACATGTCTTAAAGTGAGGTGGATGCACAGCGGGTCTCACCGGCACAGTGGCCCCAATATGAGACTGCGGCAGACTGTTCTGTTTAACAGATGGTGGGGTAGTTCTCACCTCACCTATTAAGGGCAGTGCGAGTCATGCGGTGAACCAGTATTCATACCGGTCCACTGGGCAATCGGCCCACCGGGAATCTCCCTGTCACTCGTCAGATGCACACCAGCCACTTTCAAAGTCTGCCCCTGTGCCTTATTGATGGTGAAGTGATGGCGTAGCACACCTTAACCGGAAAGTGTAGACGTTTGAACTTGAAGTGGTAGTCTGATGGGATCAGAGGAATTCTGTGGATGAAAACAGTTTCTCCCTGATTTACGCCTATGAAAATCGTGGCTTTGGTTCCGTGTTTGTGCAGAGTCTTCACCTGAAGTCTGGTGATATTGCACCGTTTCGGAGGGGTTAGATTGCGTAACAGCATGATTGGAGCGCCAACCTATAGGTAGAGGACATGAGGTGGTAATTCTGGTAGGTTGAGAGCGTGCAAGAACTCCACAGGGTAATGTACAGCATCCTCAATCTCCATTACCGAGTCCACAGATTCATGCTTCATATGCTCAGTGGACATCTTCTCCAGCAGATGCTGATGCTGTTGGCTGAGTCGTTTATTGGAGTGAGAATAGCTCTTTCCTTCAGCTGTGAACTGCAATACACTCCAGCCTGATTAATGTCTAGGTATATTCTGTCAGTCAAGCTGATCAGATCTGTCACAACATCGCAAAGGTCACTTGGAATAGTTATTCTTCCCTCTTCTTCCAAAAGCTTGCCATCACCAATATCAAGTAATAATTTGTAAACTCTTCTGCCCCCAAATCACGTTGAAGGTGGACATGCTTGTTATCTGTTAAGGCCAGGACTTTGACATTAGGCCATAAGATGGATGACTTGAGACAGGCCTTGTCTTCATCTGCACATGTCCCTCGTGGTGGCACAAGAGGCAACATCTATCTGAAGTCACCAGCCAAAAGCACTGTAACTCCACCCATAAGACGGTTACTGCCCCTAATGTCCTGGAGTGTCCTGTTTACAGCCTCAATACCTCCTTCGTGAGTCATGGTGCACTCATCCCACACAGTAAGTTTGGCTTCTCGAAGCACCTGAGTCATGTCACTCTGCTTAGAGATGTCACAAAGTGTAGATTCGGAATGATTCAGGTTGAGAGTAAGAAGTGATTTGGGGCTGGGACACTATGCAGGAGAAATTTGCTTCACAATATGTTGGTTCAGTGCTGGCGGGTGATTGAAACTCATAAGGGAATATAGTCCCCGCCACCTTGAGTTCGGAAGCATTTCCATAGGTGGAAGGTGTGGACATGTTGGTGAGGTAGCGGTGTTTAGTGCTGTAAGGATCTCCAGACGCTCCTGAGTGAAGGAGCGCAACGTTTACCACTTTGCACGGAGATAACGGCATGTGAGGCAAGTGGCAGTTGGATCAGATTTATTTCCAGGTGGGGAGGGGGAGCATAACTCATTATCATCAGAGCGTGTTAATAACTGATGTTCAGATGGTCATTTTGAAGAATCCTTCCTTAGTGAGCACCTAGAAGCCGAGAGGAACATACATGCCAAATTTCAAGTTTGTAGGCTTTGTAGGTTCTGGAGATTAGGGATGAGCCGAACACCCCCAAGTTCGGTTCGCATTCGAACTTGAACATTTCAAAAGTTCGAATTCGAACTTGAACTCGAACCAAGCTCAATGCAAGTCAATGGGACTCAAAATTCGATTTTTAGAGTGCCCTCCAAGAGGGCATATATGCTAGATATTTGCAATAAAAGGTGTATGAGGGTCTGGGTAGTGCCCTGGGGGACAGGAAACAAGGACAAAAAGTTTTAAAAAAATAAATTTTTAACCCCTTCACTGCTGACGACGTGTGGGACACATCCTCAGTTACTCCCGCTGTATGCTGAGGAGGACGTGTCCCACACGTCATCAGCTTTGCGAGACCCCCGGCGGAGATACTCACCTCTCTGTCCGGGGTCCCGTGGCGTTCTGACTTCAGCGTCCTCAGACGCTGAATTCAATCTCCTCCCGACGTAAATGACGTCATCGCGCCATGCGCAATGACGTCATTTCCAAGCGACCCCCGGCAATACCGGGAGATCGCCTGGAAGGGGGGGATCCGTTCGGATCCCTCTCCCTCCCGATCGGGAGGTTCCACAAAAAAAAGCCAGGCACCGCTTAAAAGGGGAGAGTCTCCCCTTTTAAGCAGTGACTGGCTTTAACCCCTTAGGCACCGGGTCGCACTTCGGCACCTTGCGGTGCCGAAGTGCAGCCTGGCTCCGGTAGGGGCCGCCATCTTGGATCACAGCTCCACCCCCGGGTCCCCCCTCACTGTCTGACGTTCTCACGCATTGCGTGATGACATCAGATAGCTGGGGAACCCCTAGCTGCCCGGAATCCCCTGGTGGAGATAGGGGGTTCATTTGAGGGTTCACAGCGATGCTGTGAGGTTGTGTATAGAGATGCTGTGAGGTTGTGTATAGGGATGCTGTGAGGCTGTGTATAGAGATGCTGATGGGGTTGTGAATAGAGATGCTGTGAGGCTGTATATAGAGATGCGGATGGGGCTGTGTATAGAGATGCTGTGAGGCTGTGTATAGAGATGCTGTGAGGCTGTATATAGAGATGCTGATGGGGCTGTGTATAGAGATGCTGTGAGGCTGTGTATAGAGATGCTGATGGGGGTGTGTATAGAGATGCTGTGAGGTTGTGTATAGAGATGCTGATGGGTTGTGTATAGAGATGCTGTGAGGCTGTGTATAGAGATGCTGATGGGGTTGTGTATACAGAGGCTGTGTATAGAGATGTTGATGGGGTTGTGTATAGAGATGCTGTTTGTGTATAGAGATGCTGTGAGGTTGTGTATAGAGATGCTGTGAGGCTGTGTATAGAGATGCTGATGGGGTTGTGTATACAGATGCTGTGTATAGAGATGTTGATGGGGTTGTGTATAGAGATGCTGTTTGTGTATAGAGATGCTGATGGGGTTGTGAATAGAGATGCTGTGAGGCTGTGTATAGAGATGCTGTGAGGCTGTGTATAGAGATGCTGTGAGGCTGTGTTTAGAGATGCTGTGAGGCTGTGTATAGAGATGCTGTGTATAGAGATGCTATGGGGTTGTGTATAGAGATGCTGTGAGGTTGTGTATAGAGATGCTGTTTGTGTATAGAGATGCTGATGGGGTTGTGTATAGAGATGCTGTGAGACTGTGTATAGAGATGCTGTGAGACTGTGTATAGAGATGCTGTGAGGCTGTGTTTAGAGATGCTGTGAGGCTGTGTATAGAGATGCTGTGTACAGAGATGCTGCTGGGGTTGTGTATAGAGATGCTGTTTGTGTATAGAGTTGCTGTGTATAGAGATGCTGATGGGGTTGTGTATAGAGATGCTGTGAGGTTGTGTATAGAGATGCTGTGAGGCTGTGTATAGAGATGCTGATGGGGTTGTGTATAGAGATGCTGATGGGGTTGTGTATAGAGATGCTGATGGGGCTGTGTATAGAGATGCCTTGCGGCACCGAAGTGCGGCCTAGCTCCGGTGGGGGCCGCCATCTTGGATGGCGGCTCCACCCCCGGGTCCCCCCTCATTGCCTGACGCCCTCACACATAGCGAGATGATATCAGATAGCCGGGGAACCCCTAGCTGCCCGGAATCCCCTGGTGGAGATAGGGGGTTCATTTGAACCCCGATATCTGCAGAACCGTGGCAGCTAGGGGGTCATGGAGGGTGTCAATCATGGTCAGGTCCTTTTTAATTTGTTATCCTTGTTTAAAAAACGTTTTTATGCCGATATTTTTTAAATAAAAAAGGCGCTTTTTAAGTCTTTGGATCCGGGGTCTCTTTTGTACGTTCCCCCTGACCACACCAGCCGGATTTCGGAGACCATTCGTGGTTTAAAGGAGGTTGGAGGCTACCTAAAGGACCTCACAGGCCATCCATTCCCAGAGCCGGGCGAAGAGGCTCTGGGTCTAGTAAGTACCCCATAGGGGAGAATCAAAGGGGGCATATATTGCATAATACTGCACAATCGTGTTCTTTCTGTCTGGCTTATATCCCCCCCTCCAGAAACCATCTAAGGAGAATCACAATCAGAAGAAAATCACCATATATTAACCACCTATCCTATACAATCATTTCTAATTGACTATAAATTCTGTGAAAGTGTCATGCAGATATATGTTTAATTTTGACACATATGCGCCTAAGGGATTCCTTTACATTTGTGCTTATCTATATGTCTGCTGGGTGTCAGAATTATCCCTAGGGGCTTGCATTCTATAAATTTCTCCCACACTTTCCTTAAACCGTCCTAAGCGCCTTTGATTATTACCTACCTTTGCTGAATATCTAATAAACCGTTGCTTATAATATTCTGCAGTAAAGAGTCTCTTTATTTCTAGATATTTTAGTATTTTTTAAGCATTTTTTATACTTTTTTCAAAATTTTTTTTTTTTAGAACTCGAGCCGAACACGTCAAAAAGTTCGAAGTTCGTGAACTTTCGAACTGCCAATGTTCGAATCAAACTCCGAACTGATCGAACCGAACAGCTCATCCCTACTGGAGATATTGTGTTTACGCGCAAGTGGCATTTCGCTTTTATATATATATTCAGGTTTTCATAGTCGACCCTATTGCTCTAATGACATATCTAATTTGAAGCTGAATGGCTTACCCTCTGCCAGCAGTGGCAATAAGAAATGGGCACCATTAGATTTCAATGGCACTCTCAATGGAAAAGCCATGAGGACTCTGCAAATTTATGACAGCTGTAAGACAAGGTGACCTATGTCCCCCCCCAGCCCAAATTTCCACGTTCATCCACTAGAACATTTGTTGACTTCTATCAATGCTGTTTAGGAATATCGTGCATTTTCCATTGGCATAAAGCAACTAACTAAACAGTATCCAATTTCCCTGCAATCGAGCTTAATGGAAACGTTTTAATCAGCCTGACCTGCGCTCCCCGGGTCTCGTCCAGGCATGCATATGCAGATCTTGTGACATGCTTTCATTGAGAGAAATGCCTGACGTTTTTATAAATGAATCTTAACTCTGGGACGCAAATAATACAGAATAATAGGACGGGATTAGCAGATTAAAAAATTGAATAATGTATTATATATATATATATGTGAATAATTATGAGTTTTTAAATCTTTTATGGAGAATATTTTTTAATAATAAATATTAGTTTGGATTCATTCCAAGTCATTTCTGGTGCTTATATAAAAGGCCCATATAGATGTGTAGATATACATATACTCGACATAATTATTGAGCTGATATTGAAGATCTCTGAGACAATGAACGGTGCATGGAGATGTCCAGTCTCATAGAAGAAGGTCGGTTACTTACCATATAAAAAGTATCAATTGCTGAAACCCATGAGCCTATAGAGAAAGAGGCTCCTAAATAGGTGAGCGCCTTTCTTCTCATTTCTTGGCTGTATCTTGCGCTGGAATATATTATGGGAACGCTGTCTCCAATTCTAGGGGGGATATTCAGAGAGAACCGAAATGTCGTCGGCAATCAAGCTCTCTTGTTCCCCGCACTTCCGGGAATCTATGTTCTTCACCAAGCAGTGAATTCAGCACTTTCCGTAGGGTCCCCGGAGTGCAGGGAAAACCCGCCGCAAGTCTGCCGAACACACACCGAAAACCTGCTAGAACCGCCGCAAAAAACATGGCGAACACGTCGGAAACAGCCGACAAGCTGCTGATCACAGCACAGACCAGCAGTCGGAAAAAGCAGACAAGCTGCCGGAAAAAAAACCCCCAAACAATATGATTGAAAGTGTCAAAAGTGAAACGCTGTTTGCAAAAAAACTACGGAACGAAAATGCCTGGAATTTACATATAAGATACAATGAATGATAATAAAAAGGGCTGTTACAGAAAAAAATAAAAAACTTTTTAAAATAAAAATAAGGAAAAAAATTGCTGAAAAAATCCCGAAAAAATTATCTAAAAGATTCTAAAAAAATCAATAAATAAAAGAGACCTTTTTACTGCAGAATATTATAATCAACGGTTTATTAGATATTGAATAAAAACGTGAATATTTTTAACATTGAAGCCTATGGGGTTTGCCTGAATAAACCTGTCGAATGAAAACACAGAATACCAGGGAAATTCTGCAACTTTTCCTTGCTGTTTCTCTGAATAGATTAACCATTGCTTCTCTATGGGGGATTTCACTGCCGTCGAACAGGCACCGTACTGGCTGGCAGTTCGCCAAAACTTGGCGAACTGCCTGCTCTCTGAATAGCCGAATGGCCCCGAAATGTCACCGTGCAGGGAAATTCACTGTTCGGTGACATTTCGAGGCCCATATCGGCTCTCTCTGAATAACTCTGATGGTCTTTTAGGTCCGTGAAAAAGAAGGATTGGGTCGCTTGACGTTGGCCGAAGGCCCTTATTAGCAGAGCCGCTGTTATTTTGGCTCTGGAGAATGTAAGTGTGAGATACAGAGATCTAATAATCATTTTTTCCTGATACTAAAACGTCACTGTATCATTGGTTTGTTTGTCTTAATTTTTTGTATCATTGAGATCCTTGTTGCTGTGTAAAGAAGATATCCACAAAGACTGATCACGCAAATATCAGATGTCGGCAAAAGCCGCCAAACTATGAAAGCACCGTATTGAGCCTAATTAGCATTGGCGAATTCCACCACACTGAAAAAAAAGGAAGAATTCCAATCTCCTAATAGGAGACTAAGGGCCCTATTACATTCTTCGCACAAGTGGTTTTGCGTGCGCAAATGCGCATTTGCGCCAGGGGAAAAACCATTTGCGCGCAACGTCGTATTCCTATCTATGCGCAACGAACACACGTTAACGTCTACCGCGGGTGAACCATCCTATACTTAACAGTGTCAGCGCAAATGCGTTTGTGCGCTGGTACGCGGATGGTATTACAATCTGCGCGCAACGAAGGTTTGCGCGAATTTTCGTAACGTCTTTGAAAAGCAGGTGGTAACTGTAAATTTGATCGTCTTGGCCGAAACGAAATACACCAGCACAAAATAAAAAATACAGCACAGTACAGTTACACATTCTACACATACCCAAACAATAAAATTAATAAATTGCTTTATTTTTTTTTCCTGCAGCATATATACTCAGATTGACTTTGACAGGCGCAACAACCTAACGTTAGAAAATGATGGTTCTTAATTCTGATTGGCTGAATCCCGTGAAAAAAAAGTCCAAACACAGATTACTTTGCGCACAGTTTTCCGCGTCGTTTTTTCGACGGACGAAAAAATGCGCTCGGATCGTAATACCACGTAAATTTTTCGCGCGATCAAGTTTTTTTTTGTGCGCAAAAAAATTGCGCTGCGCGAGCGCAAGTGCGCAGAGAATGTAATAGAGCCCTAAATCAATAAAATGTAGTAAAAAGTGTGTCCAAATAATAAAAAAGGTCCTTTAAAAAAAAGAATAAAAAGGTCTGTTACAAAATAAAAATATAGCCTTAAAAAACCTAAGAAAAACAAATGTTGTCTAAAACTACAAAAAGGTGTTCTGAAAAATAAAACAGATTTTACAAAAAATTACAGGAATAAATGGTCTTTAAAAAAAAATTAAAAAAAGGTATTACTTTTTTACATTGAATCTTATGGGATTCACCTGTTTAAACCTGTCGAACTGAAACACCGAAAAATCAGGGCATTTCACTGGAATTTTGGTGCAATTTGGCATTCTATGAATAGAAGACGTGAGTCTTCTATGGGGCAATTTTGGTGCCACTGAATGCCGCTGAATGCCTCTGAATGCTGCTGAATGCCGCTGAATGCCGCTGAATTGACATTTAGTGAATAGACGAATTGGCCCGAAATTGCATCAAACGGTAAAATTCTCAGTCCGGTGCAATTTGGGGCCAAGTCAGAGGTTAGTGAATAATCTCTATTGTTTATAACTAAAGTCTAGATTAATCCACATTGGAATGGGTTGGATCCTGTGCGAGTCCTTCACTGGCTCCCATCCACTGCAGAATTAAGTTCAAAATCCTTATCCTTACCTACAAAACCCTCACATAACTCAGCTCCCCACTACCTGTCCTCACTAATCACCAAATACACCCCGGCCCGCTCTAAGGTCAAACAGTGACCTGCGCCTAGCTTCTCCCCGCATAACTCTTCCATGATAGACTGCAAGGATTTCTCACGCGCAGCCCCACTCTCTGGAACGCTCTCCCTCGTACTGTCAGACTTTCCCCTAACTTCTCTTCCTTCAAACGCTCCCTTAAAACGTTCCTATTTAGGGAAGCCTACCACCCAACTCACTGACGCAATCATCAATCACTCTCACCTTACAGTCCTCTCCTCCTGTTTCCAACCCCAACCCTCCCAGATTGTGAGTTCCTACGGGAATAGGGCCCTCATCTCCTCCTGTACTGTTTGTCAAATGTTGTTCAATGTATTGTAACCCTGTCTATACTGTGCCTATTGTACAGCGCTGCGGAATATGCTGGCGCTTTATAAATAAAGAATAATAGTGAGAAGCAAGAGGGGGTGTTTGTGAGGGTCCTCAGAACGAGCAACAGCACAATGGCCTGCTCTACGGTGGGTGCCCGCTCAGGTCTCACAAACAAGGTTTTAGCTTGCTTGTGCCATTACAGGGATGAATTTTCCATATGCAAATCAGCCTGCTCTCACCCAGAAAGGGTGGCCAGTGCTAACTGCCAAGGACGTCATCCCTGCACGAGAGGTGCAGCAACCTCCGACGATCGTTTCGGCCTTCTTGGGCCTCGTCAGGACGGTATAGCTGACACCCCTCTAGGCACATCAAGCAAGAATAATAATAATAATAATACAGGAACATATTATTCACCTGTTATTTTCATGTAAATTCTGTGCTTATGATGGAAATTTTCACCTGTACGCTTCCCAAGACGGGCGCACAATCCATCGCAAGTAAATGACGCCCTGTGAGTAACGTGCCAAGATATTGCAACATTTTTCTAAGGAAATAATAAACAAACTATTATTTTATTATTGTCGTGTTGCAATATGTAATTTATGCAATATTGATCAACCATGTACAGAGCAATTGTGTGAAGTATTAAACAGATTAGACCTGATTAAACATTAAAAGGCAGCCAGCGCATTAGATCCCGTCACGATGTATCATAAAAACCCATTGTTAGTAAAATCCCGGCAAATACATTGAGTAATTCCATGTTATATGACTGTATATTGTGCACAAAAGGTTGTGATGCATTATGCAGGAATACCATGACTTATTTATAGTATATGAGCTACATCTAGGCTTGCTAGTCTTTTATATTGACTATATATATATATGTCATGCCTTACCCAGCGGGGGGGGCTCCTCTTCCCTTCATGCTGGTGGCCAGCGGCTCCGGGACGCCGAGTTGTGCCTCGGACTGCCGCTGTGTGCGGTCTCTGGTGTCTCTGTGGGCCGCGGGTGCTGCGGAGTGGCTGGCAGATAGGTGGGAAGCGGAGGCGTGCCATGATGCCTCGGCATGCGGGGCTTCGGAGTCCTCGGGCGTCGCATGGTGCCGCGGCCGCCATCTTGGTCCAGCCTGAGCAGGTCCTTCTTATCTGCTTTCAGGTGTGAGTTTTATATTGCCCACACCTGTTACTTGCCCCAGGTGAGTTCACAGGAGCATCACATGCTTCAAACAATCTTATTTATCCACAAGTTTGAAAGGGTGCCAAGAATTTTGTCCAGGCCATTTTTGGAGTTTTGTGTGACATTATGTCCAATTTGCTTTTTTTCCTCCCTTTTTTTGTTTTGTTCCAACACACACACAAAGGGAATAAACATGTGTATAGCAAAACATGTGTTACTGCAATACTTTTCTGTGAGAAATACTTGATTTTCTGGAAAAATGTCTGGGGTGAAAACAATTTCGGCCATGACCAAAAGTAATGGGACAATTGGCTTCTCAGCTTGTAGTTGGGGTAATGAGGGAATATCACACACCTGGCCATGGAACAGCTGAGAAGCCAATTGTCCCATTACTTTTGGCCCCTTAACAAGTGGGAGGCACATCTGCAAACTGCTGTAAGTCCTACACGTTCACCTGAGTTGGATGTACATACCCTCAAATTAAAGCTGACAGTCTGCAGTTAAAGCACATTGTGTTTGTTTCATTCCAACTCCATTGTGGTGGTGTATAGAGCCAAAGATGTTAGAATTGTGTCCATGTCCCAATATTTCTGGACCTGACTGTATATATATTTTCAGGGTTATCCAAAGAGATCCGAATTGCTTGAGAAAGGTAACCGAACGCTGAAAATCAGCGTTCGGTTACCTTTCCTGGCCATTCGGCTATCCAGAGAGCAGGCAATTCGCCAAATCCTGGCGAATTGCCTGCACATACGGTGCCTGTTCGGTGCCTGTTCGAGGGCAGTGAAATCCCCATGAAAAAGCACTGCTTCGGCTATTCAGAGAACACAAACCAGCAGTGAAAAGTTCCCCTAATGCCCTGCCATTCGGTGGTTTAATTCGGCAAATTTATTCAGGAGAATCCCATAGACTTCAATGTTAGAAATATTCCCGTTTTAATTCAATATCTAATAAACCATTCGATATAAAATTCTGCAGCAAAAAGTCTCTTTATTTATAGATTTTTTAGGATACTTTAAGCATTTTTTTTTTTTTTTTTTAAAGTCCGATTTTTTTTTGATTTTTTTTAAAGTTTACTTATTTTTTCTGTAACAGCCCTCTTTATTATCATTCCCTGGACCTCCTGTGTAAATTTCAGACATTTTCGCTCAGTAGTTTCTTTGCAAACAGCGTTTCATTTTCACAGATTCATACAAATGGTTTTGCTAATTTACTCACTGCCTCTTCTGCGTCTCAGCTGCTTCGCTGCATGTGATCGGCTCCTGCTCGGGTTTTTCAAAGGTTAATCCAGATGTTTTTGCTTGTGTAGCGCTGTGTTTAAGAAGACTGTTCTGCTGCATTTACTTGCAATGGCCACTAGAGGGAGACAGAGACCATGGTAAGATTATGCTGGACAAACACAGAAGACACTGAACTACATTTTCCATGATGCTTTGCGTGAGGACAGGAAGAGGTGTGTGTAGGAAAGGAAAGGCATCAGCAGCCTCGTGGAAAGCATGCTCAGAGTGAGCTGGGAGCTGAAAGGAGAAGGAAGCAGGCAGAGCTGTTATGGATCGTGACCAGACAAGAGAGCAGGGGCTACCTCGCTGGTGCTGGGGGATCGGGACAGTGACCCTGCAGAGATCTGTCTATACCAAGCTGTGAGGTCTGAGGACAAGAAGCTGGTTCCAGAGGACCCCGAGTTAGGAGCACTGCAGATCGATCTGAGAGGGAGTGCAGGCGGTGAGCTGGACATCTTGCGGCAGCTACAGGAAAGCAAGACAGCGGATCCGGTAACCCATAGAATCCCAGTCAAAATCGAGCGGAGGGACGTCCTGGGTCGAGCGGAGCACCAAGTATCTGGCGGATGGGTGAGAGGCCTTCCAGGCCATTGTGAAAATAGAAAGCACGCTGCTGTTTGTTTCAAAAACCCACAGGGCCCCAACTTGACTAGTCGAAGATACCTCATAAATAATTCACTGAGCAGTTGAATATTGGACCCGGGTACCATCACACACACACACCTACATTCTTTGGGACATAACCTGTACGGGACTCACTCCCCAACCACAAAGGGGGTTAAAGAGATATTTTTCTCTTTTCCGCTGCGCTTTTCTCGAATTATGAAGTATTGTATTTCTTTTCCGCTGCGCGTTTCCCGCATTACGAAGTACTGTAAATATATATACGTATACCGTGTTATTCATTATATGCCATTTATTCTAGTAAACTATATAATTTATAAAATCCACGACGATGCTGGAGTATATTTATTCTCTAGTGCGGGGAGACTGACCCGAGGTTCAAATTCAGCGGCTCCTCTGAGAGTGAGCGCTACACGTGGGGGCTCGTCCGGGATTCAGTTTCTGGAAAAACCGCATTTAAAGGGTTAAATATGGATCCAGACGAAGCAGCAGAGTGGTGTAAAGCACAGGGTGGCCAGTTAGAGTTGAGTGTAGTAATGGATATTCCTGTAGACACCTGGGCAGAAGAGCAGATCCGCCTGGCCGTGGCAGCATTGGCACCTGACCAGCGGGGGTTTCTAGCGGACATTAAAGTGAACCCAGAGACTTCTCACACGTATGTTCTTTTTGAGTGGAGAAAGGGTGTTCCTGTGTGTTTTCAGGGCGTGAGTATACAGCTAACCGACGACGTGGAAGTTCGTCTGATCCAGCCAAGTAAGCCACGTGGTGATTCAATAAACATTCCTGCATCCAGCCCGCTGGCCATGATCGGGCCGGAGTTCATTGCTGCTATTGGAGACCTCGTGGTTAAGTGTCAGAGGGCTCACCCTTCTTACATCAGCTTCGGATATCGGAAGTTGGAAAAATTTTCAGGAAACTTGCCAACTCCGGTGGGAGAAGAAACCTTCGAAGAATGGGTAGAACAAGCGATGCAGGCTCTGGATGAGTGGGACGTCTCTGAAGCGCAGAAGAAGCAAAGAATTACTGAGAGCTTAAAGGGACCTGCGTCAGAGGCTGTCAGGAATCTGAAGCTGAGTAAGAGAGACTGTACTGCTCTAGATTACCTGAACATATTACAGGAAGTCTTCGGGCGAACGGAAAAGGCTGCTGAGCTTATCTACCAGTATGAGCATACTTACCAGAAAAGGGATGAGAAGATGACAGAATACATGAGGCGCCTGGATAAGATACTGTACCAAGTACTGTTGAAGAAAGGAACTGACCCCACTACAGTAGATCAGGTTAGAATGCGTCAGATTTTGAAAGATGCCTTACCCTTAGATCCTGTGATGTTGCAACTGAAGACTCGAGAAGGTAATAAAGAGTTAAATTACCTAGATCTGATTCGAGTTGTTCGGGAAGAAGAAGCCCTTCTGGAAGAGAAGCTTGGAAGAAGGGGAGAAAAGGTCTATGCGCAACCCATAGAGTATAACGAGTGTTCATCAGATGAAGATGATCCCCAAGAGACATATGAGCCGGAGATAACTCAAAAGTCGTCAAACCAGGTGTATGGTGAGATACAAAAGACTCTCGAGAAAGTACAAGAAGCCCAAGTTAAGATGGAACAGACACACACGGACCTATGCCGGGCAATCTTGAAAGTAGCAGAAATGCAGACTGAAATACAGAAGTCTCTCTCAGATATACGAACAGCAGCGGTTGCTGTGGTCTCCGACAGAGGATTTTCAAATGAGCCACAGGAAGAAAGTATGCCCTCATCTTCGTGGGGAAGATGTTTCGCCTGTAGAGAATTTGGCCATTTCAAGGCTCAGTGCCCGGAAAGGAGACAGGGAGGGTCTCTATATGTGCCTGCTAGACCTAGGAGATCCTCTCCCTGGAGGTCTGGTCCTACGTCACAAGAAGACAATGTACGCCCGCAGTCACCACGTATGAGGACAAGGGTTAGAGTACAACAGACTGGGTCTACCTCTCCTGCTGCTACGAAAAAGTTCCCTGACAAGTTGATAGGTCCTTTGCCCATCATCCCGGTTCAAGTGGAAGGAGTCTATACTAAGGCTCTTCTAGATTCGGGTGCTCAAGTAACGCTGATTTACCGAGACTTCTATCAGAAATATTTGAAGCATATACCCCTGAAGAAATTGAAGGATCTCGAAATCTGGGGTATGGGAATGGAGAAGTTTTCCTATGATGGATATATACAGGTGAAGCTAGAATTCAGTTCGGTAAACGCTGGACAACCGGGAGTATGTGACACGTTGGCAATTGTGTGTCCTCGTCCCTCGGGAGCTAATCGAAGTTCTATGATAGTGGGGATGAACACTGATATGTTAAGACACCTCTTAACCCCACTGGTCACGGAAGAGAGTCCTGCTCCTAAGAAGGCACACTCAATGTCACGACCGGCCTGTCCACGGAGGGTCGAAGAACAGAGAGCCACTACAGAAGTAAGAAGGCTGAGGAGAACGGAAGGGACAGAGAAGGCCCTACGGTCAGGAAAGACTGTACAAGTACCGATTGGAGACAAATTCTCTGTGCCTGGTCTGCCTACATCTCGTCCGACTTCTATTACTCGGTCTCAGCAGTTACGTCCCATCGGAGAGAGTGAAGAAGACAGTGAAGAGGAAGGCTGGTGTCTGAGCTGGGTGTGGACACCTGAGTCTCAGGGCATCAAGCCAGTCTCTGACCGGAGTGAGAGTGATTAAAAACCTGATATCTCTGAAGTTATGACTCGAGCACCTGCAGTACCTGAGACCTGGGAAGTTCCTGAAGTTTTAGAGGAAATATCCATAGATTACAGTTCTATGCCTTCACTGGAGGGCTCATATTCCAAGGAAGTGTTTGCTCCGATTGTTGATGAGAAAATTGAGCCCGTAACTACAACTCACCCACCTGAAGACGTATCGGGTGAGGACAGTTCTATGCCTTCCCTGGAAGGTTTATACACCGAAGATGTATCTACTCAGTCTGCAGGAGAGAGAATTGAGCCTGTAGAGTCAGCTCTCCCGACTGAAGAGGTTCCTGATAAATTTGAACCTAAACGTTCAGTACGACCCCCTCAGAGACTCACGTATGATTCACCAGGACATAGCACAGAGGAAGCCGTAACAACTGGGCGGAGGTTTCCAGAAGTGTCAGCTCTACTTGCCGAGGTGTCTAGGGGTTTGGGGGAGATTGAGGAAAATTGCTGCCTGTTGTCAACCCTGAATATATAGGCTAAAGTTAGAAATGTTATGTTGAAATGTAATGCAACTGTTGTTATGTTATGTTGTGTTATGTATGACCGACACATGTACCCGTTACACGCCCTTGGGAGGACCCAAGAGTTTAGGGGGGGAGAGTGTAGCGCTGTGTTTAAAAAGACTGTTCTGCTGCATTTACTTGCAATGGCCACCAGAGGGAGACAGAGACCATGGTAAGATTATGCTGGACAAACACAGAAGACACTGAACTACATTTTCCATGATGCTTTGCGTGAGGACAGGAAGAGGTGTGTGTAGGAAAGGAAAGGCATCAGCAGCCTCGTGGAAAGCATGCTCAGAGTGAGCTGGGAGCTGAAAGGAGAAGGAAGCAGGCAGAGCTGTTATGGATCGTGACCAGGCCAGAGTGCAGGGGCTACCTCGCTGGTGCTGGGGGATCGGGACAGTGACCCTGCAGAGATCTGTCTATACCAAGCTGTGAGGTCTGAGGACAAGAAGCTGGTTCCAGAGCACCCCGAGTTAGGAGCACTGCAGATCGATCTGAAAGGGAGTGCAGGCGGTGAGCTGGACATCTTGCGGCAGCTACAGGAAAGCAAGACAGCGGATCCGGTAACCCATAGAATCCCAGTCAAAATCGAGCGGAGGGACGTCCTGGGTTGAGCGGAGCACCAAGTATCTGGCGGATGGGTGAGAGGCCTTCCAGGCCGTTGTGAAAATAGAAAGCACGCTGCTGTTTGTTTCAAAAACCCACAGGGCCCCAACTTGACTAGTCGAAGATACCTCATAAATAATTCACTGAGCAGTTGAATATTGGACCCGGGTACCATCACACACACACACCTACATTCTTTGGGACATAACCTGTACGGGACTCACTCCCCAACCACAAAGGGGGTTAAAGATATATTTTTCTCTTTTCCGCTGCGCGTTTCTCGAATTACGAAGTATTGTATTTCTTTTCCGCTGCGCGTTTCCCGCATTACGAAGTACTGTAAATATATATACATATACCGTGTTATTCATTATATGCCATTTATTCTAGTAAACTATATAATTTATAAAATCCACGACGGTGCTGGAGTATATTTATTCCCTAGTGCGGGGAGACTGACCCGAGGTTCAAATTCAGCGGCTCCTCCGGGAGTGAGTGCTACACTTGTTTTCGGCATGCATTCGGTGGGTTTTGCGGTTAGTTTTCGGTGGGTTTATGGCAGCTTTTCCCTGTAATTCGGGGACCCTGTGGTACTTGCTGAATACACCGCAGGGTTACCGAAATGGGATCAGCAAAAGGAACCGAATTGAAGAGAACGAAAAGTCACCGAACGTGCGGTGACTTTTCGAATCTCTTTGGATAACCCTGATTATATATATAGAAGTTGTTTCCATGTGTTGCCTGTTTCACATTTCTTTATAGCGAAGGTGAATTATACATGAATATATAAACTGTACCTGAATTCAAAAAATCACAATAATAGAATAGTCCGTTCATGAAATATTCATTTCAATGTTACAGTAAAAAAATGGGATAATCCTATAAAAAACTCAAATGGGACGAAAAGAATAGGAGGAACTATTCTGCTTGTACTGGGGAAAATTCAAAACAATAAAATGTACACATGAGAGGTTATTCTCCCCTTTGGCACCCTTAATTCGCCCACCTTGCGGTAAATTCAGCATTCACCGCAAGGTCCCCTAAATGCACCGAAGGGAGCAGCTGAATGCCACAGATCAACCCTGTCGAACGCAAACGCCGATCAAACCAGCAAATGCCACCGAATGCAGTCAACGACCCGTCAAACGTAGCAGATGATCCGCCGAAAAGCGACAAATAGACCTCCAAACGCAGCCGTTGATCTGCCGAGCGAACCGCTGAATGCTGCTGAAAAAAGCCGATCAGCCTCCGGACAGGGGGTAAAAAAACGAAATAGCCCCGCTACTTTTAAAAGGCGTGTTAAAAAAAAAACTACTGCATGGAAATAATATATCAGGTCCTATGAATAACAATAAAAAGGTCTGTTACAGAAAAAAAACAAACGCCTTTTTAAAAAAAATCGGCGAAAAATACATTCACCGAAGAAATCCCATAAAAATACCGAAAAAAAATCTAAAAAATAGACTTTTTGCTGCAAATGAAAATAATAAACGGTTGAATAAATATTCAAGAAGAACGGGGAATTTTTTTTACATTGAAATCTATGGGAAACACTGAAAATCAGGGCATTTCACTGACGTTTTGGCACTGTTCGGTGTTCTCTGAATAGAATAACTAATCTAGGGATGTGCATGGCTGAAAAATTTGTTTAGTTTAGTTTTGTTTCGTTACGTTTTTAAATAATTCTGTTTTCGGAATTTCGTAACTAATTTAATTTTGTATTTAATTTCGTTTTGTTTTTCGTATCGATTTTGTATCAATTCAAATTTCATATATCAATTCGATAGTGTGACGTTCTGGGTCTCTGGTGCCCCCTCTGGCAGTAGTGGACATTGCTGCTTTTGGTTTATTTTTATTTCGTTCATTTCTTGGATTCCAAGCCTGATTAGTACCTGGACTCCATTGGTTCACCCTGGACCATTTTGTATAAATGGAGACCACTCCCTTAGTAGGGTGCGGTCTCATTCCTCCTGGATCAGTCATTCAGCTCATGTCTGGTTTGCCTTGCTCTAGATTCATCCTTAATCATCTATTCAGTTCAGTTCAGTTCTGTCTGTCTTCAAGCTCCTGTCTGGTTTGCCTTGGTCTAGATTTATCCTGTTCAGTCTGTCTGTCTTCCAGCTCATGTCTGGTCTTTCCCTGGCCTAGATTTATCCTGTTCAGTCTGTCTGTCTTCCAGCTCATGTCTGGTCTTTCCCTGGCCTAGATTTATCCTGTTCAGTCTGTCTGTCTTCCAGCTCATGTCTGGTCTTTCCCTGGCCTAGATTTATCCTGTTAAGCCTGTCTACCTGGTCATTCTGTTTACAGGCTCATGTTTGGTTTGTCCTGTTTTTCTTGCCTTCTTGTAGTATCATATTTAGTTCTGCTTCCCATGTTTAGTTCTGTCTCCCATGTTTAGTTCTGCCTCCCATGTTTAGTTGCCTATCTGGTTTTCTTTATTTCTTGCCGTGAGGTTAAAGGCTCTGTTTATTGTATTTATGTTCTGTATTCCCTGCTCTTGGTTTAAGTTCTTGGTTCCTAGAATAAATGATATATATTTATTTTTCTAGTTCAGGCTCATGGTCTATTTTCACTGCTCATTAGGCTCACACCCCTCTCTGTCAGGTCAGGTCCCCGACCCCCATCGTGACAGATAGTTGTTATGTATTCGATAGTTCATTTCAAATTCGATAGTTGATATCAATTATTCAAATTTTTCTTTTATGATGAGGACACAGTGTAAAACTAAATAGATTCGTTATATACCATTTTGTTTCATTTTGAATTCGTATCGTATCAATTCGTTATTCGGAAGTACTTCCGAACTACGAATTATCAAATTTCGTTACAAATTCCGAATTTTTCCAAAACTAATGCACATCTCTAATAACTATTACTTCACTATGGGGAGCTTCACTGTCACCGAACAGCACCATATTTCGCTGCCAATTCTCCAATATTCGGGGAATTGCCAGCTTTTTGAATAGCAAAATTGGCACGAAATTGCACCGTACGGTGCAATTTGGTGGCCAATTCGTCTCTCTTTGAAAACCCCTATGCATTGTAATGTCCAATATACTAGGGGCTCTATACCATAGTGAACGCTAAAGGGGTTACTCCAAGACAGCCAAATTGGCCACCGAATTGCACCATACGGGGAAATTCCCTGTACGGTGCAATTTCGTGACGATTCGTCTATTCAAAAAGCTTGCAATTCGCCAAATAGTGACGAATTTCCCGCAAAATACGGTGCTGTTCGGCGGCAGTGAAATTCCCTGTAGTAAAGTAATTTTCAATCTCCCTCAGCAATCACATTGTGGCGCTGTGCGATCTTGTGAGAGCGAGATCGCGCAGAGCTCGTGACCTGGAAGTGCAAACCTCTATGGAATCCTATGGACTCCAGGAGGTCATACTTGCAGCGTTGCAGAAGGGCTACAACAAGTATCACTGAGGGTAGCGCTGTGTTCCGGGACACGGTGCTAAGGTAGTGCCTGCCACGGAATATTGCTTTGAAAAAGGGGACGCTACCTTAAGGTTTCCCCCATTAGTGTCCCCATATTAGTGCACAGCGCAGAATAGGGCCCATGGAGTGTGGGCTTGCTGGTGCTGTCACACACAATGTGTCAGGATCGCCCCCTGGTGCCGCCTGGTCACCGCCGGACCCGTCCATACCGCCATCCGTCCCACCGCTAGCAAGCCGCGATCAGCCGGAGTGCTTGCCGCGGCTCATTTCCCCGGCGCCTCGTCGCTAGGCAACGGCCAGCGCACGCATGCGCACTATATCGGCGAAGACCCCGAGAAGAGATTAGGTGTCCTCGGCGCCGGGAGATGACGTCAGATGCCAGGTACTGAAGAAGGGCGGGGGCCAGTTTAAAAGAAGCCACGGAACTGTGAGTAATTGCCCAATTATTGAGTTTGCTACCTGTACTGTGTATTTTGTGCCAAGGTGTATAGCTATCTCTCTTCAGCATACCGCAGCAGTTACAGTCTCCTCGCCTGCTTCAGAAGCACAGCCTACCACGAACCACAGCATACCGCAGCATTTACAGTCTCCTCGCCTGCTCCAGAACCATAGCATACCGCAGTATTTACAGTCTCCTCGCCTGCTCCAGAACCACAGCATACCGCAGTATTTACAGTCTCCTCGCCTGCTCCAGAACCACAGCATACCGCAGTATTTACAGTCTCCTCGCCTGCTCCAGAACCACAGCATACCGCAGCATTTACAGTCTCCTCGCCTGCTCCAGAACCACAGCATACCGCAGTATTTACAGTCTCCTCGCCTGCTCCAGAACCACAGCCTACCGCAGCATTTACAGTCTCCTCGCCTGCTCCAGAACCACAGCATACTGCAGTATTTACAGTCTCCTCGCCTGCTCCAGAACCACAGCATACCGCAGTATTTACAGTCTCCTCGCCTGCTCCAGAACCACAGCATACCGCAGCATTTACAGTCTCCTCGCCTGCTCCAGAACCACAGCATACCGCAGTATTTACAGTCTCCTCGCCTGCTCCAGAACCACAGCATACCGCAGTATTTACAGTCTCCTCGCCTGCTCCAGAACCACAGCATACCGCAGCATTTACAGTCTCTCGCCTGCTCCAGAACCACAGCATACCGCAGTATTTACAGTCTCCTCGCCTGCTCCAGAACCACAGCCTACCGCAGCATTTACAGTCTCCTTGCTTGCTTCAGAACCTCAGCCTACCGTAGTAGTTCCAGTCTCCTCGCATATCTATAGCAACAGTATACAGCGGTATTCTGCGAATTCTTCATACTACGATTTATCTCCCACCTACCGTGAGTACTACGACCCTGTATGAACTTATCCCTGCATCTCTGTATTTCATGTTACCTACTGCTCGCCGTGTCAAGTCTCCAGCTTACTGTGCCTCCACGTCTACTCCTACTAACTCCCGACGTCTCGGCTACTACTACGAATAAGGTTGTACAATTTCATCTTACCCTTCGTGTAGTGGCTCATACGATCTGGCATACTCCGCTCTCTGGGTTCCCACCGTTCTGAAAACACAGTCTCCCGTGATAGTTTGTGACACAATGTCACCTGAAACTTGCTCCTAGCTGGGGACAGCTGGAACATAATGCATAGAATTTTTTGGCAATGGCTTAGGGTGGCCCAACTTTCCTTTCCCTGAATATCTGGAAAAGTAAAGAGATGATTTTGCCAATAGGTGACGTGGCATTATTATTATTATTATTCTTTATTTATAAAGCGCCAGCATATTCCGCAGCGCTGTACAATAAGCACAGTATAGACAGGGTTACAATACATTGAACAACATTTGACAAACAGTACAGGAGGAGATGAGGCCCTATTCCCGTAGGAACTCACAATCTGGGAGGGTTGGGGTTGGAAACAGGAGGAGAGGACTGTAAGGTGAGAGTGATTGATGGTTGTGTCAGTGAGTTGGGTGGTAGGCTTCCCTAAATAGGAACGTTTTAAGGAGCGTTTGAAGGAAGAGAAGTTAGGGGAAAGTCTGACGGTACGAGGGAGAGCGTTCCAGAGAGTGGGGGCTGCGCGTGAGAAATCCTGCAGTCTATCATGGGAAGAGGTGATGCGGTGAGAAGCTAGGCGCAGGTCACTGTTTGACCTTAGGGAGCGGGCTGGGGTGTATTTGGTGATTAGTGAGGACAGGTAGTGGGGAGCTGAGTTAGTGAGGGTTTTGTAGGTAAGGATAAGGATTTTGAACTTAATTCTGCAGTGGATGGGGAGCCAGTGAAGGGACTCGCAGAGGGGAACAGCAGAGACAGAGCGGCGGGTGAGGTGAATTAGCCTGGCGGAGGCGTTCAGGATGGATTGTAGGGAGAGGCGGGACAGAGGAGGCCAGATAAGAGATTATTGCAATAGTCGAGTCGGGAGATTACCAGGGCGTGTATGAGTTGTTTTGTGGCGACAGCGGTAAGAAATGGCCGAATTCTGGAAATATTACGCAGTTGGTATCGGCAGGAGGAGGAAAGAGACTTGATGTGGGGGATGAAGGAAAGAGCAGAGTCAAGTGTAACTCCAAGACAGCGAACTTGGTTTGATGGGGAAATGGTGATACCCTCCACCGTGATAGAGAAGTCAGGAGGTGGGGAGGCATTGGAGGGAGAATAAGTAGGAGTTCAGTCTTCGACATGTTGATCTTTAGGTGGTGGGAGCCATCCAGGAGGAGATGCCAGATAAACAGTCACTGACTTTTGAAAGGACAGGGGAGAGAGATCAGGGGTAGAGAGGTAGATCTGAGTGTCATCAGCGTAGAGGTGGTAATTGAAGCCAAAGCTGTTGATGATTTTGCCCAGGGAGGAGGTGTAGATGGAAAAGAGCAGAGGACCAAGGACAGAGCCTTGAGGTACACCAACAGATAGAGGCAATGAGGAGGAGGAGTTACCAGCAAAGGACACACAGAAGGACCTGTTGGATAAATAGGATTCGACCCAAGCGAGTGCAGTGTCACCGAGACCCAGAGAGTTGAGGGTCTGTAGAAGGAGGGGGTGATCAACAGTGTCAAAAGCAGCCGAGAGGTCAAGCAGGATGAGAATAGAATAGTGGCCGTGTTTTTTAGCAGTTAGGAGGTCGTTGGTGACTTTGGTGAGGCAGTTTCAGTTGAGTGTGTAGAGGACGGAAGCCAGATTGCAGGGGGTCAAGTAGGGAATTGGAGGACAGGAAGAGGGAGAGGCGGTTGAAGACTAGTTTTTCTAAGAGCTTTGATGTGAAGGGAAGCAGGGATACAGGGCGGTAGTTGGATGGAGAGTTGGGATCTAGGGATGGTTTCTTTAGTAAAGGGGTAACTAGCGCGTGTTTGAAGGCGGATGGAAAGGAGCCAGTGGAGAGAGATAGGTTGAAGATGTGTGTGAGAGCAGGGGTGAGGGAGGAGGAGAGGGGAGGAATTAGATGTGAGGGAATGGGGTCGAGCGGGCATGTGGTGAGATGTGAGGAGGACAATAAGGAATTGACTTCCTCCTCAGTGGCTGGGAGGAAGCGGCAGAGGGTGGTAGAGGGGACCTGTGGGAGTGGAGGTGGCAGATAACTATCTTGTGTTGGGATGTTGCGTCTGATATTTAGAGTTTTACTGAGGAAGTAGTCTGCCAGGTCTTGAGCGCTGAAGGCAGCTGTGGGGGGAGGTGCAGGTGGGTAGAGGAGGGTGTTGAAGGTGGACCAGAGCCGTTTAGGGTTGGAGGACAGCGTAGATATAAGAGATGAGAAGAAGGATTGTTTGGCCAAGTGGAGGGCAGAGGTGTATGACCGGAGAATAAACTTGAAGTGAACAAAATCAGCTTCAGAGCGGGATTTCCTCCAGGCACGCTCTGCAGTGCGGGAGCATCTTTGCAGGTAGCGTGTCTGGAGGGTGTGCCAGGGCTGAAGCTGGCGGCGTGGGGCCTTACAGAGTCGAAGAGGAGCAAGAGTGTCTAGAGCAGAGATAAGAGTAGTGTTGTAGTGATTAGTGGCAGCATCAGGGCAGGTGAAGGATGAGGTATGAGGGAGGTGGTGAAGTAGGTTGGAGAATTGATGGGGGTCCACAGCATGTAGATTTCTGCGAGTGTGTGTGCGGGGTGGGGGAGCAGGGTGTTTAGGAAGTCCAGATAGGTTGAAAGAGAGAAGGTGGTGGTCAGAGATGGGGAAAGGGCGACAGTTGAACTCAGAAATGGAGCAGAGGTTGGAGAAGACAAGGTCAATAGCGTGACCATCGCGGTGGGTAGGGAGAGGGAGGATTGTGTGAGTCCAAGGGAGGATGTGAGTGAAAGAAGTTTGAGGCAGCAGGGGCGGAAGGATCGTCAATGGGAATGTTGAAGTCGCCGAGAATTAGGCATGGACGATTAGAAGACAGGAAGTGAGAAAGCCAGGTAGCAAAGTGGTCAAAGAACTGGGAGGTTGGTCCCGGTGGGCGGTAGATGACTGCCACCCTGAGAGCCAGAGGAGAGAACAGGCGGATGCAGTGTGTCTCGAAGGAGGAGAAGGAGAGGGATGGAGGTGGAGGGAGATGCTGGTAGGTGCAGGTGGGAGAGAGCAGGATTCCGACCCCGCCACCATTTCTCTCACCCGGTCTGGGGGTATGGCTCAAGTGTAGACCGCCATGTGAGAGAGCAGCAACGGAGGCCGTGTCAGAGGGAGTTAGCCAGGTTTCAGTTAAAGCTAGGAGGTTGAAGGAGTTTGAAAGGAAGAGGTCGTGGATTGCTGTGAGTTTGTTTGCACACAGAGCGAGCGTTCCAGAGGGCGCAGGAGAAAGAGGACAGGCGCTGAGGGATTATGGGAATGAGGTTGCTGGGCTTGCAGGGAGGTGATTTATGTGCGATGGAGATAGGATGAGATGGAAGTATTGGATGTGTTGTGGGGCCAGGGTTAGGGGATATGTCACCTGAATAGAGTAACAGCAGGAAGGTGAGAAAGAGAAGGTGGGAATGGGATTTGTGGGAGTGGGAGTGATTGGCAGCACGAGAGTTAGAGGGAGACCATGTTCTGAGGAAACAAAGGAGCTCATGCGAGGCCATCATGTGGGACGAGAGGAGGGAGGGAGAGATGCAGATAGTGTAGGGGTCGGTGGTAGAGGGGCAGGAGTTCCATTTAAGGAGAAAGGTAGAAGTAAAGAGCAGAAGCGTGAGAGAAAGCATGATATAGACGTGCGTTTACCCAGAGTAAAATTGGGCCTTGCAGTTCCTTCCTCCAGTCCCGCAACTCCAGGAATCAACTCTGCGCGTCCACTTAAGAATGCCACTTGGGGATGTCACAAGAGCCAAGGCTCAGTGGAGCTGGTCTTAAATGTTATAAAGGGTGGACTGTTTACTTTTTAATTGCCTAAATGCAAACACCTGAAGCTGGATGGGCTGTGTCAATAGGGCAGGAGATTCACATGCTAATTAGCAAAGCACATGGTGGAGAAAAACAAAAATAAATAAACAGAAAAAAACCAAGGAAACGTTATAATGTGGGTGCCTGCGAATACTGGGGGTCCTACCAGCAAAAGTATGCAGGAGATCAGTTGAGATGTGGGTGTCTGTGAATAATGGGTGATAATGTCATGTGGCATAAAAAAGTACCAACATTCTCCATCATCATTGAAGGCCAATCCTACGAGAGCTTGAGTTTATTAGGACTATGTTTTCAGTATATTAAATTCAGGACACGGCAGGTGTTAACACAATCAAGAATTACTTTGGCCCTCACTCAATTCAAACATTTGCGCGTAATGATTAATAGATTTACTCAACGCAGGTGAAAATAACACAAACTAATGATGAATAATAAACTGACACTTGAAAAGTGTACGGGAAAGTATGTCTTCAACCATGCCAGTAACCTCATTCATACACCAGCTAATGGAACAAACACACAGGGGCACGATTTATGCCTATTTAAAGGGACACTAGCACTTACATAAGCTGGAACTAAATTACTTATTATATAACACATTATAAAATACATTTTTAAACACATTATAAAACAGATGATGATGTTTATTTTTCTTTGTTTGAAGTAATTACATGTAAAAAGGAAAAATAATGGTAGTTTTTAAAATCTCCTGTTTCAATTTTGTGGATTTTTCCCATGATGAAACATTTACCAAAATATGTGCAAAAGTTTTACTTTACTGCTGTGCTTTATGTTCTACAGTATTTAACAGTTAATGAGGTGAAGGATGGATTGTTTAAATAAGGCTACAGGGGGTTTATTGTGTTCTCCAGGCTACTCGAGATACGAGATGGCAGCTGGATAAAATAAAACAGGGAGCTTAATAGATTTCTAATCTACCCCCTGGTGATGTCCTTTGGGAACTCCTTTGGGAATACCTCCTGGGATATTCCAGTCTGCTAGGTGGGACATCCTTGGTGCTACTGTGTGAACTTCAGACTATCTTCACTTAACCACTTCAATGCTAAGGACGCGCTCAGCGCGTCCTCAGCATTGCCGCTGGTATGCGGAGGACGCGCTGAGCGCGTCCTCGCATTGGGGTCAGCGTTCGGCCGGGTTCCGCCGATCGCTGGCCCCTCCGGTGCGGGCTGACATCCTGGATGTCAGCCCGGCATCCGGAGCAGTGGCCGCCATTATTATGTGTCATCGCGCCCCCGCGATGACACATAATTCAGGCGCCCCCCCGCATGTGCGGAGGAGGCGCCTGAAAGGGAGGGGGGGGAGGTCCTTCGGACCTCTCTCCTCCCGATCGGCGGCTCACAGGGGCTTAACCCAGGCATCATTTGGAAGGGCACAGCCTGCCCTTCCAAATGATGCCTGGCATTAACCCTGGGGAGCTGGATCGCAAATCGGCGCTGAAAAGCGCCGATTTGCGATCCTTCCCGGGAGCTGGCCGACATCTTGGATGTCGGCCAAGCTTCGGGAACTCCCCAGAGGACTGGCGTCATCGTGCGTAGCACGATGACGCCAGTCCTAGCATTAACCCCTAACTGCCAACGAACTGTGGAGATAGGGAGTTCCAATGAACTCCCTATCTCCCGATCCGTGGCAGTTAGGGGTTAAATTTTGATATCGTTGGATCGGCCAGAGCATGGCCGTTCCAACGATACCAAACATGAAAGTAAAAAAAATTGTAAAAAAAAAAAAAAGAAAAGAAAAATAAAAAGAATTAAAAAAAAAAAAAAAAAAAAAAAAATAAACACTTTTTTTTTTTTTTTGTTTTGTTAATGCAGCAATATTGTTCCCATTTCAATTATAATGTGAACAATGATGCTGCATTAACGATTTTTGTATGCGGTGCGTTTGTTAAAAATGGTGTCATTTTCCCCAAAAAAAAATGTAACGAGACCCCATCTCTAATTTTTTTAACAAGCGCACCCCATACAAAATATAACCGCAATTGCTCGCATGTTAAAATGTGGAAAAAACACTTTACACGCTGTAAATTATTGAAAATACATATTTTATTGCATTTTTTGTTATAATATACAAACATGACATAACGTATACATATAATAATGACATATTATGAATCTACGAGTCTGACGGAAAGAACGATATATAATATGTCGATGTCATATACTAAAATAAGCCTTCAAAACACGTTTAAACATGATGCGCAAAACAGGTAAAAAATGACCTCAGCACAGGGGCGGGAAAAGCCTCAGCAGCGAAAGGGTTAAATATCCAATGTTTAGAAACTCTAAAGGGGTTATTCAGAGAGCACTGATCTGGCCCCGAAATGGCACCAAACTGAATTTCCCTGTATGGTGTAATTTCGTGGCGGCAGGGGTGTATTGTGCTCTCCAGGCTACCAGCCGGTAGCAAACACTTTGAGCCAATCAGACATTATTAGTAGCAAGGGAAAGGTTCTGTATGTTTTTTGTGCATATTATGAAAAAATATACAGAGCCAGAGGGTAATTTGCCAGGTTTGTCGGATCCCTCGTGCAACTTTTTTGGGACGCGTTTGTCAGATTTACCCAATCCATTTTGTTTTTTGCTCTGCCTGCCCCATTCTGGAATGCAGACGTTGGATCGATGTCCCATTGATCTCCTGATGGGGAGAATGCAGGACTTCCATGGATCATCTCTGAGTTTCTCACTAGGTAAATCTGATCAGTCCTGACTAAGTCCTAAAGTGCCTTTCAGTTGAGTATACGCACTATAGAAAGACAGACTCCAGCCTCTCCAAAATCCAACGTACGGGCACCTTTAATTGGGTACTGGCAATGTTTCGGCCGAACCTCAATGTTTCTGAAGCTGAAGCGTTGCTGGGACCCAATGTAAAGGAACCCCGTTTCATTGCTTGGTTTTGAACTGTGTTTTCTTTAGGCTTGTGCACCGATTTTTTTTTCGGTTCGATTCGATTTTTCGGATTTTTAAACTTTTCAATTCGGCTCGTTTCGACCGATTTCTGTTTCGATTCGGTTCGGCTCGACTCGTTTTTCGTGTACATTTTTTTTTCGGAATTTCTACCATATTTCGTATTTTCGTGTCACTTAGCTCGTTTTTTGTATCAACTTTTCGTATTTTCGGAAATTTCCGTTTTTCGGAATTGTAAATGGTTTTGGGAATATCGACCATTTTTCGTATTTTCGTGTCACTTAGCTCGTTTTTTGTATCAACTTTTCGTATTTTCGAAAATTTTAGTTTTTTTTCGTAACGTCTGTTCTCCTCGTTTCAAAGCAATAAATTTCGATTTGACACATTTCAAGTACATTCGAAAATTCCGAAAATATTTCGTTTCGGCTCGGAAAACATTTCGGATCTGCCATTTTCGGATCTAAAAATTTTCGGAAAATCGGCCGCATCCGAAAACACGAATCGGGAAATTTCGTGAAAATTCCGAAATTTCGAAACCCGAAACGCACATCCCTAGTTTTCTTTAATCCAATGCTAACTCAAGCAACCGCTTCGGTCATATACCCTGTTTTACTCTTCATCAGTGTGTTATTACTTTGTTATTAAATACTGTATATAGTTATGTAAGGGTGTTTGTTCTCTGTTGCATCATTCTGTTTTGGTTACACCCTCAGGGACAGCCAGAGGGCAGTGGGAAAGGATGACGCGATGTTGAGAAAGCACTCCGAAACTATGCAATAGTGAGAAAGTGTGGGAGGAGGCTGGGCACCAGGGGTGTTCATTCATGTGGCTTATTTTCCCACCACAAACTGTTTATTAAAGAGAGTTCAGTAATTAAGTTGCATTCTGATTTCACACTCACAACGAGTCCTGTCTCGGGTTTTAGGTACAACTATAATCACAATCTCTGTTCCTTGCAAGGACAGCTACCATGCCTTAGGGAAGCAGCTTCGGCTAGGTCCTAGTTAGGACCCCCTAAGCCAGTGTTTCTCAAACCTGTCCTCGTGACCCTCAACCAGGCCAGATTTTGCAGATCACCGGTAGGAAATGTAGACTGAATCCTGCAACACCGGTTCTTGGGAAAAGTCAATAATCCATTAATTAATATAGTTACATAAGGTTTGCTGAAATTTCTTCACAAGTCATGTTGAGTGCATCTGTTTATTATCATTTTTTTTAAGGCAAAGGTCATTTATCATTTATGTAACTTTGAAGCAAAAGCGTAATACATTTACGCTCAGGTACATTATTTTAGTTGTTTTGCCCTTATTTGTTTCACTAATTACATTTTGTATAAATTACTAGGGATGAGCTGTTCGGTTCGATCGGTTCGGAGTTCGATTCGAACATTGACCGTTCGGCGAACATCGAACATTTCCGCGTGTTCGCCGCTTGTTCACCCACAATGCACCACAATGGACCACAATGCACTTTTCCACTGGCCTGAAGCTTGTAATTCGCTACAGCCTTGCACCTGACCGCAGGTCAGGTGCAAGACAGGTGCAAGACTATGCCAATCACGGCTCAGAGTCCTGATTGGGCAAATCTTGCCCAATCATGGGCTCACAGAGCTAAGTCCCGCAGCACACTATATAAGGCTTCTTCCCTGCCTGCAGCCCCAGCGCGTGTGTTTGCAGGAGTGAGTCAGAGAGGAGAGGAGATTGTTCTGTCAGGGTGTATCAGTGACGTTGTAGGAGATTTCTGGGAATTAGAATCTGTGTCGGCACTGCCAGGCTATCAGGGATAGTGCGTTTCAGTGACGTTGTAGGGGATTTCTGGGAATTAGAATCTGTGTTGGCACTGCCAGGCAATCAAGGACAGTGTGTTTCAGTGAGTTGTAGGAGATTTCTGGGAATTTGAATCAGTCTTGGCACTGCCAGGCAATCAAGGACAGTGTGTTTCAGTGAGTTGTAGGAGATTTCTGGGAATTTGAAACTGTCTTGGCACTGCCAGGCTATCAGGGACAGTGTGTTTCAGTGAGTTGTAGGAGTTTTCTGGGAATATGAATCTGTGTTGGCACTGCCAGGCTATCAGGGACAGTGTGTATCAGTGAGTTCTACCACAGTTCTGCAAATTAGAATCTGTCTTGGCACAGCCTGTGATCAGTGTGTATCAGTGAGTTATACCACAGTTCAGCAAATTAGAATCTGTCTTGGCACAGCCTGTGATCAGTGTGTATCAGTGAGTTATACCAGAGTTCAGCAAATTAGAATCTGTCTTGGCACAGCCTGTTATCAGTGTGTATCAGTGAGTTATACCACAGTTCAGCAAATTAGAATCTGTCTTGGCACAGCCTGTTATCAGTGTGTATCAGTGAGTTATACCACAGTTCAGCAAATTAGAATCTGTCTTGGCACAGCCTGTTATCAGTGTGTATCAGTGAGTTATACCAGA
Organism: Leptobrachium leishanense; assembly: GCA_009667805.1. Taxonomy (NCBI): domain Eukaryota; kingdom Metazoa; phylum Chordata; class Amphibia; order Anura; family Megophryidae; genus Leptobrachium; species Leptobrachium leishanense. The sequence goes on along the minus strand of CM019064.1, from coordinate 27,216,077 downwards.
GTTCAGCAAATTAGAATCTGTCTTGGCACAGCCTGTGATCAGTGTGTATCAGAGAGTTATACCAGAGTTCAGCAAATTAGAATCTGTCTTGGCACAGCCTGTTATCAGTGTGTATCAGTGAGTTATACCACAGTTCAGCAAATTAGAATCTGTCTTGGCACAGCCTGTTATCAGTGTGTATCAGTGAGTTATACCACAGTTCAGCAAATTAGAATCTGTCTTGGCACAGCCTGTTATCAGTGTGTATCAGTGAGTTATACCAGAGTTCAGCAAATTAGAATCTGTCTTGGCACAGCCTGTGATCAGTGTGTATCAGAGAGTTATACCACAGTTCAGCAAATTAGAATCTGTCTTGGCACAGCCTGTTATCAGTGTGTATCAGAGAGTTATACCACAGCTCAGCAAATTAGAATCTGTCTTGGCATAGGCTGTTATCAGTGTGTATCAGTGAGTTCCATAGGCGTGCGCAGCCTATTGTATTAGGGTGTGCACCCAAAAGTTCAAACACACACATATATTCACGCACCCTTATGCAAACATACACAGACACACACTCACGCATTCAGCCAAAATATATCATTACTATAGGGGTCATTCACAGAGCACCGAAATGTTGCTGACTGTTGTTCCACGCACTTCGGGGAATCAAATTGCCCCACCCTGTGGTGAATTCACCATTCGCCGCAGGGCCCCCAAAGTGCAGGGATTCAGCCACACGCAACAGGAACAAGGACACTGCGATCGACCGGAGGTGACTGCGAGAGGATAGCGAGGGAGTGCAGGGACAGGTATGTAACAGCCCAGGTGTGGCTCGGGGTTACTGCTTTCAGCATTGAAATTTAACCCCGAGCCACACTCGGGAAAACCGCCAGGGGGCTGAATAAATGCACCGATTTTGACATAAAAATGACAAAATCAGACCGCCAGGGAGGTTAACCTTCTGCTGCCAAGCACCAATATTTAGTCTCCTACCTGTATCTCACGATGCTTTATTCAGTATTCTTACTTTGTGGAGTGCAGGCAGAAGATATAGCAGCGATTCTAGGAGCAATACCAGCCTTTTGGATGCAGGGCAAGGGTCAATGCCGGGTTGAGACAAGGACACAGGTGCCGAATTTTACGCACAGCACAGTGAAAAAAGACTGTTTAAAGACAAATACATGCATTTACTCACACAGCCATACAGTGCAGTCAACACAGAATCCACAGCAATAAAACCCCCAGCCATGTGCGGTGTGTATGAACGTATCACAGAATCCACAGCAATAAAACTCACAGTAAGGTGCAGCGTATATGAGCATACCATAGAATCCACAGCAATAAATCTCCCAGCAATGTGTGGTGTGTATGAGCGTATCACAGAAACAACAGCAATAAAACCCCCAGCAAAGTGCGGTGTGTATGAGCTTATTACAGAATCCACAGCAATAAAACTCACAGTAATGTGTGGTGTGTATGAGCATATCACAGAGCTGCACAGCAGTAAAACTCACAGTAATGTGCAGTGTATGAGCATATCACAAAGTCCACAGCAATAAAACCCCAGTAATGTGCAGTGTATGAGCGTATCACAAAGTCCACAGCAATAAAACCCCAGTAATGTGCAGTGTATGAGCGTATCAAAGTCTGCAGCAATAGAACCCCCAGTTTAAATACAAAAGTTGCGCCCTCTACTGCTTTCCTTTCTTTTTGCAGGGAGGGGGGTATTGCTCCAGAAGCAGGCCCGGACTGGGGATGAAAACCAGCCCTGGAAAAAATTTCATACCAGCCCCAGTAATATGCGGTGTGTTTGAGGGTATCACAGAGCTGTACAGTAGCTGCCCCCAGCAGCTCATACATGGCTATATTTGCCCCCAGCAGCTCATACACGGCTATATTTGCCCCCTGCAGCTCATACACGGATATATTTGCCCCCATCAGCTCATACATGGATATATTTGCCCCCAGCAGCTCATACACGGATATATTTGCCCCAATGCTCATACATGGCTATATTTGTCCCAATGCTCATACATGGCTATATTTGCCCCCAGCAGCTCATACATGGATATATTTGCCCCAGCAGCTCATACATGGATATATTTGCCCCAAGCAGCTCATACATGGCTATATTTGCCCCCAGCAGCTCATACATGGATATATTTGCCCCAACAGCTCATACATGGATATATTTGCCCCCAGCAGCTCATACATGGCTATATTTGCCCCAATGCTCATACATGGCTATATTTGTCCCAATGCTCATACATGGCTATATTTGCCCCCAGCAGCTCATACATGGCTATATTTGCCCCCAGCAGCTCATACATGGATATATTTGCCCCAATGCTCATACATGGATATATTTGCCCCAAGCAGCTCATACATGGATATATTTGCCCCAATGCTCATACATGGCTATATTTGTCCCAATGCTCATACATGGCTATATTTGCCCCCAGCAGCTCATACATGGCTATATTTGCCCCCAGCAGCTCATACATGGATATATTTGCCCCAAGCAGCTCATACATGGCTATATTTGCCCCCAGCAGCTCATACATGGATATATTTGCCCCAACAGCTCATACATGGATATATTTGCCCCCAGCAGCTCATACATGGCTATATTTGCCCCAATGCTCATACATGGATATATTTGCCCCCAGCAGCTCATACATGGCTATATTTGCCCCAATGCTCATACATGGATATATTTGCCCCAAGCAGCTCATACATGGATATATTTGCCCCAGCAGCTCATACATGGCTATATTTGCCCCAGCAGCTCATACAGGGCTATATTTGCCCCCTGCAGCTCATACACGGATATATTTGCCCATGCAGCTCATACACGGATATATTTGCCCCCAGCAGCTCATACACGGATATATTTGCCCCAGCAGCTCATACACGGATATATTTGCCCCCAGCAGCTCATACACAGATATATTTGCCCCCAGCAGCTCATACATGGCTATATTTCCTCCAAGCAGCTCATACATGGCTATATTTGCCCCAAGCAGCTCATACGGGGCTATATTTGCCCCCTGCAGCTCATACACGGTAATATATTTGCCCCCTGCAGCTCATACACGGATATATTTGCCCCCAGCAGCTCATACACGGATATATTTGCCCCCAGCAGCTCATACATGGATATATTTGCCCCAAGCAGCTCATACATGGATATATTTGCCCATAGCAGCTCTTACATGGCTGGATTTGCCCCAAGCAGCTCATACAGGGCTATATTTGCCACCAGCAGCTCATACAGGGCTATATTTGCCCCAGCAGCTCATACACGGATATATTTGCCCCAGCAGCTCATACACAGATACATTTGCCCCCAGCAGCTCATACATGGATATATTTGCCCCAGCAGCTCATACACGGATACATTTGTCCCCAGCAGCTCATACACGGATATATTTGCCCCCAACAGCTCATACATGTATATTTGCCCCAAAAGCTCATACACAGATATACAGTTGTGTTCAAAATTATTCAACCCCCAATGCTGTAAAGGGTTTTAGGGAATTTAGTGTACTTTTGTAATTGTATCCAGAATGAAATCCTACAAGGACTTTTTAAAGAACCATATGCAACTAAAATGACATCAATTGGTTTTGTAATACAGTAGTAAATGTTTCTTTTGTGAATTCTTCATTGACACAATTATTCAACCCCTTAAAGACTACCACTCTGAAGAACAGAGGTTCATTCAAGTGTTTTCAATCAGGTATTGAAAACACCTGTGGATGTCACGGAGCAGCAATAAAGCATAATAAGCACCAATTAGGCAGCTTTAAAATGACTGTGATACTCAGCTCCTTCTAGACATTTACTGGTGTGGTTACAAACATGGTGAAGTCAAGAGAATGGTCCAGGAAGACAAGAGAAGAGGTGATTACTCTTCACAGGAAGGGCTAGAAGAAGATTGCAAAGATGTTAAACATACCAAGAGAGACCATAGGAAGCATTATTTGCAAATTCAAGGCAAAGGGCACTGTTGAAACGCTACCTGGTCGTGACAGAAAGAAGATGCTGACTTCGACTGCTGTGCGCTACCTGAAGCGTAGAGTGGAGAAAAGTCCCCCTGTGACTGCGGAGGAACTGAGAAAAGATTTGTCAGATGTGGGTACTGAAGTTTCAGCTCAGACAATACGGCGCACACTGCGTAATGAAGGCCTCCATGCCAGAACTCCCAGGCGCACCCCCTTGCTGTCTCCAAAGAATAAGAAGAGTCGACTGCAGTATGCCAAAAGTCATGTGGACAAACCACAGAAGTTTTGGGATAGTGTTCTGTGGACTGATGAAACAAAATTAGAACTGTTTGGGCCCATGTATCAACGCTATGTTTGGAGGAGGAAGAACAAGGCCTATGAAGAAAAGAACACCTTGCCTACTGTGAAGCATGGCGGGGGTCAATCATGCTTTGGGGCTGTTTTGCTTCTGCAGGTACAGGGAAGTTTCAGCGTGTGCAAGGTACCATGAATTCTCTTCAGTACCAGGAGATATTGGATGACAATGTGATGCAGTCCGTCACAAACCTGAGGCTTGGGAGAAGTTGGACCTTTCAACAGGACAATGATCCCAAGCATACCTCCAAGTCCACTAGAGCATGGTTGCAGATTAAAGGCTGGAACATTTTGGAGTGGCCATCGCAGTCACCTGACTTAAATCCGATTGAGAACCTCTGATGGGACTTAAAGAAAGCAGTTGCAGTGCGCAAGCCTAAGAATGTGACTGAACTGGAGGCTTTTGCCCACGACAAATGGGCGAAGATACCCGTAGATCGCTGCAAGACACTTGTGTCAAGCTATGCTTCACGTTTAAAAGCTGTTATAACTGTAAAAGGATGTTGTACTAAGTACTAAGATTGAATGTCACTTGGGGGTTGAATAAAACTGATAATGATGTGAGCACAGAAAAGACATTTGTGGTTATTTCATTATAAATGTTATGTTATATTTGTCTGACCTACACGTGCCTCTTTGATTTAATTGTAAGCAAGATGACTGAAGCATCAAAATCAATGTCAAACTGGCCAAAACAGTCAATTTCAGTGGGGGTTGAATAATTTTGAACACAACTGTATTTGCCCCCAACAGCTCATACATGTATATTTGCCCCCAGCAGCTCATACACGGATATATTTGCCCCTGGCTGCATCACATGGATATCTGCCAGAACGGGACCCTTCACCCCCGCTGGCCTGGCGGCAGCCTCTGCTTCCCTGGTGGTCCGGTGGCTGTGGGGTTCTGCATTGTGATCTGTGCTTCGCGCACAGACCGCAGAGCACGTCCCACAGTGAGCGAGTGACTGGACACGAACGCCGGAGGTGACATGTCACCTGACCGCCGGCGCTCTGACACAGTCATTGAGCGCCGGCGGTCAGGTGACAGGTCATCAGCGATCGCCGGTGCTCATGGCCAGTCAATCACTGTGGGACGTGCTCTGCGGTCTGTGCACGAAGCACAGATCACAATGCAGCACCCCACAGCCACCGGACCACCAGGGAAGCAGAGGCTGCCGCCAGGCCTGCGGGAATGAAGGGTCCCGGCGGCTATCCATGGGATGCAGCCAGCCGGGACCCAAAGTGTTCTGCGGGCCTGCGGGGGGCCGGCATTAGGGTGTGCCCAGGCACACCCGGCACACCCCGTGCGCACGCCTATGGTGAGTTCTACCACAGTTCAGCAAATTTGAATCTGTCTTGGCACAGCCAGGCTATCAGTGTGTATCAGTGAGTTATACCAGAGTTCAGCAAATTTTAATCTGTCTTGGCACAGCCAGGCTAACAGGGACAGTGTGTATCACTGACTTATAGCATTGTTCTGTAAAATCTGTATATCTTTGATCTAATTCTAGATTCCATACAATAACACCGTTTAATCAGAGTTCATCTGTTTATCTATTGACAGTTGAATCTGGCTGTTGCCAGCTATCAGGGTGTTGCAGCCTGCAGGAGAGGAAGTGAATGAGAGAGAGAGTAGAGGACATTGGCAGCCTTGCAGGGAAAATATCAGTAAAATCGACGACTTATATCAGAGTTCTGAATATCTTTAATCTATATACCAGAGTTGAATCTGAGTTCCGCATATCTCCAATATTTATACCAGAGTTGAATCAGACTTCTGTATATCTCCAATCTTTATACCAGAGTTGAATCAGACTTCTGTATATCTCCAATATTTATACCAGAGTTGAATCAGAGTTCTGTATACCTCCAATCTTTATACCAGAGTTGAATCAGAGTTCTGTATATCTTTAATCTATATATCACTCACCATGTCAGAAAGACCAAAAAGGACAGGCAGACTCTTCCAGACACAGATAAGAGGGCAAGCAGTCTCTGTGTTGGAAGGCTGTGCCCCTGGTCGTCGTGGACGTGGTGCATCCTCTGCATGGGCACGCTTGTACTTTCTAACTGGTGCTGGCCATCTTAAGCAGCAGCAACATACAGAGGACTTGCAGGATTGGCTAGCCAGGCCATCCTCATCCTCCGAGTCCACTGCCAGCCAGGCTTGTAGTGGTTTACAGCCCACCTCAGCTGCCAAAACATCTAATTTAGCCTCCATATCCACAGCTATTCCTGCCATAGCCTCACTATCATACACGGAGGAGTCAGCTGAATTGTTTGACTACAGTGTCAGTGACGTGCTGCTTGAGGATGCGCAGCAACTCAAGTGCTCTGATTCAAACTCTGAGGTTGAGGAAGGGAGTATAATAAGCCTAGAGGGAGGGGGTGCCAGTGACACACAAAGAACTGGCACACGTGTTCCCCCAGCAGCTGCAGCATATTGCGAGGTTGGCTCCAGTGATGAAGAGATAGGGGGTGATGACAATGATGATGAGGTCACTGACTCCACCTGGGTGCCTGATCGAACAGAGGAGTCAAGGGAGGAGGAGGCACAACAAAAACGAGGCAGAACGTCCTCTATAAGCAACCGTAGCCAGTCCAAGGCATCAGATGTCAGAGCTGCTCAGGTGCAGAGCGCTGTTGTCTCGCAGCACACATCCAGGATCTCTGCTGTCTGGGAGTTCTTCACGACTTGTGCAGCAGACTGCAGCGCTGCTATTTGTAAGCTATGTCGGAAGAGGATCAAGCGTGGGAAATAGGGATGAGATGTTCGGGTTCAGACGGTTCGGGGTTCGACCCGAACTTAGCCTGTTCGAGCAGATCGCGAACCCCGAACATTTCCGGGTGTTCGTCGCATGTTCGACCACAATGGACCACAATGCATTTTCCCACTGCCTGAAGCTCATAATTGGCTACAGCCTTGCACCTGACCACAGGTCTGGTGCAAGACTGGTTGAACACTATGCCAATCACCGCTCAGAGTCCTGATTGGGCAAATTTTGCCCAATCATGGGCTCACAGAGCTAAGTCCCGCAGCACACTATATAAAGTTTCAACGCAGCGCTTTCTGCACGCATTTCAGAGGAGATTTCAAAGAAGATAGTTGTGTGTGTTGTTACTGCCGGTCTGCCACGCTACTGGGGGGGGTCTCATTTCGACCAAATATCAAGGAATTTAGGTGATATGTGTCTTGTCACTGTGCCAGCAAGTTTTTTTGGGGTTTACAACTTTATTTAAAACATTTGTGAATTGAGGTGATTTTCGGGGTCTTGTCACACTGTGCCAGCAAGTCTTTTTGGGTCTCATTTATACCAAATATCAGGGAATTTAGGTGATGTGTGTCTTTTCACTGTGCCAGCAAGTTTTTTGGGGGTTTACAACTTTATTTAAAACATTTGTGAATTAAGGTGATCTTCTGGGTCTTGTCACCACTCACCACTGTGCCAGCAAGTCTTTTTGGGTGTCATTTTTACCAAATATCAGGGAATTTAGGTGATGTGTGTCTTGTCACTGAGCCAGCAATTTTTTTGGGGGTTTACAACTTTCTTTAAAACATTTGTGAATTGAGGTGATCTTCTGGGTCTCGTCACACAGCCAGCAATTATTTTTGGGGCTCACTAATTTCTTTAAAACACTTGTGAATTAAGGTGATCTGTGTCTCGTCATACAAACAGTACCACGCTGTATTTTGGGGCTCACTAATTTCTTTAAAACACTTGGGAATTAAGGTGATCTGTGTCTCGTCATACAAAAAGTACCACGCTGTATTTTGGGGCTCACTAATTTCTTTAAAACACTTGGGAATTAAGGTGATCTGTGTCTCGTCATACAAACAGTACCACGCTGTATTTTGGGGCTCACTAATTTCTTTAAAACACTTGTGAATTAAGGTGATCTGTGTCTCGTCATACAAACAGTACCACGCTGTATTTTGGGGCTCACTAATTTCTTTAAAACACTTGGAATTAAGGTGATCTGTGTCTCGTCATACAAACAGTACCACGCTGTATTTTGGGGCTCACTAATTTCTTTAAAACACTTGGGAATTAAGGTGATCTGTGTCTCGTCATACAAACAGTACCACGCTGTATTTTGGGGCTCACTAATTTCTTTAAAACACTTGTGAATTAAGGTGATCTGTGTCTCGTCATACAAACAATACCACGCTGTATTTTGGGGCTCACTAATTTCTTTAAAACATTTGTGAATTAAGGTGATCTGTCTCTTGTCATGGCTGCCAGCTATCAGTGTGTCTCACTGAGTTATACCAGAGTTATTTAAATCTTTATACCAGAGTTGAATCAGAGTTCTGTATATATTAATCTATATATCACTCACCATGTCTGAAAGAACAAAAAGGACAGGCAGACGCTCCAACGCCACAGATAAGAGGGCAAGCAGCCCCTGTGTCGGGAGGCTGTGCCTCTGGTCGTGGTGGACGTGGTGCATCCTCTGCAGGGGCACGCTTGTCCTTTCTAACTGGTGCTGGCCATCTTAAGCAGCAGCAGCAACATACAGAGTGTAACATTGGGAGCTTCCAGCCCTACCTGTGTGCTTGAGGGCAGCATGTCTGATGCTGCTCGCTGACCAATGCCCGGTTTAAATGGAGACAGGCAGGGAGGTGGTTGCATGAGGCGCGGCTTGAGTGGGGGGCGTGGCCTGGTGAAGGTCTTTAAAAACCCTCAGTGTATTCTCAGCAGTTGCCAGATTGTGGTTATCCATACCTGAGCTCCTTGTACCTGACTGCTATATTGAATTAACCCGTTATTGACCTCTGCTTGTTTCTGACTATTCTGCCTTCTGTTGCCCTAGACCATTTTCTTGTACTACGCCACTGCTCTGATATCGACCCGGCTATTCCATTTGACCATTCTGAACTCTGTATTCCTGATTCTGGCTCGGCTGACTACTCCCCGTGTTGTTAACCCTTTCTGTCTAGCTAGTTTACCTGGCCAATTCTAAGGACCAGACAGTTAGAGATCTTTCACGGCTACTCTGTTGGTAGCTTCTGGGCTCTGTGGAGTGTGGGGTGTTAAGTACTGCGTGGTGGGATCTGGGAACCGTGACACAGAGGACTTGGTGGATTGGCTAACCAGGCCATCCTCATCCTCCGAGTCCTCTGCCAGCCAGGCTTCTAGTGCTTTACAGTCCACCTCAGCTGCCAAAGCATCTAATGCAGCCTCCATGTCCACAGCTACTCCTGCCGTAGCCTCGCTATCACACACGGAGGAGTCAGCTGAATTGTTTGACAACAATGAGAGTGACATGCTGCTTGAGGATGCGCAGCAAGTACAGTGCTCTGATTCAATCTCTGAGGTTGAGCAAGGGAGTATAATCAAACTAGAGGAAGGGGGTGCCAGTGATGACACACAAATAACTGGCACTCATGTTGCCCCAGCAGCTGCAGCATACTGCCAAGTTGGCTCCAGTGACGAGGAGATAGGGGTGAAGATGACATTGATGATGATGAGGTCACTGACTCCACCTGGGTGCCAGATCGAACTGAGGAATCAATTGAGGAGGAGGGGGAGGAGGAGGAGGCACAGCAAACACGAGGCACAACATCCTCTGTGACCAACCGTAGCACTAGCCAGTCCAAGGCATCACATGTCAGAGCTGCTCCGGTGCAGAGCGCTGTTGTCTCAAAGAACACATGCAGGAACTCGGCTGTCTGGGAGTTCTTTAAGAACTGTGCAGCAGACCCCACCATTGCTATTTGTAATCTATGTCAGAGGAGGCTGAAGCGTGGGATAAACACTGGACACTTGGGTACCACGTGCTTGAGGCGACATATGAACAAGTGCCACACATCCCGTTGGGGCAAAACTTTGCGTAGGTCCTCCTCCTCATCATCTGTCTCTACCCACACTGTATGTCCTGCCATGCAATTGCCTACAACCTCCACCGACAGGGATGATGCTACAGTAATGGATGTACCAGCAGGTCCTTCCTCACAATGTGACATCATCCCAGTAGCTGAAGATTTACGCAGTCAGATTACGTTGCCGCAGCTGCTGCAGCGAAAAAAAATATAGTCCCAACCATCCCCAAGCACAGCGTCTAAATGCCAGCTTAGCAAAATTACTCGCATTGCAGCTGCTGCCTTTCCAGCTGGTGGACTCTGCTCCCTTCTGTGAATTTGCTGCATGCGCTGTACCACAGTGGCAGGTTCCAAAACGCCATTACTTTTCACGCAAGGCCATTCCAGCACTATACCAGCACGTGGAAGACAATGGTATCCAGTCATTGGGAAAGGCAGTCAGCAGCAAGGTGCATGTCACTTTAGACACGTGGTCCAGCAAGCATGGACAGGGTCGTTACATTTCCTTCACGGCACACTGGGTAACTCTGATTGCAGCTGGGAGGGATCCAAGACAGGGCTCTGTGCTGGAGCTTGTTCATCTACCACGCCTTCAGAAAGCTGCTTGTATGAGGTCTGTCTGCTCCACCACCACCACCTCTTCTTCCTCCTCCTCCTCCTCCTTCTCTGTCTCTGGCGAAGTGGCAGTTAAACCGACGTCTGACAGGGTGTACGCAATGGCTCAAGCAAAAAGATGCCATACTGTGCTTGAGCTGGTTTGTTTAGGGGACAGGAGCCACACCGGGTCAGAAATTTTGTCAGCTCTGCAGGGGCAGGTGCAGAGATGGTTAACACCACGCCAGCTTGAGCTGGGAATGATTGTCTGCGATAATGGCAGCAACCTTCTCTCCGCCCTACGCAAGGGTAAATTGACGCATGTACCATGCCTAGCACACGTCCTAAATCTGGTGGCACAACGTTTCCTAACCAAGTACCCAGGGCTGCCAGAGCTTCTCATCCAGGCCAGAAAAGTCTGCAGCCACTTTAGACGATCATTCCCAGCAAGCGTTCGCCTGGCAGAAATTCAAAGAGAATTCCACCTTCCCACAAACCGTCTGATCTGTGACATGCCCACCAGGTGGAATTCGACATTAGCAATGCTGCAGCGTCTGCACAAGCAGCAGAGGGCCATCAATGAGTACCTGTGTGAGTATGGCACAAGGACAGGTTCAGGTCAACTTGGTTTTTTTTCAACCCCGCAGTGGCTGATGATCAAGGATGCATGCACTGTACTGTCACCATTTGAGTAGGCAACGAGGATGGTGAGCAGGGACAGTGCATGTATCAGTGACACAATTCCTTTAGTGTTCCTGCTGGAGCACAGTCTGCGGGGAATTATAGATGTGGCTCTAGAGGCAGAGCAGCGGGAGGAAGAGGAGACCTTCCCTAGCTCTCTTTCCGCAGACAGCATTCCAGCGGGTCCTACTCAGATCAGACAGGAGGAGGATGAGGAGGAGGAGGACTATTTAAGTAGTGGGGGCATTGAAGGTGGGGATTCCTCAAGGCAGGGTTTTGTGTGCCCAGAAACAGAAGGGCTTGTGCATGGCTGGGAGGAGGAAGTGCATGATACGGTCATCCTCATTGACCAGGAAGACTCGGCAGCTAATGCCACCTCCATCCTACGCTGCATGGGCTCCCTAATGATGCAAAGCCTGCTAAAGGACCCCAGGATTCGTGCTATCAAGGAGAGGATCATTACTGGTTGGCAACCCTTCTTGATCCACGATACAAGGGGAAAGTTGCAGAGCTCATCCTGCCCGCACAGAGGGAGCACAGGATGACAAAACTTGCGGACGCTCTAAAGCCAAACTTGTGTAACACCTTTCCAGGCACTGTTAGATTATCAAGTGCTGAAACACGTGCTTCTGAGGCTGCAGGTGATCAGAGGAATAGCAGTGAAGGCCAGGGCTGCTTGACTGATGCATTTTTTTATTTTTTTAGTCCTCGACGCCCAGGGACGTCAAATGTAGGCACCCATTGCCAGCGTCTTCACCATATGGTGCAGGACTACCTAGGGGCAAGGGCAGACCTGGATACCTTTCCAGCAGATGATCCACTGGCTTACTGGGTGTTGAGATTGGATCACTGGCCAGAACTTAGCCAATATGCTATGCAGCTACTAGGTTACCCTTCATCTAGCGTGCTTTCCGAAAGGACGTTCAGTGCCGCTAGAGGTTTTGTCACAGACAAAAGAGTGCGTCTGTCCACCGACTCTGTAGACCGGCTGACATTTATAAAAATGAATCAGTCCTGTATCAGCAGCTATCAATCCCCTGATGCTGAAGTAATGGAATAGATAGTGGATGTCCTCTTCTGCATTCACAAAACCTCCAGCACTGAACTCTTCCACAATACCACAAAAGGGTTACAGTGTGAAGGCACTTGCTGCCATGAAAGGCACAATATCTGGCTGCACTGACGCCCATTAAAAAAACAAAACTTTTCAATATAGGACCACATGGTCCACCCCTGCACTCTTCCACAATACCACAGAGGGGTTACTGTATAATGATACTTGCTGACCTGGCACCAAAGGCACAACATCTGGGTGCACTGACGCCCATTACCAGATCAAAAACTTTTCAATAAAGGACCACATGGTCCACCCCTGCACTCTTCCACAATACCACAGAGGGGGTTACTGTATGATGATACTTGATGGCCTGGCATTAAAGGCACAATATCTGGGTGCACTGACGCCCATTAACAGATAAAAACTTTTCAATATAGGACCACATGGTCCACCCCTGCACTCTTCCACAATGCTACAGAGGGGTTACTGTATGATGATACTTGCTGGCCTGGCACCAAAGGCACAATATCTGGGTGCACTGACGCCTTAACCAGATGCATATCTTTTCAAAATAGGACCACATGGTCCACCCCTGCACTCTTCCACAATACCACAGAGGGGTTACTGTATGATGATACTTGCTGGCCTGGCACCAAAGGCACAATATCTGGGTGCACTGACGCCCATTAACAGATAAAAAACTTTTCAATATAGGACCACATGGTCCACCCCTGCACTCTTCCACAATACCCCAGAGGGGTTACTGTATGATGAAACTTGATGGCCTGGCATTAAAAGGCACAATATCTGGGTGCATTGACGCCCATTAACAGATAAAAAAAAACACTTTTCAATATAGGACCGCATGGTCCACCACTGCACTCTTCCACAATACCACAAAGGGGTTACTATATGATAGTACTTGCATGCCTGGCACTAAAGGCACAATATCTGGGTGCACTGCCATTGACGCCTGTATCAGATTCATATCCTCAGAGGGGTTACGGTGTGACGGCACTGTTGCCGACGCTAAAAGCCCAATTTTAAAGCACCTATTGTTACTTTCATCCAAAGCCTGCATAAGTTTCACAATAATTTAGCCAAAAAAACCACTAAACTTTTTCTGTGCGTCCTAAAATGTCTTTTCATATAGGCTGCCGCCCCAAGCAGTTGTTTATGGATAGATTAAAGGAAAAGCATTTACCGTCATATGAAACGTCATTTATTTGTTTTTAAGTGTTTATATACGTCCTAGAAATACGCCACTTCACGGGCAGGTTATGGGGACCTCCTAGGCACTATATTTGAAGGAATTTTTCGTTTTTATTTTTAACCCTTATTTCATGGAAAACTCACTGTCCCTTTAAAAACTTTTTTATTTTAACTTTTTGTCCTTGTTTCCTGTCCCCCAGGGCACTACCCGGACCCCCATACACCTTTTATGGCAAATATCTAGCATATATACCTTCACTTACATTGAGTTCGGATCGTGTTCGAGTTCGAAGTCGAACTTTTGAAATTGTTCGAGTTCGAAGTCGAACTGAACACGGGGGCGTTCGGCTCATCCCTATAAATTACCATAATTGTTGAAGCAATGAATTAGGTTGAATCATAAATCAAAACTTCAAACTATTTAGAGAAAACTTGTCACACAGCTGAGCAGCTTTTAAACCTTGGCTGTTTATGTTCCCAGACATTATTGTGACATCTCTCGATCTTCTGCAGAATCTACGTCCACAGGGTACGATGACTGATGAATGCGCTCCAGCCAAAGCCAACATGTTGTGGTGGTGTTTCCATCTAACTGCAATATGCAAACATTAGTACAGATAAGGAATACATGTTAAAAAAGTATTTCCACAGAACCGCTATCTCCATTTAACACTTTAAGAAAGAGTTCCTTTTTTTATCTATCTTTAGGTGGTTTTACTCACCTTTTCTCACTTGCCGGGAGCTGCTCCTTCTCTTCAGCTCAGGGACTCAGGGACTAAGCTTTTCTGCGCGATTTGCCTTCCTACGCAACTTGCATAGCCAAGGTACTGCAATTTGCACACCGCTACGGACTTGCACATTCTATGTACGCACGTTTCATAGCGCCTGCGCAGAACAAGGGAGCGGAGTTGGGCGCATGAACATGTTCGTTCCATTGTTGCCTCGAGACCGCTCGCTACAGCGATTGGTCTCAGAGGGTGATGCTCTCTGCACAGTGGCGTAGCATGGGGGTACTTGCCCCGGGGCCCCTGTCTGGGGGGCGCCACAAGGGGGGACAGGCTGACCATCAGAGGGACCCCATGCACAAATGCCTCCAGACAGGTCCACACTGGCCGCCAGATACCCAAGTAGACACATTGCTCAGGAAGCCAGCTGCCAGGCTACACAGCGTGAAGACAGAGAAGCAGTGTGACGTGCTGGCTGTGCTTAACACTCTTCTAAACACACACACGCACTCGGTGTGAGGCTGGAGATGAGACACGATGGGCCCCACCTCTCCCTGTCTGCAGCAGCCCAGGAGCTCTAAGTTATTGTTAAACAGGTAGGGACTAGGGGGGAGAAATGCACACAGTGACCACATCACTATACAGTGCCAGGGTTTTATCTAACCTATGTTATTTTATCCAACAGGGGCAACTGTATGGGCATGGGAGTCAGATATTATGGACTGGCGGCATGGGCGGGGTCAGATTATGAACCAGGGGCAACTGTTATGGACTGGGGTCAGCTATTATGAGCTGGGGGACATAGGGTCATATATTATGAACCGGGGCAACTGTTATGGGGATCAGATATTATGGACTGGGGCATGGGGGGTGAAATTAGTAAAATGTTTGCTAAAAAAACCAATGGCCCCCGCATTTTACCTTGCACCTGGCCTCCAAATGTTAGAGCCAGTATTCCATCATTTGATCAAACCCGTGGCTAGTCCACGTTACTGCTGGTGCACGTATGTTACTTCCGCTAACGTGAAATCAGCTGTTTCCTGCAAAAATGGCACAGTGGGCGCCACGCCATAGCCACGTTATGCAAATATACGTGGCACATCATCGCTGACGTAACAGCTGTGCAATGTGTGACGTAGCACGCACATTATGTGGCTGTAGTGCACATGCACATTGTGTTATTTTTGTAAGGAACATCTGATTTCACATCAGAGGAAGTGACGTACATGAATCTCAATTAGCCTCGGGTTTGATCAAATGATGGAACACCAGCTCTGTGCATATAGGTTTGACATTACTTGGAGTTGGCTGGAGTCGATATCTCTCATTTCCGGAGCTGACTACCCTGAACTCATCACATGTCATTACCATCTAGCAGCTCTTAAGCTGCTCTATCCGATCTTCTTCAATACAGGATCCTGCCCTCAGGGGTGAGAGAAGCAGAGTGCAAAATTCCATAGTTAATGCTACCGTTAGCGTCAGGATAAGTGAGTTTAACGCATGCCCCATATTCCATACCTGGACACTAAACCCGTTTGTACTCCATTAGCGCATCAGTGATTACGCGATCTTACTGTACTCTGTAAATCCTATACTTAACATGGGAAGCCAAATTAATTAGTAGCGTTTCGATAAGGTATTACAAAGTTCTAGCGTTAATTACCGCAGGGACACACAATCCAAAATATTACACCTTCTAAAAGCTGCCACTACATGGTTCTACATATGCAAAATAATATAGCATCCCCTAAAGGGGGGACATGTTCATGGAGAGGGACATGTTCATGGAGAGGGACATGGAGAATAGGGATGAGCCGAACACCCCCCGAGTTCGGTTCGGACCCAAACCCGAACCCGAACCCGAACTCAATACAAGTCAATGGGGCTGAAAATTCGGTTTTTAGAGTGCCCTCCAAGAGGGCATATATGCTAGATATTTGCCATAAAAGGTGTATGGGGGTCCGGGTAGTGCCCTGGGGGACAGGAAACAAGGACAAAAAGTTAAAAAAAAATAATTTTTAAAGGGACAGTGAGTTTTCCATGAAATAAGGGTTAAAAATAAAATCAAAAAATTCCTTCAAATATCGTGCCTAGGAGGTCCCCATAACCTGCCCGTGAAGTGGCGGATTTCTAGGATGTATAGAAATATGTATAAACCAAAAAATGACATTTCAAATGACAGTAAATGCTTTTCCTTTAATCTATCCATAAACAACTGCTTGGGGCGGCAGTCTGTATGAAAACAGGAGACATTTTCGGACACGCAGAAAAAGTTTACTGATTTTTTGGCGGGGAAAAGCAGGAGAATGACTGGAGAATGGAAAATTCTAGACCAAATAGCCGATTTGGAAAGTGAGATAAATGGGAGAATTTTTCTGGTTTGGCTATTTTGACCTAGAATTTTCTCTTCAGTCATTCTCCTGAGTTTCACCTTTCTCTGAATAACCCTGTCAGGTCATAACCCTGTTAGCACCAGCTTTGTAATACTGCCCAGAGTGTTTTGGGGTTTTGACTCTGTCAACCCACTCATCACAGAGCTGCACCCAAAAGGTACCCTCACCACCTCACCCAGCACTCCATATATAGGTATTGTGAAACCTTTTCTATTTATATGTTTAACCCTTATGCTGCTGAGCCATTTCACACCTCTGTGCTGAGCTCCTTTTTACCGCTTTTACCGCTCATCATGTTTAAACACGTTTTGAAGCCACGTTTTTTTATACCACCCAGACATATTATATATCGTTCTTTCCGGCAGACTCGGCAGATTCATAATATGTCATTATTATATGTATACCTCATGTCCTGCCTGTAAATTATAACAAAAAATGCAATAAAATTAGAATTTTCAATAATTTACAGTGTGTAAAGTGTTTTTTTTCTCTTTTTTATCATAAGAGCCTTTGCGGTTATATTTTCTATGGGTTGCGCTTGTTAAAAAAATTTTTGGGGGGAAATTATGTGCTTTTTAGCAAACGCCCCCCATAGAAAAAATCGTTAGTGGGAACAATATTGCTGCATTAATAAAACAAACAAAAAAAACTTTTTTTTTTTTTTTTATTATTATTATTTTTAATTATTTTAATTTTTTATTATTTTTATTCTTTTAACTTAACATAGTCATGTTTGGTATTATTGGAAAGGCCATACTCTGGTCGTTCCAATGATACCAAAAATTAACCCCTAGCTGCCACGGATCGAGCGATAGGGGGTTCAGTGGAACCCTCTATCTCCACCATAGGTGGCAGCTAGGGGTTAACTCCAGAACTGACATCATCGCGCTATGTTGCCAGTGGTCAGGGGGAGATCCCAGAAGCTTGGCCGACATCCAAGCTCCAGGAGTGGACTGCGATATGGCCTGTTGGCGCTAAATCGAGATCCAGCCCCCAGGGGTTAAAGACAGCCACCCCCTCCCCTTCAGGCACCTTTCCCGCACTGGCGAGGGGGGTGCCTGAATAGATGTCATCGCACTGCCCGCTGGGGTCCCGAAGGCTGGGCTGACATTAAAGATGTCAGCCCGCACCAGGGGGGCACAGCGATCAGCCGGAATCTGGCCGATCGCTGGCTTCTATGGGAGGACGCGCTCAGCGCGTCCTCTACAACCAAGGCTCTGTGCGGCTGGACGCGCTCAGCGCATCCTTTGTAGCAAATTGATTAAGGATTTATAAGGCAGTGGTTCCCAAGCCTGGTCCTCAGGACCCCCTAACAGGCCAGGTTTGAAGGATATCTGAAGCACAGCACAGGTGATATGATTTGCTTCTCAGTGATTGCAGGATTCAGCCCTAATGGAATCCTTAAAATCTGGCCTGTTAGGGGGACTTGAGGACTGGAGCTGGGAACCACTAATGTAGGGCATAAAATCAAAGCAATAATTGCCTTTTATAAAGTCACCAGGCAAACAGGATTTGACTATCCTGCCAGTCACCAAATCAGTCACGGATGATCTGATTGCTGACATCCTCCAGCCTCTGCTCCTTGCACCCAACATTGCAGCTCCATCGTAAACTTGGCCGGAGAACTGGTAAAGGTCATTGCTAAAGGAAATAACTGCATCAATTCCAAAGCCTGAAGGTTCTGAAGGTCCGAGGCAGTGTGTGAAGTTACTTCGGAAACAATATTAAAGAACTGTAGCTGATTTTATTTAGCTGGGTGGCTCAGGTTTTAGATGAAGGGTGGGGTTCTGGCCGGTTTGGCAGTCTGGCAAATGGCGGTGTCTGCGATTCAATTCAAAACAAAGAGCTCACATCTCGTGAATTATTTTTAATAAGAGACATTGCAGCTGAAAATGCTCTAATCTCTAACATTAAATCCCATCTCTCAATCGGAGCGTGTGAACGTGTGACCTGCCCAAATCGAGACCTGTGCGGCTTTGGCAAAGCAGTAGAAGGTCCTGTATGAATTATCTGGACTCCAAGAGTTACTATTGGTCAAATATTGTTTCATCGTGTTTATGCCGATATATTTAGTCAATATTTAAGGGCTTTATTTACGTTTTTCTATTATAATTTGGAAAAAACTCTATGCGTACTTAAAGTCGTCCCAGGCAAAATAATCAGTTTCTGTTTTTCCCAATTCCCAAAAATTTCCAATTTTCAGAAATGATGGAAGGGTCAGCTGTTAACCATATAAAGAGAAATTATGCAACCAGTCCACAAAAACAGCACAGAACAGGAGTCGGCATCCTTGGCCCTCCAGGTGTTTTGGAACTACATCTTCCGACGCATTAGGTTGACTGAGCCCCATGGGAAATTAAGTTCCAAAACATTGGGAGGGTCAAGGTTGCCAAACATTTTTGTAGCGTTTTGAAGAGCCTGAATCAACTGCTAATGCCAAAGCCCTTCAGTGGAGGTAGAGTCTAATGGACATGCACTTGTTAAATAAGCAGGACATTCAGCATTGTAACACAGTTAGGATCCCGATTTCAGCCATGTTTCTGTTTGGGAAATTAAAATTCTGGTTTACCGACATTTCGATTCCCGATAAAATTCTGATCAAATATTGGCTGTCGCTGTTATACTTTTTAATGGAAATATCACCTTTATCAATTCAATACTCACAGACTCAACTCCATCTCTTCCCTCTGCTGCCCTGAACCAAGTATTCAAGGTATCCACCATTCAACATGGCGTCCAACATCATACCCCAGGTTGCTATAATCTTGCAATTGTATTTTTATGTCTGCATTTACTATTCTCTGACTAGTCATAATTTAGAATCTCCCTCCATTTCTGTTAGAAAAAAATCTGTTTGTTTTTCCCTCATCCCCCCCCACAAGTTGTAAATAGTGTCTAAACTCATTCTATTTCAACAGCATACTCACAGACTTAACTCCATCTCTTTCCTCTGCTGCCCCAACCCACCCTCCCCAAGGGCCGGTTCCCTAATTTCAGCTCTCCTTTCCAGCTGTCTCCACTTCTCTCGCTAATTACTCTTACTAAGCCCAAACTTCTGGTCCTTCCAATGCAATCCCCACGATATTCTTCTGGCCACCAGTTTCACCTTTCCTCTGCTCCCATTTGTTTCAGTTACCCCAGTATTTCCTCTTGTATCATGTAAGTCTGCTGTTTGTGCTTCCATATTGTAAAGCTCTACGGAATCTGTTGGCGCTGTATAAGTACTTGTAATTGTAACTTTGTATTTCTGCAACAACTGTAACAATTCAATGTTTCTTGAACCCAGGACATAATTGAAAATTAGAGAAATCTCAATGTATCCTTCCTGGTAAAATTCTTTATGAATAAATAAATAAATAAATTTGAGTTAATCAGTTAATTAATTTTTATTTATTTTAATTTTAATTTTTTTATTGTATTTTTAGACATAGCCTGGTCATGTCTGATATTGTCCTTTCCAACAAAATCAAACATGACCCTCTAGCTTTTAATGATTTAGGAGACATGGGGGTCCAATGGACTCTTGTGTCTGTACCATAGGGGATTCTCTCCTCGGCTAGGGGGGAATTCTGTTTCTGACATCATCATGCCCATGTGTAATGATGTCAGTGGACGAGGGGAGGCCCTGGATCCAGGAGCTGACACTCGTAATCTGCAAGCGCATATTATCCTGCTTACAGTTTCCATGTTAGCATCCACCATGGAATATAGACCTGTATCTGCAGAAACTGCAAGTTCCTGTTCTGTACCCTCGTCAAATCTTTTGTTTTCCATGATGTTTTGTTGGAAAATATATAAAATAGCCATTGTTATGAGTCATAATTTACGAGTATCTTTAATTTAATTTTGCGAAATCTAGCTGTGTACAAAAATATATAAATCACTGGAATCTTGCTTTGACGTGAATGGATTTTAGGTTTATTTTCTCTTTGTTAATAATTGGATTCTGCTGCCATCTTGTGGACTGAGCACAAATGCGACCAGATTGTTGCAGGGAGATCGAACATGTGGGACTTATACATTTTTATGTTTAATAGACATGTGCACAGCACAACATTTTGTTTTGAACTAATGGATTAGTCCTAAAACGCAATTTATTTAGTTGCTAAAAAAAAATAGTTTTCAGTTCTTTAGTATGAAAACTAATTTCATTCATCTGAAAACCAGCGGATACAATTACTATTGTAGTGGCTCCTCAGAGGGCTGAGATCGCTGATCGCTGCTTGTTACTAGACATGTGCACAGCACAAAATTTCGTTTTGAACTAATGGATTAGTCCTAAAATGCAATTTATTTAGTTGCTAAAGAAATTCGTTTTCAGTTCTTTAGTATGAAAACTAATTTCGTTCATCCGAAAACCAGTGGATACAATTACTATTGTAGTGGTGGCTCCTCAGAGGGCTGAGATCGCTGCTTGTTACAGTATCTCTCACTCTCAGCACAATGTGGGCCATATTACATAGTTGGTGCTAACTTACCAGAGCTGTTGTAACCTTCCCAGAGCCATTATAGCCTGTGGAGGTTTTCAGTTTACAACAGCTCTGGTTAAGTTAGCACCAACATTGTAATACTGCCCCGTGTCAGGCAAAGCTGTTACAAAAACTGACTGCTGCTCATCACAGCGCTCAGAGTTTCTGTAAAACTAGTAAATAATATTTTTATATATAAGAGGTTAGAACAATATTATTTCCTTGTTTTACTGAAACTCTGAGCTCTGTTACAGTCAGTTACTGTTAGAACTGAGCCTGATACATTGTACTGAGAGATAATGTAACAAGCAGCCGATCTCAGCGCTCACAGCCACTGGATTTAAAGGGCTAAAAAAAAAAGGCTCCTCTCTGTATAATGTTTAGAACATCCTCCTGCATTAATTAATACCCCTCTTTGTATAAGGTAGATAACATCCTCCTGCATTAATGTCCCTCTCTGTATGGAACATTCTCCTCAATTTATACCTTTCTCTGTATAATGTATATAACATCCTCCTGCATTAATACCCCTCTCTGTATAATGTATAGAACATACTCCTGCATTAATTAATGCCACTCTCTGTATAGAACATCCTACTGCATTGGCATGTGGAGTGTGCTGAACTTCGGATGTTGCGATCTTCATTGCTGGTCTCCTTCACTCATCAATGTAATATCACAAAAAGGACTGAAACTAAAATGTAGTGCATTTTATTTTAGTTTCTTTCATTTTTTGTACTGAGCAGTTTCGTTTCTCTTGAGTCATACTAAAACTAAATTATCCCAAAATTCGGACTAAATCGTTTTAGTACTAAAACGAATGCACATGTCTACTTGTTACAGTATCTCTCACTCTCAGCACAATGTGTCAGGCAAACTGTTACAGTAACTGACTGCTGCTCGTCACAGCGCTCAGAGTTTCAGTAAAACTAGTAAATAATATTTTTATATATAAGAGGTTATAAGAATATTATTTAACTGTTTTACTGAAACTCTGAACGCTGTGATGAGCAGCAGGGAGTTACTGTAACAGCTGAGCCTGATACATTGTACTGAGAGATAATATAACAAGCAGCCAATCTCGGCACTCACAGCCACTGGATTTAAAGGGCTAAAAAAAATGCTCCTCTCTGTATAATGTATAGAACATCCTCCTGCATTAATTAATACCCCTATCTGTATAATGTAGATAACATCCTCCTGCATTAATTAATACCCCTCTCTGTATAATGTATAGATCATCCACCTGCATTAATTAATACCCCTCTCTGTATAATGTATAGAACATCCTCCTGAATTAATTAATGTCCATCTCTGTATAGAACATCCTACTACATTGGTATGTGAAGGGTGCAGAACTTCGGAATGCAATACTTATCCAGCACAGGAGAGGGAACTTTTACTTAAACTTTGTATCTCTGTGGGGGAGACAGACAGGATTATAAAAGCAGGGGAGAGGGAAAATATTAACGTAAATTGGTCTGAAAGCTCAGAGAAGAGATGACTGGTGCAAATTTATTTTTATAATAAAATAAACCACTTTAAATCCATGGAAAACATTCAAATAAATCACACTGAAGGCTCATAATGACAGAGTAACTGTGAGAGCTGGATACTAAATGTATCAGGCATAAAAAACCCTTTATAACAAGCAGCACTGGGAGAGGAGAGGGACTTTAAATAAAACATGTATTATAGATGAGGAAAGGGGGATAGTGCTCCTGGATAATATAAAACGTATCAGACCTAAGCCCCTATTATACAGAGCGGGAGGGGAGATAACACACGTTTTATAAAGTCCTTCTCTTCTCCCAGCGCTGCTTGTACTAAAGGGGTTTTTACTATCCAGCCCTCCTCTGTCATTAGCTTTCAGTGTGATTTATTTGAATGTTTTCCTTCTCCAGCTGCTTTTATCATCATGTCTGCCTCATAGACATGCAAGGGTTAAGTAAAGGTTTCCTCTCCTGTGCTGGCTGTCGGTGCTGCGAGTGAGTATTCTGGAGCTCTATCACTGTCAGATTTTCGGGTAGGGGTCGGGAAGGATTACGCATACAAACCTTTTCTGTAGCTTTGCGATGTTGCTCTCCTTATTGCTGGTCTCCTTCACTCAATGTAATATCACAAAAAGGACTGAAACTAAAATGTAGTGCATTTTATTTTAGTTTCTATGGTTTTTTGTACTGAGTAGTTTCGTATCTCTTGAGTCATAGGAAAACTAAATTATCCCAAAATTCGGACTAAATCGTTTTAGTACTAAAACGAATGCACATGTCTAATGTTTAAGATATTTTAGGTTTGTAATTATTTTATGACAAAATATCAAAATTTTTCCATGTATTTTTCAAATTCATTACCGGTGCTTGATACTTATATGT
The DNA here is from genome assembly GCA_009667805.1 of Leptobrachium leishanense. Classification (NCBI taxonomy): domain Eukaryota; kingdom Metazoa; phylum Chordata; class Amphibia; order Anura; family Megophryidae; genus Leptobrachium; species Leptobrachium leishanense. The sequence continues at coordinate 27,192,408 of CM019064.1, read as the reverse complement.
TAGAGATTAGAGAGAATCCCGCCTCTTCAACATCGCTTTGCTCTTTCTGTTAAGAATATGGGCTACGACAAAATGGAATTAAATCAATATTACAAATAAAAGGACCTGGACCTGGAGCCACTGTGCTGCCTGGAGCGATGGGTAAAATGCTGCCCCCCCACCAAACAAAAAACACGTGACATGTATGAGCGTATCATAAAGCTCCACATCAATAAAACTCACAGTAATGTGCAGTGTGTATGAGCGTATCGCAGAATTCCACATCAATAAAACTCACAGTAATGTGCGGTGTGTATTACCTTATCACTGAGCTCCACAGCAATAGAACTCACAGGAATGTGCGGTGTGCATGAGCGTATCACTTGCGAGTACTGAGGGAGCTATGTGTTGAAATAATTAAACCTCTGTTCTAGGGATGTGCATTTCGTCATTTCGCTTTGAATTGAATTTCGTACGAAATCAACCATTTTCATATTTTTGGGAGCATTTCCGAAACGTAATATCAGCCGTTCTAAATCCGAATCGATGCTTCAAAACAATCAAAATTCTTTCAGTATGGATCCGAAACGAAATAAAACGGAACGAAAATTATACGAAATGCTGTAAAACTGAACAAACGAGCAAAAACAAATAAATTTCATAACAAAATGATCTGAAACGAAAAAAGACAGAACTAAATGATCTGAAATGAAAAAAAAGAACAAAATGATTTAAAAAAAAAAAAATGGAAACAAATTATCTGAAATGAAAAAAAGAAAAGAACGAAATGATCTAAAACGGAACCAAAAGATCCAAAAATTATTTTAATGCAGCATATCAATCCACACATTGCTGGGAAGCGCCTCTCTACGGTGGAAAAAAGCCTTGTTTTTTTAAAATAAGTTAGGAAACCTAAATGTTTGCCAAAAAAATCCTGGAAAATGCCCAAAAAATCCTAAAAATAAAAAAACAAAATGGCTTATTGCTGCAAATGAAAATAATAAAGGGTTTAATAAATATTTAATAAAAATGCAAATATTTTTTTACATTGAAAACTATTTTTGGAAAAAAGCCTTGTTTCTTTAAAATACTGTAAGTTAGGAAACCTAAACTTTCACCCAAAAATTCCTGAAAAATGCCCAAAAAATCCTAAAAAATATAAATAAGTAAGGAGACTTTCATTTTTATTGGTGGTAATCTGTTTCCTATTCTGAAATAACCAATAAAAAATGAAATAACTAATAAAAATGAAATACAAATCAATACAAAATAATTCACAAAAATGAAATAAAAGGAAACAACCCATTGAAACAGAATGCCGAATGGATCCAAAATTCTGAATCGATCAGAAGGCAAAAACGATCTGAAATCCTGAAATGAAACGACCCAAACTGAAACCAAAACCTGTCGGAAACGACCCAAAACGAAAAAAAATGAACTGAAACTAAACGAAAAAAACAGCATGCACATCTTTGTTCTTAATCTTTCAAGATTCTTTTCTTTCAGGAATCCTACTAGAGGATTGGAGAAAAGCTGATGTGGTCCCTATATTCAAGAAAGGTTTAAAATGTATGCCGGGGAATTATAGACCTGTGAGCTTAACATCCGTAGCTAGGAAAGTATTTGAGGGGTTACTAAGGGATAATATTCAGAAATTTATTGGGAGGTATAATGTAATTGGCAAAAATCTACATAGTTTTATGAAACACAGATCATGTCAGACTAACCTAATTGCATTCTATGAAGAAGTAAGTGTCAGTATAGATCAGGGGTGTAACGTTGGGTGCTTCCAGCCTCTCCAGTGTGCTTGAAGGCAGCATGTCTGATGCAGCTCGCTGACCAACACCCGGTTTAAATAGAGACAGGCAGGGAGGTGGCTGCATGAGGCGTGGCTTGAGAGGGGGGCGCGGTCTGGTGAAGGTCTTTAAAAACCCACAGTTCCTTCTAAGCAGTGCCAGATCGTGGTTATATCCATACCTGAGCTCCTTGTACCTGAATTCTCTCGTGATTTAACCTGTTATTGACCTCTGCTTGTTTACTGACTATTCTGCCTTCCGTTGCCCTAGACTATTTTCTTGTACTACGCTTCTGCACTGATATTGACCCGGCTATTCCATTTGACTATTCTATACTCTGTATTCCTGATTCTGGCTCGTCTGACTACCCCCGTGTTGCTAACCTGGTTTCGTATTACGACATTGTCTTTGATTAACCCTTTCTGTCTAGCTAGTATACCTGGCCAAGTCTAAGGACCAGACAGTTAAGGATTCTTCTACGTCTACCCTGTTGGTAGCTTTTGGGCTGTGTGGAGTGTTGGGCTTTAAGGACTGCGTGGTGGGATCTGGGAACCGTGACATTACGATCTGGCCAAAATGGATCCCGCAGACTTAACACAGCATTTGAGTAACTTTGTATCCAGACAGGATGAGCAGGATGGATCAGTTTGCTCTCACCTTACAAACTATCCTGACTCGTACGGCTCACCTGGAACCAGCTGGGGTTGCACCTCCGCCTGCTATACCTGTGTCTCATGTCGTTCAGACATTCCAGGTACAAATGACCGTTCCTATGAGGTTTGACGGTACTCCCTCGAAGTGCCGGGGATTTTTGGTCCATGTGGATATTCATTTTAATTTAAATCCACAAATGTTTATCACTGACATAGCCAAAGTGGGGTTCATTATTAACCATCTGTCTGGCAGAGCGTTGACATGGGCGAATCCTTTATGGGAGGCAGAGAAGCCTATCATACGGAACTTTAAAGAATTCATAGCCGAGTTAAAACGTACATTTAATCCTACCAGAAAGGCCAAGGTAGCTGGCAAATCCTTGTTCCGCATACGTCAAGGGAACAGGTCTGTGTCTGATTATGCCATAGAATTTAAAACGTTGGTTTCTGACGTGAACTGGACTAATGAGGCTCTGGTTCTGGCTTTTATGGAGGGGTTATCAGAGTCATTGATACATGAATTGGCTAATTGTAAATTACCTGAGGTATTGAGTGAACTCATTGATTATTGTATAGATCTGGATGATCAGATAAGGGACAGAAGAACTCCAAGAGAGAAACCTAAGAGACCGTTACCAAGGTTGGCCACTGTCTTTCAGGCACCACCCAGAGAGTTATCTCCTCCCTCTGAGCCTATGCAACTAGGCCATACTAGGCTTACAGAGGAAGAGAGAACAAGGCGCCTTCGTGAGGGATCGTGCCTGTATTGTAGTGTAAAAGGACATTTACGACTTCAATGTCCCACTTGCCCTAGAATGCATGATAAGTCGGAAAAACTACCGCACCTAAGGCAGCTGAGGAGACAGTCCTTGGGTGTGACGTTCATGTCTCCTGTTAAAAACACTAAACTCTTGTTACCAGTATCCATAGCTTGGGAGACCAAGACCATGCATAATACCGCTTTTGTTGATTCTGGGGCTGCTGGTAATTTCATTGATGTTGAATATGCTTCCTCATCTCTCTCCCTCTGGTTGTAAGAGAGACACCCTTGGCCGTCGAAGCCCTAGACGGTAGGCCGTTATCCTGCCCCAGGATAACTCACGATGCTGTTACAGTGGTTCTTAATACTGGTCTCCTGCACAAAGAAGAGATCATATTACAGGTTATCCGTTCACCTTCCAATCCTGTTGTGCTTGGTTTCCCTTGGTTGGTGGAACATAACCCTGTTATTGATTGGGCTAAGGGTGAGATACTGTCTTGGAGTTCTGCTTGTTTTCTTAACTGTGTAATACCCATCCAGCATATTGGTGCCATGAACACATCTACAGCTCCTCCATTGTGAACAGAGGTCCCTGACTGGTATGTCGACCTCAGGGCTGTATTCGATAAAAGAGAGGCAGAGAAACTACCTCCACATAGACCGTATGAATGCACCATAGATATTCATCCTGGTACCATGCCTCCTCAAGGCAAAGTATATCCTCTATCCATAAAGGAGGACCAAATCATGGAGGAGTACATAAAGGAGAATTTGGAGAGAGGTTTTATTAGACGATCCTCTTCTCCAGCAGGGGCTGGGTTCTTTTTTGTGTCTAAAAAAGAGGGAGATTTACACCCATGTATCGATTATAGGGGGCTTAACAAGATCACCATCAAGAATGTGTATCCTATCCCCCTTATATCAGAACTGTTCGACATGTTAAGGGGATCAGCAGTATACACAAAACTCGATTTAAGAGGGGCTTATAACCTGATACGTATAAAAGATGGGCATGATTGGAAAACAGCATTTAACACCAGGAGTAGGCATTATGAATATCTGGTCATGCCTTTCGGTCTCTGTAATGCTCCAGCTGTATTCCAGGATTTTATTAATGATGTGCTCAGAGATTTTTTGCAATCCTTTGTTATAGTATACCTAGACAATATACTGATTTACTCTCCCGATCTGAAAACCCACCATGAACATGTCAGACAGGTATTAGAAAAATTACTAGACAATGGTCTTTATTGCAAACTGGAGAAGTGTTTATTCGACATTACCACTGTAAAATTTCTTGGGTACATTATCACTCCAGAAGGTTTTGAGATGGATCCTTCCAAACTCAAGGCCATCTCAGAATGGCCTCTTCCCCAAGGCCTCAAAGCTATAGAGAGGTTTTTGGGGTTTTCCAACTATTATAGGAGATTTATCAAGAATTATTCCACTGTAGCCTCTCCTATCATTAATATGACACGTAAAGGTCTGAAGAATCAGGTCTGGTCTTCACAATCCAAACAGGCATTCGAAGCTCTTAAACAGGCTTTCACTTCCGCTCCCGTGTTACGGCATCCTGATCCCAGAATTCCATTTGTCCTTGAGGTTGATGCTTCCGAGATAGGCATTGGGGCTGTCCTATCTCAAAGAGAGTCTCCAGGAAAGCCACTACATCCCTGTGGGTTCTTTTCAAGAAAATTATCACCAGCAAAACGCAATTATGATATCGGTAACAGAGAATTGCTTGCTATTGTGTCTGCCCTGTCAGAGTGGAGACATTTGTTGGAAGGTACTCTTGACCCTTTGTTGATAATCACTCATCATAAGAACCTTACGTACATCGGGGATGCTAAACGTTTGAACTCGAGACAGGCCAGGTGGTCATTACTACTGCCTCGGTTTAATTTTGTGTTGACTTACAGACCAGGTGACCGTAATGTAAAGGCTGATGCCTTATCTCAGAGTCGTCAATATGACCCGTATGAATCAAATACACAAGACCACAATCCTATAGTTCCTCCTGAACATATTGTGGCTTCCACGGTCTTGTCTGTTTCCTCGCCTTTCCTGGAACGCCTCCAAGCAGCTCAAATGGGGGCTCCACCTAACAAGCCTCCAGATATGTTGTTTGTGCCTGAAAAGGAAAGACAAGAATTACTCATAATGTTTCATGATTCTAAACCAGCAGGTCATTCTGGTATTACTAAGACTCTTACCAGTATCTCCAGACAGTTCTGGTGGCCCACCATGCGACAGGACATACGTCTGTTTGTTTTGGCTTGTCAAGTCTGTGCCAGAAGCAAAACCAGTAAAACCTTGCCTGTCGGTCTATTGCAGCCGTTACCCATTCCAAATAGGCCTTGGTCTCATCTATCCATGGATTTTATTGTGGACTTGCCAAAGTCCAAGGGTCATACTGTGGTTCTGACAGTTGTAGACCGCTTCTCCAAAATGGCTCATTTTGTTCCTTTACCTAAGCTTCCTAAAGCCAAAGAACTGGCGGTCGTCTTTGCTAGAGAGATTGTACGAATACATGGGGTTCCGTCTGAAATAGTCTCTGACAGAGGAGCTCAGTTCATCTCTCGTTTCTGGAGGGATTTCTGTGCGGAGATGGGGGTGTGATTGGCCTTCTCTTCAGCATATCATCCACAAACCAATGGGGCAGCAGAGAGGGCAAATCAGGGTCTCGAGCAGTACATACGTTGCTTTACCACACAACAACAAGACAATTGGTCGGAGTTGTTGCCCTGGGCTGAGTATGCACGTAATAACGCCGTTAACGAGACCACTGGCCACTCTCCTTTTTCTGCCATCTATGGTTTTTTCCCTCCGGCTCTACCACTTCAGTATGCTGAACAGGCCATCCCGGCTCTCGATGAACATCTCACACAACTACAGGACATTTGGAGACAGATTCGCGAAAACATGGAGCGCAATGTTGCTGTCCAGAAACGCAAGGCTGATAGGCATAGGTTACAAGCTCCTTCCTACAACGTGGGGGATAGAGTTTGGTTGTCCACTAGGAATGTGAAGTTGCGGGTGCCTTCTATGAAAATGGCACCTCGGTTTATAGGTTCATACAAGATCATTCGCCGCGTTAACCCTGTGGCTTATGCTCTTGCCCTTCCTAAACATCTTCGCTTGCACAACGTCTTCCACACCTCCCTACTGAAGCCTTTGTTGTGTAACAGGTACATGCGGGTCGTTCCTCCTCCTCCACCTGTTCAGGTTGATGGGGAGACAGAGTATGAGGTTAGGAAAGTTCTGGATTCTAGGCTGTTCAGGGGTGCTCTGCAGTACTTGGTCGATTGGGTGGGTTATGGTCCGGAGGACCGGTCCTGGATTCCGGCTTCCAACATGTCTGCCTCTAGGTTGGTCAGGGCGTTCCATGCCTCGCACCCCGATCGCCCTGGTGATCGTCCTGCCACTCGCCCTGGTGGTCGTCCTGCCCCTCGCCCCAGTGGTCGTCCTGCAACTTGTCCTGTTGGTCGTCCGGTGGCCTCCCATGGAGAGGGGGGTACTGTAACGTTGGGGGCTACCAGCCTCTCCAGTGTGCTTGAAGGCAGCATGTCTGATGCTGCTCGCTGACCAACACCTGGTTTAAATAGAGACAGGCAGGGAGGTGGCTGCATGAGGTGCAGCTTGAGAGGGGGGCGCAGTCTGGTGAAGGTCTTTAAAAACCCACAGTTCCTTCTAAGCAGTGCCAGATCGTGGTTATCCATACCTGAGCTCCTTGTACCTGAATTCTCTCGTGATTTAACCTGTTATTGACCTCTGCTTGTTTACTGACTATTCTGCCTTCCGTTGCCCTAGACTATTTTCTTGTACTACGCTTCTGCACTGATATCGACCCGGATATTCCATTTGACTATTCTATACTCTGTATTCCTGATTCTGGCTCGTCTGACTACCCCCATGTTGTTAACCTGGTTTCGAATTACAACATTGTCTTTGATTAACCCTTTCTGTCTAGCTAGTATACCTGGCCAAGTCTAAGGACCAGACAGTTAGGGATTCTTCTACGGCTACTCTGTTGGTAGCTTTTGGGCTCTGTGGAGTGTTGGGCTTTAAGGACTGCGTGGTGGGATCCGGAAACCGTGACAAGGGGGTCGCAGTGGATGTGATTTACTTGGATTTTGCCAAAGCTTTTGACACAGTTCCACACAAAAGGTTACTATTTATACTAAGAAATATTGGTCTAGATGAAAATACTTTTTCTTCGATAGATAACTGGATAAAAGATAGGGTACAGAGAGTGGTCATAATATAAATGGTAAATGTTCAAGATGGACATCAGTGGTAAATGGTGTCCCTCAGAGGTCTGTTACAGGACCAATTCTATTCAATTTATTTATAAATGACCTTGAGATAGGCATTGAAAGTCATGTATGAGTGTTTGCAGATGACACAAAACTAGGAAAAGTGATACAATATGAGTAGGATGTTACTTTGCCGCAGAGGGATTTAGATAGATTTGGGGACTGGGCACTTAAATGGCAGATGAAATTTAATGTAGATAAATGCAAAGTTATGCACTTTGGAGTGAAGAACACACAAGCAATTTATACCCTAAATGGTACGGAGTTAGGGAAATCCAAGCAGGAGAAGGATTTGGGAATAATCATAGACTTCAAACTAAGTAACAATGTCCAATGTCAAACGGCAACCGCCAAGGCCAGCAAGGTATTGGCATTAAAAGGTGAATTCACTCTCATAGAAACATAGAAAATGTCGGCAGATAAGAACCTTTTGGCCCATTTAGTCTGCCCAATTACATGGATACTTTACCTGGATTTATCTTTAATTTAGGATAGCCTTATGCCTATCCCATGCCTGCTTAAATTCAATCACTGTTTTGGCCTCTACCACTTCTACTGGAAGGCTGTTCCATGTATCCACCACCCTCTCAGTAAAATAATGCTTCCTGATGTTGCTTTTAAACCTTTGCCCCTCTAATCTGAGACTATGTCCTCTTGTTTTGCTACTTTGTTTCCTTTTAAATATACTCCCTTCCTCTACCTTGTGGATTCCCTTTACGTATTTAAATGTTTCTATCATATCTCCTCTGTCTCGTCTTTTTTCCAAGCTCTTGGAATGAAAACATAATTTTGCCTCTTTTATAAATCAATGGTAAGACACACCTTGAATATGCCGTGCAATCTTGGGCACGTGTCTTAAGAAAGGATATTATAGTGCTAGAAAAAGTGCAGAGATGGGCGACTAAATGAATAAGGGGAATGCAAGATTTAAGTTATTAGGAAAGGCTAACAAGCTTAAACCTGTTTAGTTTAGAGAAACAGCGCCTTAGAGGGGATCTGGTAACCTTATATAAATATATACGGGCCTTAGAGGGGATCTGATAACTTTATATAAATATATACGGCGCCTTAGAGGGATCTGATAACGTTATATAAATATATACGAGGCCTTAGAGGGGATCTGATAACTTTATATAAATATATATGGGGCCTTAGAGGGGTCTGATAATGTTATATATATACGGTGCCATTATAAACCATTGTCTGGAAACTTATTCATTAGTAGGACTATACACAGGACACGAGGTCACCCACTTAGACTGGACAAAAGGAAATTCAGCCTAAAGCACAATAAAGCTGTGGAATTCTCTGCCTGTTGAGGTGGTTGGGTCAGAGACTGTACAGACTTTTAAACAAAGACTGGATGACTTCCTGCAGACACATAATATTAAGGGTCATAATATTTAATATGTGAGTAAAAGCTTCTTGATCAAGGAGAAATCTTACTGCCATTCTGGGGTCAAGAAGGAATTTTTTCCCAGTATACTGCATATTGGCTTCAGATTGGGTTTTTGCCTTCTTTTGGATCAACAGCAGTAGGTGATGTGTGAAAGGCTGAACCCGATGGACGAATGTCTTTTTTCAGACTAGGTAACTATGTAGAAGTAAAATAGGGAACTTCCTTAAGGCGCAAAACAATCTATACAGTTGAACTATATATCCTTATATATGCTGGTCAAAATGCCTTTTATCATTAGGAATATTTGTATGTGCAATACACTTTATGTTAGCACTAGTGATTCCTGTTGGCTTCAAATGAATAGACCTTTCCTTTTTAGACAGTTATCAGAATACATACATAGGGTTGCAGTGCCCTCCAGTGGTCACAGAAACAATTGTCTTTAAAAGTGTCTGGAAATTTAAGCTCAGGAAAATCCAGTTGGTATGTCTGTTTTGTTTCCCACGGTTTTATTCAGTGAATTTTTCTTTCCCGTTTACTTGTTAGGAATATGTACCTCCAAAATATAGAGAGAACACAAAAACACCAAATTGTGCAGATTGTCTTTGCTGTGCAATTCTTATTTTAGTGGGTGTTGGGCTAATACTCACATTGTTCAGTGTCTAACACCTAGACACTAGCAACGGGGCTTTCAGTGTTTTTAATGGATACAATGTATCCTCTCTGGCACCTCCCTCCGTTTCATAGGGACCACAGCTCAGCAGGGGAGAAAGTCAGGAGAGATATTACTCACATTTTGCGGTGTCTGTATCTAGACACTAGATGTTTCAGCAAATCAGTGGATTCAGGAGCACTAATTCTCCCTTTCGTCACCCTCCGTTGTTATAGACGTTGCAGTAACACTGGGAACATGAGTTGAATAAAACCCATGTTTATTAAAGTAAAATACACAAGTAAAACTAAAATGGTATCCTCCAAGTGTAAAAAATAAAAGTGGATGGTACAGAAACGCGTTTCGCCGACTTTTCTCGGCCCCATCAGTCTGTACAATCTTCCTGCCGTTTCCTCCTTTTATTTTCAATTTCGATCCCGTCAATTTTCAATCAGTCTTCTTGCGCATGCGTGTGGGGAAATACGGAAGTGGTTTTGCGTTCCACTATTGCGGTTCAAAACAACGTATTTACAATCCCTTTTTATATACACAAGTTATATCCTCAAAGTCAGAAAAAATAACAGTCATTCTTATTGACTTATAGACGGGTGGCACCCTAGCTTAATTATCAGAAGTTATTCATAAGGTGCTACATTATCGGGAGTTATTCATAAAGTGTTGTATTAGCGGGGGTTGTTCACAAAATACTACATTATCGGGGGTTATTCATAAGATATTAGTAGACCCTTTCATTCTGTTTTTTTAGATCTCAACGGTTGTGTTCTAGTTAGGAAAAAAGGGGAAGATGTGGTGCTTTGTATACTATGGGATGTTATACTACAGAGAATTAGGAGAAAAATGGGGGGTGGACATTAATTTTCTAAATGGGGATCATAATCAGAAACAGAGGAAGGAGAAAGAGGAAAAGGTTATAAAGGGATGGATTGTTTATTCTAAAAAATGGCAAAGTTCAAAATCAGCATTCAAACCGTTCGGTTGTAGTGATCCAAACTCGTATATTAACCTCATTTCCTCTTTGCCAAGAAACGTCTCTATATTTCCTCCTCTTCGTGGTTTTTGTATTTTCTTAATTGCCATAAATTACTATCCTTTTGGATCTTGAAATTTCTTAAAATGTAACGACACAACTGTTGTTCATATCCCTTAATAATATTCCTTATATGTTCCCTAATCCATACGTTTAATGCTCTTGTTTTACCGCCTATATATTTAAGACGGCACGGACAGATAATCATTAAGGGAAAAGCACGTTAACAGGTCGTTAGCCTAAACACCCTGCTCCCCCACTCCGCACACACACTCGCAGAAATCTACATGCTGTGGACCCCATCAATTCTCCAACCTACTTCACCACCTCCCTCATACCTCATCCTTCACCTGCCCTGATGCTACCGCTAATCACTACAACACTACGCTTATCTCTGCTCTAGACACTCTTGCTCCTCTTCAACTCTGTAAGGCCCCACGCCACCAGCTTCAGCCCTGGCACACCCTCCAGACTCGCTACCTGCAAAGATGCTCCCGCACTGCAGAGCGTGCCTGGAGGAAATCCCACTCTGAAGCTGATTTTGTTCACTTCAAGTTTATTCTCCGATCATACACCTCTGCCCTCCACTTGGCCAAACAATCCTTCTTCTCATCTCTTATATCTACACTGTCCTACAACCCTAAACGGCTCTGGTCCACCTTCAACACCCTCCTCTACCCACCTGCACCTCCCACCTCAGCTGCCTTCAGCGCTCAAGACCTGACAGACTACTTCCTCAGTAAAACTTTAACTATCAGAAGCAACATCCCAACACAAGATAGTTATCTGCCACCTCCACTCCCACAGGTCCCCTCTGCCACCCTCTGCCGCTTCCTCCCAGCCACTGAGGAGGAAGTCAATTCCTTATTGTCCTCCTCACATCTCACCACGTGCCCGCTCGACCCCATTCCCTCACATCTAATTCCTCCCCTCTCCTCCTCCCTCACCCCTGCTCTCACACACATCTTCAACCTATCTCTCTCCACTGGCTCCTTTCCATCCACCTTCAAACATGCGCTAGTTACCCCTTTACTAAAGAAAGCATCCCTCGATCCCAACTCTCCATCCAACTACCGCCCTGTATCCCTGCTTCCCTTTACCTCTAAGCTCTTAGAAAAACTCGTCTTCAACCGCCTCTCCCTCTTCCTGTCCTCCAATTCCCTACTTGACCCCCTGCAATCTGGCTTCCGTCCCCTACACTCAACTGAAACAGCCCTCACCAAAGTCACCAATGACCTCCTAACTGCTAAAAAACACGGTCACTATTCTATTCTCATCCTGCTTGACCTCTCGGCTGCTTTTGACACTGTTGACCACCCCCTCCTTCTACAGACCCTCAACTCTCTGGGTCTCGGTGACACTGCACTTGCTTGGGTTGACTCCTATTTATCCAACAGGTACTTCTGTGTGTCCTTTGCTGGTAACTCCTCCTCTTCATTGCCTCTATCTGTTGGTGTACCTCAAGGCTCTGTCCTTGGTCCTCTGCTCTTTTCCATCTATACCTCCTCCCTGGGCAAAATCATCAACAGCTTTGGCTTTAATTACCACCTCTACGCTGATGACACTCATATCTACCTCTCTACCCCTGATCTCTCTCCCCCTGTCCTTTCAAAAGTCAGTGACTGTTTATCTGGCATCTCCTCCTGGATGGCCTCCCACCACCTAAAGATCAACATGTCAAAGACTGAGCTCCTACTTATTCCTCCCTCCAATGCCTCCCCACCTCCTGACTTCTCTATCACGGTGGAGGGTATCACCATCTCCCCATCAAACCAAGTTTGCTGTCTTGGAGTTACACTTGACTCTGCTCTTTCCTTCATCCCCCACATCAAGTCTCTTTCCTCCTCCTGCTGATACCAACTGCGTAATATTTCCAGAATTCGGCCATTTCTTACCGCTGTCACCACAAAACATACACGCCCTGGTAATCTCCCGACTTGACTATTGCAATAATCTCTTATCTGGCATCCCTCTGTCCCGCCTCTCCCCCCTACAATCCATCCTGAACGCCTCTGCCAGGCTAAATCACCTCACCCGCCGCTCTGTCTCTGCCGCTCCCCTCTGCGAGTCCCTTCACTGGCTCCCCTTCCACTGCAGAATTAGGTTCAAAATCCTTATCCTTACCTACAAAACCCTCACTAACTCAGCTCCCCACTACCTGTCCTCACTAATCACCAAATACACCCCAGCCCGCTCCCTAAGGTCAAACAGTGACCTGCGCCTAGCTTCTCCCCGCATCACCTCTTCCCATGATAGACTGCAGGATTTCTCACGCACAGCCCCACTCTCTGGAACAATCTCCCTCGTACTGTCAGACTTTCCCCTAACTTCTCTTCCTTCAAACGCTCCCTTAAAACATTCCTATTTAGGGAAGCCTACCACCCAACTCACTGACGCAACCATCAATCACTCTCACCTTGCAGTCCTCTCCTCCTGTTTCCAACCCCAACCCTCCCAGATTGTGAGTTCCTCCGGGAATAGGGCCCTCATCTCCTCCTGTACTTTTTGTCAAATGTTGTTCAATGTATTGTAACCCTGTCTATACTGTGCCTATTGTACAGCGCTGCGGAATATGCTGGCGCTTTATAAATAAAGAATAATAATAATAATAATATGTTTCCCATTCCTTTTGCCTATTTGTTGAATGGATCTCTTTTTGCTACCTGTACTCCTACAACTAAGGCAGTTGCCACATCCATAAAATCAATTCGGTACCGAAAATGCCTCTCTTCTCTTTCTTTTTTGTGAGTATTCACTTTTTACTATGTTTTATTTTAGATTTGGAACTCCTCTGCAGATGAACCTGGTAAAGGGTAACACATCTTTTAAAATAGGGTCCTCTCTAAGTATGGACCAATGCTTCTTAATAATAACCCTAATCTTTCTATTCTGTTTATTATAAGTGAATAAAAAAGAAGGGTACTGCAATTGGGTTTCATTTCTATTCTTATTTTTGTATTGTATTAGTGACCCCCTATCTATTGATGATATTTCATTCCTTGTTTGTATCAAATTCTTTTTCTCATAGCCCTTCTCTTCAAATGCTTGAATGAGGGTCTCTGACTGTTTTACAAAATCTTCGGTTCAGTACAATTCCTTCTTACCCTTAGGAGTTGACTCTGCATCACTCATTCCAACCTGTTCTTATGATGACAACTATCTTTTTGTATGAAACTATTACAGTCAACTTGCTTGAAGTACGTTCTTGTTTTAAGCTCCAAATATTCTATAAAGATATTTAGATCCAGGAAGTCAACAGTTTCTTGACTCCATTTACTATCTAACTTAATGGTTTCCTCCTTCCTGTTCAGTTCTTCCAGGAATATTTTCAAATTCGTCTCCCCCTCCCCATATTATTAGAACATCATCAATATATGTTTTGTATAGGATCACCTCCTTTTTCCATTTGTCACAGAAATCCTCCTCCCAATCTGCCATGTATAAATTTGCATAACTTGGGGCAAATTTTGTCCCCATGGCTGTGCCCTTCTGTTGTAAGAAATATTGGTCCTTAAACCAAAAGTAGTTCTTCCAAAGAATAAGGTCAATACCCTCCAATATATAATCAGTTTGTTCTGGTAGTAAATCTCCAAATTTTCTTAGATATTTCTCTACTGCTCTTATCCCTCCTTCATACAGTATATTGCTATAAAGTGATCTTACATTTTATTTTGGTAATATGTGATGTAACTAAGTAACTACGTAATAAATAAATAATTACAGAGCACTGCTGCTATTTAATTGTTTATGTATTCTATTGCTGCTATTTAAACTATTTAATAGATTTTGCTGCTATTTACCCACATGGAATATAAATATATTTGAAATATATTTTTCTCCTTGGTTAAAGAGAAGTGATATTACCTTTACTCCATCCAGCCGGTATAATTGTGTTGTGTTACTGGCATATATAATATAATAGTAGTGCAGTTTTGTTTTTATTTATCTGCCACGTTTTGCATTTTGAAGTACAATTAACATATTTTCCAGAATATATTCACAGCATGTTTCACAATGCATTCCAAAATACAATACATTTTTGCGTGCATTCTGAAGATATATTCAATAATATATTCACAAACATATTGAAATATATTGAATATGACCAAAATTGTAGTATTTCAAATATATATCCTTACTAACATACCTCAATACAGAATGCACCTGTAAACATGTAACCTAGTGACTATATTTCCTACATATTTTTCTGTTAATCTGTATATATTTGTGTTGTTTTTTTTTAATATCTTGCATTGTATTACTTTGTATTTCTGTAACTGTAACACTTCAATGTTCTTGAACCCAGGACATACTTGAAAACGAGAGAAATCTCAATGTATCCTTCCTGGTAAAATCCTTTATAAATAAATAAATAAATAAATAAATATGTCAATATATTTGGGAAGAATATAATAACCCCTTCACTGCTGAGGCATTTCACCGCTGTGTGCAGGGCTCATTTTTACCGCTTTTGCTCATCATGTTTAAATGCGTTTAGAAGCCACGCTTTATTATATGACCCTGAAATATTATTTTTTTTTTGGCAGACTCAGCAGATTCAAAATATATCATTTTTATATGCATACGTCATGTCCTGCCTGAATATTATAACAAAAAATGCAATAAAATTAGAATTTTCAATCATCTACAGCGTGTAAAAAAAAAATTCACATTTTATCACATGAGCGTTTACGGTTATATTTTCTATGGGGTGCGCTTGTACAAAAATTAGAAATGGGGACTCATTCCATTTTTTGGGGGGAATTACGTGACTTTAGCAAACGCACCCCATAGAAAAAAATCATTAGTGCAGCATCATTGTTCACATTATAATTGAAATGTGAACAATATTCCTGCATTAATAAAAACACACAAAAAACATGTTTTTTAAAAAAAAAAAAATATTAAATTTATTTTTAATATTTTTTTGTTACATTGAACATGGTCATGTTTGGTATCGAAAGACCATCCGCAGACCTTTCGAATGACACCCTCCACCAGGGGATTTCCTTGAGAAATCCTTGGGAAATCCCCAGGCTGCTAGGGGTTCCCCAGCTATCTGGCATGATCGCACTATGCGCGATATGTCAGGAGGCGAGGGGGAACCCGGAGGTGGAGCCGCCATCCAAGATGGCGGGCCCCACCGGAGCTAGATCACGATACCCCCTCCCTTTCAGGAGGTCTCCCGGCATTGCTGGGGGGTTGCCTGGAAATGATGTCATCGCGCATGGCGCGATGATGTCAGACGTCGGGGCGGGTTCAAATTCAGCATATGACTTCACTGAAGTCAGAACACTGCAGGACCCCGGACAGAGAGGTGAGTATCTCTGTGGGGGCTCCCGCAAGCGGAGGACGTGTGGGGATACGTCCCCCGCATATAGCGGGAGTCAATTAGGATGTTCCCCACACGTCCTCCACAGTGATGGGGTTAAGAATGTATTTTAAAAATGTATTTCATTTATTTCTTTTCATGTGAGAGATATTGCTGCTATTTCTTGATAGTATGCTTTATAGACTATCATCTTTATCAGGCTTTATCATCCATGCCCCCATTCTAACTATCCTCCTGTATCCCTTCTCCCATTTATCTCCAACCTTCTTGAATATATCTTGTGCACACGCAACTGATCGACTACGTTAACTCTAATTCTCTTTTTGGCCCCTGCAATCTGGTTCAACACCTGCACTCAACAGAGACAGCCGTGACTAAGCTTAACCAACAAAATAATTGCTGCTAAATTGAAAAAGGCCATAGCAAAAAATGTGGTTCAGCGCACACCTTAGTGAAACAACCACTACAAGATACAAACAATGAGTTTTTTCTTTCGTGTCCAAATCTAGAGCTCCCAATTGACTTTTCTATCGAAATTAGGGGTTTTACATGCAGGTAATCCAGGAGATACCTCCTTTTTCACAGCGTTCCATAATTTTGCAGTGATAACTCCAGAGGCTCATGCAGAACATAGACAAAACACAAATAATTTCACATAGCGTGATCCAGTATAAGTTTGAGTTAATAATGTTGTCCGAGAAATCGCTATTCACATTCTAGAGCCATGATTGGTTCTGTATACAGCACAAGTGGATGCCTTCTGAACCAATCCATTAGGCCCACCACTTGAATCCAACAAAGTGAGAATAAGACTTCCTAACTCCGTTGTGTTTAACACAAGTTCTGTTATGCCCCAGTACTGGAGTCACCCACCACTGGTAGGCCTGTTGTTTTCACCTTGCACCCTAGTCATGGCCACCTTTTTTCCCTTCCTACTCCTGGTTTGCCTCCATCTCAGGGTTTCCCATGGCTGGCTGCATTCCCCAATTATCTAATTTAGCCAGCTATTTCTAGTGGTCATACCCTCCCGTCTTTGCTCTCTCATTCTGTTTAGTCCCTGCCCCTTATAGAAAAAACACAATTGGTGTATACAAAGTACTTAACCCACAATCCGCTGTGCTTGGACACTTTACCTGTGGCTGCCAGTGATCCAGTTACATCCATCTGTTTAACCATCACATCTTCCAAGGTATCATATGCCAAGAGTACCTGGTTCCTGCTCAGTGGAACCTGCCTGCAGTGCTAAACTATATAACCCACTATCCACCATGGTTAAAAACTTTACCCGTGATTTCCAGTGATCCTGTTTTCTCCAGCTGCACCCTACACCAGCGCTTATTATTTACCATCCATTCCTGTGATCTACAACCACAGTGTATCCAGACTATTGCTGTGTACTGTTTATCACAAATATTCTTTATTATCTCCAGCATTATCGTTTCCAGTGTCTGTTTAACCTGTTCTCCCCCAGCGCTACGGATATAAACAAAACATGGGTCCCACCATGGCTCCTGCCTAGTGCCATCCTGACAAGTTATACATAATATAAGATGGAACTTGTGAATCTTTAAATGCACCAAGACGCGTTTCGCTTGGCGACAGCCTCATCAGTCGGTTAACGCTGTTTCTCTGTCTGCTGTATTTATAGTACATTAATGTAAATCTCTTGCTCTATTGTCCGTGTTACTGTAGAACACAAGCGGCGTTACATTTACCATTCTATTTGATGATTTCTTCCTACTCCGTCACTTCCGTTCCTGGTTCTCATAATGATATGAGCCATCAGGTTCCTTCCAGTGTCATTTTTGTATCATGGCGTGTGAGTAAAACGAATTAGCACTAATTTAGTACATCCAGAGGCAACAGGAGAATTTGTGAAGCCTTAGGCCCGATTCAAATGTGAAGCATCTCTTGTGATATAAAATTGCAGAAATTAACCCAATAAATTTGAATGAATGAAGAATTCCCATATTCTCTTGGTAGAAGGGAGTGTGTGAAGGTAGCTGTATGTGTAGTTGTGTCTTGTATGGAATATCAGTATGGGTCTGCATAGCGTTTGCATTGACATTACACATAAAACTAGTACTAATAAGCCCCGTGTCTTCAAGGCCCACCCGCCTCAGAGATGTCATGGAACGCCCTGTGGTAGGAACGGGTTGATTTGCAATCGTTCACTGGTTACATTGGCAACAATGTACCACCCAGGACCCACACATCCAGAATTTTTTTTTAGATTGTTATTAGTGACGGACCGAACACCCCCGTGTTCGGTTCGCATTCGAACTCGAACACCCTAAAAAGTTTGACCGTGAACTCGAACACAATGCAAGTCAATGGGGCTCTAACATTCAAAAATGTTGGTCCCCTCCAAGAAGGCATATATGCAAGATATTGGCCATAAAAGGTGTATGGGGGTCCGGGTACTGCCCTGGGGGACAGGAAACAATGAAAAAAAAGTAAAAAAAAAAAGGTTTTTAACCCTTTCACTGCTGAGTGCTGAGCCATTTCACCGCTGTGCGCTGAGCTCATTTTTACCGCTTTTGCTCATGTTTAAACGCAATTTGAAGTCATGGAAAATAATTTATCACCAACGAGTAGTAAATGTTTGACCAACAATGAGTGGAAAATGTTTAATCCCCCATAGAGAAGCAATGGTTCGTCTATTCAGAGACACCGAACAGCAGGAAAAATTTGCCGAAATACCCTGCTATTCGGTGGTTTCATTCGGCAGATTTATTAAGGAGAATCCCATAGACTTCAATGTTAAAAATATTCCCGTTTTAATACAATATCTAATAAACCGTTTATTATTATATTCTGCAGTAAAGAGTCTCTTTATTTTTAGATTTTTTTAGGATCGTTTAAGCATTTTTTCTAAAACTTTTTTTTCGAACTTTCTGCGAACGTCCCGAAAAGTTCAAAGTTCTCAAATTTTTTGAACAGCCGATGTTCGAATCGAACTTCGAACCGATTCGAACAGGTAGCCCATCCATAATTTTTTATAGTCTAATGGTTACTTTATGAAGAACAAGCCATAGAAAAAGAAAAACAATTAACGAAAGTGCTTATGCTGATGATTTTATTGGTTTAGATATTTGAATTACTTAAATAATAATTAGTACAGTTGCTTTAGACAAGAGTTTTCTTCAAAACATCTAACAAGCTGCCTTAAATGCAACAAATATCTCTGATTAGTGTTAGGTCCTGGTAAAAAAAAATATTAACTAAACCTTGTTACATAGTAAGTACAAATGTAGTGGTCCATATGAACAGAAGAGGTACACTTTTTTTTCCTTTACTTTTTTTTTTCTCAAAACAGAATGAGTTATCGGGATAATGGCATCGTGACACTTTTTGGCATATTTTTCCAAATTTAAATTAAAAAAAAGAATAAAAAATATACTTAAGGCGAAAATTAAGGAATGTCCAACCGCTGTGGCAAAGAGGTTGAGCACAATTCGTTTCTAGAGGCTTCAGGTGTTTGTTTTTTGCTTTCGGATATATCTAGAAACCAGAAACCAATTGACCAGCATCTACCAAGTGTAAAAATATTATTTTTCCACGTATATAAAAAATACTGAATATTAATTTTAGAATTAATAATTCCTAGTGAATAATTGCAACTTTGAATTTAGAAACAGGCACTTCTTTTTAAATCAAATCATAATTTACACCCAAAGCGCGCCTCTACCGAAAATATATTTATCAAATTCTATACATTTCAGTAAAAAATAAGATTGTACACTCGAGAGTGATGCCACAACGGAAACCATCTATGCATTGTACTTGGAATCACAAATATGAATCTAGAAAACATCATCTTTTTTTCATCGTTCATGAACATGATATTATTTAGGCAATGCTGAAATAGAATTTTATTCAAACGAGTTGACCCATGGGTGACTTTATTAAAAATATTAACAAAACAACCAACTGCGATAATTTGAAAAGAAAGTTTGTGAAGTTAAAGAGTTGGAATATTTCCCACCTAAAGTAATTCCAGTTGATCGAAAAAAAAGTTTTCGAGTAGAGATGTGCATTCGTTTCGGAAAAAATTTGGAACGAAATTTGATAATTCGTATTTCGGAAGTACTTCCGAATAACGAATCGATACGATACGAATTTGAAATGAAACGGTATATAACAAATTTATTTCGTTTTACACTGTGTCATCATCATAAAAGAAAATTTTTAATAATGGATATCAACTATCGAATTTGAAATGAACTATCAAATGGATATCAACAACTATCGAATTTGAAATCGATTCGAAATTTCAAATCAATCCGAAACTAAATGAAATACGAAACAAAATTAGTTACGAAATTCCGGAAACAAAATTATTTAAAAATGTAACGAAACTAAACTAAACAAAACAAAATTTTCAGCCATGCACATCCCTAAATTTCAAGTACTACCTAACTCACTTTTAATTGAGGATGCACTTGTAATTCTCCTTTTTAATAAAATTCTTATGTAAATCAATCAGACGGAACATAAGGATTTCACCCATACTTTTCTAGACATAGCCTAATTTGCGTAATGGTGTGTAGACATTGGCTCCTTTTGCCGTCCAAGCCGGTGGTTGGGATCCACAAATGATGACATTTGGGTGAGCTGCTAAGCTGTAGTGACTCCTTATTACGGTTTATCATTATGTTAATATTATGGGCTGCTATGTAATATCGGGACACTGTGTGCCGGCACTGGTATGCTCTACTGGAGCAGAAATCGCTTACCACCGGATTTTGACAGCCGGTAACTTTTTGTCGTTTCCTAAGGCAAGTGAAAAATAAAGAGCAGCTTTAAAATAGCTTTTTATTCTCTCCGGCTGCTTCAGCAAAGTGTTAATGTACAGTAGGCAACTGCAACAACCAAGCCGCAAGAGACGTTTGTGGTTTGGCTGCAGTAGGACGTGAGTCGTTGGTACGAGGGGAGCCTATAAACCTGAGCCTCAGTTTGTTTAATTTACCATTTTAGTCTATAGTAATTTTGGGCAACATGTTGAAATTGTACTGAAACCATAATTTCATCATATATATATAACACCAAGGGGAGAGCACTACATTACACAGATCGCACCATCTTCAATGTAACGCAATTTTAAGACTTTCCAAGATCTTTAAAGATTTATAACTGTCTTAGAGAACAAATGATGGGAATTTATTTCACAAGATCTGAATTTTAATTGTTTTAATACAAGTTATATGTTATATTTTTTGAAACCCATGAGTGCATCTTTCTAC
Organism: Leptobrachium leishanense; assembly: GCA_009667805.1. Classification (NCBI taxonomy): domain Eukaryota; kingdom Metazoa; phylum Chordata; class Amphibia; order Anura; family Megophryidae; genus Leptobrachium; species Leptobrachium leishanense. Next base: position 27,171,227 of record CM019064.1, on the reverse strand, counting down.
TTTCTATATTACATATATATATATATATATATACTCAACGATGCTCGAGAACCAGATGATTTGGTAAAAATCCAGTTCGGGCTGAAATGTTTCACTGAAAAAAGTGTTATTAGAGTTATGAAAAAGTCTCTATGTTGCGGAGCATAGTTGATCGATATGGCTGGATGACTGGGCTTCGGCACCAGAGTACAAATTGTGTGGAGATGTGTGGAGACTGTGGTCTCAAATATATATATATATATAGTGAGAGAAATGGGAGCACTCACGGACTTGAAATAAAACAACAAAAGTTTATTGGGAAAGCATTAAAATCCAACGTTTCAGCTCACACAGGAGCTTTCATCAGGGATAAAAATAATAACGCATGACCCTGTCTAAACTTTTAGACATAAGTTGATTGATTCCTTGTTCCCCTTGCCCTCCTACCGACATCCGTCTGATCCTTGCCTTAGTATGTAGCTACATTTCCATGGATACAGGGTAAATTGTTTACATCACCATGGTATCAGATTCCTCAGGATGCGCAGATCTCGCGCCCATACGTCACTTCCGGTTCCGGTTTGACAGGATCAGCAGACGGAGTGGCTTACACGGTTGGTAAGTTACCTCATTATATACAGTATATAGACAGGGTCATGCGTTATTATTTTTATCCCTGATGAAAGCTCCTGTGTGAGCTGAAACGTTGGATTTTAATGCTTTCCCAATAAACTTTTGTTGTTTTATTTCAAGTCCGTGAGTGCTCCCATTTCTCTCACTATATTGATTCACACTTGGATTTTGCACCTCGGCATGATTTTTGGATAACTAGAGCGGTGAGCTGAACTATTTTAGATGATTATATATATATATATATATATTAGTGAAAATATTGATGGTGACCCTCAAAGACTAGAGAAATTAAAACAACCAATTTTTAAAGCATTATTAAAAAACGACCAACAAATGTTTTGACTCTTAATGAGCCATTATCAAGGTTGGACTGTAGGATAGAGAGAAATATATATATTTTTACTTTCATTTAAGGAGAGTGCTGGAGTGCAGGTTCATTGGAAATATATATACTTCATTTGCATATCCTACCCAGAGTTCTTTGCTGCATATGGGGAATGTAGCACACAAGCTCTGCAAGTGGTTCTCTCAATTGCTGAGATGTGTAATTGTCCTCTGCAACTACTGTATAGACTTTATTATATATATATATATTATATATATATATATTGTGTGTGTTCCACAATTCCTTGCACTTAAATATTACTCTAAGCTTATTGTGGCTCTGAAGGCCCAGCATGGCCATCGGAATATGCCAGAGAAGGTGAAATACACTTTATTGGCTGTACTTGAGATACAGAGTTGCGATGTGAGTTTTCGAAGGTTTCATTTTCTTACACATTGTACTAAAAAAATACTTATGATGATTATTTATAAAATTAGCATTTTTTTGTGTAAGCCATAATATCGTCACATCCAAACAGTTGACAGTTATTGGGTTTTGATAATGTATTTCTGGGCTTGGCAGCCCTTCTGCCTTTTTTATTAGACGAGCAATAAAAATAAATATATTGACAGGCTTAAGTAAAGCAGGATCATATTTTGTGAACTAAATTCCCATAATTTATTCCCTCAGTCAGGTGATTGAATATTTCTAAAAAATGGCGATCTTTTTTGAAATAGAATGATCCGATGGAATGCGGTCATTGATCTGGACTGCTCAGTCGTTTCTTTGTATATTGTTTTATTTGTCTTAGATGCACCAGCTTTTGTTGCTTGTTTAGGTTGAGTGCAACCTTTCTACTGCTGTATGTTACATATAGAGGGCTGACACAACCCTCACTTGCTATGCACCCCTCCCTGTTCACAGGTGTGTTCCATCTTGGCTGCCCGGAAGTATTGTGCCTCCAGCAAGTGAGTAAGTGCAGATTCAGTCAAGTTCGATAGAACCTGTCAACGATGGGGTACATTGGCGACTGTGACAGGCTTAAGCAATCTATGATCATACTTTGTGAACTAAATTCCCATTATTTATTCCCTCAGTCAGGTGATTGACTATCCTTAAAAAATGGTGATCTTTTTTGAAATAGAATGATCTGATGGAATGTGGTCATTGATCTGGAGTGCTCTTTTCTTTGTATTTATTTATATAGATTTATTTAGTGCATGTATTTAATTCAGCCTATTTTTTTGAGCATTGTTATACTATACTATGTGCTTATAGATTTTCCCGTCCCTTACTTGTTGTTGCTGTACTTACTGCAGATTCTCATTTTGCTTTTCACATATTTTTGGTCACTCGCAGCCTCCATAGCCTCAGAGCTCTGCAATCACTAGGAATGCGTTTCATTTCCTCATTATGTTGCTTTGCTCTACACGTGGCGACTTTCCTTCTGATTGGTAAACTTTACTGCTTTTTATTCTTTTCATCGTCATTTTTGGTTTTATTTTGTGTCTTGATAAAGGCTCCCAGAAAGCGAAACATTGAGCCTAATTCATGTGGACAAAAGGATAAAATAAAAGTTATGTTTTCCTGAAGACTCGAGAGCGGGTCTTGCTGCTACGGATTTATAGATTTCTGGCTTTCGAGGATTTCTCTGCACCATGGATCAGAATAGGTATGAGGTGAGTGCCCTGCACTGGCTTTATATATGGCTTCTGCAATAATAAACTATATATATACAGTATATATATATATATATATATATATATATATATATATATATAAATATAGCAAACAGATGATGAGGAGCACACTGGGACTTAATAAAAGGCAAAAATTTATTGGATAGCCATAAAAAGAAAGAAACCGACGTTTCGGCTCCTCAGAGCCTTTATCAAGGTGTGTATATAAATACACACACTCATTTAAGTTGTGGTGGAGGGCAAAAAATGAGATTAAAAGCCTCCACATTGCAAATAATAAAGTTTATTATTGCAGAAGTCATTTACACATCACAGCAATTCAGAGAGCTGCGTCACAGAGCTCATGTGCTCGATTCCCCATGTGCAGCAAAGAACTCTGGGTAAGACATGCAAATTAATATGTATATATAATCTAATTAGGCCATAAAACAAGAGCAGTGGGTAAAGATTTGTGCATGTATAAATGGCCATAAAAAGTGAGTTTTATGGGGTAAAACAGCTTGAAGACTAAGGCTGGCGTCAGACGAACGCAGGATTAACGTCCGTGTCAGCGGCCACACAGTTTAACGTCCATCGTAGCAAAGAATCAATGGAGACCCACACACGAAGTACATGCGCACCGAACTGCGCACGCACAACGCACGTGGCAAACGGACGCAAGTTAGGCAAGAACGTAAAACCGCTATGATGGACGCGCAGAGTGCGCCACGTCTGCGTAGCGTTCTGTGAGCGTGATGACACAAAGTCGGACGGATCGCATTTGCGACGTCCAGCACCTTGACGCACAAAATGGCTTTTCATATCACGTACCAATTTTTATAATTTTTCATATTACTTTTATTTCCCATAATTCCCTTTTTTTTCTACGTCCGTCAAGAAAAACAGGCCGTGTGGTGTCTACAGTATCTTCCGTCAGAACGTCTGTCCGTTATGCACGCGCGCAGAGTGCGCTCAGACTGCGTTCATCTGACCCTAGCCTAAAAGTCATGATCAAAGGAAACCAAACGCCACAGATACAGATTGTGAGGATTGGAGATGGACATCCTGGTCCTGGTTGTTCATAAACGCATATTGAAAACTACCTTCTAAATCCGAGTTGCCATGCTAGGTCAAGCTTGTTGCGTTACATAGGAATGCATTCTAAGTACTAATACTTCATATTGTAAACTTTTAAGCATACAGAGTTTATATATTCAAGGCCACAATAATTTTAAATGTCCCTTCTTCGTTTCTTTGGTTGGCCGAGCTCAACTCGTAGTGTATAAATGCATAACTTATATAATTATATATAAAAAAAAAATCGAAAGAAAAAAAACAAACAAACCATTGACTTGTATATTTCGATCTGACAAACGCACAGCGTTCGCGACTCAAATAAAACTGGCGCCTGCTTATTAAGAATAAAGAAAAAAAATTAAAAAATTCAGATTTTAAACAACGAGGAAGATTCCTTTCAAGTTCATCTCGAACTTCATCCAAGTAGAAAACCAAAAAAAAAAAAAGGATCACATACAAATTCAACCTGAGAGCGTTGGAAGATAAATTAGAGAAGGCCTCTGTGAAATCCCACCGATAAGCATCCGTTTATTGCTCAGTGCTATAAAATAATTCATCGTTTGTTACGTTAAAAAAAAAAAAAGAATTATATTTGGCCGAAAAAAAAAAATATATTTGCAATAAATCTATGTCAAATTATTTTGACTTTGTTAAAAAAAAATCTAAAAAGTATGTTTATGTTTGGACCCAAATATTACTAAATACATATACAATTAGATTATTATTTTTTTTAAATTGCTTCTCTTTGATGAACTTGTAGGATGCAGTAACTTTTAGATATGAGGTCCCGTACGTTTCCTTTTTTTTTTTTTTTTTTTTTTTAAATATCAGACAATTCCAGTTTTAAAATATCATAAAAGATACACTAATCTATAATAATTCCCTTTTTTTCCCCGTCACTGTCTATATTTTTTTTTCCCAGGCGAAGGAGTCAACCTTGAACCTTCTATAATACTGGTTGCGGTATTACCGTAAAGCCGGTGCACTCTTTCTCAAGCAAGTCTGAAATAATATGGGTCTTCATATCACCCTTCCGATGCGTCCATGCGTCTTGGCCGTAGCCTTCCTTAAAACAATTAAAATAAATGTCTCGATTCTGCATTTTCTTCATGTGACTTGCATCCGGAACCTTTTGGCACTTACTTTTGGCACTTTACTGCTATCCTGTGTGGCTCAATCATCAGGTTCCTCTAGCTCGAGGAACATGGATAGTCTTCACAGTTTGACGCCTGATACTTCCCTATCAATTATATTAAGTAATTTTTTTTATTTTTAAGAAAACTTACCCCTTTTAATATACATATGATTTCAGCTTTTCGTTAAAATGGACTCTTTCCAAATAAATTGCGCTTTTGTTGAAACAGGCTCTTTTTTTATCTACTTCTTCTCAAAAGTAATAGTACTGAGACTTACTCTGATATTTTCTTCCCTCAATGGTTGTTGATAAATTCAAAAAAAAATGTACAATAGTCTGGGGCCGTTGAAACCCCATATTCAGATAAACATTTGTCGACTTCTAATAAGTCCTATACATATTGGCCCAAAGACTTGATGTCGTTTTATAAGACATCATTAGGCCTCTGAACTTCGTTAGTAATAAATTCTTGTAATCCCTACCCACTAGGAAATGTCTCATTCGACGGGTTTTCCCCCCCCCGTTCGTTTCATGCATCTCTAACAAAAGGCACTTGTGAAGCATCGTGATCTCTTATTAGAGTCAGCTGCAATCCGTAATGGACCGTGTTCCACAGTACAAGTCTTGTAGCACGTGGCTTAGTAGTAACTTCCGAGATGAGAAGGCATATGGCTGGCCGGAAGCCGAGTGTTGGGATAAATACTTCCAGTTGGTGAATTCCAGTATGGGTTTGGGGCTGCGAAGAAACTGGATGACGTCACAGGCAAAGCTGGGGGGTGAGGAGCAACAAAGTTCATCTTCTGAGGATGCGCGTGGTAAGAGCTCATGTAGGGAAGTTCTGATGGGTACTTGTACATGGTGGATTCTGGAGGGTGAGGCTGGAGAGCCTGAGCAATACCATGGAAATCGAATTTGTAGGCATAGCGCTTGCCGTGGACCTTAGTCATAATATTTTTGTCGTAGTAGTAACGGAGTGCACGGCTGAGCTTGTCGTAGTTCATGTTGGGCTTGCTCTTCCTTTCCCCCCATCGTCTTGCCACTTCATCGGGGTCCGTCATTTTAAACTCCCCGTTAGTTCCCTCCCATGTGATACAGTTAGAGTTTGAGCTGTCAGACAGAAGCTCCAGGAGAAACTGCCATAGCTGGATTTGGCCGCTGCCTGATAAAAAGAAATGAAAGGCCAGAAACATTAGGACAATAAAAGAAAACGGGTAGGCGAAACAGTAGGAATTACATTGGGATTTCATACATCTGATTGGATACCGTGGTTGACATTAATAATCACTTATTAATACTGTTTATTTTATATTAATATAGTTTACATTATAATTTTTTATATAATATAAAATATGTGATATTTTTTTAAGATTTATAAAACATTAAGGGCTCCATTACATATTTTGCGGTCAAACGTGGTGCTAGGGAGAGAAAACTGTGCCCCCGTTTTACTGCGAAATTACAATGCAGGCGCTTAAAAAGCTGCCTGCATTGTTAGCGGGGGCTAAGCCCTGGGATGCGCGCGACAGCACTAAGCGCTGCCTCGCGAGATTCGGCAGGTCGCGTAGTGATCCGCAGGGAGAGACTGGGGGACTTTTTCCCCCAATCTTTCCCAGCTCCCGCCGGACGGAGGAGGCGGATGGAGCCGCGGTCCTCGCTGCGGGATACTAGGTGAGTATCTGGATTTTTGGGGGGGATTTCTGCTGATGCTAACGGATTCTGCAGCAGCGGAATACGTTAATACCAAGTCCAGGCTGTGGTTAACTTTTTGTTAACCGCAGCCGGACGTTAATCAGCGTTAGGACTTTGTAATCCTAACGCTGATTAACACTTTGCGTTCCCCATGTTAAGCATAGGGAGCGCAAAGTACAGTAACCTCGCGCTGAAAAGCGCAAGATATCAAACGCAAATGAGTTACTTAACCCATTAGCGTTTGGATTGTAATGTGCGGTGGCCACCAGGGCTAACGTTAACGTTAGCACCAAGATTGTAATGTGGCCCGAACGTTTTGAAAAAAATGAGTGTTGTGTTTGAATCTTTTATGTCACGGAATTGCTTTGCTAAAATTTCATGATAATAGATAAATCCATATTATTAATTATATAACATTTTACAGCTCTGAGTTAATGAATGGTCGGCTCCAACATGTCTTCACTCCTTAGGATAGCAAACAACAAAATTGGTAAGTTTGTAGCATGCCTGTATCTGCTTTTATTTAGAACATAGATTAAATGATCATTTTAAAGATATATATTTTCAATTACACCTTACCAAGGGCATTGATTTATTTATATTGGACATTTTTTTTAGAAAAAAATATCAGCTGCTTGTCACTGATCAATTTGGAAAAATTCGGGCCGAACTGTTATCTGAATATAGCTGCTGGTCCAAAAAAAGCTGGCCGGTAAAATGTCTGAGAAAGCTTAATTCGGTCGGCATTATACTGTAGATTTCTCCCTCTTAAATCTGATGTTTAAAAAAAGATTTCAGTCTAATTCGCCCTATTTCCCTTCCTGAAAATCCATTTATCAGCGCCGCCGTACACCATTTGAGATTTTTTGGGAAATCTGCATACTGATAAATTTGAATTGAGTCGCTAAAGCCGAAATTCCATTGAAAACTATAGCTCTGAGAGCCGATATTCGATCCATTTTTTATATCAGGAATCAAAATGCTGGTAAGACTGAATTTGAATCTCCCGAACCAAAAAATGTCTGAAAATCGACTGCAAAAGATCCCGATTTGGGCCCTCTGGCTGAAATAAATCCTAAAGTCCTAAATGTACACTAATTTTATTTTAATAGAAATTTTCATTATGCTTTCCAAATTAAAAACAGTGAAGAACTTCTAAAACCACGTTGACATACTCCAACTTAAATTATGCTAAATACAGCTTAATCATTTTATTTCAATTTTTGTTTTTTCAGGCAATCGGAACATCAGGTTCAACCCCCGAATTGTTTTCCTCAACCGTTTAATCTTTTCAATATTCATAACATGAGTAGGAACAAGTCGGCTGATATCTACACCTTAGGAAGTAATCAAAAAGTATCGTAAACTAAAGGGGTTACTCGCATGACACTGAAGTTCACCATAGTTGTTAACAATGGTAAAAATCACAATTGTTGCAACTACCATGAACAAGGCTGCCACCAGGGGGTGACAGCCCATGATATGTTCAGGGGCCCAGTGGCTCCAGGGGGCCCTGGCTAATGCCTAAACCTGGGCAGCTTGTCTAAGAGCCACAGTGCTGGTTCTCTCTATGCCACCGAAGACTGGTCCACCAAGACCAACATATTTCCCGATGGGCCATAGTATCTGGGACCAGTAAGAGCATTCTGACTCATCAATGAGAGGGAGATTAGCATGGTCTGTACCAAGTCGAAGTGCAGACCAATCACTCTTTAGCTCCTTGCTGGAGGGGAAGAGGAAGCAAAATGATTTATTTTTAGTAAGTTTACTGAGGGGCTGATGGCCCTGACCAGTGGTTTAGTAAGGGGCCCCGACAATTCTGATGGCAGCCCCGACCGTGAGCTTCGGCTATCTACAGAAGGAGTATTCAGCAACTACAGGTGATGTAAACAATGGCAAACAATGCTGAACAATTCTTCTTTTGTAAAATGAGTAGACTTTGGTTATACTCAATTTACCGGTATTTGGAAGACTGGAGAATGTACTTGAGTAATTTTAAAACGCCATTCTTCATTGACTTCCGATAATAACAATAGAAAAGACAATACTGGACAACTTTCTCTATTCAAAATATGGTAGAATGTACGCTAACTTCGATATAAACTCTGGGGGAAACACCAGTGGATATCCCATGGAAAACTATGGTGAAAGCTACGCTGGACAACTTTGGCACAAACTATGGTGAAAATAAAGGATGGTGGATAGAACTACGATGGCAGTTCCTTTAATAGAGTATTTACTGTAGTATCACCGGATTCGATTCATCGTTGTTTCCCTGAAATTGCCAAAGTAATAACGGTCATCAGCTATCCCTTATATTTGTCTTCTAGGTTGAGCATTAAGATATTTGTATCTTAATTACGTTTTAATAGTTAATTTAAATTGTATATCCCTGAAAGTCACCAAAATATAAGCATTGTTTCTTTCGGGGAAGGAATGATGTTGTCTTCTTAGTTAACCCCTTCACTACAAAGTGATTTTCCCAAAAATATTGTCAGGAACAGGTGGTTTTTTGAAAGAAATATTTTTAATTAATTGTACAGTAAGAAATATTTGGGAATATTCTTTTTGGCAGGGGGATATCGCCATCTACTGGCCAAATGGAGTTACAGCAGTTTGAGCTGCATCCCTGCATCAGCTGCTGAAAGCCCAATGTGCCAGGGCATTCTTCAGCCAAGTTTAAACAGTTTTAGCACCTTGGGCATTATGCCCACGGGGCTAAAACTTTGTGGGCACCTTCTGCAGCTCAAAAACAAATAGAATTTGTCTGCAGCAAACAAATTTAATTTCCTTTTGTCCTTCCGAGGTGCAGATTGAGATAACTCGATATCAAGACCTGATGGTGCTTTTGAAGTCACGAATGAAAGGGTTAAGCATTAAGATGTTTGTATTTTAATTATTTTTTAATAATTAATTAATATTTTATTTCAGAATTCTGATTTTATTTTGTTAGGAAATTTGCATTAATTTGTTTTTCTTTTGTTCTGTTATTTTTAAATAAGTAAACACAGAGAAAACTATGTTGGATTCATTAACACCTTGGCAATATTGTTTATAACAAATTACCTGGGTTTGCCAGACGGCTGCTAGTTGGACCAAGAATTTGATAAGGATCTGAAATAATATAAGTGGATAGTCACATTTTTTTTAAAGTATTAAAACATTTTCCTTATATGTTAAAACAAAACTTTTTCATTATTTCATATCATCTGCTTTTTAAATGTAAAATCAGAAATTAGGCGAATGCTATAACAGTTATTCATAACCCAAATATCCAGACAGCTCAGAGTTTGATTAAGTTTGTAAAAATAATAAAGACAAAAAAAATTAATAAATAAAATAATAAATGTAAATCTATCGATTATATGTGCCATAAAAAAAAGAAGTGGTGAACTTTCAAATACATTCCAAAAAAAAACAAAAATGATTTTCTGACCTTTACACACTCTTAAATAGCATTTAATGAGTGGTAATGGATAGAATTGAGTGATTCTGGCCATTACAAAGTTGGCCAAATATCGACGATATTGGCACTCTTTGGCCAAATTTGTATTTACTCACATAAACCAAAATAAATCAATCGAAAATAAATTTTATGATTTGATCCAAATACAATCTGAATAAACTAAGAACAATTCTGATTGATTGCACCCACTAAACAATCTGTAACCCTAACCTGAGTCATAAAACAAGCAGAAATAAGATCCCTAACCCTGATCATAAAACAAACAGAAACAGTAACCCTAACCATAAATGTAACCATGACCCTAAAACAAGTATGAATAGTGACCCTCACCCAAACAGTAACCCTAACCCTAAAGGCAGCCTTATTGCTAACTCCTAAAGTAATCCTAGTCATAAACAAGCTGAAAATGTTACCGTAACCCTAACAATAAAAGCAACCATAACTCCAAATCAAACAAAAAAATAATGACCCTAAACCCTAACCCTAACCCTAAAAGCAACCTTAATGCTAACTTTTAAAGTAACCCTAACCCTAATCATAAAACAAGTGGAAACAGTAGCCCTGACCATAAATGTAACCATGACCCTAAAACAAATAAGAATAGTCCCTCGCCCAAACAGTAACCCTAACCCTAACAGCAACCTTAATGCTAACTCTTAAAGTAATCCTAATCATAAACAAGTGGAAAAAGTTACCCTAACGGTAAAACGGTAACCCTAAATCAAACAAAAATAGTGGCCCTAAAACAAACACTAACCCTAACCCTAAAAGCAACCTTAATGCTAACTCTTAAAGTAACCCTAACCGTAAAAGCAACCTTAATGCTAACTCTTAAAGTAACCCTAACCCTAAAAGCAACCTTAATGCTAACTCTTAAAGTAACCCTAACCCTAAAAGCAACCTTAATGCTAACTCTTAAAGTAACCCTAACCCTAAAAGCAACCATAATGCTAACTCTTAAAGTAACCCTAATCATAAAACAAGTGGAAACAGTAGCCCTAACCATAAAAGTAACCATAACCCTAAAATAAGCAAAAATAGTGACCTTAACCCAAAAAGTATCCCTAACTCTAAAAGCAACGTTAACCCTATCTTTAAAAGTAACTCTGAGCCCAACCTGAACCCGATCCGGAAAAGAAAACCAAATTCTAAATTTCAGAAAGATTTCACTGTGCACATGTCTATTAATGCTAAACCTCAATCAAACATCAGATGTTTGAGATAAATCAATTTGTGTACACATATTTGTAATTTATAAATTTGCTTCAGTATATATATATATATATATATATATAAAATTAAGTTTATTATTGCAAAAGTCATTTACACATCCCAGCAAATCAAAGAACTGCTTCACAGAGCTACTGTGCTACATTCCCCATATGCAGCAAGGAACTCTGGGTAAGACATGCAAATGATGTTTGCAATTTCTCATACTTTTGCACCCTGGGTCTGTTTTAACACAGACCCCTCTTACCAGCAGTGCTGTGCCATACTAGATGGCTTTTTTTTTTTTTTAGCAAAGGTCAGATTTATAAAACAGGTCACAGTCACTCCTGGACAGCTGTTTCGGGCTTATAATGCCCTCATCAGCAGGAGATAGGCCGTGCGTGACCAGTTGCAGGTTGATGCTTTACCCCCAGGGCAAATCAATACTCATTTAAGTTATGGTGGAGGGCAAAAAATGAGATTAAAAGCCTCCACATTGCAAATAATAACGTATATGCAGTGATTACACACATACTGTATATATATATTTATGTGTAATCACTGCTTATTTTGTTTTGAAGAGGCCATCCGTTACATAATAAGCTTGCATATAATTAATATGTCACCAAGTGAGGAAAAACTCACCCAACTGGGGTCGTGGGTCCTCTGTTTTGGGCACTGTGGTAGGTGGCTGAGAGGCTGAAATAGAATATAATATCTGTTGTATAAAAATATATAACAAAACATAGCTTTATTACACTATAATAATTAAAAAAATATAATTTTTAAATTAATTGTTCCGAACATTGAATTCTGCATTTTCATGTTTTACTATTTGAAAAAAATCGCACGTCCAAATATACTGTAAAATGTGCGCTTATAGAAACATATAAAGAATAAATATTTTTTTCCAACCATGTACTTTCCAAGTCGGATTTTTTTCATCCACAAATACCTTTTGATTGAGGCGCTGGGTGGTTTGACCATGCTGACCTTCTTGATGGCTCATATGTTAAATCTAAAGGAGAAAAGAAATATATATATACACTTTGTTATATATCTTTAAATCTTTATTTATGCATTTCATTATACAGACATAAATATAATGAGAATAATTAAAACAGGATGGTGCTTAGTGACCGGGCGGTTTTACGAAAATCCGTCCTATAGTGCGCACTGCTGTTTTAACGTTTCTGCGCTGTTTGTGTTTAGGACAAATTTTCCTCTTCCTCTTTATGCAACCCACACATATTATATACTGTTTCTCCCACCATTTCTAAAGATACCATTATTTCCATCATATCGTATAATTTACTATAAAAAAAAAATGAAATATGATGAAAAAAATGGAAAAAAAACCACACTTTTTCAAAATTTAATCCCCAAAATCTACAACCGCCAAAAAGACCCTAAATAGTTAAATAGGCTAAATAGTTTTGACATTTTGGCCTGAGATTAGAAATACCCAATTTTTACATATTTTTGCTTTTAACCCCTTCACTGCTGAGCCATTTCACCTCTGTGCGTTGAACTCATTTTGGCCGTTTTCTGCTCAACATGTTTAAATGCCAGTTTAAGTCCTATTTAATTAAAAAACCCCAGACAAATAAAAAAAAAAAAAAAAAAAAAAATATTAATTTTTTTATTATTATTATTATTATTTTATAATTTTTTTTACACCAAACGTAGTCATGTTTGATCCAAAGGATCCCCCTATCTCCACTTGGCAGCTAGTGAGTTAACTGGCCCACATCATCGTACATATGGTGAGGATGTCAGTTGGTGGGGGGTGACTCGGAGGCTTGGCTGACATCCAAGATGTCAGACACTTCCGGGTTTGAATTGTGATTCGGGGCCGATTAGCGTCGAATCGCGATACAGCAACAAAGGGGTTAATGATAGGAACTGCTGAAAAGGGAAGACTCTCCCCTCTCCAGTGGTACTTTTCTTTTTTTTGTACGTGGAGCGGTTTGGGAGGGATAGGGCTCTGAAAAAGCCTCCCGTCCCCTTTGCTTTTTTCACTACAGACACCGGGGGACACCTGGCGATGACGTCATCACGCACGCTGATGACATCATCGTGACTTCCAGGCCCCCTGAAAAGGAGGGGCAGACTTCCAGCCTGCCAGTCCACCGCAGGAGCCCAGACAGAGAGGTGAGTATAGGGAGGGAGGGAGTTAGGCGACTGTGACACATAAAGGACATCCGTGGTCGTTAAAGGGATTTCCCCACAGGACATACTATGTACGTCAGCGGTCGGGAAGGGGTTAAGTTGGAAAAATGGTCATATTTTTGATCATTCATTCCTTCACCACCATGTTGTTTTCCATAAAACCCCTGCCAGGCCGCAGTGGGTTTACAAAAAACGTCTTACAATTGCAGAGAGTTTTAAAATGTACGTACCCTGAATAAAATACATTTAGGGGACAGTGAGCTTATTTGGGAGGCAGAGGGCGCCCCCTTCTGGTCAAAAAGTGCTACTACAAACCAGAACCGAAAGCTGTTCAGCCTCAGCAATCTGGATGACATGTCCAACATGCTGGAAATTCTGGGGCACATTCTGGAGCCCATTTGCAAACGAATATCATTTGCAGTAAACGAAAATCCGTTACATTGCTCCAGAATAGGACCAGATCCAGATGACTCAATGTTTGGCTCTCGCAGGAGCTGTCGAGCATGGAGTATACACGACCATGGTGGTGAAGGGGTTCGTTAAGGCTGAATACGAATATATTTTGAAAATGTGCATATTCTATTTATGTATCAAAATACATGTGCAAATGTTTTAGATAAAAATCTCCTTCTCCAGTACCTGGTCTGTTTGTAACTCTCTGTGTCGATTCAGGGTAACCAGATGTATTTGGGAAAATAAAACTTGCACCCCCTATAAAAAAAGCAACAGATTATTAAATATATACATTTTATCCAGAATAAACATCATTCATGTATACCTGTTACAGATTTGATCAATCTTGTCTATTTTATTTCACTTAATGCAATGCTCCTTAATACTGCAAGTCCAGCACCTAATATGGTGGCTCACATGTAATAGAGCCAATAATTGAGAGCCTCTAAGGCAGTGATCTCAAACTCCAGCCCCCGCAGATGTTTCTGAACTTCAGCTTCCGTGATCTATTTGAGCTTGAGATCCCTGCACTAAGGGTTAACATCTTGCATGACATTTTCCCATAGGTTGTTCCCTACTACCACTTCAGCTGCAATAAAGGTCAACATCTCTATGTCATTCATACGGCAAAGTACCCTTTCATCTGCAGTACGTAAAATTTAGTTTCTGCCGTCATAGTGAATGGATGTTCTTTGCACTATCTATTAAAAAAAACTTCTTATTTTTAGTTCTTTTATCTCATCTTCATTATTTTACACTGTATACATTGCTTAACCCCTTCACTACCAAGATCGAGTATACGTGATCTTCAAAAGCACCTGTTGGTGACCCGGCATTGAGTATACTTGATTTGGTTTAATTCTGTAGCAATGCATTGGAATTCTGTTTATTGCAAACAAAATTCGTTTGCAAATGAACTCCAGAATCACGGCAGCTGTGGTGCTAAAACAGTTTGAACAGTCGGGAGTCTGTGTCTAAACCACGGAGCCCCATCTGATTCAGCACGTAGCCCCATCTGATTCAGCACGTAGCCCAGCTGCTGTAGCACTTTATGGCCAGCAGATGGTGACATCTGCCTATCAAATAGGACTACTACAGTTAAAAAGTATGTATGTTATTTTTTAAAATTTTTTACTGTATATTTAACAGAGAGTGATTTTCTAAAAAAAAACAGCTTGTTCATGAAAGTGGTTTTATGGAAAATCACATGGTAGTTAAGGAGCTAAATTCATATCAATCTGACCAGTATCTTTGAGATCATTGTTAACCCCTTCACTACAAAGCGATTTTTGTTGAAAATGTTTTATCACAACATTTATTTCAAACATGGGAAGTGAAGTTAACAATTAAATATAGGGTAAAATAGAAGTTTCGCACACAAATTGTTATTTTAAAATAGTGTTAATTTGCTAATTTTTAATATAGTATATATTTGTTTATCCTTTACAGAAATATTGTTGAAATGTAAGATTCTGAGCTCTGAGTATTTGTATGTGCTGCATAATGCCTGTGTATGGCAATTACAGCAACACCTTGTATCTGTATGTGCTGCATAATGCCTGTGTATGGCAATTACAGCAACACCTTGTATCTGTATGTGCCGCATAATGCCTGTGTATGGCAATTACAGCAATACCTTGTATCTGTATGTTCTGCATAATGCCTGTGTATAGCAATTACAGCAACACCTTGTATCTGTATGTGCTGCATAATGCCTGTGTATGGCAATTACAGCAACACCTTGTATCTGTATGTGCTGCATAATGCCTGTGTATGGCAATTACAGCAACACCTTGTATCTGTATGTGCTGCATAATGCCTGTGTATGGCAATTACAGCAACACCTTGTATCTGTGTGTGCTGCATAATGCCTGTGTATGGCAATTACAGAAACACCTTGTATCTGTGTGTGCTGCATAATGCCTGTGTATGGCAATTACAGCAACACCTTGTATCTGTATGTGCGGCATAATGCCTGTGTATTGCAATTACAGCAACACATTGTATCTGTGTGTGCTGCATAATGCTTGTGTATAGCAATTACAGCAACACCTTGTATCTGTATGCTTTGCATAATGCCTGTGTATTGCAATTACAGCAATACCTTGTATCTGTGTGTGCTGTATAATGCCTGTGTATAGCAATTACAGCAACACCTTGTATCTGTATGTGCTGCATAATGCCTGTGTACGGCAATTACAGAAACACCTTGTATCTGTGTGTGCGGCATAATGCCTGTGTATGGCAATTACAGTAACACCTTGTATCTGTACTGTACAGGGATTTTCACTTATTATAACCCCATAAATCTTATCCCCGTACAGCAGTGACTGACCCCAGAGCTCTCCCTGTATTCTGTCCTCTCCCTGGCTGCTGTAATGCATCAATAATCTATTTGAACTTTTTGATACATTGAGGATTATGGCTGCTATTTGCAGCTTTTTTATGTCTCTCCAGGGTGCTTGGAGAAAACTAAAACAAAGGATTTAGTTTCTCCACGGGGGACACACATATTATGCTTTAAAAAGGTGTGAAAATTGTCTTTTGATATGCTAATGAGTGCTTTTCAATGCAATACAATATCAAGATAACTCGATTTTGGGTGTGAAGGGGTTAAACTTCGACATTGCAAATTACTCCATTGAGGTTTTGATTCCTATATAAAAGTGACAAGTATATGCCTAATAACGGATCTAGTTTTAAAATAGTTTTTCAATCAAATCAACTTTTCTAGACTAGAAAATAAAACACACTTTTAAGATAAAAGTATCATTATAATTAATCACATATGTATTACTGCGCATTGATTAAACTTTAAAATTAAAAATCAAAACATGGGAATTATGTAAATCACAACAGTTGTAAATGCATAAAATGTATTATTTTTTTTATTATTCTCTTTTTGTCTTGGACAGTTGGCAACGTAGCCAGAATTACCTGAGTTTCTAGCATGCATTAATCGCGGTGAGTTTTGTAAGGCCTTATCAACATCATCTGAAGTCAAATGTGGAAGAGGAGCTACAAAACAAAACAAAGCAACACCAAATTGAAAAATGAAACTAAATAATAAGAGGTCTCAAAGGATGATTGAAAGAGTGGTATTTTTTGCTTGTGTGTGTTTTGTCGATGGATGATAATTTTTCATGGAAAATATATATATATATGCATAACACGAAAGAATTGGATGAGAACAATATTGTGGTGAAATGTGAAATTGTAATGTTAGGATTCACAGGAGGCGATGATGGAATTAAACACTTGTTTGCTGCTGCTCAGTTATCATTAAGATATAATATCTGAAAACCCCACAGTGTAAACTAAACGAATCCCGTCTTGTAAATTCAGATTAGGATTTTGCTTAACATTACACACAAAACAACTTGGTTTTTTTAAGTGTTTTGTAATAATGGTGATATTTATTTATTTAATTACTTATAAAGTATTTTTTACCAGGAAGGATACATTGAGATTTCTCTCATTTTCAAGTATGTCCCGGGTTCAAGAACATTGAATTGTAACAGTATAATAAGTATATAATAATAAACCTCTTAGACACCCCAGGAAAGGTTATATGAGTTTATAATAAAGTAAATATTTGTTACTTAATTATGTTTACTTATTTACTTTGGTCGTAGAGATTTCTAAGATTAATTAATCTGCGTTCCTCCGGAATAAAACCAGATCGAGTATACTCGATATGGCGGCACTCTGAATGTGCTTTTGAAGATCGAGGTAACTGGATCGTGGTAGTGAAGGGGTCAATAGCTGAGCTAGACACTAAGGTTAAAAAAATTCAAATGAGGGAAAGTTTTTATCTTTTTTTATCTACATTGTAGCAAATTTTAGGATCTGTTTCTTCGACTCTCAAATATAATAAAAAAAGGATATGAGAAGTAGATGATACAGTATGAAAAGTGTGATAACTTGATTTCATTCAGCCTGATACCCGAAGTCGGACCCTTTTTCATATAATATTTTTATTGTATTTTGGTCCGGACGATTCAAGTTTAGGCTTACCAGTATTTAGATTACTGTTAAAGATTCGGATCAAATATCGGCTCTCACAGCCTTACTTTTTAATGAAAATATTGGCTTCAGCAATTCAATTCAAATTTAATGATATGCCGTTTTTTAGAAAAAAATATCAAATGCTGGATGGTGTTGATAAATGTCTCTTTGGATGCTCGTAGAGCCGTTTAGTTTACTGGTCCAGCTCTTACTGTATGGAAATTCCGCATTGCACTTTCTAATCTGAAATCCTGGACTTGCGCGTTTTACTGTAAACTCTCGGACATGCGCCAGTTACTGTAAATCTCGTACATGTTCCTTTACTGTAATTCCTGGACATTAATGTATTACTGTAACAGAGGAAATATTAAAGTATGGAATTACGGTTTGAAAAATTAACTGTAAAACGTTAAGGTATGGCTTTGCAGCACCAATACACTAAACACGTAACAAGCATTAAGTAAAACGCGCAAGTCCGTACATCGAGAGTTACACTGTCATATTATAAAGTGCAGGTCCGTAAATTAATATTTCCACTGCTATAATTATAATGCGCAAGAACGTACTGTAATATTTCAGTGTTTTAGTTACAAGGTGCAAGTCCATACTATAATATTTCCAGAGTTCTAACAAAACGCACATGTCCGAGATTTACAGTAAAATGTGCATGTCCATGATTTACCGTAAAACGTGAATGTCCATACTTTAGGTTTCTCGCTATTACAGTGAAACACGGAAACGCATCCGTGCACACAATTTTACATGCTTTTTTTCTGGGATTTTTACCGGTACTGTATTTTTTCTAATCAGAGACATTTTTCGAAGTTACATTTTTGCAATAGAATCAGCAGAAATAATTAAATCGAGGCCTTATTTTGGAATGAGTTTCAGGGTATAATATGAGAGCCATAGAAACAGAACCTAAAATTTGCTATAAAATAAACGTTTTCCCTAATTTGAATTTTTTTAACCTTAGTGTCTAGCTCAGCTATTAACCCGTTCACTCCCACGATCCAGTTACCTCGATCTTCAAAAGCACATTCAGGTGCCCCATATCGAGTATACTCGATCTGGTTTTATTCCAGTGGGATGCAAATTAATTCATCTTAGAAATCTCTTGAATAATCTGAACCAAAATATTATAAAAATATTATATGAAAAAGAGTCTGATTTCGGGTATCGGGCTGAATGAAATCAAGTTATCACACTTTTTATACCATATCATCTGCTTCTCATATCATTTTTATTATATCAGTGTTCTTCTTGTTGTGCATTTTATAAAATTACCTCACAAAATGCACACCAGCAGAACGAGCTTGATAAAATTGATCATGACCAGTAATTCAAAAATCTAAATTTCCAAACAGAATCGGGAACTTACACTGCTAAAGAGCTACTGTAGTAAAAAAGTGAGTAAACCTCTAACTTTCACATGAGTTAGAGCTTTTCCTTTTGGTATAGTTTTTTAAAATCTGAATTAATTAAATTAAATTAATTAATTAAAATTATTTAATTTAATATTAATATAATTATAATATAATAATATTAATATAATTTAATATTTAATAAAATAATATTGAGCTGCATTAAAAATTTACAAAATTCTAAACTGAACCGTGAACTCACATATGTAAAGAAAATAAAAGAAAAGATTGGGGACATTTGGCTGGCTATGACCTCAGTGAGAAAATGCTCTCTCGTTAAAATGTTCAAATTAAATTTTCCAATACAAATGGGAATCATTTAATATATTAAGTGCCTTCGGAAAAGCACCGTTTAATCGGAAACGTATTGTCACCTCTTGGCATATGCATTGATTTATATATGCAGATCCTCAACCATTTCACATAATTAACTTGTTCAAAACACATTAATTTATTTAAAGAACATACATTTTTGGTTATATGATAAAGAAAATAATAATGATTTTTTTTAAAACTTTTCTAGAATATTTTTTATATTAATAATCTAATGAATATCAATTTTAAATATATTTCCTGATGTTCTTACTTTCTCTGAGGTAGTGAAGATGTGACAGGAGGATATCTGCGTTGTAGCTTGGAGTCAACCTGTGGAAGTCTTCTTTGGTCATCTTGCATAGCTCCTTCCCGTCGATGTTTTGGAAGAGCATAACATCGACGTCTGGAAGACCATATTCTTTAATAGCCCATTCCAACCACTGTCGTACGTGGTCTGTGCTCCACAGGGTCGGATCTTAAAGAAAATCAATGTTTTGTTGACTTCATATTATTGCTAATAACGGCAGCAATGCCCCAAAGAAATATAACAATGATAAAAAATGAAAGCTTCATTACATCAAGAAAATTGGTTAGTGTGTGAGTTTCCCCCCAAATATACATTATCCTCTGCTTCCCCAAGTAAATTTCCTGGTCTCAAATCACAACCAGTTGACATATGAAGTGTTTGGCTTAATTTTTACGTTATATTATGGATCTACTGAGGCCAAAAAGCTGCTTGGGTAGAGGGCTGGTCAAGGTAGGAAGATGCAGAAGCCATACGACAGGCCCCATGCATATAATCTTCATGGGATTGGCTATGGACTGGTTTGGGCTGACTGTGCCGGGTTTTGGGTAATAGTGGCTACAATTTGGCCAACTCGTGACTAGGATTTGGGGCTCTATCATAGCCCACAGCCTACAGCCAATTCAGACCACTGGGCATTTACCTGGTGGGCCCAATGGCTAGTCCAGAACTGTGATGCTTTATACTCTCTGGATGAATATTGTTTTGCTTTGTGTTTTTTCACTTTTGATACTGTTAATTTTGTTTGCCAGTCCCTGAAGGACTAACACTATTATCTACTTGTTTTTTACTACAGCTGAATTTAGATATTATATAACAATATTATATAGTGCTGGCTGGGTGGAGTTGAGGTAACATCACTGCTCTATAACCGTGGAGAGAGACTTGTGGAGAAAGGTTCAATCCTGGCAAGAGCACCTCTCCAGTAAGTGTCCTTGAACAGGGCCGGTGCAAGCATTTTTGTCTACTCAGGCGAAGGTGCCTTTTGGTGCCCCCCCTCCCTTCTTATCTGTGCCATGCCTATCAGCGTAGAGAAAGGACTTACAATTGTGCGTGATCACTGTTACTGCCCTCACTGGGAGGCTATTCCCTGTATCTACTACCTCTTCTATGTCGCTGTTACATGTGATAGGCTCCCAGAGGGGAAGTATCTACTACCCTTTCTGCATCACTGTTACTGCCCCCACTGGGAGGCTATTCCATGTAACAGTGATGCAGAAAGGGTAGTAGATACATGGACTATCCTCCCAGTGGGGGCAGTAACAGCGACATAGAAGAGGCAGTAGATACTGCCCCCACTGACAGACTATTCCCCGTAACAGTGATATAGAAAGGGTAGTAGATACTGCCCCCACTGGGAGGCTATTCCCTGTATCTACTACCTCTGCTATGTTGCTGTTATTGCCCCACTGGGAGGCTATTCCATGTATCTACTACCCTTTCTATATCACTGTTACTGCCCCCACTGGGAGGCTATTCCATGTATCTACTACCCTTTCTATATCACTGTTACTGCTCCCACTGTGAGGCTATTCCATGTATCTACTACCCTTTCTATATCAGTGTTACAGGGAATAGCCTCCCAGTGGGGGCCGTAACAGTGATATAGAAAGGGTAGTAGATACATGGAATAGCCTCCCAGTGGGAGCAGTATCTACTACCCTTTCTATATCACTGTTACTGCCCCACTGGTAGGCTATTCCATGTATCTACTACCCTTTCTATATCACTGTTACTGCCCCACTGGGAGACTATTCCCTGTATCTACTACCCTTTCTATATCACTGTTACAGGGAATAGCCTCCCAGTGGGGCAGTAACAGTGATATAGAAAGGGTAGTAGATACATGGAATAACCTCCCAGTGGGAGCAGTATCTACTACCTTTCTATATCACTGTTACTGCCCCACTGGGAGGCTATTCCATGTATCTACTACCCTTTCTATATCAGTGTTACAGGGAATAGCCTCCAGTGGGGGCAGTAACAGTGATATAGAAAGGGTAGTAGATACTGCTCCCACTGGGAGGCTATTCCATGTATCTACTACCCTTTCTATATCACTGTTACTGCCCCACTGGGAGGCTATTCCCTGTAACAGTGATATAGAAAGGATAGTAGATACATGGAATAGCCTCCAGTGGGGCAGTAACAGTGATATAGAAAGGGTAGTAGATACATGGAATAGCCTCCAGTGGGAGCAGTATCTACTACCCTTTCTATATCACTGTTACTGCCCCCACTGGGAGGCTATTCCATGTATCTACTACCCTTTCTATATCAGTGTTACAGGGAATAGCCTCCCAGTGGGGGCAGTAACAGTGATATAGAAAGGGTAGTAGATACTGCTCCCACTGGGAGGCTATTCCATGTATCTACTACCCTTTCTATATCACTGTTACTGCCCCCACTGGGAGGCTATTCCCTGTAACAGTGATATAGAAAGGATAGTAGATACATGGAATAGCCTCCCAGTGGGGCAGTAACAGTGATATAGAAAGGGTAGTAGATACATGGAATAGCCTCCCAGTGGGAGCAGTAACAGTGATATAGAAAGGGTAGTAGATACATGGAATAGCCTCCCAGTGGGAGCAGTAACAGTGATATAGAAAGGGTAGTAGATACATGGAATAGCCTCCCAGTGGGAGCAGTAACAGTGATATAGAAAGGGTAGTAGATACATGGAATAGCCTCCCAGTGGGGGCAGTAACAGTGATATAGAAAGGGTAGTAGATACAGGGAATAGTCACCCAGTGGGAGCAGTAACAATGATATAAGTGTGAGAGATCTCCCCTGCTGTGAAGGAGAAGCCTCTGTTTTTAACTCTTGCTGGACCAGGTATCTGAGCATCATATTACAATGTGCTTCAGCTGTGCTTTACTATCAGGAAGGATGACCTGGTCCAGCAAGAGTTAAAAACAGAAGCATCTTCACAGCAGGGAAGATCTCTCACACTTTTGCTGTGTTTGTGTGAGGGGGGGGGCACTATCTCTGTATCTCAGAGAGGGAGGATATCATGAAAGGGAGAGGGGCAGATGGAGGGCAGGCAGTGTGATAACTCACCTCCTGGCTCCATGGGGTCTCTGCTGCTGCAGGGCAGAGGGCGATTAATCTCCTCACTGGTTCTGCTGTAAGAGGAGCAGCACGAGGAAGCACATGGCCCAGACTCTACAGCCTCTTCCTGTGCGCCCCTCACCCCTCACCAGGCCGGAAGTGCAGCAGCTTCTCCAGCCACTAGGGGGAGGATCATTTACATCATGGGCGGCATCAGAAAGAAATCCCCGGCCAGCCCAGCAGTGAGTTACTATGAACGGGGAAGAGGATTTTCACGCCCCCCAGTTTGGCATCAGGCCAGAGCAGTAAGGCAGCCGCGTGTGCTGCCTTACACTAGCACCGGCCCTGTCCTTGAGCAAGACACCTAACGGTACATACTCGCCACCCAGGACGTACTTGAAAACGAGAGAAATCTCAATGTATACAATGCTAATCCACAACAATTTCACAGTGACATCATTTCTTTTTTTTTTTTTTTTATATTTAAAATTTTTATTTTGTAAATAGGTTCGTCTGCAGATACATATCAAGATGAGGGTCACTCAAAACTGTCTTCAGAATTACAGCGTAAATACGGCGTAAGGAAAATAATAAACGTCTCCATATAGAGGAGAGGACTCAGTGGAGCACAGTATTCAAAAGGGGAGAAAAGAGGGGGGGAATAGTAAGCGTCCCCAAATAAGGGGGTTCGCAGCGGAGTATCTCTAGCAAATGGGGTATAAGGGGGACCGATAATGAACGGCCTCATATAGGGTGTTCTCTGCGAAGCATAACAATCCAAGGGGAGAAAGTGAGTCAAATTATATACGTCCCCAAGTAAGGGGGTCGTTGTAAGAAAAAAAAAAAAAAAAAAAGGGGGGGGGGAGGGTGAAAAATAACAAACGTCCCCAGAGAGGGGGGTAGGCAGCGGTATATAGCAATCTCAGGGGGGGGGGAGGGTAGGGGTGGGAGGCAAGAAAACAATGCTCAAACTTCAACTAGAACCATCAAGGAAGATCCGTAATAAACAGAGAAAGTCCAAAGAACTCGCTCTTTAAGCAGAAAAAAGCGGTGAAAGGGGAATGATAGTCCTCAATCCGGCTGCAACTCCAACAGATCCGGCGACAGTCCCGTTGCCGCAAGATCGGCCCAGGCCGTCGAAGGATCGGTGATCGTATAGGATAAATTGGCATGCGTCACAACCAGTGAGCCCGCCAAGCCCCATCTGTAGCGGATCCCTTTGTGGCGAAGGGCAGTTGTCACGTCCCGAAATCGTCTGCGAGCCAGCAGGGTCTGGAACGGGAGGTCATGATATAGTGCCAGCGTAGAGCCCTCAAAATGCACGGGGTCTCGTGCGCCGGGGTATTCATAAGCTTCACTTTGAAGGCAACATCTCGGAACGCCACTACCACGTCTCCAGACGTCCCCGTGGGGGTCGCCGCTGGTCGACGTACCCGGAATATTGACCCAACCACATCAGGGGTATCAGGGGGGAGTCCAGCGACCTTTAGGGCCATGCGAGTCACATAAGGCGACAACTCTGCTGTCGAGATCGAAGCTGGAATTCCTCTGACCCTAATATTGCGGCGACGATGACGTGTTTCTAATATCTCCACGGAGCGGGTCAGAACCTCAACTTGGGAGCTAAGGACTGCAACTCTTTCGGTCAGGTGAGTTTGCTCCGTCTGTACTTCGATAGTCTTCTCCTGTACCTCTGTCACTTGTGCACGTACCGCTTCAACCTCTGCTCGGACCGCTGCCACCTCAGGTCTCCATATCTCCCGTATTTCCCGCAGCTCATCTAGAATCTTGCGAAGGTCGCCTTTCGTGGAGGGGAGGTGTTCATCCTCTTCACGGATCCGTACCCCTACCGATCCAACCGAGACGATGCATGGGTCGACAGTCCCAACTCCCTCCATTAGTGCTCGGGGCTCTAGCCTCCAACCTGGCTGTCGATCCGAGGCTAGGCTGCTATCGGCGGAGAGCCGGCGATCCGCAGCCAAATCTCCGTCCGAAACTTCCGGTGCGGCCAGCGAGGCCTCCGAGGTCGCAGCCAGCGCTGCTTTGCGTTTTTTCTGCGCTCGCTTTTTCCCAGCCGCTGAGAGGGGTCGCGTGTCCAGTACCTGAGACTCCGGTGTAAGCCACGACATCCCATCAATACCCCCACGAGGCCAGGATGAGCCGTCGTCGTCCCCAGAGGAATCATAGCAAGGAGGATGGGAGAGGGCGAGAGCTGCGCACCTGGGAACAGGCCCACCTGGCATAGATTCCCGGATGTCCCGCTGTCTTGATCCCCCCTTCTGTGACCGGCTGTTTGGCATGGTCGTGTATGGGCTGGCTCAGAGATGCAAGGCTCCAGCAAGACGGGCACAGGTCGCACTCAGGCTTCCAAAATGGCCGCCGCCGCAAGGCCCAAACCACTCCGGAGTCCAAAAAACCGTCGCGGAGCTCGCAGGTCGAGGTCCGGTAGGGAGCACAAGTCCTCCTGAGTCTATTAGTGCCAACCGGGCGGTCGGCCAGTCGAGCGGATGGGCAAAAACGGCCAAAAAACAACTGCTGCTGAGGAGCTCTTCCAAAATGCGACCGCTTGCTGCCACGTGTAGCCACGCCCCCCGTGACATCATTTCTAATCCTTCAAACTACCCGTGCTTCCCTGACCCGTTTGGTTTTATATTTTATCATATTGCTTTTATCGTAAAAAGTGAGAGTCAAATGGAACGTTCAAAATGGGAAAATAAATGCATGAGGGAGATCCCTCATGCGTTTATTTTCCCATTTTGAACATTCCATTTGACTCTCACTTTTTACGACATCTAATCCCCCACCCATGTGACCCTCAATGTCCTAATGTTCAATTCTAGGAACTGATCAGTAAGCATAAAAAGCACAATTTCATATTGATTGCATTGTTTGACAGGCAGATGGCACCACCTTCTAGCCAGCTAACACTACTGCATCTCTATAATACAGCATGGGTCTTGATTTTATTTGAATAAAAAAAAAAACTGATTCCAAAATGATTCTACTGTTGTGGCTTGTTGGTTGACATGGCCGTGTTACTAAAACCTTCTGGGCACATTCTGGTGCCAATTTGAAAAAAATAAATAAATGTAATTCCTTTGCATTACTCCAAAATTAGACCAGATTGAGTATACTCGATATCGGGCCACCAGCAGGTGCTTTTGAAGAGCGAGTATACTCGATCATGGCAGTGAAGGGGTAAATTTAGTCTGAGAGAGTTTTTGGCTTTTGTAAATTCATTTCATTATTCCCAGACTGAAATAAAAGCTCACGTTAAGGAATATTATTTCTCCACAAGTACACAGTGTTCATTTTCAAGTGGATGTTTTGGCTGAGAAGATAGTGGAAAAAAACCTTGCATTAATGTGATGGGCCTTATAAATCTAGTCTCTGTGTTACTCATTTTGGCCACTAGTTTAGATAGTAAATGCATTGTAAGTATAATTTTCGAAATCATATAAAAAAAGGAAGTTTTGAATCTATTAAGAAAGAAAAAATAACATTGGTTTTATGAGTTTGAAAAAAAACCATCTAACAATAGCCTTCAACAGGGAGAAAACTAGGGGACCATTGTATTCTTCCCATAAAGGGCTTAAAGGGTCATCCTGACCACTTTATCTTTTGCCCCCCTCCATGCTGCTCCAATCTGGAGATTTCGCTGGGTGAAGTGGAAGAGTTTCCTCCACCCCACTCAGCGTCACCATCAGCAGGCTTTTGAATTTCCCAGTTTGCCAGTCACCAGATGGATCATTAGTGGCGTCAGCACACAAAGAACATGCTGACATTGCCCTCTCGGTGACCACCCATGACAGTGTGCATTCTCAGAGAGGCAGCGATAGACCGGATCTGCGCATGCACACAGCTCAGATTCCTCACTCTGCGCAGGAGCTAAAGAACTTACATACGTAAAGTGTGCAAGTCCGTAGCGGTGTGCGATTTGCAGTTCCTACGCTACACAAGTAGGGCAAAATTCCAGCTGCAGGGATTTTCCTGAGAAGGAGGAGCTGTGTTCGCCAGTGACAAAAGGTGAGTAAAATCATCAAAAATAAAAAATATGTAAATTTTAAAAAAATAATTGGGCAGCATTTATCCAATTATTTAAGGGCAAGAAAAGGGAACTCCACTTTTATCCCTTTAATGCTCAAAACAGGGTTGTAGGGGAATATCTTCCACTGTTGGTACTGATATTTCCAATCCTACGTTTCGTTTTGTGATGAGTTGGACAAAAGCTTTATAATCGAGAAAGGAGAGGTGTTTCAATGCGCTACTAAAGTGACACTGTCAGGTCTATTCAAAGAAAGGTGAAACTCAGGAGAATGACTGGAGAAGTGAAAATTCTAGGTCAAAATAGCAAAACCAGAAAAATTCTCTCATTTGTCTCACTTTCCAAATCGTCTATTGGGTCTAGATTGTTCTCTTCTCCTGACAGTTCTCCTGGTTTTCACCTCTCTCTGAATAACCCTGTTTAGCTATGATGACCAGTGGAGTTAATTAAACTGGTTATGGTGGCAGAGGTGTGTTCCCCTAGCCTCCACCAGTCTACCCTGGCCACTGGGACAGCACCTCAAAGTGGACATCACTGCTACACTCAGAAACCTGTCAGTCAATGGCCACTGTAGAATAGCCAACCCAACGAATCCTTACAACCCAAGAACAGAGCCGGCCACATCAGATGGGTATGTTGCAGATAGAAGCAGGGCTTTATTGGAAAATGCAACATATATCGTTCCTATCAAAGGACTTGACGAAGATCCTTGGATAGGATTGAAACATTGCATTTTCCAATAAAACCCAACTCCTATTTGCAATATACCCGTCTAATGTGACTGGTTCTTTTCGTAGGTTGTAAGCCAATGGTTACTGGACAGCTTTCCAAAGGTTTGGGACTTCCGGAGTCAAGATTACAGCAGCTCATTTTACGCACCGATGATGATGATGATGATGATTTCTGAAGGGCATGGCTAGCTGATCAAGCTTTCGCCTGCTGCTCTTGTAACGCCTCTCAATACCGAACCATAGAGAGGCATCTGACTGACTGTGTGTGATAATCGTGCACTTATCGTGACCCTATCGTCTTTGGGTTGGCTCTAGGGATGTGCGTTCATTTCGGAAAAATTTGGAATTTGGAACGAAATTTGATAATTCGTACTTCCGAATAACTAATCGATACGATACGAAATCGAAACGAAACAATACGGTATATTTAATTTTACACTGTGTCATCATCATAATAGAAAAATTTGAATAACTGATATCAACTATTGAATTTGAAATGAACTATCAAATTGATATCAACTATCGAATTGATCTTAACTTACAATACAAGTAATAGTCAGCAAAGGACTTTATGAAACAAATTAATTTTGTTTCACTGTTTAATTTGACTCAAATACTAAATCTGTGACACAGCTAGACATGTGCATTCGTTTTAGTACTAAACCGATTTAGTCCGAATTTTGGGATAATTTAGTTTTCATATGACTCAAGAGAAACTAAACTGCTCAATACAAAAAACGAATGAAACTAAAATAAAATGCACTACATTTTAGTTTCAGTCCTTTTTGTGATATTACATTGAGTGAAGGAGACCAGCAATGAAGATCGCAACATTGCAACGTCCGAAGTTCTGCACCCTCCACATGCCAATGCAGTAGGATGTTCTATACAGAGAGGGGCATTAATTAATGCAGGAGGATGTTCTATACATTATACAGAGAGGGGTATTAATGCCGGAGGATGTTATATACATTATACAGAGAAAGGTATAAATTGAGGAGGATGTTCTATACAGAGAGGGATATTAATTCAGGAGGATGTTCTATATATTATACAGAGAGGGGTATTAATGCAGGTGGATGTTGTATACATTATACAGAGAGGGGTATTAATTAATGCAGGAGGATGTTATAAACATTATACAGAGAGGAGCCTTTTTTTTTTTTTTTAGCCCTTTAAATCCAGTGGCTGTGATCGCTGAGATCGGCTGCTTGTTACATTATCTCTCAGTACAATGTATCAGGCTCAGCTGTTACAGTAACTGACTAACAGCGCTCAGAGTTACAGTAAAACAAGGAAATAATATTGTTCTAACCTCTTATATATAAAAATATTATTTACTAGTTTTACTAAAACTCTGAGCGCTGTGATGAGCAGCAGTCAGTTACTGTAACAGCTTTGCCTGACACGGGGTAGTATTACAATGTTGGTGCTAACTTAACCAGAGCGGTTGTAAACTGAAAACCTCCATAGGCTATAATGGCTCTGGGACGTTTACAACTGCTCTGGTTAAGTTAGCACCAGCTATGTAATATGGCCCACATTGTGCTGAGAGTGAGAGATACTGTAACAAGCAGCGATCTCAGCCCTCTGAGGAGCCACTACAATAGTAATTGTATCCACTAGTTTTCGGATGAATGAAATTAGTTTTCATACTAAAGAACAGAAAACGAATTTCTTTAGCAACTAAATAAATTGCATTTTAGGACTAATCCATTAGTTCAAAACTAAATTTTGTGCTGTGCACATGTCTAGACACAGCTTAAAATTTAACCCTAGCTTTTCTTTTAACAGCAAAATTTGATTAATTGGGGATTTATCTAGTGATCCAAAATTCAAATTGATATCAACTATCGAATTGATATATGAAATTTGAATCGATTCGAAATTTCAAATCGATTCGAAATTTCAAATGATCCTAAACTAAACGAAATACGAAACTAAATTAGTTACGAAATTCCGAAAACTAAATGATTTAAAAACGTAAGGAAACGAATCTAAACAAAATAAATTTTTCAGCCATGCACCTCCCTAGTTGGCTCCTCTCTTCAACTGGACAACTGGATGCTGTGCCATCGAGCAGGATAAAGGCTACATTTTTATGACTCTAGGCACAAAACCAGGGCAGGGATGAGCAGGGGTTAATAAATATCCTTGCCATTTTCCTCTGTTTTTTGCCTGCGTTGTCCCTTATGTTGAAAATAACTTTGTTTTGGTTTTCCTCCTTGACAAACATTAAACCAATATGATCTGAATCGCAGCTGCACATTTTGGCTAAGTCGTCAGGTATAAAAGCGCAAGACCACAAACATGTGCCGTAGACCATACCCAACATCAGAGCACTTTGAAAGATCACAAGGAAGGTAGCAGGAGTTATTTATGACAACTCTTTGCCAAAATGTCTGTTGGATAAACTGAACGTAAAAATCAATAAATTCTAATACTAATTTATGCCTAAAGTCAACATTTTCTATAAAAGAGTAGTTGTTAATAGGAGTAACTGTAACACTCAGGATAATTGGAAAGGACATCTTTGATCTTAGTGGATCTTGAGCTCCACCCATGTCTGAAATCTTGAAAAAGTATTAATGGTAACATATTTTTAACAGCGTCTTCTTGTATTTTTTTAATACTCTTATAGAATTCATTAATCCATGAACGTTATAGATGAAATGCTTTCTGTGAACTACTCATCAAAGCATTAAGATTTATCTTGGAAACAAAGAAACTAATAATAAATCCATTTTCCTGTCCTGCTGTTTCACTACTTTAAAACACAAGGGAACGAAACCAATGAAAATGATAAAACACTGCGAAATTGACATAATATTTTAGACACCAAAGAGTATAAACACACACACACAAAGGCAACTCAAATCCTTAGGATAAAAAAAATGACAAAGGCTCCTGAAAAAGTCATAATGACGAAACGTGTCGAGCCTCGGACTGTATGTATTATATTTATTTGGGACTTTTTATCGTTTGATATCTGCTTCTTGCGGTGCATCCCGTCCGGCCGTTCCCATGGCAACCCGATAAGGGCCTCAGTCAATTCCAAGTGGTCTCAAGCCATGTATGTGCTTCATGAGTGGGGACTGGACGGTGACCTTGATGAATTGATCAGGAGGTTTATGTCTTATGCAGTGATTGCACTTACATTCATTAGATAGTGCCACCTGTTTTGTGAGTGGTTCATTGTATCGGGTTTTATATGTTCTTATTAAATGCCGGTTTTACGCAGTGTACATTCGATTCTTGTTTTTCATGTTATTGTCTAATGAATAATTCAAGATATCCATCATTTTTCTATCCTAAGGTGTTTATTCACATTTTAATGAAATATGGGAGGAATATCTCAGTATCGCTTGTGGTGTTGTTCACTGCCAAGGAGTTTTTTAATTATGTTTAGACATGGTGCAGCTTTCCTGAGATCATGTCTGTCTTATCATAATGTCTTTGTTATGAGCCTTCTTACCAGCAGGAACAATCACTCTGCGTTCGTTTGTTGTCATATTAGGAGGTGGAACATGCTTTTCTTCTAAGTAGCTGCCATAATTCATCCCGACGTCTGATCCTCCACCCATTTTTCCTCCTTTTGCTATACTACATCCATCCGGGGAACTCCTAGGAAAAGAAAACATATATAAATATATCAAGTGGAGGAGAGAAAATGTGCACTTTATAGATAGTCTTTGGACAGCGAAGCGTTCAATAGAAAATGTGGAAACATAGTGTAGATACTGTCAGGGCTGCCATCAGAAATCTTGGGGTCCCTTACTAAACCACTGGTTGGTACCCCCGTAGTCCTCTTCTGCTTATCTTATTTGACAGGGAGTGGACTAAATACTTGGTAACCCAGCAGAGGGCTAAAATGCGTTTTGCCGGTGGGAGAGCATTTGTTCTGCACCTCTAGCTGGTGCAGATCACACTAATTGCACCCTCAGTGATTCACACTAAATACACCCTCAGTCATGAGTCAGGGTGCTCTTACTGGTCTCTGATGCTGTGGCCCACCGGGAAATGTGTGCTGTGGCCCACCGGGAAATGGGAAATGTGTTGATATCTTAATAGGACAGTCCTGAGTGCCATGAAGAGACTCTTCTATCTCTGCCATTTAAAAAGGTTGCACAGGCTTTCGAAAGGCCGGGGGCACCTTGGAGCCACTGGGCCCCTGAACATATCAAGGGCTGCCACCCCCCCCCCGCATGGCAGCCCTGTAAACTGCAAATGCCGTGGCAATGTGTGGATTGGGAATTATACATTTTTGGCCAGTTGTGTTTTAATATGGGCAATACATCAGCAGATGTTAATACAAAATCTTAAAACACTTGCCATTTTAAAAAAGTCAAGCTTGCAAGGCCCATCGTAGGCCGAAGCACACATTGCAAGGCCATGGCTAATATTTATGAATCCTGCTGCAAAAAAAAACAATGGGGAACACACTGGAAACATCCCGTCCATCCCCTTGCAAGTCCAATACAAATTGTGAGATCAGTGTCATTCATGAATTATTTCACAAAATGGTATCAATGTGGATTGTTAAACTCTTTTTACGGTCAGGATGTTTCTGTATGTGTTTTTAATCCATCCTGTGCGGTGTGTCGGAATCTCCACTTGGCGTAAACACAACACATATGGTGCCAATTGAAAATTGATTTGGTGGAAATAACATGCTGGTCAAGTGATGTTATTAACACGATCTCGGCTGCTGTTTCTGGTGCTGCTGCTGATCGTGTATACACAATCACGGTAGTGAAGGGGTTAATAGCACTGCTACAAGCCAAGAACTTACAATTGAGTCTTTTCAGCATTAATAAGACCTCCCAATGTCAGCCAAAATTCTCACACAAACATTTCACCTCTACCAGGCTCTCTATTGTAAATCCTTTCTGTCCTGGGTGGACGGGTATTGGCACAGACAATTTAGACTACGAAATGAGTATAAATATATGTAAGCTGGATGAGTGTCAAGAAAAGCTTATTTGTATAAAGAGCTCTACATTCATGGCTTCTCATGCGTTGGTCCTTTTATATATCAAGTATCATACTAGTGGAGACAGACAGATTTCTTTTACAAATATTTTACTTGGTGTGCCCTCAACATACTTGCTTAAATGCTTAAGTGTGGCGCTTGCCCAGAGAACTTCAAGGAATGAGATATGCCCCTTTTACACAATGTTGAAAAACAAGTTACCATATTTGGTTCAGAAAAAATAATATTTTAAAATATAAATTTACTCATGATTTTGTAAAAATTCACTTGTAGTCTCATTACTTTATTATATTGTGCTCGATGTAGTTTACATTTATATGGCATCATAACAATACACGTAATAATGTTTTGTTGCATGATTTTGCTTCTATAGTTCAAAATGGCCGTCTAGTACACATTATCATATGCTTTCAACTTTCTAAGCCAGCATTTTGCCCACATGATCCCAGACATATTCCGGGTTGAATTGTCAACAGGGCAGCTGCCTGGAAGCTCCCTTGTAGGGTTACGGAACAGTCAACGGGGAGGTCTTAGTTGAGGAGATGAGACACAACTTGTCTCATGTGTCCCCCCAGGATGGAACAAGTAGCAGATGTGCTACCAGACACCACTACTCATGCTACCTAGTACTGAGAAGACACATTTCTATGCATACAAACTCACGCCCACACTCAAAGCCATATCACTCTCAAGCCACTCACACAACCAACCAACTAGAGGTGTGCATTTAGTTTTGAATCGCAGTTTGTCCGAAATACTTCCGAAATACGAAATGATTTCATAAGGATCGCGCTAAAAACAAAGCAAATTTATACATAACGAATCGATTTGTTGAAACTAATCGATTCGTTATAACGTTTCACACAGCAGGCTGTGCCCTTCCAAGCGGTTCCTGCCTTTTTGCAATCGGGAGGGAGAGAGGTCCAAAGGACCTCCCCTTCAGGCACCTTCCCCGCACTGGCAGGGGAATTAAAAAAATAACCATTATCATAGCCATATGTTCACTATACGCTAGATCTGATGAAAGAGAAGAACTAAAAGAGGGCTAAATGGACAACAGCTTTTTTTATACAAGTGTTAAAAATTGAATTATGCAATTTTAATTGGAAACTATTTAATGTGACAAAACTGTTAAACTCAGTCCAAAAGCAAAGCCGTAATAATTCCCAGCTGAATCTTAGGTTCCAAGTCAAACAATTCGTTGTTTTTATTCTATTAAAGCTGCAGAGATGTGATATTAACATTGCAGGTTTACATTTCTCAGGTTTTCAGATCTACAGTATTTTGCTTCAAATGTAAAATAAAAAATGCAAATAAAAAAGCACTAAAGGAAACACATACAGTATATATAAATATATATATGATCCAAGGACCCCCGCACTCATGGATAATCTTCTACTTGCTTCGGTGCAGGTCTACCTGCCAGTCTCATTTCCATTGAAAAATAGACGATCCACCAAGTCTTCAATAATAGACAATAATAATTTATTACATAGAAAAGAGAAAAGTCCTGATGTGGACTGAAACGTCGATCTTTACTATCTAATAAATTATAATTGTCTACTATTGAAGACTTCATGGTGCGTCTATTTTTCGATAATATATGTACAGTATCTCACATCCTCACATTTTTGTAAATATTTTATTAACAGGGTTATTCAGAAAGAGGTGAAACTCAGGAGAATGACTGGAGAAGTGAAAATGATAGGTCAAAATAGCCAAACCAGAAAAACTCTCCCATTTATCTCACTTTCCAAATCGGCTATTTGGTCTAGATTGCTCTCATCTCCTGTCAGTTCTCTTGGTTTTCACCTTTCTCTGAATAACCCTGTATATCTTTTCATATGACAACACTGAAGAATTGACACTTTGTTACAATGTAAAGTAGTGAGTGTACAGCTTGTATAACAGTGTAAATTTACTGTCCCCCAAAATAACTCAACACACACAGCCATTAATATCTAAACCACTGCCAACAAAAGTGAGTCCACCACTACAGCGAAGAGGTTAGGTCCATCCTCTGACACATCATCAGTGATGCAACCCATCATAAGTAGGTACGTGTAAGCCTGAAAAGAATGTGCATGCACTAAGCCTTCAAAACAGTATTACAAGCAGATAACAAGACTCAAGGGCCACGATGGCCATTTTCAAACCAAACTGCACCCATGGAATATCCAAACACCACCTTGGGTGATTTCAAACCTCAGTATACTATATGTTTGGGGGCAGCCCATCAGCTTTTTTTTTTACCACAGCCCATCCTTGTTAGATAATATGCATGAAAGGATGTCTGTTCAGTACAACAGTGCCACATGCAGCTGTGCGTTGGGTCTATCTTCATTTTTGTGGGTGAGGATCGCCACAACACAACTGTCTGGGTATTTAACTGAAGCATTGCTTCTTGATTGAAGCGATAATTCAGCTTGGTTAGATTAAAAATGGCTTCCAACATGTATTTGAATCTTAGGTCTCGCTGTAATTCTATTGGCTGTTTTTCCCAAAAAATATTGGCTGCGTGCGGACCATAGCTTCTTGGAAATGTCAGCTTATCCAGTTTTAAAAATTCGGCCAGAGTCGATATTAAAAAATATGTAGCTGGTCAAAAAAAATGGCTGATTGTCACGTCCCATGCCATTGGTGCCCGGCGCCCTGCAGCATCTTCCTTGCTGCTTGCTGGCCAGGTGCCGAGTGAAGAGCAGGACAACGGCGGTCATGTGGCACACCAAGGGACGGGGTGCGTGATGCGGCGCCCACGGATTTAAAACCCAGCTTCTCACTCACTCCAGCGCCCCAATGTGCTTTTACTCATCCCTCAGTGCTCTCTGTTACAACCCGCTGTGTACCGAATCTGGCTATTCCTGACTATCTGCTTTGTGTACCGACTTTGACTATTCCTGACGACCCTCTATGTGTATCATCCCCGGCAAGTCTGAGAACCCGCTCTATGTACCAATTCTGGTTTGTATGATAACCCTTCTGTCTATTGACTGTGGCATACGGCTGACTACCTCCTCTGGTGCTAAAACCCCCGCTATTCTACTGACTAAGTACTTTGTTATTATCTGGTGTTTGTTAACCCTTTGTGGGTACATATCTGTCTGCTCTCTAGCTGTAGGTAGTTTTGCCGACCATGCAAGGATCAGAAGGGAACATAGCGTTGCACGTACAGGGACCAGTACCATAGATCCTAGGGGGAACCGTGACACTGATAAGTGCTCGACAAAGCTTATTTTCGGCCAGCATCATATATTTTCACACCTTTAAAAATGACTATTAGACTTATTTGATGCTTAAAACCTATTTCAGTCTAATTCCCTCTATTGCCCTTCCTGACAATCCATTTTTTCAACACCTTTTAGCATTTGTAATTTTTTCCGAAACCAGCATACAGATATATTTGAATCGTTTCAAGCTGTCTCCACTTCTCTCTCTAATTACTCTTACTAATCCCAGGCTTCTGGTCTCTCCCATGCAAGCTCTGCAGTGTTTTTCTGGCCATCAGCTCCCCCTCCCCTCTGCTGGAATTAGGGAAGTGCAAGGTCCACATACTGCTGCACAATGCGCTCCCTGTCACTTCTACTCTTTTACTCTGCATTCATCCTAAAATGGAACTCCTGCCTCTGTACCACCAATCCCTCCACTATCTACATCTCTCCCTCTCGTATAAGACATTCCTATACAGGGAAGTCTGCCACCCATCTCACTATTACACATCACTGCCCCAACCAGTCCATCACTCTCACCTTGCAGCCCATCACTCTCACCTTGCAGCCCATCACTCTCACCTTGCAGACCTCACTCTCACCTACCTTGCAGCCCATCACTCCCACCTTGCATTCCATCTCTCTCACCTTGCAGTCCATCACTCTCACCTTGCAGTCCATACTCTCACCTTGCAGTCCATCACTCCCACCTTGCAGCCCATCACTCTCACCTTGCAACCCATCACTCTCACCTTGCAGTCCTCTCCTCTTGTTTCCACCCCCAACCCTTCTAGATTGTGAGTTCCCACGGGAATAGGGCCCTCGTTTCCTCATGTATCAGTTTATCAAATGTTGCTTAGTCTC
Organism: Leptobrachium leishanense; assembly: GCA_009667805.1. Classification (NCBI taxonomy): domain Eukaryota; kingdom Metazoa; phylum Chordata; class Amphibia; order Anura; family Megophryidae; genus Leptobrachium; species Leptobrachium leishanense. The sequence goes on along the minus strand of CM019064.1, from coordinate 27,134,469 downwards.
AATGTATTGTAACCCTGTCTGTATCATGCCCATTGTTCATTGTTCGAATATGTTGGCGCTATATAAATAAAGTAAAATAATAATAAAGCCGATAGTTTCATTAAAAAGTATAGGTAAGATGGCCTCCAGTCGATCCGAATTTTTATTGGGAATCGAAACACTGGTAAACCCAAATTTGAATCTCCTCAACTGGAAAGTGGGTGAAAATTGGCCAAAAAAGGTATCAAATCCATCCACTGGGGCCGAGCTAAATCGAGCTCTTAGTCGGATTATAACAAAAATACCAAAACACAAAGATATCGTTATTATTGTAAAGTAGAAAATTGATTCTTTGAAAGAATTACATTTTATTTTCACTAAAAATACAAAGCTAGTGTAGTAACTACTAAACAAATATTAATGTTACACCTCGGTGCTTCATATGTCATAAAGGAATACTAAAATATTAATATTTATACATAACCTATCATTTAATGTAATCCCAAATGAAAGGTGTATTTAACAGAATTCCACGATCTACCCTTGACTTGATCCTGCTTTATACAAGAATCAAAGGTGGCTATTAAAAAAAATAGATTAAAAAAAACATTAGGCTTTATTAACGATAATTTTTAAATATTTGACAGGGTTACACCAGTGCACATATTTATTCCAGGCATATGCTATCACTTTTGGTTATGCCCAGACAGAAAAACATACTTCTGTAATCCATTTTGGAACTGATCAGCAGAGGTTTTTTTAAACTTTATTTTTAAAAAAACAACATTATTTGACTTCTCTACCACCATATTAAATGGGACGTTGCTGCCAAATTCAGTAACGCAGCTGCTAAATAGGACACGCTCAGACCAGATCAAAGTATGAGAACGTTTTTTATTTTTTTTTATCTTGAACACCTACTCCACTCCAACAGTTATTTACAGCCAGGCAGAAATTTGAAGAAAAGTAAACACTTTCCATTAAAAGGCTTATTTGAAGATGAAGGGAAAAAAAAATATGAAGCTTGAAAAGATGAAAAGTGAAAACAGACAGTCACTATAATATTTATAATATTTATAAAAAATATTATTTATTAACAAAAAATAAAATGTTTTGCTATGGCACAGACAGAAAAAAAATCAAAGTTGTGTGGATTATATTCTATAAATGTTAATATAGTGGGTAGGGGAGTAAACCTCGCATCTATTTACAGTAGACATGTGCACAACCCAACAAAAATAAATCAGTATCCAAATATTTCTGATTCAGAAATTTCTGTTTGAACTGGTCTGATATCATACTGGTTTGGAAAATTCAGAAAGTTTGGGGGCACACATTTATTTTGCCCTATACCCTCTATACACCCCTCTGTACCCCTACCCCATATACCCCCGCTTTATTTCTTCTGTAACACTTCTATACAAAAACCTATACCCCCCTCTATATCCCATACCACAAGTCAGATAGGGTTAGTATTAGGGTTACTTTTAGGGTTAGGAATAGGGGTACGTTTATGGTTACTAGTTCTGATTGCTTAAAGATTAGGGTTAGGTTTACTTTCAGGGTTAGGGTTATTATTTCTCTTATGTTTTAATATTATGGTTAATTTTAGGGTTACAGTTACTATTTCTGTCTGTTTTATGATTAGAGTTAGGGTTACAGTTAGGGTTAGTGTTATGGTCCCGTTTAGGGTCAGGGTTACTATTTCTGTCTGTGTTATGATTAGAATTAGGGTTACGGGGCGGAGCTGACCGTGGACGAGAGCAGACGCATGCCGAGGAGCTCTGCCGATATTTGACTTTTACTGCTGACTTTATTTGCGACCCTCTCGTCCAGCATTATATCTTTGCTGAGCCAAGGACCCTTAGATACGCTGGGGCACCCTGAGTTGCGGTTTCCCGATCGTTTGCTGGTATGTTTCTGCTCCAGCGGGTCTCGGGCCTAGTGCGGCCTACTCAGACCGGGGACTTTCCTGACGCTCGGAGTGGAGGTGGTCGCGGGCCGTGGACGGATTACTTACCCCTGGAGGATGGGTAAGAAGAACTTGAGACTGGGAGGAGAACCGGAGACCACTCGTCGGCGCCAGCAAGATATCAGGGAGTCGCTGGGAGGCAGATATACTGTGGCAGGTTCGACTACCTTACCACCGGGCTTCAGCTCCTCAGAGGATGACACGTGGTCCTTGGGACAAGAGACTGCTGTGGACTGGCTGGATCAGACCCCCCGAGAGGGTGGCCGGGTGACGCTGGGCCCAGCTGCAAAGAAGCGGGCCCAGAAGAAAAGGAGGGCCCAGGCGGCGAGGTCCCAGGAGGCCCTTGAGACTCCCTCCATGACTTCGCAGGGAGGCTCTGAGGAGGTCCTGCTCCTTCCTTGCGGGAACAATGTGTCGCCGCGGTCCCAGGGTCGTCTCTCCGAGTCGAGTCTGGAGCAGCAGATGCCGGGTGCCTCTGGAAGAATGGGGTCACCCACGGGTAATGACTTAATTTTGGCTTCCCCTGATACTGATGCCACTTCTTTCGCAGTGACAGACGACGCACGACCAACGACAATGGGCGACTACCGAAGTTTTTTGGCTGAGATTAGATCTACGTGGTCTGCTGCGCTGTCTGGGGTATGATCTGAAGTGGAGGAGCTACGCTCCCAAGTAGTGGCGGTTCGGGAACAGAATGCAGATATGGTAGCGGAACAATCTGTCCTTTCGTCTCAGGTGGGTGAACTGAGAGGTCAGGTTGGCCTCCTGACTCGTACATTGGAGACCCTTGAATCCAGACACCGCAGATGAAACATCCGGTTTCGGGGGGTCCCGGAGTCGGTACCCCTGTCGGAGCTACTCCCTTATGTGACTCGAGTGACACACCAGATATCTGGGCCTTCTGCCACCGAGACAGGCATGTTCAGCTCAGTGTTCAGGATCCGTAAGGCTGCGACGGCCCCCCAGAGTGCCCCGAGAGATGTCATTGTAGCCGCTAAAGACATCGCTGTGAAGACGCGTATTATGTCTGCACCGGCAGCACGGGCAACAGTGCAATTTGAAGGTACATCGCTGAACTCTATAATGACCTACCATTCTTGACCCTGCTGGCGAGACGACGGTTTCGGGAAGTGACGGCTTTTCTCCGACGTAGGAAGGTTAAATACCGATGGGGACTGGCTGGATCTCTTGTAGTGGCATACGGAGAGATAACCCTTGTCATCTCCGAACCAGCTGAGGCCTGGCCGATACTGGCTGGAGCGGGACTCTCCTTGGAATCGGCGGACGCTTCACCTGGTTGATGACCTTTTTTCCGGATATGAATCTGACAACACGTTTTTGTTGGGATACTGTTCCCCCACTGTTGCGTTGTGTCCCCGTGACACGGTGACACTTTCTGCGGATCTACACGTTTTCTGCACCAGTTTTTGCGTGTGTGTGACTCAAGAGACTGCAAGAGTTTCTCCCCAGTTTTTTTTCTCCCCCTCCCCCCGCATTCAGAGATGACGTAGTTAATTTTTGAGGACGTTTTGCCCTTTTTGATTCTCTCCCCAGCCCCCCTCCTATCTTTTTCCTTTTTTTTTTTTTTCACGAGCAGAGTATCTTTATTTCAAGATGTTAAACTACCTTTTACGTGAACCCTCCCCTTTATAAGAGTATCAGATGGGTGGGGATTACCTAGACTTTTGCGTTACCCATTCCCCCTCCCCCTTTTATATGATATGTATCACTGAGACCCCCCTTATTTGGGGATGTTTATTGTTTTTCTTATACCGTATCTTTAATGACAGTTTTGGATGGTGATGCGTGGCTCCTACTTTCTCTGTTTGTATGCAGACTTACTTACAAAATAAAAAATTTAAATTCAAGAATTAGGGTTACAGTTAGGGTTAGTGTTATGGTCACATTTAAGATTAGGTTAAGGGTTAGTTTTAGAATTAGGGTTACAGTTAGGGTTAGTGTTATGGTCACATTTAGGTTAAGGGTTAGTTTAAGGCTAGGGTCAGACTGAGGCAGTGCTAACGCGCGTGCAGGCGCACTTAATCACGGCCGCACTAGCAGCAGATGACGGGCAATGACGGCCAATATACGAAGTACGGTCTCACAAAAGTCCGGCTGCGCAACGCAAGTGGAAAATGAACGCATTTTTTCGAGAACGTTAAACCACTAGTACTGACGTACAGAGTGCGCTGCGCCGCTAGCGGTGTGTGTGCGTTATTAGGAGACGTCAGACGCTGCTAATGTCCGGCCAACATAACGTCCAGACGCAAAAAGGGTTTTATTGATGATCCGTACAAAATCACGGACGAAAATGCGCATCGTATGACCGCTATCGCGTACTCCGTGAAAAAATACGTCCATTCTTCGAACGCACATTTTCACGGACAACGTGAAAAATGCGTTAGTCTGACCCTAGCCTTAGAGTTGTGGATAGTTTTAGGGTTAAGTTTTACATTTCGGGTTATGGTAAGGGTTAGGGTTATAGTTATTATTTCTACTTGTTTTACAATTAGGATTAGAGATTTTGCATGACACATAGTTACATAGCTACATAGGCTGAAAAAAAGACATGCGTCCATCAAGTTCAGCCTTTTTACATATCACCAACTGCTGTTGATCCAAAAGAAGCAAAAGAAACCAAGGGCTCTATCTCATCCTTAAAGCTATGAGCGTTAGTGTTAGGTTACTTGAGGTGATAGCGATCGGGATGATGCGGGCGTAATGCTAACGGGTTAAAAAACCTGTTAGCGAATCGGTATTAGCGCTGAAATGTACTTTGCGCTTCCTATGCTTAACGTGGGGAGAGCAAACTGTAAGCAGAGGGTAACTAGCGTTAGGATCGTGTAGTCCTAACGCTACTCACAGCCATCGTTAAGTCGAAAAGTTTGGGACAGCTTAGAGCTGGTGATAACTGATTCTGCTGCTGTGGAATCAGTTATCACCAGCTGTAAACCCTCCCCAAAAAAGTCACCTCTCATCCCACGGTGAGAACAGTGGCCTGATCCGCCGCTTCTGGCCGCCGGAAGCAGAGTGAGAATGGGGGAAAAAAGTCCCCAGTCTCTCACTGCGATCACTCTGCCGACCTGCGGGATCTCGCGAGAGGTGAGGTCCTGCCAATCATCTGACCCGGCAGCAGAAGCCTCCATGGAGTCCCAAGGAGCTGCTACAGGGCAGGCTGCTGGACTCAGCGTCTGCCCTGTAATCTAATGCTAAAACCGGGATGCAAAGGGGAAATTAGCGTATGATAATTTTTCCCCTTAGCATCCCAGATTTATTGAGGGCCAGATGATAGGGCCCCAAGTCTGAAGCGCTTTCCAAAATGTAACATACAGAAAAAAAATCCTTCTTGACCCTAGAATGGCGTCAGATTTCTCCTGGGATCAAGAAGCTTTTACCCACATATTAAATATTATAGCCCATAAATTATATTTTTGCAGGAAATCATCCAGTCGTTGTTTAGAAGTTTGTACAGTCTGACCCAACCACCTCAACAGGCAGAGAATTGCACAGCTTTATTGTTCTCACTGTAAAAAAAAACTTCCTATTAGAGATGTGCAATAGTTTCGGAAAAATTCGGAATATGAAACTAAATTTGATCATTCGTATTCAGAAGTACTTCAGAATAACGAATAGATACAATACAAATTCGAAACAAAACGGTATATAATGAATTTATTTCGTTTTACACTGTGTCATCATCATAAAAGAAATATTTGAATAACTGATATTAACTATTGAATTTGAAATTAACTATCAAATTGATATCAACTATCAAAATTGAAATGAACTATCAAATTGATATCACCTATCGAATTGATCTTAACTTACAATGCAAGTAATAGTCAGCAAAGGACTTTATGAGTATGGAGTAGAGGTAACATCACTTCTCTGCATGGAGAGAGACTGTGGAGACATGGGTTCGATCCTGGCAAGAGCACCTCCAGTAAGTGTCCTGGGGCAAGACACCTAACGGTACATACTCGCCACCCAGGACATAATTGAAAACAAGAGAAATCTCAATGTATCCTTCCTGGTAAAATCCTTTCTCAAAAAAAAAATGTTGTTTCATTGTTTAATTTGACTCAAATACTAAATCTGTGACACAGCTTAAAATTTAACCCTAGCTATTCTTTTAACAGCAAAATTTGATTAATTGGGGTTTTATTTAGTGATCCAAAATTCTAATTATCGAATTGATATACGAAATTTGAATCGATTCGAAATTTCAAATCGATTCGAAATTTCAAATCGATCCGAAACGAAACGAAATATTAAATTAGTTACGAAATTCCGAAAACGAAATGATTTAAAAACGTAACGAAACAAATCTAAACAAAACAAATTTTTCAGCCATGCTCATAATTACTTCCTATGCTTTAGGCTGAATTTCCTTTCATCCAGTCTAAATGGGTGACCTCGTGTCCTGTACATAGTCCTGTTAATGAATAGGTTTGCAGACAATGACGCAGTGAGAGGATTTTTTTTTCATTCTGAATGAATTTGAAACTTGTGATAATATTTGGATAATAGCTGCTTGATTTGGTAAATTTATTTTGCCAGCGATTTGGTTCGGTTGCTCGATGATGTCAGATGCTTCCGAATAGTCGAATCTCTGATATTCTGGCAATTTTATATACAGTTCCAAACTGTATTGCACAAGTCTAATAGGCTACAGTAATCTTTTTATATATTATTCGACTCGTTTAATATGCGTAATGTATGTAAGAACAAAACATGAAAAAGTCGACAGTTGATTGAAAATATTTTAAACATTCCTAGTAGGGTTAGAATTAGGAACAGATGAAAGGTTGAGAAGCTATGGATCCTTGTTGTGCCTGGGTGGGATGAACCCAGTTGGAAGATGTAGATCAGACGTCTCCAAGACTTATTTAAATAAATAATCGGGAAGGTATATAAATGATTAAAAAATAATAAAATTTATTGGATAATAACAAACTGCCCTGGGCAGTTTGATATTATCCAATAAATTTTATAATTTTTTAATCATTTATATACCTTCCCGATTATTTATTTAAATAAGTCTTGGAGACGTCTGATCTACATCTTCCAACTGGGTTCATCCCACCCAGACACAACAAGGATCCATAGCTTCTCAACCTTTCATCTGTTGCTTTATCTTGAGGAGAGTGGGAATACCTCCACGAAGAGCAGATCAAACTTCAAAAGCTAAGTACCTTGTACCATACATTTTTTCTATATCTAGGGTTAGAATTAGGGTCAGGGTTAGGAGACAACTAATCTTTTTTGTAATAATATTCAACGCGTCTACTATAAATATATAGAAAAACTCTTGAAAAAGTTGATACTTATTGACTGAAAATATTTCAAGCTATTGACTATTAAAATTATTTCTTAGATAAAAATGATAGAATCCTGCTGGCGCGGGATTTTGCTGATCTGTGGGTTGACCTGATTGGACAGACATACAATAATTAAAGCCTGAGTTCTGTAGTAATGTTTGTGGTCAGCTCCTTCCCGCTTTTGACCTGTCTTCGAAGTGGAGTATTTGGACAGTTAGGTGGTTTGTCTTCTTCTCTACATGTTTTGGGGGGGGGTCACCAACAATGGACTATAAATTAGTACAAAAATATGGTACAATACAACAAACTAAATACATTTTTCTATCCTACGCAACATGGATCAAGAATAATTATGTTTACAACCAGCTCAGTTCCACGTTCTAGGTTCAGTAATGTCCTGCAATCCCAAGGTTCTCTCCTTTAGTGTTTCATCTTATATCATATAACGGATGAATATCATTTTTCATTTTTACCTGGATCCATTGACTTGATTCGGATTACATTCCATCTTGATGGTTACCCTGGATGGAGGTTGCGACAACCAGTCTTGCTGAGGAACACGAGGACTCATTTTCGAAGTTTGCCCATATTCACTCGAGGAAGATGCGGTCATCTCCGTCTTGGTGAGGTGCGGAGTCCCGTAGGCGCACTCAAACAATGATTGGTCTTCACTCACCACTGATAACGCTTCCTGTAAACAAAAAATGGGATGTGCAATAGATTAAAATCATGTGTGATCGTGTCTATCTTTAAGGGAAGTATTTTTATCGTGAATCTGGAGTAAAAATAAATGCGATTTTTTTAAAATTATACTTGTGTTTCAGATAATTTGGTCCCAAGGGTATCTGCAATCTAGACTGTCCATTACAAATCAGGGACGCTCGAAAATTGATTTAATTGTACTCTATACAGTCAGCAACACAACTGACAAGACAATCATGTGAATATAATATGTGTACCTACATCTTTGTTGAGTTAATCAACATTGATATTCAGGCACGGCACTGCATTGGCCAAATCTCTTATTGATTCAGTCCGACTGTGACTTTTTAAAACATATACAGGTCAATATCTATCTATCTATCTATCTATCTATCTATCCATCCATCTACCCACATCTATCCATATTGATCTATATACAGTATATATACTGTACATCTCTATCCATATCTATCTATCTATCCATATCTATCTCTATCAACATTAAGCAACTCAAATAATAGTTACCAATGCTAATAGAAAGGACTTCAACACTGGCACAGGATCTGCATGGAGCCCATTGAGGATCTACATTGAGCCCTTTGAGGATCTGCGTGGATCTACATTAAGCATTAACCCCTTAAGGACCTCTGATGTGCATAGTACGTCCAAGGGAAAATTCCCCTTAAGGACCAAGGACATATTATGTACGTCATGGTGCTTTATCCACCCTCCCTCCCTACACTCACCTCTGTAGCCGGGCTCCCACGTCGGAATGACTCCTCTGAAGTCTGGTTGCCATTTTAATGGGCCCCAGCCTTCGCGATGATGTCATCACCGTGCGTGATGATGTCATCGCTGTGCGTGATGATGTAATTTTCAGGCAGCTCCCGGTGTCTGCAGGGGGACCCTGAAAGGGGAGGGGTGAGGTCCTCTGGACCACTCTACCTCCCCAACGGCTGGTGCCTCTGGAGAGGACAAAGTCTTTCCTTTTCAGCGGTACCTGTCTTTAACCCCTTGGGTGCCGGATCGCAATTCGCACCCAGAAGTGGCTGACATCTTGGATGTCAGCCAAGCCTCCTGGTCACCCGCCACCCACTGACATCATCAACATATGTGCGATGATGTCAATCAACCAGTTAACACCCTAAGCTGCCAAGTGGAGCTAGGGGGATCTGTTGGATCCCTGTCTCTCCCGATCCGTGGTAGCTAGAGGGTCACGTTTGATATCATTGGAAAGGCCTGATCATGACCTTTCCAATGTTACCACATATGACTAAGTTTGGTGTAAAAGTAAAAAAGTTAAATAAATAATAAAAATAATAGTAATAAAAAAAGTGGGCTTTTTTAAAAAAAAAATATTGTCTGAGGGTATAATAAAATAGAACAATTGATGTTTAAACATGATGAGCATAAAATGGTCAAAATGAACTCAGCACAGAGGTGAAATGGCTCAGCAGTGAAGGGGTTAAAAAGCAAAAACATGTAAACATTGGGTATTTCTAATCTCAGGACAAAATTCTGAAATGGTTTAGCTGGGTCTTTTTTGGCGGTTTTAGATTTTGGGGGTTCAATTCCGAAAAAGTGTGTTTTTTCCATTTTTTCATCATATTTCATAACTTTTTTTTAAGTAAATTATACAATGTGATGGAAATAATAGTATCTTTAAAAAGTCCATTTAATGAGGAGAAAAACTGTATATAATATGTGTGGGTTCCATAAATGAGTAAGAGGAAAGTTAGACCTAAACACAAACAGCGCAGAAACGTAAAAACAGTAGTGGGTACTTTCGGACAGACAATGGTAAAACAGCCTGGTTACTAAGGGGTTAAGCAACTCAAGTAAGAGCTACCAAAGCTGGATAGACAGGGCTTCTACACCGGCACAGGTTTATATGGACCCCATTGTGATGAGAGGATTGAGTAGGTGATGTGTGAAAGGCTGAACCGGATGGACGCATGTCTTTTTTCAACCTTTGTAACAATGTAGTATTGTTGTATCAAGGCCAGACCCCTTAGCAAACCAAATTCAGACTTAAGAGAATGACCGGACTGGTACGACTTCCTATGTGAGAAAAATGAGGAATGGCCATGGGTCGGCTCTGTTACACCCACTGGTAGTCCAACAAAGACAGCAAAACTACATCCACTGTTCAAAATGAGAAAACCAGAGTAGGAAAACTGGATGCAAGAAAACAGACGGGTGCACGCCGAGCAAGTCAAAAACACAGCAGATTACACTTTTCAACAAGTTGCCAAAATCACAAAAACTATGGGCTCTGTTCACAAAGCACCAAAATTGAACACAATTACGGTGCTTTGCAATTCGTCGCACTTTGGCACACTTTGGCGAATCCATTTTGTTGAATATTTGGTGAATTCACTAGTTATCGAATGGCCACCGCATTTTGCCAAAATTAGACTTGCTGATGCAGTTATCAGACGTCGACGAAAAGCACTAAATTGCACCGATAACCACCTAATTGTGTCGAATTGTCCTTGGTAAATTCCATCGTTTTGGAAACAAAAGGAAGTCTCCTAGTTTCCTAATAGGAGCTTAAATCCATAAAAATGTAGTAAAAATGTGTCTTTAGTGTCTAGTTCATCATGCCCCAGCTTCCTTTCAGGCTTGCTTATTCAAGATATGAGATGCATAGGGGATTTGGATGATCTTAACACACTATGAAAGACTCCCATTGTGTCTATAAAGACATATACTGTAGGCCCCTATTACATGCTTTGCGCAAAAAAACGTTAGCTCGCGCAAATTAACGCAGTAGTACGCTCCGAGCGCAGTTTTTCAGCCTTCAACTTTTCACGTGCGCAAGTCCAACGCGCAAATTTGTGCGCAAATGAACGTTGCGTGCAGGAATCAATGGGCAGACTGTTTTTTCACGGGATTCAGCCAATCAGAATTAAGAACCACCATTTTCTAAAGTTAGGTTGTTGCGCCTGTCAAAGTCAATCTGCGTATATGTGCTGCAGCAAAAAAAATCTTTTTGACAAATTATTAATTTTTGATGTCTGGGTATGTGTAGAATGTGTAACTGTACTGTGCTGTATTTTTTTTTATTGCTGAGTTATTTTGTTTCGGCCACAGCGATCATATTTGCAGTTAACACCAGGTTTTCAAAGACGTTACGAAAATTTGCGTAAACGTCGCTCGTACGACTTTGCGCGAAGATTGTAATACCCTCCGCACTAACGCATTTGCGCTCACAATGTTAAGTATAGGATGCGCGCAGGAACTTGCGCTCGCGCTGGGTTCACGCAGGGTCACTCGCGTTGGACGTTAACGACCATCATTTGCGCGAACATCGTACTACGACGTTCCGCGCAAATGGTTTTGTCCTCGGGCAAAAGTGCATTTGCACGCACGCAAATGCGCTGCGTGAAACGCGTAATAGGGGCCATAGTGTCACATTCAGGGTACCAGCGTATACAGGAAGAGCACAAGGCAAACAAGAAGGTTGCTGTGGAATATCAGGTGTATTTAGTTACATACAGGTGACACACGGCAGGCAGGTGCAGGATACATACAAAAAAGGACATACAGGGATGACAGGAGCTCACTATGGACATCACAGGAACGGGGATGACTGGGAACACGGTCAAGGCAGCAATGATAATTCACAATAACCAGATATGAACCACAAAGTCTTGGTTGTGCCTTGAATTTGTCTGATGTCAAGCCTGTGTCCCTTCGGTGTTCAATGGTGCCAAGAAGTCCCACCACTCGTGAACTCTATTGAAGCGTCTTTTTATTGGATGCTTTAAACACTAATGCGCCAGCAATGTCTCAGCCTACTGGCTATCGTGTTCCATGGCGCGGTATGTGACATACAGTAAATATAAGCCACTGTCTTTAACACCTTCATTACTGCGATTGTGTATAAACGATCAGCGGAAGCAGACACAGCAGCCCAAGATCGTGTTATTTGTTGCAAAGCAATTTCTTTTGCTTTTGGGCTCCAGAATGTGCCCCCAAATTTGGCATGATGTCCAAGGGGTTAAAACCAGTTAAAATCAGCTAAGAAATGTACTTATCTGACGTTCCTGAGCTGACAAAGCTCGAAGCCTTGAACTGCAGTTCTAACTGCAGTAACTCCCTTCGGCCAGTAGATGGTGACATGTGTCTACCAAATTGCAGTAAGGAATTCATTGGGGATATTCACAAATATTTTTTACTGTAAAATTAATCGACCCCTTGGATGCGTAAGACGTGTGGGGAACATCATGGGGATTCCCCGCTATATGCGGAGGACATTCCCCACACGTCATTCACTAAGGGGGCTCGCCCACGCTATACTTACCTCTCCCTCCGGGGTCCAGGGGTGGTCTGACTTCCTTGAAGTCAGACCCCGCTTTTATACCCCCTCCCGGCGCAATGATGCCATCGCAACAGACACGATGATGTCAATTTCAGGTGCCCCCCTGGCAAATCCGGAGAGCACCTGAGAAGAGGGTGGGTCATTTGGATCCCTATCCCTCCCGATCATGAGGAGATTAAAGTAAGGGGGAGAGAACGCTGGAAAGGTCACAGTTGGACGTTTCAAGCGCTGCCACTTTTTAACCCCTGAGGTGCAGGACCGCGATCCAATGCCATCTCACAGACCTCTCCTGGAGGTGGCTGACACCTTGGATGTCAGCCAGCCTCTGGGGCCTCTCTCCGCCCACTGATCTCATCGCACATGGTGCGATGACGTCAGTTGGAGAATTAAGGGGAGAATAGTGGGGTGCTTTGGACCCACCTATCTCCCGATAGGTGGCGGCTAGAGGGTCATGTTAAGTATCATTGGAAAGGTAAGATCATGGCCTTTCCAATGTAAAAATAATAAACATAAAATAATATTAATAAAAAAAAATTAAAATAAAAGAATATAAAAAATTAAAAACATCTTTTTTTGCTTTTTTATTAATGCAGCACTTCAATTATAATGTGAACAATGATGCTGCAATAAGGATTTATTTTGTTTCGGTTTAAGCTAAAATCATGTAATTTCTCAGAAAAATAAAGTAACAGGTTCCGAGTTCTAATTTTAACAAGCGTACCCCAAAGAATATATAACCAGAAAAGATGATAAAATGTGAAAAAAAATATTTTACACGCTGTAGGTGATTGTAAATTCAAAATTTTTAAATAATTTTTGTCAAATTATCAATCTGCCGAGTCTGCCGAAAAAAAAATGATATGTCTGGGTGGTACAATAAAACGTGACTCAAATCGCGTTTAAACATGATGAAAACGGTTTAAAAATTAGCTCAACACACAGGGGTGAAGTGGTCCAGCAGTGAAGGGGTTAAAAATGAGTTTAAAAAAAATTACACTGGCTCCTGACAGTGACTTCTGACTACCTGGAAGTGAAGGGGTTAACATGGACTCCCATTCCATCCAGAGTATTTCTGCCCACAACATCTGGCATATAAATACAGCTATGTACGGTATATCAGCTCGGGGGTATCATCACGTTATTAACGTATCAGAAATAATATATTTATTAATTCAACCTTTAAACTGGCTGCATCAAAACCGCTAATTGAATCTGATCCGTTAGAATGTAATAGCTGCTAATACTTTGTAAAACTATTTTTTTCCATCGTCTCCACATTAAATATTATTTTTTACACCCTTAAGTGATTTTGCAAATGTTGAATAATGAATAGCCAAGTCATCTCGGGGAAAAATTACCCAGCAACCCCTCCCACACACACACACTGAATCTCACGTAGTATTTCTGAATTAATTTGGATTATTTTTTTAGGAGTCATATGTCATAGCTTTGGATTTTTCATCTCTCATGGATATAATAAAGAATGATTTTATTTTCTTCCAATTTGGGGGTTTAACCTTGTATTACACCAAGGTATTTCACGCTCACACAGTTATGTGCATAGTGGTTTCCAGTGCGGTTTACTAACTTCCTCACATTGTTTCATCTTGCACAAGGTAAGACGGTTGGTTACATGTTGTAATGGCTTCAATTACTGTAATGCCATTAGATGACTTTTTCGTGGTTCTTGTAAGTTCTCATTGATTTCTATGAGCTATTTAATTGTCAGTGTGTGAAAGGATGTAACACTCTAGTGTATCATACTTTGCCATTGTAAAACGCGTGAGACACAATAGTATTTTACAATATTCTCTTGCTGTCACCCAGAGATGAATTAGAAATGATTCAAAATGAGAATATTGGTCACAAAATTATTTAACGTTTAAATCGTTAAATGCCTTATCTTACCCACGGTTGTAATCACTAAACCTTGTGCCATGTTACAACTTAGGGCTCGATTCAATTCAGCCCGATGGCTGATATCAGGACCATTTCCTGCTTATTTTTGGCTATTTTTTGTTTCGAGAGTGAAAGGGGTTAACTTGCCTTCGTCTCTTATCTGTGTAGGTTGTGTACAAAGACTTGGCTGGAATTTACAGTGGGCGTGGCTAACTTAATTATGCACACCTCTATGCAAAGATGAGCCCACCTCAGAGATATGTGTGTGAAATTCTATTGGCTGGTTAAGTTTCATATACTGGATGTTACTTCATTCCTGGGAATTCTGTGATGCGATCCTTATTACATATTCATGATTGCCTTGTATGTGAATTCTGCTGTATTATGAACATTGCCTCCTGTGAGCGGCTTGTCTATGATTCGCTGAAAAGTGCTGCAGCGTGACATGTAATCTGCTTCCTATATGTAGATATGGATAGATGGATAGAGATAGATAGATAGATAGATAGATAGATAGATAGATAGATAGATATTGATAGATAGATATGGATAGTTAGATATTGTCACGTTTCCACCTTCCAGCCAGGCCCCCCCCCCGGTGCTGATAGCAATACGGGCCAGTTCTTGAGGTCTTCTGGGCTAGCCAGTCCAGGCTCTTCGCTCCTGGATTCCCTGTGGCTGATTGGCCTGTGGTCACATGACCTGTCCAGTTCCATAAATATGGCTAGCAGTGTATTTGCTCCCTGCTCTTGCATGGGTCCAGTTCCTGAGAGTCTTGTTTATTGTAATTCTACTATCTGTGTTATTCTGTGTATGATCTAGGCCTGGCTCTGACTATACTTTTGTCTGCTCCCTGCACTCTGTGTTATTGATTTCCTGTGTACCGAACTCTGCTTGTCTGACCTGCTCTTCTGGCTCTTGATCCCTGGCATACGGCTGACACTCTACTATGGTGTTTAGACCTTCTTGCATTCCCTGACTATTCTATTATATGTTCCTTGTGTCCAGTTCTTTTGTCTTCGTGTATTACCCAGCAGCATATTATCAGTCTGCGTTCGAGGCCATTGCAAAGGCCTCATCCTAGTTCAGGGCTCTGTGTTGCTACTGGGCATCTTGTCTTCTTGTTTCTTGTTACCCCCTGTTGTTATTGTGTTACGTATTCCTTGCCCTGTATCGTGTATAGAATTAGAAGGCCAGTATAAGGATTTTACCCGAGTGCAGAGTTTCCTCTTGTGTGTGTATTGTGCTACTCCAGTTCTGTTATTCGTGTCCAGTATCTGTGTGCTGAGTTCTGCATCAATGCAGCCAACAACAAACCTGCCAAAAAGGCTTACCAATACCCGGTATAAAGGGTCCACCATGACTCCAGCCAGGTGCCCCCATGACAGATAGATAGAGAGATATGGATAGATATGGATAGCTAGATATAGATTGATAGATAGAGATAGATAGATAGATAGATAGATAGATAGATAGATAGATAGATATATGGATAGATAGATAGATATGGATAGATACGGAGATAGATAGATATGGATAGATAGAGATAGATATATAGATAGATAGAGATAGATATATAGATAGATAGATATGGATGGATAGATAGATAGATATGGATAGATAGATAGTGCTATGGATAGATTTTCATTTATTATATGTATATCATCTAGCCATTGTCTATGTCTCTCATGTTCTATGTGTATCTATCTCTATCCTTTCTATACATATCATCTCTCTCTCTATCCATTTATCTATCAATCTATCCATCTATCTATCTATCCATATCTATCTATCTATCCATCCATCTATCCATATCTATCTATCTATCCATATCTATCATCTATCCATATCTATCTATACATCTCTCTATCCATTTATCTATCAATCTATCCATATCTATCTATCCCATATCATCTATCTATCCATATCTATCTATCTATCTATCTATCTATCTATCTATCCATCCATATCTATCTATACATCTCTCTATCCATTTATCTATCAATCTATCTATCTATCCATATCTATCTATCTATCTATCTATCCATATCTATCTATCTATCCATCCATCCATCTATCCATATCTATCTATCTATCTATCTATCTATCTATCAATCCATATCTATCTATACATCTCTCTATCCATTTATCTATCAATCTATCCATTTATCTATCTATCCATATCTATCTATCTATCTATCTATCTATCTATACATCTCTCTATCCATTTATCTATCAATCTATCCATTTATCTATCTAGCCATATCTATCTATCTATCTAGCCACATCTATCTATATATTATCCGTCTCCTGTATTTCTATTTATTTCTCCTAACAAAATATTTTAATTGTCTAGTTGTTTTTTTTATATGAAAATGAGTTCTACACGCCTAAACGTCCAGGTTGTGTAACCATATAAACAATAAGGAAACAGTAAAGGCTTCATTTCCGCAAACTTGCTCTCTTATATTGTGAAGGATCTCTTCTCTTAGCCTTAAAAATGAAAGGTCACGCCACCCATTTTTTGCATAACTTTTCTCACGGAAGTTAGTGACTAAGAGGTTACCATAACCAACAAAAATAAATGTCCGTTTCTCTATTCCTTGAAAGATAAGGTAAAACGTTTTATCTCTCATTCCGTTACACATTTCTTCATTATATGAGATTACTGGTTTTACTAACTGGATAAGAAATAATCTAGTCTAGTATGAAGTGTCATCCATTGCTGTTCCTCATCTTCAGAGATCTGAGCTGGTCGGCGTGTCCCCAACCCCCCCGGAAAGTCTTGCAGTGAGTCACACTAGCACGGCCTATGCTCTGGTACCCAGACGTCTGAGGATTCCGTTCGGATGCTTGGTGCATCTCTTAGTATTCAGGTGGAAATAATCTCTTAAATCCTATAGTATAGTTAAGTCCTCCACGTCTTGGCGGTGCGGTTAAAAGATGCCAGCTCGGCCACATTTTTATATCATAAATAACAAACAATGCAAAACAAAAGATAAATCAAGCTGATATCGCACCATGAGCCACCGAATGACTAGATAGTGGCTGCACCTCACATCTATCAGCATCATATGGTAGAAAAGAAGGTGGACGCAGCTTGGCACCCACTCTACATCCTACATGCTATGGCTTCTTCAGGTCTGTACGTCTTAAACCAGATCACCTATGTCAGGTGTGCTCAACCTTGGCCCTCCAGATGTTTTGGAGCTACATTTCCCACAAGGCTCGGCTAACCTATCGAGTGACTGAGCATCATGGGAGTTGTAGTTCCAAAACAACTGGAGGGCCAAGGTTGAGCAACCCTGACCTACATTCTATGGACCCTGGAGCAAACCTAGTTTTTAATATTAAATCAATATACGGTAGGTTTCAGGACACTTCTCTGCTCAATGTTTGGTCATTTCCAAAGGCTTTTCTTGATTTTTTTTTTCAATAAATAGAAATATATATATATATATATATATATATATATTAAATGCAGGCTTTGGAGTATATGTATATATTATTTTATCTCAAAACTCTAGAAGAAGCACTCACTCCTCGAGGTGTTTCCAAAACAAAATGAAACATGCACGTGCCACAGTCCAAAAAATATATAGAGCAGAAACACACTCACACTTAATTCTATTATAATAAAAAACATTGTTTTGGGCTCTGTATGAGCCTTTTGCTTTATATATACATACATATATATACACATATAGATTAGATAAGTGGTGTTAGTCCTGATGCCAAAATCCAGAGTATAGCAGTACGTAGTTATACTTTTTTTTATTGGATTATATATATATATATTCATTATTATTTGGTATTGTACTAAGTAATAATATTGATGATTATATATACAATAATTATTATTGTTTGGAACAAATGCAATTACCAAAACAGGAATTCCAGGGACAGAAACTCAATTTATAAAGAATATATATATATATACACAACACAACACATATCCACACACATTATAGAAAAAAATGGATTTAAAATCCAACCCATTTTTAAGTAGATGAAGCCTGCAACATCACGAACCTCCTAGTTTAAGGGACTATCAAATAAAAAATATATGTGTCCTCAATTTTTTTTTAAATACATAAATAGACATAAATCTAATCACAAATCAATAAAATAGAGAAAGCAAAAAATGAAAATAGAAGATCTTTAGCAATTTGACCATCACGTCGGGTATCCTAGTTATTAAATAATGTTAGGTGTATGATGAATATAATTGGTTTACAGATTCCGTTTAAATTAAAGAGCCCGAAAAATCTATATATATCAATATACTGATGGTTAGCATGCACGCCATGCGCGCACACAGCAAAAAGCCACAGCGCCCGCCTGTCCTGATCCAACAGAAATATTTTAATGAAGCGTAAGGATGAAATGAAACCAAGGCCGTCATCCAACCCCACAAACGGAAATCACGGTCGAAACCTGTAGCATTTGAGTCGACATCAGCATAACCGAGTGGATCATCCCATCGATAAATCTGTGAGATAGAGCGCACTTACGTTGGGATAGTCCTTGTACATTCCGCTGAATTGCATTTGTTGCATTTTCCAGATACAGAAACACCCAAATTTTCATCCTTTTCCTTGCTCTCCTTTCAGAAAGAGTTGCACGCGGAAAAAAAATTGGACGGGCGGACCGTGCAGCCTATTCTACACCCTGCCCCGCGTGCCGATAAAGAATGAAAACAAGTCTCATTCCGTTCCTACGCGTGGCTCCAGAATCCTTTGGGTTGGGTCAACTGGACGGTCTCCTGGTCAACTCTTCCACCGCCGCGGTCTTGGACTTCCCATGATCAATGAATGAGAAAAAAATAAAAATAATCACTGAACTAATTTTGTATTTTTCTGTAGCAAACGCCACTTGTTATGTTCGAATCTGCTGCCAGACCGTACTGGCTGCCTTCGTACCTCTCCGATCTCGGCCCAAGTGTGAACAGGATGTTGTGAAACTCCTTTGGGAAGTGTGTATATCCCATTGATTGTTCTGCACGCACTAAGAATGTGCAGTGTCTTTAGCGTAAGATGTATGGTTTCGACTTCCTGTTTTGCTTCCTCTCGCCTCTTCCACCACGATTTATTAGCAAGCGAGCCATAAAACCCAATCAAAAAAATCATGGTGATGCATGAACACTGCATTGTGTTGCCTTGACTTTCCACCAAGGGAAGAAGGAAAGTGAATGAAGCTCAAACTACTGACCCGACCTGCTCAGATTAAACCCACTCAGTTATAGCTGGACATTTATTCCATTTTTAGGCTGAATTATCTAGGAGGGTTATTCAAAGGGCTCCAAATTGCTCGAGAAAGGTAACCGAACGCTGAACGGTTACCTCTCCTGGCCATTCGGCTATTCAGAGAGCAGGCAGTTCACCAAATGCCTGCACATATGGTGCCTGTTCGGTGCCTGTTTGAGGGCAGTGAAATCCCCATAGAGAAACAATGCTTCGTCTATTCAGAGAACACAAACCAGCAGTGAAAAGTTGCCGAATTGCCCTGCTGTTCGGTGGTTTCATTCGACAGGTTTATTCAGGCGAATCCCATAGGCTTCGATGTTAAAAATATTCCCGTTTTAATTCAATATCTAATAATCCGTTGACTATAATATTCTGCAGTAAAGAGTCTCTTTATTTGTAGATTTTTTAGGATCTTTTAGGCATTTTTTGGGATTTTTTTGCAAACATTTTTTTTCCGTTTTTTTTAATCGTTTTTTCTTTTTTCTGTAACAGCCCTTTTTATTATCATTCATTTTAGATGGAGTATATTATAATACAAGGAGTATATATACATCCTTATATTCACTATGCCTAAGGGATACTGTTTATATTGTTTTATCTTTTGTGTCTGATTGGGGGTCAGACAGCGCCCCTAGAGGCTAGCAGCGGACATACATTGTTGTTATACTGTTTCCGTGTACTCTACACAATACATACACAGCGCCTTCTTGGCTTTACCAATATTTTTTGTAGAAAAATATTAACCCATAGATCCACTATATATTATTTCACTAGAAGAGAGAAAACGAGATATAATTACTATTTTTCAGTAATGCAACACAAATCTCAATAGTAATGTACATTGTGTATGGGCGTATTACAGAGCGCCACAGCATTAAACCTCACAGTAATGTGCGGTGTGTATGAGCGTATCACAGAGCTCTACAGCAATAAGACTCACAGTAATGTGCGGTGTGTATGAGCGTATCACAGAGCTCCACAGCAATAAAACTCACAGTAATGTGCAGTGTGTATGAGCATATCACAGAGCTCCACAGCAATAAAACTCACAGTAATGTGCGGTGTGTATGAGCGTATCACAGAACTCTACAGCAATAAAACTTACAGTAATGTGCGGTGTGTATGAGCGTATCACAGAGCTCCACAGCAATAAAACTCACAGTAATGTGCGGTGTGTATGAGCATATCACAGAGCGCCACAGCAATAAAACTCACAGTAATGTGCATTGTGTATGAGCGTATTACAGAGCTCCACAGCAATAAAACTCACAGTAATGTGAAGTTTTTATGAGCCTATCACAGAGCTCTACAGCAATAAAACTCACAGTAATGTGCGGTGTGTATGAGCGTATCACAGAGCTCCACAGCAATAAAACTCACAGTAATGTGCGGTGTGTATGAGCATATCTCAGAGGTCCAGAGCAATACAACTCAAACTCAATTACGTGATTATTATCAATATTGGAACTACTTAACCCCAGATCAATCAGGCTTTCGTCCAAATCACTCAACTACAACCGCCCTTTTAAACGTTTCCAATGATATCCAAGCTGGGATGAAACAAGGAAACCTAACTGGAGCCATCTTCCTTGATTTTGCCAAAGCCTTTGACACAGTATTCCATGGCATCTTGTTAAAAAAACTTAAAAACTCTGGTATTGGTGTTCGCACACTAACCTGGTTTCGATCATATGTATCTGATCGGTCGCAATATGTGTCCATTTCTGGCAGCTCCTCCCTCCCCCTCCCAGTCACGTGCGGTGTACCCCAAGGCTCAATACTAGGCCCCCTGCTATTCACAATATTCATAAATGATCTGCCTAACATCTGCAAAGACTCAACTGTACACATGTACGCAGACGACACTGTAATCTATACCAGCAAACCAAATCTCCCACAGCTGGAGGCCGTGCTGCAAGAACAATTCACAGAGGTAGAAAAGTGGATCAAACACAACAAACTTTTTTAAATAATGACAAAACGGTAACGATGCTCTTGGGAACCGCACCTAAACTACACAAATTGCAAAATCCCCATCTATGTGTTGGGACAAGATCAAATGGCATGCTGACCACAGTCACGTCTCTCAAATATCTAGGTATGTGGTTGGACCCTAATCTATCCTTTGGCCCTCACATCGAAAAACTCTCATCTAAACGTTACCCCAAACTAGGTGCCCTGTACAGAAACAAATCCTGCCTGAGCCCCGCGGCAAGAAAGCAGATTGTACAACAGATGCTTATGCCGGCTATTGATTACGGAGATGAAGTGTATGCAGCGGCCCCGCAAACACACCTCCAGAAACTTACTACATTGTATAACTCATTCTGTCGCTTTGTGCTACACTATAACTACATGACCCACCATTGTGACATGTTAAAAGAACTAAATTGGCCGTCGCTGGAGTCTAAATGCACCCTTCACCTTTCCAACCTGGTGTTTAAGAGCTTTTCTGGGAAGCTGCCACCCTACCTGCATAGAGTGCTTCCCCCAGCAGCTCTCTCATCCTTTAGCCTCCGATCCAGGACCAGCACCTTACTTGCAATACCACAATACAAAAAGACAGTGGCTCGGTCCTCATTTTCCTACAGAGCACCGCAATTATGGAATAACCTCCCAGACACCCCCAGTCTAAAGTCACTCAAGAGCTCCCTATTAACATACCTCAATACAGAATGCACCTGTATACATGTAACATAGTGACTATTTCCTACATATTTATTTTCTGTTAATCTGTATATTTGTGTTGTTTTTTTTTAATATATTGCATTTATTACTTTGTATTTCTGTAACAACTGTAACAATTTAATATTCTTGAATCCAGGACATACTTGAAAATGAGAGAAATCTCAATGTATCCTTCCTGGTAAAATCCTTTATAAACAAAAATAAATAAATAAATAATGTGCAGTGTGTATGAGTGTATGTATCACAGAGCTCCCCAGCAATAAAACTCATAGTAATGTGCAGTGTGTATGAGTGTATGTATCACAGAGCTCCCCAGCAATAAAACTCACAGTAATGTTCAGTGTGTATGAGCGTATCACAGAGCTCCACAGCAATAAAACTCACAGTAATGTTCAGTGTGTATGAGCGTATCACAGAGCTCCACAGCAATAAAACTCACAGTAATGTTCAGTGTGTATGAGCGTATCACAGAGTTCCACAGCAATAAAACTCACAGTAATGTTCAGTGTGTATGAGCGTATCACAGAGCTTCACAGCAATAAAACTCACAGTAATGTTCAGTGTGTATGAGCGTATCACAGAGCTCCACAGCAATAAAACTCACAGTAATGTTCAGTGTGTATGAGCGTATCACAGAGCTCCACAGCAATAAAACTCACAGTAATGTTCAGTGTGTATGAGCGTATCACAGAGCTCCCCAGCAATAAAACTCACAGTAATGTGCAGTGTGTATGAGCGTATCACAGAGCTGCACAGCAATAAAACTCATAGTAATGTTCAGTGTGTATGAGCGTATCACAGAGCTCCACAGCAATAAAACTCACAGTAATGTGCAGTGTGTATGAGCTAATCACAGAGCTCCACAGCAATAAAACTCAATTACAAGGATATTTTTCCAGAGGCTGAAAATGGATGGTGTTTGGGTCAAAAGAATAAATCTTGTATAGACAGGACCAAGAAGAGAGTGAGTCGGAGAATTGATACTGATTTGACGGGCATGGGAAGCAACAAATATTACATCACAGGACATGAACATTCGGGATTGCATGTAGGGAACTGCTCAACAAGTTGTATGTTCTCAGAGCGTATCATAACAGCAGTAATCCATTCCTGAATAAACACTGGGTTGATTTAATGGATTTAACAAAAATACTCTAAAACGCTATAAAATGTTTTGACTGATCGTTCTTTTTGATAATATATATAACAAATAACATTATAATAACAATATAGGTGCACCCTTGCATGAACCTGGTAAAATGTGAGCCCTGTGTTGATGTATAAATCCATCCTGCAGGTTCCATTTTCAGATGAAATATCACAATATTTTTCTGTGCAGGACCATAGCTTCACTTCCTGTTAAGAAAAATAGTCTGTTTCTTTTGGCAAAGTTGATTTCCCGTCTTGAAATTGACCACACTCAGCCTTTTGCCTTTAAGCGTATTTACAATGCTTAAAAGAAGTTTCTCATATTCTCTCTTGCTTGGTTGGCAGAAGGTGGCTGGTAAATGTCAACCTGGGGGGCAATAACTTGCAACACCCCCAAAAGATAACATTAAAGCACATCTCACGCCTGCTTTTATCATAGAATTTTATATGTATTAGATGTGAATTAAATATACTTACTGCAGATTATATCATCATATTATTGTGTCTTTTTTCCCCCACTGCTGCGAAAAAATCCCTTAACCCCTTCACTACCGAGATCGAGATAACTCGGGTCTCCAAAGGCATCAATAGGTGGCAAATATCGAGTTATCTCGATCAGCCGCTGTGCAGGACAAAAGCTAATTAAATTAGTTTGCTCTTGGGCTGCAGAAGGTGCCCCCAAAGTTGTAACCCTGTGGGCCAGTGGCGGAAGTACCCGGGTCGCAGCGGTCGCAGTTGCGACCGGGCCCTGGCATCCCGCCACTGGAGGGGGGCCCAGCGCCGCCACCAGATTCCGTCAATAAGCGCTGGAATCTGGGAGCAGCGCCGCCGGTTGTTCCTCTCCCTGCGAGCGGCCCGCTGGCTTGCAGCTTGGCCGCTCGCGTGGGATGGGAGCTAGCTGACCAGCGCACGAGATCTCGCAAGAACTCGGCTGCGCTGGTCAGGTGGTTTCCGGTGAGCGGCCAGGCTGCATGCTTTCAGCGGCCGCTCGCCTCTGAGAGGAACAGAACGCCGGCGGCAGCAGAGGAGGTGAGCTGGGGGCAAATACATCCATGAGCTGGGGGCAAATACATTCATGAGCTGGGGCCTGGGGGCAAATACATCCATGAGCTGGGGCAAATACATCCATGAGCTGGGGGCAAATACATCCATGAGCTGGGGCCTGGGGGCAAATACATCCATGAGCTGGGGCAAATACATCCATGAGCTGGGGGCAAATACATCCATGAGCTGGGGGCAAATAGATCCACGAGCTGGGGGCAAATACATCCATGAGCTGGGGGCAAATACATTCATGAGCTGGGGGCAAATACATCCATGAGCTGGGGCAATACATCCACGAGCTAGGGGCAATATATCCATGAGCTGGGGCAAATATATCCACGAGCTGGGGACAAATATATCCATGAGCTGGGGGCAAATACATCCATGAGCTGGGGGCAAAAATATCCATGAGTGAGCTGGGGCAATATATCCATGTGTGGCCTGGGGGCAATATATGTCCATGTGAGCTGGGGGCAATATACAGTATATATCCGTGTGAGCTGGTGGCAATACTATCTTTTTTATATTGCAGAAAAAAAAAAGTAAAAATATAGATTTTTTTGGGGGGGTTGGGGGGCCCTTCATGGATTCTTGCACCGGGGCCCTCAGGTTTCTAGTTACGCCACTGCTGTGGGCATAATGCTCCAGGTGCTAAAAGTGCCTAAAATTGGCTCATTGAATGTCCTTATCAGATTTCAGCAGCAGATGCAGGGAACCACGGGCTGCAGCTCTAACTCCATTTGGCCAGCAGGTGGCGACATCTCCCTGCCAAACAGGTTATTTCAGTAAGAAATACATGGGGAGTATTCCCAAATATTTCTTACTGTATAATTAATTAAATGTTTTTTGAAAAATCCCTTGGTGTGAAGGGGTTAAGAATATTTAATTGATCCCTAATATAATCCTTACTAATCCACTACTAATAGTGAATGATCCTCATGGCAGCCTTTCTCCTGCAGCGCTGTGTGTATAGACCTCATATTGTATTTAATTGGGAATTGGGCTAAGAACTTGTGGCTCACAAACCCTATATGCTAGTAGTCCAGGGGGGCAATTGCTCCCTGCCCCCTTGCCAGCCCTCCTCTGACCTCTGCCATGAAGAGAGCACAGGAAATAAATGCCTTATATTTGGAATATGGAATTCTCCTTACTGGTTGTCATGAAATGTATTTAGGACATTATAGGGGTTATTCAGGGAGCACCGAAATGTCGCCGACATTTCGGTGCTTTCTCATTCCCCACAGTTCCCTGCACTTTGGGGAATCAAAGTTCCCCACCCTGCGGTGTATTCAGCATTCACTGCAAGGTCCCCGGAGTGCAGGGAAAACCCGCCGCAAACATGCCGAACACTCGCCGAACAATCGCCGAACACTCACCGAAAACCCACAGAAACCCCCGCAAAAAACACGCCGAACATGCCAGAAAAAGCCGACGAGCCACCGATAAGCTGACGTATGGGGTAAGCCACCGAAAAGCCGACAAGCTGACGTATGGGGTAAAAAAAACAATACGCTTGAAAGTGTCAAAAATGAAACACTGTTTGCAAAAAAACTACTGAACGGAAATGTCTGGAATTTACATTTAAGATCCCATGAATGATAATAAAAAGGGCTGTTACAGAAAAAAGACTTAAAAAATAAGCAAAAAAATATTTTGCCGAAAAAATCCAGAAAAATGCCTAAAAGGTATCTTTTAAAGAAAATTTTAAATAGCTAAAGAGACTTTTTACTGCAGATTAAAATAAAAAATGGTTTATTAGATATTGCATTAAAACAGGAATATTTTTAACATTGAAGCCTATGGAATTCGCCTGAATAAACCTGTCGAATGAAAACACCGAACAGCAGGGCATTTCGGCAACGTTTCACTGCTGTTCGGTGTCTCTGAATAGATTAACCATTGTTTCTCTGGGGGATTTCACTGCCGTCGAACAGGCACCGTACTTGCAGGCAGTTCGCCAAAATTTGGCGAACTGCCTGCTCTCTGAATAGCCGAATGGCCCCGAAATGTCACCGTACACTGAATTTCATTGTCCGGTTACATTCCAGCGACATTTCGGACCTCTCTGAATAACCCCTTTTATCTCTTAGTCTGTCACTCGCCACCTCTTCCCTTCGATCCCGTAGATTTCGCGTCGTTACATATGTTAAAGAAATACACCCTGTGCATTTAACAAGCGCAAAAAAAAATGTCATTGTTTGATTGTTTTCTTCAACAAAAGGCTGTTACTTCGCATGCCATTCCCATATCTCCTGCAGCACGTCCAACTTCCCGAGAAACAACAGGAAGACAAAGTGCAAACTCAGAATAACCGCATCCACAGAACAATAAGCTCAACCGAAAAAAAGAATATGTATCGTCAAGGGACTTTAAGAATAAAGGGTGAAAAAAAGCCACTCAAGAAGCCATCTGAAGGAATGTTTCCTAGCTGCTCATGGAATGTCATCATGGAAACAATCTCTTGTTTTATACACTTACTTACAAAATTATCAACTTACTATTCGGTTTTTCCAGCTTTAATATTTTCTTCTTTTATGGATTTCTGAATGATTTCTAAGTTCCGTATTGGTTTCATGGTGCCGACCTGGGGCTCTTTTCCGTAGTTGGTACTAATTAGGCTTGTGCACCGATTTTTTTTTCGGTTCGATTCGGTTCGATTTGTTCGGATGTTTAAAATTTTCGATTCGGCTCGTTTCGACCGATTTCTGTTTCGATTCGGTTCGGTTCGGCTCGTTTTCCGTGTACATTTTTTTTTCGAAATATCGACCATTTTTCGTGTCTTCGTGTCACTTTGCTCGTTTTTTGTATCGACTTTTCGGAAATTTCGGAAATTTTCGTTTTTTCGGAACGTCTGTTCTCCTCGTTTCAAAGTGTCTACGATAATTCTGGCGATTCTATCGTGGATTTTTTTATTAAATAAAGATCCTTTTTTCTTATGAATAATTGAATATACATTTCACAACTTTATTTAATCATATTAAAATGGTATGAAAGCCAAGGAACAAAAAAAATGAACAAAACGATTTAAAAAACGCTAAACTGACCCGAATGCCACAAGAAACAAGTGATACGCATTTACAAATACAAAATTTACAGAATCAGCGATATAACCGATAATAGTTAAATATACGATGTCCAGAATTACCGAAATGGAACCGAAATCACGAATGGAACCGAAATCATGAATAGAGCAAAAATAAATTTCGATTTGACACATTTCAAGTCCATTCGAAAAATCCCAAAATTTTTCGTTTCGGCTCGGAAAACTTTTCGGATCTATCGGTTTTCGGGTCCGACCCGATTCGGAAATTCACCCGAATCCGAAGACACGAATCGGGAAATTTCGTGAAAATTCCGAAATTCCGAAACCCGAAACGCACATCCCTAGTACTAATGTAGCGTTTCGATATGTAATTGTTACCGCTAGGAGAAGTAAGTTTAATGTCTGGCATCAACATTCCTGTCGCTACACTACACTGGGGTGAAATCAGTTTACGCCTCGCAGCTTGCGCGACCTTACTGTACTTTGTGTCTTCTATACTTAACATGGGGAACGCAATCTATATGTAGCGTCTCGATAAGTGAGGTATTACAAAGTGCCGGCTCAATTTACCGTCTGGATGGGAAACTATCAGGGTTATTCATAGAGCGTGAAAAGCAGGAGAATGACTGGAGAATGAAAAATTCTAGGTCAAAATAGCCGATTTGGAAAGTGAGATGAAAGGGAGAATTTTTCTGGTTTGGCTATTTTGACCTAGAATTTGTCATTCTCCAGTCATTCTCCTGCTTTTCACGCTCTATGAATAACCCTGTAAGAATTTTATCACCTCCCAAAATCTGGTGTTAAATGATTCTGCAAATGCAAAATTGTTTAACACGTTCCAAAACTCCCAAAAAAATCCCATACTCGCCTCTCATACCGCAGCGAAAAGGGTGGCCCGATCTGCCGCTTCTTCTCCCTGGGAGCAGAGAGAGACTGGGAACAAATAGCTTCTAAAAAAAGATTTTACCAGGAAGAATACATTAAGATTTCTCTCGTTTTCAAGTTCTAGTCTCCCTCCAATATCACATCGAGAACGAGGTCTGAGCGGCATTAATATGTGGCCAAGATCTTGTATTGATGATGGGAGAGTCGCGGGGCTGCACAAAGTCTCCTCCAGCACATTATCCCACAGATTAACCTCAATGGAGTTAAGGTCTGGACTGTGTGGTGGACATGTGCACTGCCAAATTTTTTGTTTCGCTTCTTTCCGTTCAGTTCTTTTTTAGTTTCAGTTCCTTCGTTATGTTACCGCGATTTGTATTTCGGACCGATTCGTTAATTCGGATGATCGGTATTTCGTTTTTCGAATCGATTGGTATTTCGTTTCTATTACCTATTTCCTTTTTATTTTTTAATGATTAAAAACAAAAAAGAAAAGTAAAAAATTTAAAAAAGGATACGGTATACTGTTTCCTTGCAGCTGAAACCTATTCAGCACCACGGAGAGGAGCTGCTCAGGGCACCGGAGCCACAAGCAACTGCACTCCATGGTGCTGAACAGGTTTCAGCTGCAAGGAAATGGTCCCCTGTATTTTTTACTGTGTCCTGTGGGTTGCCCATTAACCCCTGACTGGATTATACTGTGACCTGTGAGCTGCCCATTAACCCCTGACTGGATTATACTGTGACCTGTGAGCTGCCCATTAACCCCTGACTGGATTATACTGTGACCTGTGAGCTGCCCATTAACCCCTGACTGGATTATACTGTGACCTGTGAGCTGCCCATTAACCCCTGACTGGATTATACTGTGACCTGTGAGCTGCCCATTAACCCCTGACTGGATTATACTGTGACCTGTGAGTTTCCCATTAACCCCTGACTGGGTTATACTGTGCCCTATGAGTTGCCTATTAACCCCTGACTGGGTTATACTGTGTCCTGTGAGTTGCTCTTTAACCCCTGACTGGGTTATACTGTGCCCTGTGAGTTGCTCTTTAACCCCTGACTGGGTTATACTGTGCCCTGTGAGTTGCTCTTTAACCCCTGACTGGGTTATACTGTGCCCTGTGAGTTGCCCATTAACCCCTGACTGGGTTATACTGTGTCCTGTGAGATGCTCAACTCCTGACTGGGTTATACTGTGTCCTGTGAGTTGCCCATTAACCCCTGACTGGGTTATACTGTGTCCTGTGAGATGTTCAACTCCTGATTGGGTTATATTGTGTCCTGTGAGTTGCCCATTAACCCCTGACTGTGTTATACTGTGTCCTGTGAGATGCTCAACTCCTGACTGGGTTATACTGTGTCCTGTGAGTTGCCCATTAACCCCTGACTGAGTTATACTGTGTCCTGTGAGTTGCCCATTAACCCCTGACTGGGTTATACTGTGTCCTGTGAGATGCTCAACTCCTGACTGGGTTATACTGTGTCCTGTGAGTTGCCCATTAACCCCTGACTGGGTTATACTGTGCCCTGTGAGTTGCCCATTAACCCCTGACTGGGATTTATTGTGCCCTGTGAGTTGCTCTTTAACCCCTGACTGGGTTATACTGTGCCCTGTGAGTTGCCCATTAACCCCTGACTGGGATTTATTGTGCCCTGTGAGTTGCTCTTTAACCCCTGACTGGGTTATACTGTGCCCTGTGAGTTGCCCATTAACCCCTGACTGGGATTTATTGTGCCCTGTGAGTTGCCCATTAACCCCTGACTGGGTTATACTGTGCCCTGTGAGTTTCCCATTAACCCCTGACTGGGTTATACTGTGCCCTGTTAGTTGCACATTAACCCAGACTGGGATATACTGTACCCTGTGATATACCATTAACCCATTGCTTTGTTTTGCATTGCATTGACTTTTTTTTCCTTTATTTAGTTTCAGATCATTTTCGTTTCGGGTTTTTCGTTGTTACCGGAATTGTATTTTTGGACCGATTCGTAAATTCGGACGGAGCCAATTGGTATTTCGGAAGTGCTTCCGAAATACTAATCGGGTCAATATTGTCCAAATTTTGATTCGGTACAAAACACACATCTCTATTGTGCGGTGGCCAATCCATGTGTGAAAACGATGTCTCATGCTCCCTGAACCACTCTTGCACAATTTGAGCCCGATGAATCCTGGCATTGCCATCTTGGAATATGCCCTCTGTACCATCAGGGGAGAAAAAGCCCATTGATGGAAAAACCTGCTCATTCAGTATGTTCAGAGTCACATGAGCTCTACCTAACCACTTATTAAAGCAGTCGATTTAATCTTAGACAATTGTGGTAGAATTTGACTGAGGCCATTTTCAAGTTCTTTATTCATATTATATATGTTATTTCAGTGTCTCATACCTATTTCTGGATATTGTGCCACTTTCTAGATGTCAGTGATGTGTGCGTAATAAACAAGATAATCACATGTCTCACTTTATCGAGATTCAGATACTTACTCTTGGCTTTTACATCCGGCCCTGTTAAGTATACAAAGAGTTTTATATGTGCTTCAAGGATTCCTGCCCTTCCTGTGTTTGCATGTTAAATACATCTTTCTTGGCCGAATCATGGATGACAAGCTGATGTTTTCTTTGTTTGAAGGAAATAACAATCTGCAGTTTTCCAACAAATATTTTCATTAATTCAGATTTTTCTCTCAAGTCAAAACAAGAAATCTGAAAATAAATAGCCTTATCTTAAACATATTTTTTTTTTAGAAGTGTAACTATAATGGGTGACCGTTATTACCCCTACTATTCTTTTACTGTAATGCTCTACTAATCAGTGCTCTAAAAGGTGTTTGATGTAAAAATGACAAGGGATCAACACCAAAAAGTCTACAGTTACCCCAAGTATAATATTTGGCATGTCCTGAAATGCATTTATCAAATTACCTATCAGGGTTATTCAGAGAGCAACGACATGTCCCACACATGTCGGTGCTCTCTGATTCACTGCACTTCAGTGAGTCCGATTCGCTGACCCTGCGGTGAATTCAGCATTCACCGCAGAGTCCCCGAAGTGCAGCAAATCGGTCGCCGAACGCCGCCACCAACCCGCCAGACAGCCACCTGGAACTTGCCGGCTGCTGCTACCGCCAACCTGGCGGACAGCTGCAGCAAACCCAAGGAAATGTCTGGAATTAGCATATAAGGTCCTACGAATAATAATAAAACAGTCTGTTACAGAAAAAAGAATAATTGTTATTTAAAGAGAAATCGGAAAAAAAAAATCAGAAAAAAAATTGCCGAAAAAATCCAGGTAAATGCCAAAAAAATAATAATAAAAAAAATTAATAAAGAGACTTTTTGCTGGAGATTAACCCTTTAGCTGCTGCTATCTTTCTTTCCGGCAGACTGGCAGATTCATAATATGTCATTATTATATGTATACGTCATGTCCTGTCTGTATATTATATCAAAAAATGCAATAACATTGAATTTTCAATAATTTACAATGTGTAAAGTGTTTTTTTTCACATTTTAACATGCGAGCGTTTGTGGTTATATTTTCTATGGGGTGCGCTTGTTAAAAAAATTTGAAATGGGGACTCGTTACATTTTTTTTGGGGGAAAAGTTTGCTATTTTTAACAAACGCACTACATACAAAAATCGTTAGTGCAGCATCAGTATTCACATTATAATTGAAATGGGAACAATATTGCTCCATTAACAAATCCAAAAAAAAAAAACTTGTTTATTTTTTTATTATTATTTTTTTAATATTGTTTTATTTTTATTTTAATTTTTTTTTTCTTTAACTTTTACATTATTATGTTTGGTATCGTTGGAAAGGCCATGCTCTGGCCGATCCAACAATACCAAACATTAACCCCTAGCTGCCACGGATCGGGAGATAGGGGGTTCCAATGAACCCCCTATCTCCACCATTGGTGGCAACTAGGGGTTAACTCCAGGACTGGCGTCATCATGCTATGTACAATGACGCCAGTCATCAGGGGGAGTTCCCGGAAGCTTGGCCGACATCCAAGATGTCAGCTAGCTCTGGGAGAGGATCACGATTCGGCGCTTTTTGGTGCCGAATCGTGAACCGGCACCCAAGGGGTTAAAGCTAGGCACGGTTTGGAAGGGCAGGCTGTGCCCTTCCAAACCGTGCCTGCCTTTAGCCGCTGGACCCCGGTGATCAGGAGGGAGAGAGGTCTGAAGGACCTCCCCCCTATCAGGCACCTCTTCTGCAATCGCTGGGGGGGCGCCTGAAATAGATGTCATTGCACCTCCGCGATGACATCTATCTTCCCCCCGGGGTCCCGGGGTCCCGGAGTGCTGGGCTGACATGCAAGATGTCAACCCGCACCGGGGGGCCAGCAATCAGCCGCAATCCTGGCTGATTGCTGCCTCCTGTGCTAGGACGCGCTCAGCGCGTCCATAGCACATGAGGTACACTTGGCAGGACGCGCTGAGTGCGTCCTTAGCAGCCAAGTGGTTAAAAGAATAAATGATTTATTAGTTATTGAATTAAAACAGGAATATTCTTTACATTGAAACCTATGGGATTCGCCTGATTAAACCTGTCGAATGAAAGCACCAACAATCATGGCATTTCACTGACATTTCGGTGAAGTTCGGCGTTCTCTGAATAGATTAACCATTGCTTCTCTATGGGGAATTTCACTGCTGTCGAACAGGCACCGTATTTCACTGGCAATTGCCAATATTTGGCGAATTGCCTAGTTTCTGATTAGCCGAATGGCCCCGAAATTGCACTGTACGGGGAAATTCCCCATTCGGTGCAATTTCAGGGCCAATTCGTTGCTTTCTGAATAACCCCTATAGTGACAAATTCAAACTGAATCGATAAAGCCAACATTTTCATTAGAAAGTATAGCCACGAGAACTGATATTCAATACAAATTTTTAGTGGGAATCGAAATGCCGATAAATCCGAATATTAATCTTCCAAACTGAAAAATGTTCAAAAATCGACCAAAAAAATAAAGTCCCAAAGATCAACACGATTATTAAACATAAACTGATCTGTAGTAAATACGTTGAATCGAATCTTTTAAATCTTTCAATGTTGAAGTCATCAATAATAATAAAAAAAATATAAATTAATTTACCCTCGAGCAGAGGTAAGATTTTGTTTTTAAGCATGAACAATCCACGGAACGCTATTAAATGTCGTAATTGAATGAACATGGCGCAATGTGAGACAATGGAAAGGAGTCGCCTCATTGAAAATGAAGCGATTCAAAGCATCTGGATTTGACATTTTTTTTTAAAAAAAAAAAACACAAATTACATGCTTCTTGCAAACCACAGGATAACAATCCCAACAGAAATATCTATCCAAGCACCTGCCATCAACTGCATATAAATACACCAAGAGATACCAAGAAAAACAAATAACATTTTGCCATTATGTAACCGTGATATGAAGGTGAAATAATCTGTTGTACAGTATATGAGGCTTCACGCATGCACATATAAATTGTGAAACTTGTAACAAAGTATTTAATAATAATATTATAGTATATAAATAATATAAAATAATAATAATAATATTAATAATACCATAAAAAAATTATATGGAATCTTCAACATCTTGTTTTTATTTCCTCTTATTTTTGGGTATATATTCGTTATACACAAAGAATTTAATAGGCTATGAACGTGGAAATTAAATGTAATAATGTAACAAATTGGTACTAACAATGGGGGTAACCCAGAATTTAAAGTAAGGAATAAATGGGTCAGCCCTAGTGTAACCCAGGGCAAGAACCAATAGACTAGTACCAAACAATTAGAACCATCAGAAATTGCAAATAACACACACACTTATGAAGGGTGAATAAAACATATATCAAATCTGCCTGAAAAATTGACAAATAACCTTTATTGAACACAATTGAGGTCAATTAAAAATAGTAGATCAGGAAAAAAATTGGTGCCCATTTCCTCCCATATATTCATTATAGGCTCAAGTTAAAATGTGTTTGTACATTTGGGGTTTGCTAGTTTACATGTAATCACCCCATACCTCTGGCTGTTATGTCTGTCAGTAATTTGTTCAGTCACCTGGCCAAAAATAAGTTACCACCTACCATACAGGCCTGTTATGATCTGAGGTTGCTTCAGTTGGTCAGGTCTGGGTTCAGCAACTAGAGAAAACGCAGGGAATTCGGCAGGAAGGGTGTCCAGAATAATGCACGAACCGATCCAAGGCTGGTCGCCAATACCGGAAACGCCAATAACCGGATTTTTGGCAAATAAAACAGGATGATGGGAATTTAAATGAATAAAATAATTTATTATAAATAAAACAAATAACGCCCAACGCGTTTCGTCTAAAAGACTTCCTCAAGGGCAGTAATAATATGCAGTGTATCAAAGATAAAATAATAGCAACGTCATGTGCCCAATAAATTAGGTCATGTGACTCCCTGAATATACTGAATGAGCAGGTTGTTCCATCAATGGGTTTTTTCTCCCCTGATGGCACAGCGGGCATATTCCAAGATGGCAATGCCAGGATTCATCAGGCTCAAATTGTGCAAGAGTGTTTCAGGGAGCATGAGACATCATTTTCACACATGGATTGTGTGACATTCTGGGTCCCTGGCGCCCCCTCTGGTGTATTTGAACATTGCCATTAAAGTTCCTGGACTTTCATTTCATTTTGGATTTCTCGCCTTGGAGCCTTACCTGGACTCTCTTGTTCTAATTTAACTGTGCTTAAAAGAAGGCAACACCCTAGGAAGAGTGCTGCCTCATTCTGATCTCACTCTCACTGATTCATTTTCCTTCAGTCCTGATTGTTTGCAGTGCTGTCTCTGGATCTCCTGTGTCTGTACCGAGTATTCCTTAGGACTACTGTTTTCCAGGTTTATTCATAGTGTTTTTCTGTTCCCCATTGTAGTTCTGTTCAGTAGTTACCCCTTGTGTGTTAGACCCCCTGCTCAGTTCTGATTTTCCCCTGCCTGTTCTTAGTTATTTTGTTTTCTGGAAATATATTTATTGTGTTCATCTGTTTATCATTGTATTTCGTTCTGTGTTATTGTATGATTAGTATTTTGGTCATTTATTGCTCTGCTCTAGTTATTTCCTTTAAGTCGCCTACTGATGACCGGGTCGGACTCCGGGAGACAAAAAGCACACAAAAATACGCAAACACATAACTGTGGACTAATATATATATATTTATTATATATAGGCCACAGCTAAAAACTCCACACTAAAACCCACCATAATGACATAACGATTCTAATAGCAAATGAAAACAATAACCCAGTGCTGAAAGAGGACTCCCCACAACCCCCACACACCTCCAAACCAACCAACCACCAAAAATCTTCCCAACTCCCAACCATCTGACCAAAGTAATCCTAACTAAAAAGGAACCCCTAGCCAGTACTGCCTACAAGCCCCCGCCGTGACAAAGGAGCCCAACAAAAAACTGTTCTAACGAAAAACCAACCCACCTATAATTAAATAAAACAGGGAGGGAGGGTGGGGATTTTCACCGCTCTACCTCAGGAGAAAAAGGCGCGCAGAGCCTCTCCACACGCGCCTTAAGTACCCTCCTGTCAACTCCTCCCACACCGCTCCCGCTCAATCTCCTCACGCACTGCAAAACCTTCTAGAAAAAATCGTCCCTGCGTCCTGGCATCAGAGGCAACTTAAGGGCCTTACGCCCTAGGTGCTTCAGGCCTTATTTAGTGTCCAGCCCCCTTCTGTTATTCTGGTGTAGTGCTTAGGTTTTGTCTGTATCTATTGAGTTTTTGTTCTGGATCCCTCATGTTGACTTACATTTAGCCTTGTTTAGAAATATATTTTGGTGTTTAGATCCTGGTGCGTGTATAGTGTTTTCACTGCATATTTATCTCACACCCTTCTGCACCCATGCCAGGCCTGGCCCACCGTAACAGATTGGCCACCGCACAGTCCAGACCTTAACCCCATTGAGGTTAATCTTTGGGATAATGTGCTGGAGAAGACTTTACGCAGCGCCGCGACTCTCCCATCATCAATACAAGATCTTGGCCACAAATTAATGCGGCTCTGGACGCAAATAAATGCTCTGACATTGCATGAGCTTAATCGACGTGACGTCGCGGCGAATGCGTGACGCAATCACAGCAAAAGCTCACACAACCAAATATTACCGTGTGTGACTTTTTTTGGGGCAGGCTGTGCATAGTACATACACACCCCCTATCTATGACGGGCAATTAGTTTTTTTTTAAAATTTTTTGCATTAAAGGTTCAAATAAATCGAATGAAGTCGTGCGCCTCGCAGCTGACGCAACACGTATTTCAAGAAAAAATAGATACATTTCTACGGTAAAGTGACATTACCACATACATATATATATATTATCCTTGGAATGTAGAGGAAACTAAGGAACGATTCGTACTAGTACACAGAGTTAGGAAACTTCCCTTGTCTGATGTGCAACCAGAACATCAACTGTCTTTTACAAATGGTATTATGTAATAAACTGCCCTAAACTTTGACCCTAATTCTGTAACAAACAAAAAAATAATTGTCAAGTAATGTAACCAGAAAATAGGGGACATGGTTTTCAGTCGTAGCGTGTGGTGTTTCAAGACACGTTCACATCAATGATCAAAGAACCTGAAGCTGCACAACAACAGTCGTAGACCTTGGAAGACCTTGGTACTGCAGATTTATTTATTTATTTAAAAAGTATTTTACCAGGAAGGATACAATGAGATTTCTCTCGTTTTCAAGTATCTCCTGGGTAGACATCTGGGATAACAGTAGACAACTCATAATTCTCATTAAAAGGACACTCTATTCGCTCTGACCACTTCATTGTTTTACATTGGTCTGGTTGTGAGGAGAGCCCCCCTTCGAACCTCCTCCCAGCTGCCCCGATCTGGAGTAATCACGGGGTGAAGAGGAGGAGTTTCCTCTACCCCACCCAGTGTCACCAGCAGTCAGGAATTTTAATTTTCCGGCTGCGTGTCACTAGTTTAGTCACTAGTGACATCACCACAGAGAGCATGCTGACATCACCCTCTCTGAGACCACCCGCTAGGATGAGTTGGCTGCCTAACCCCTTCACTCCATTCTATGGCCAAATCCACACAGTGAGGAGCAAGTGATGGAAAGATACTTGGGGGGGGGGCAGTTTACAACACACAATATCACACAATGGATGCACCCAGTGGCACATATAGAGGAAAATATCACACAATGGACGCACCCAGTGACACATATAGAGAAAAATATCACACAATGGATGCACCCAGTGACACATATAGAGAAAAATATCACACAATGGATGCACCCAGTGACACATATAGAGGAAAATATCACACAATGGATGCACCCAGTGACACATATAGAGAAAAATATCACACAATGGATGCACCCAGTGACACATATAGAGAAAAATATCACACAATGGATGCACCCAGTGACACATATAGAGAAAAATATCACACAATGGATGCACCCAGTGACACATATAGAGAAAAATATCACACAATGGATGCACCCAGTGACACGTATAGAGGAAAATATCACACAATGGATGCACAATGGAGGAAAATATTTTATCTATCCTAAGAACATTTCACTTTTTGGTGGTAGTGGCCCTTTACAATCTATGTAAAAAAAGAAGTATTTAGTAGAACAAATATCCAAATTGAATTATTTCTTCCAGTTATTTTGGTGTAAATGCTACAAATCAATCAGTTCTATCATCACATCTTGCTATATACAGGGTTATTTAGAGACAGCCGAATTGGCCCTGAAATTGCACCGAAATGTGAATTTCACCGTACGGTGCAATTTTGTGGCCATACAGCTATTCAGAAAGCTGGCAGTTCGCCTAAATTTTGCAAATTGCCAGCAAAATATGATGCCTGTTCAGCCAGTGGCAGAACTACCGCCGGTACAGCCAGTGCGGGCGCACTGGGGCCTTAGCCTGTAGGGGCCCAGCCTCGGGCGAGCAGGGACCTCAAGATGGCCACCGGTGGGCCCCCTCTGATGAGCAGTCCTGACCGCCGCTGGCCATCTTGAAGTCCCTGCTCACCAGAGGCTGGGCCCATGTAGGCCCACCGGCGAGCAGGGACTTCAAGATGGCTGCCATTGGCCCCCTCTGATGATGTCAGAGAGGGCCTGCCAGTTGCGGGCCCTCTCTGACATCATCAGAGGGGGCCACTGGCGGCCATTTTGAAGTCCCTGCTTGCTGGTGGGCCTACATGGGCCCAGTCTCTGTCGATCAGGGACTTCAAGATGGCCACCGGTGGGCCCCCTCTGATGAGGGCTGCTCATCGATGAGATGGGGGCAATTACATCCATGTTTGAGCTGGTGGCAATTATATCCATATGTGAGCTGCTGGGGGCAATTATATCCATGTGTGAGCTGCTGTGGGCAATTATATCCATGTTTGAGCTGGTGGCAATGATATCCATGTGTGAGCTAGGGGCAATTATATCCATGTTTGAGCTGGTGGCAATTATATTCATGTGTGAGCTGCTGGGGGCATTTATATCCATGTTTGAGCTGCTGGGGGCAATTATATCCATGTGTGAGCTGGTGGCAATTATATCCATGTGTGAGCTGCTGGGGCAATTATATCCATGTGTGAGCTGGGGGGCAATTATATCCATGTGTGAGCTGCTGGGGGCAATTATATCCATGTTTGAGCTGCTGGGGCAATCATATCCATGTGTGAGCAGGTGGCAATTATATCCATGTGTGAGCTGCTGGGGGCAATTATATCCATGTTTGAGCTGCTGGGGCAATTATATCCATGTGTGAGCAGGTGGCAATTATATCCATGTGTGAGCTGCTGGGGGCAATTATATCCATGTTTGAGCTGGTGGCAATTATATCCATGTATTAGCTGCTGGGGGCAATTATATCCATGTTTGAGCTGCTGGGGCAATTATATCCATGTGTGAGCAGGTGGCAATTATATCCATGTGTGAGCTGCTGGGGCAATTATATCCATGTTTGAGCTGGTGGCAATTATATCCATGTATTAGCTGCTGGGGGCAATTATATCCATGTGTGAGCTGGTGGCAATTATATCCATGTGTATGCTGAGGGCTCTCTGTAATAAATATGCTCAAATATGTATTTATATATATATATATATATATATATATATATATTTTCCCTCTATTTTTCTTTATTTTTTGTTGTTGCTTCAGGGGGTGTGAATTAGGTTTTTTTTGGTGGGGCCCCCAAAAAAAATCTTGCACCAGGGCCCTTTGTTCCTTAGGTCCGCCACTGTATTCGGCAGCAGTGAAAGTCCCCATAGAGAAGCAATGGTTAATCTATTCAGAGACATCGAACAATGCTGAATTCACCGCAGGGTCGGGGGAATTTGTTTACCGAAGTGCAGGGAACGAGAGAGCGCCGACATGTCGGTGAGATTTCGGTGCTCTCTGAATAACCCCTATTGGGAACATATTCTTAAATGCATTATTGTGTCCACAACAAGTTTGATTATTATTATTATTATTAATATGATGCATTTTTCATCTTAATTTCCACCCAAAATGTCCTCAGTTTTCCCAGAATTGTAGTTGAGTATAGTAGTAATGTCTAAAACGAACGTGTTTTTTTTAAAAAATTAAGCACATCTTAGATGAGAGTCTAAATGGATTTAAATTGCGTGAAACAACATTTGGTTAAATACGACAATTTATGAGTAAACGTCCTTACAATTTTTTTAGAACACTTCAAAAAAATTGCATTTTATACGTACATTTTAAGGAGCTTTTATCTTTCACTCTAGTCAGTTTCATAGTTGCTTAACGATTCCATAATGAAAAAATAATTAAGAATTTACGATTTACAATTTAAATGGATGTTCAAAACCGCTGGTTTCCACGGCTCGTTCACCAAAATCTCTCTAGTCTCAAAGTGTATTTCTGTAGCTAATCTGTCTTTTATTACAGCTAATGACATACACATAATACAGGTCAAGAACTCTGTATACATAACAGAAAACATTATATATTTTGGGTGAAAAAAAGACTGTCCTGGCGCCTATCTTTACATACGAATGTCTGTTCTACAGTTAGTGTTTTGTAAGTGTTTTACTTATTTTAATTCATTTTAGGAAACTCTTCAATTAGTACTGAAAGCCTTCCTGCATTTGAAACACAGTGGGAAATGACCCAGTTTGTTTTTCACCGACCAGGATCGCAAACTTACATATAATAATAACAATACGCATAGTACATGCAGTAATTACCAGGACTCTGACATGATCCGCTAGGAAAAACGACGGAAAAGCTAAGGGCCCGATTCCCTAGTGAACGGTAACTGTACCATTCGGATATGCTACAGTGTAACTACATGACCCACCATTGTGACATGTTAAAAGAACTAAACTGCCATTGCCGGAATCTAGACGCACTCTTCACCTTTCCAACCTGGTGTTTATGAGCTTTTCTGGGAAGCTGCCATCCTACCTGAATAGACTGCTTCCATTAGCAGTTCCCTCATCCTATAACCTCCGTTCCAGGACCTGCACCTTACTTGCAATACCACAAAACAAAAATAAACTGGCTCGGTCCTCATTTTCCTACAGAGCACAGCAGTTATGGAATAACCTCCCAGACGCCATAATTTCTCCCCCCAGTCTAAAGTCACTCAAGAGCTCCCTATTAACATACCTCAATACGGAATGCACCTGCAAACATGTAACATAGTGACTATATACAGAATGCACCTGTAAACATGTAACATAGTGACTTTATACAGAATGCACCTGTAAACATGTAACATAATGACTATATACAGAATGCACCTGTAAACATGTAACATAATGACTATATACAGAATGCACTTGTAAACATGTAACATAGTGACTATATACAGAATGCACCTGTAAACATGTAACATAGTGACTATATACAGAATGCACTTGTAAACATGTAACATAGTGACTATATACAGAATGCACCTGTAAACATGTAACATAGTGACTATATACAGAATGCACCTGTAAACATGTAACATAGTGACTATATACAGAATGCACCTGTAAACATGTAACATAGTGACTATACACAGAATGCACCTGTAAACATGTAACAGTGACTATATACAGAATGTGCCTGTAAACATGTAACACAGTGACTATATACAGAATGCGCCCGTAAACATGTAACACAGTGACTATATACAGAATGCACCTGTAAACATGTAACATAGGGACTATATACAAAATGCACCTGTAAACATGTAACATAATGACTATATACAGAATGCACCTGTAAACATGTAACATAATGACTATATACAGAATGCACCTGTAAACATGTAACATAGTGACTATATACAGAATGCACCTGTAAACATGTAACATAGTGACTATATACAGAATGCACCTGTAAACATGTAACATAGTGACTATACACAGAATGCACCTGTAAACATGTAACAGTGACTATATACAGAATGTGCCTGTAAACATGTAACACAGTGACTATATACAGAATGCACCTGTAAACACGTAACATTGTGACTATATACATAATGCACCTGTAAACATGTAACACATTGACTATATACAGAATGCGCCTGTAAACATGTAACACAGTGACTATATACAGAATGCACCTGTAAACATGTAACATAGTGACTATATACAGAATGCGCCTGTAAACATGTAACACAGTGGCTATATACAGAATGCACCTGTAAACATGTAACATAGGGACTATATACAAAATGCACCTTTAAACATGTAACATAGTGACTATATACAGAATGCACCTGTAAACATGTAACACAGTGACTATATACAGAATGCACCTGTAAACATGTAACATAGTGACTATATACAGAATGCGCCTGTAAACATGTAACACAGTGACTATATACAGAATGCACCTGTAAACATGTAACATAGGGACTATATACAAAATGCACCTTGAAACATGTAACAT
Source organism: Leptobrachium leishanense (assembly GCA_009667805.1). Taxonomy (NCBI): domain Eukaryota; kingdom Metazoa; phylum Chordata; class Amphibia; order Anura; family Megophryidae; genus Leptobrachium; species Leptobrachium leishanense. The sequence continues at coordinate 27,092,269 of CM019064.1, read as the reverse complement.
AATGACTATTTCCTACATATTTATTTTCTGTTAATCTGTATATTTGTGGGTTTTTTGTATATCTTGCATTGTATTACTTTGTATTTCTTTAACAACTGTAACATTTTAATGTTCTTGAACCCAGGACATACTTGAAAACGAGAGAAATCTCAATGTATCCTTCCTGGTAACAATACTTTATAAATAAATAAATATGAAAGTGATAACGTCGGGCTAAGTGACTTTAACTCATGCCCCCCATATTACCTTCCTAACGCTAACCACTGAAAAAAATCGTTAGCGTTTCGGTGATTGCATTAGCTCGTGCGAGCTTGCTGTACTTTGCGCATCCTATAATTAACAGGGGGAGGGCAATCAGTAATTAGCGATAGGATAAGTAAGGTATTACAAAGTCTTAACGCTAACTAAAGACACCGATGGGTTAAACAGATTTTTTATGACACCCAGAAGCTGGTGCTACCAGATTCCGCTTCTGCAGTATCATTCAAGAAGCGCCAAGGTGTCCAACCCTTTAACTTGAGGAGACCCAAACCAATGGCGGCCGATATAGTAAAAGCGGATGAACATGCTCAACGCGTTTCGTCTAGTTGGAAACCATGACTTTTTCAAGAGCTGTCCTATGGTCTCCAGGAAGTGATACTCATGTGGCCCGGAAGCGCTGATGCGAGTATCACTGAAGGTAGTGCTGCGTTCTGGGGCAGGCTGCTAAATTAGTGCCTGCCCCAGAGTATGGTGCTAATATGAGGACACTACGGAGAAACCTTCAGGTGCAGTTTTTTTCTATTAGCGTCCCCATTTTAGCGCCAACAATGGAATAGGGCCCCATGGGTTCATTGTTTGAGAGTGAGTTGTTAACTCCTCCAGTTTCACTCACAAGTGCTAATGGCTCCACTGGTTTTCCATGTCGAGCTGCAACGTCTGGTACTGCAGCTTACGGTACGGTTATGCTTCCTACACTTCGCATGCTTTGTATAGGAACTGCAATTACAGTGAGAGCTGGAGAATAGCAAGTGATGACCAGTCACTCGTTACTCAAGTGCAAGGCCACTTCACCACCTCCCTCATACCTCATCCTTCACCTGCCCTGATGCTGCCACTAATCACTACAACACTACGCTTATCTCTGCTCTAAACACTCTTGCTCCTCTTCGACTCTGTAAGGCCCCACGCCGCCAGCTTCAGCCCTGGCACACCCTCCAGACTCGCTACCTGCAAAGATGCTCCCGCACCGCAGAGCGTGCCTGGAGGAATCCCGCTCTGAAGCTGATTTTGTTCACTTTCAAGTTTATTCTCCGGTCATACACCTCTGCCCTCCACTTGGCCAAACAATCCTTCTTCTCATCTCTTATATCTACGCTGTCCTCCAACCCTAAACGGCTCTGGTCCACCTTCAACACCTTCCTCTACCCACCTGCACCTCCCCCTCAGCTGCTTCAGCGCTCAAGACCTGGCAGACTACTTCCTCAGTAAAACTCTAACTATCAGAAGCAACATCCCAACATAAGATAGTTATCTGCCACCTCCACTCCCACAGGTCCCCTCTGCCACCCTCTGCCGCTTCCTCCCAGCCACTGAGGAGGAAGTCAATTCCTTATTGTCCTCCTCACATCTCACCACGTGCCCGCTCGACCCCATTCCCTCACATCTAATTCCTCCCCTCTCCTCCTCCCTCACCCCTGCTCTCACACACATCTGCAACCTATCTCTCTCCACTGGCTCCTTTCCATCCGCCTTCAAACATGCGCTAGTTACCCCTTTACTAAAGAAACCATCCCTAGACCCCAATTCTCCATCCAACTACCGCCCTGTATCCCTGCTTCCCTTCACATCAAAAGCTCTTAGAAAAACTAGTCTTCAACCGCCTCTCCCTCTTCCTGTCCTCCAATTCCCTACTTGACCCCCTGCAATCTGGCTTCCGTCCCCTACACTCAACTGAAACTGCCCTCACCAAAGTCACCAACGACCTCCTAACTGCTAAAAAACACGGCCACTATTCTATTCTCATCCTGCTTGACCTCTCGGCTGCTTTTGACACTGTTGACCACCCCCTCCTTCTACTGACCCTCAACTCTCTGGGTCTCGGTGACACTGCACTTGCTTGGGTTGACTCCTATTTATCCAACAGGTCCTTCTGTGTGTCCTTTGCTGGTAACTCCTCCTCCTCATTGCCTCTATCTGTTGGTGTACCTCAAGGCTCTGTCCTTGTCCTCTGCTCTTTTCCATCTACACCTCCTCCCTGGGCAAAATCATCAACAGCTTTGGCTTTAATTACCACCTCTACGCTGATGACACTCAGATCTACCTCTCTACCCCTGATCTCTCTCCCCCTGTCCTTTCAAAAGTCAGTGACTATTTATCTGGCATCTCCTCCTGGATGGCCTCCACCACCTAAATATCAACATGTCAAAGACTAACTCCTACTTATTCCTCCCTCCAATGCCTCCCCACCTCCTGACTTCTCTATCACGGTGGAGGGTATCACCATCTCCCCATCAAACCAAGTTCGCTGTCTTGGAGTTACACTTGACTCTGCTCTTTCCTTCATCCCCCACATCCAGTCTCTTTCCTCCTCCTGCCGATACCAACTGCGTAATATTTCCAGAATTCGGCCATTTCTTACCGCTGTCACCAAAAACAACTAATACACGCCCTGGTAATCTCCCGACTCGACTATTGCAATAATCTCTTATCTGGCCTCCCTCTGTCCCGCCTCTCCCCCCTACAATCCATCCTGAACGCCTCCGCCAGGCTAATTCACCTCACCCGCCGCTCTGTCTCTGCCGCTCCCCTCTGCGAGTCCCTTCACTGGCTCCCCATCCACTGCAGAATTAAGTTCAAAATCCTTATCCTTACCTACAAAACCCTCACTAACTCAGCGCCCCACTACCTGTCCTCACTAATCACCAAATACACCCCAGCCCGCTCCCTAAGGTCAAACAGTGACCTGCGCCTAGCTTCTCCCCGCATCACCTCTTCCCATGATAGACTGCAGGATTTCTCACGCGCAGCCCCCACTCTCTGGAACGCTCTCCCTCGTACTGTCAGACTTTCCCCTAACTTCTCTTCCTTCAAACGCTCCCTGAAAACATTCCTATTTAGGGAAGCCTACCACCCAACTCACTGACACAACCATCAATCACTCTCACCTTACAGTCCTCTCCTCCTGTTTCCAACCCCAACCCTCCTAGATTGTGAGTTCCTACGGGAATAGGGCCCTCATCTCCTCCTGTACTGTTTGTCAAATGTTGTTCAATGTATTGTAACCCTGTCTATACTGTGCTTATTGTACAGCGCTGCGGAATATGCTGGCGCTTTATAAATAAAGAATAATAAATAATAATAATAATAAAGGCCAAAAAAAAAGGGACAGAAAAGTGATATTAAACAATAAAACAGAATATAAATAATAATAATGATAATAATCTTATTCATATTAATTTGGAATGTCCCGATTGCATTTTTTGAGACGTTGATTCAATTCAAGGCGTGCAGTATTGCAGTATTCAAGATGAGTCCTGATTTGATATCGTACAGCTCGAGGCCTGATGGGAAGCTCAGTTGCCAAAGTGAATCCCGGGGCCTTGAGTTCACTCACGGCATCTCCTATGCCTGTTCATGGGTCATGAAGCAAGCAGGGAAGATGTGGCATCTTTCCACCTACTCTACGACTTGAGAGCAGGCAGGATAGACACTGCGAGTCACTAACAACCCTGCAGGACTCCAACTGGGAGGCTAGGCGTCTTGCTGACTGGCAGGTCAAAGATTCAGGGATCGGATCGGCTTGAAGAAGATCCTAACAATTGGATCCGGACATCCCTAGTAATAATACATAAACTCTGGTGTAGTAGACTTTATTTATTTATTTATTTATTTATAAAGTATTTTAGCAGGAAGGATTGATTGAGATTTCTCTCATTTTCAAGTATGTCCTGGATTCAAGAACATTAAATTGTTACAGAAATACAAAGTAATAAAATGCAAAATATTAAAAAGAAATTGCACAATTATACAGATTAACAGAAAATAAATATAGTCACTATGTTATATCTTTACAGGTACATTCCGTATTGAGGTATGTTAATAGGGAGCTCTTAAGTGACTTTAGAGTGGGGGAAGATTTGATGGCGTCTGGGAGGCTATTCCATAATTTCGGTGCTCTGTAGGAAAATGAGGATCGAGCCACTTTCTTTTTGTATTGTGGTATTGTAAGTAAGGTGCAGGTCCTGGATCTGAGGTTATAGGATGAGGGAACTGCTGGGGGAAGCAGTCTATTCAGGTAGGGTGGCAGCTTCCCAGAAAAGCTCTTAAATATCAGGTTGAAAAGGTGAAGGGTGCGTTTAGACTCCAGCGACGGCCAGTTTAGCTCTATTAACATGTCACAAAGGTGTGTCATGTAGTTACACTGTAGCACAAAGCGGCAGAATGAGTTATACAATGTAGTAAGTTTATGAAGGTGTGTTTGCGGGGCGGCTGCATACACTACATCTCCATATTCAAAAGCTGGCATAAGCATTTGTTGTACAATCTGCTTTATTACCGCGGGGCTCAGGCAGGATTTGTTTCTGTACAGGGCACCTAGTTTGGGGTAAAGTTTAGATGAGAGTTTTTCGATGTGGGGGCCAAAGGATAGATTTGGGTCCAACCACATACCTAGATATTTGAGAGAAGTGACTGTGGTCAACATGTCATTTGATCTTGTCCTGACACCTAGTCAAGATGTGCAAAAAATGACCTATCCTACTGAAATGTCATGAAACAAGATCAGATCAATAAGGACATTGCGTTTCACTCTTACGTGTTCTTCGTTATACTAGTTAATGTTGCCTTACTCAGAGATACTCATTAAAACTGATTGCAGAAGAGCAAAAAAAGGAAATAATTCCGAAAGAAGCAAATTCTGATGCCTGGGCATTTACCAGAGACCCCATTGGATCGGAATCGGAGAACTAACCACTGAACTACCCAAGAAATCCTTTAGCCGTCGTCATTCCTTCGTGGTAATTAGTACGATTAGTTTTTCCCTAAGTGTCTAATTATGGCAGGATACTGTGATCTCTGGAGAAAAAAAACAACAAAAATTAGGGATGAAAGGACTAACAACGTTACATGTGAACGTTAAAAGGAAAATAATTATCAAAGGCATCACGAAAAACACAATGAAAAACTCATCAGCGCTGCCATTAAGTCCAAAAAACCCCCAAAAAAACAACAGCCTTCCACTTAACGGAGAGATCGCATGAAATCGACTTCTGATTGTTTCAGCTGTTTATGAATCACAACCTTTCAAAAGGCAACGAAATTTACTCTTATCCTAAAGATGTTCCCTTGCGATAGGACGCATCGTCTCTCTTCATTGTTCCAGAACGAAAAAAAAAAAGAAAAAAAAAATTCCTTGCTGGGGCCTATGGGTTAGGCACCCAGCTCTTAACGGCCGCTGTCAGGTCAAATGGCTGAGCAGAAATCAGTTGAGGGAAAAGGAAGTCTTGTCGGAAACGAGATTAATCTTGTAACGAGTGTTCAGGACTGATAACCCATCTGCGCTCAGAATTACTTTTAAATGGGGAGCTATTAACCTTCACCTGACAAGCTGCATTCAACTGTTATAAACAACATTAAAGGGGCCGTACGCTCCCCTTATTCTCTCTTTTTCTCATGTAGACTAAACATTTATTTTAGAATTCCACATCCAACGCACAGCGTGGACTTTGGAGATTACAGAAGCCGCATTCCAGGATTCTAATTAAGAAAACATAATGTAAACGCGTCGTGAAAAGAAAACGGAGATAACGACGATGATGGAAATTTTAGAAGGTTCTTTGCAATTTCTCCGACGCTCATTGACCCACCATTCTTCTCCAGGGACCCAATGGGTTGATCTATAATCAGGGACACTAAAACAAAAAAGATAAGAGTCACCCAAGAGGCAAGTGAAATTCATGCTTTGCCAGTGTCTGGTTAATGGATCAGTTACCAATGTGCCGGAGTGATACTTGGGCCGACATGGTCCTTTTGTGCTGTGGTTCTTCTAGGAAAGGTGGGTTGGCGTTGGCTATATATCAAACATCCATCAAGCCATTCTGTGAAATGGGAGTTGTTAACTATGGACTATACTTAGGCCGACTTTTCCTAGACATGTATAATATGTGTCCAGGAAAACATGGCCGATCTGGCAAACCTGACTCTACTCCATAGTTTTGCCAAAAATATAAATGAGTAAGATGTCACACCAAAATAATAAATTGGCAAGAATTTAATACATGGGTCGATAGAAAAACACATCAGTGTACCTGATTGTCCTATGTCTTTAAAGGTAAACTCTATGGTAAGGCCAAAAGACCGATGGTTGTGAGAGGGGCCTTGAAGGCTTCTAAACTCTATGGGAAAAAGACAACTCATGCCTCTATCTCAAGGTTGCCCTGTCAACTCTCTTGCTTTAAGGACCTTTTTTAATGTTCTTACTTCCGAGGTGGGCTTTCCTTTTTCAGACCTACTGTCAGTTCCAGCACCTTCAACCAACTTTGTTTTAGGAGGCATTATCGCGGCTTGAAGCCCTGAGCACAAAAATATAAATATATATACAGTTGTGTTCAAAATTATTCAACCCCCACTGAAATTGAGTGTTTTGGCCAGTTCGACATTGATTTTGATCATTCAGTCATCTTGCTTACAATTAAATCAAAGAGGCACATGTAGGTCAGACAAATATAACATAACATTTATAATGAAATAACCACAAATGTCTTTTCTGTGCTCACATCATTATCAGTTTTATTCAACCCCCAAGTGACATTCAATCTTAGTACTTAGTACAACATCCTTTTACAGTTATAACAGCTTTTAAACGTGAAGCATAGCTTGACACAAGTGTCTTGAAGCGATCTACGGGTATCTTCGCCCATTCGTCATGGGCAAAAGCCTCCAGTTCAGTCACATTCTTAGGCTTGCTCACTGCAACTGCTTTCTTTAAGTCCCACCAGAGGTTCTCAATCGGATTTAAGTCTGGTGACTGCGATGGCCACTCCAAAATGCTCTGAATGTATATATTGTCTATATATTTATAATACATCGATGCAGAATGCACCTGTAAACATGTTACACAGTGACTATATACAGAATGCACCTGTAAACATGTAACACAGTGACTATATACAGAATGCACCTATAAACATGTAACATGGTGACTATATACAGAATGCACCTATAAACATGTAACATGGTGACTATATACAGAATGCACCTATAAACATGTAACATAGTGACTATATACAGAATTCACCTGTAAACATGTAACATAGTGACTATATACAGAATGCACCTATAAACATGTAGCATAGTGACTATATACAGAATGCGCCTGTAAACATGTAGCATAGTGACTATATACAGAATGCACCTGTAAACATGTAACATAGGGACTATATTCAGAATTCACCTGTAAACATGTAACACAGTGACTATATACAGAATACATCTGTAAACATGTAACATAGGGACTATATACAGAATGCACCTGTAAACATGTAACACAGTGACTATATACAGAATGCACCTGTAAACATGTAACACAGTGACTATATACAGAATGCACCTGTAAACATGTAACACAGTGACTATATACAGAATGCACCTGTAAACATGTAACATATTGACTATATACAGAATGCACCTGTAAACAAAAATTGCATTTTATACGTATATTTTAAGGAGCTTTTATCTTTCACTCTAGTCAGTTTCATAGTTGCTTAACGGTTCCATATTGAAAAAATAATTAAGAATTTACGATTTACAATTTAAATGGATGTTCAAAACCGCTGGTTTCCACGGCTCGTTCGCCAAAATCTCTCCAGTCTCAAAGTGTATTTCTGTAGCTAATCTGTCTTTTATTACAGCTAATGACATACACATAATACAGGTCAAGAACTCTGTATACATAACAGAAAACATTATATATTTTGGGTGAAAAAAAGACTGTCCTGGCGCCTATCTTTACATACGAATGTCTGTTCTACAGTTAGTGTTTTGTAAGTGTTTTACTTATTTTAATTCATTTTAGGAAACTCTTCAATTAGTACTGAAAGCCTTCCTGCATTTGAAACACAGTGGGAAATGACCCAGTTTGTTTTTCACTGACCAGGATCGCAAACTTACATATAATAATAACAATACGCATAGTACATGCAGTAATTACCAGGACTCTGACATGATCCGCTAGGAAAAATGACGGAAAAGCTAAGGGCCCGATTCCCTAGTGAACGGTAACTGTACCATTCGGATATGCTACAGTGTAACTACATGACCCACCATTGTGACATGTTAAAAGAACTAAACTGCCATTGCCGGAATCTAGACACACTCTTCACCTTTCCAACCTGGTGTTTATGAGCTTTTCTGGGAAGCTGCCATCCTACCTGAATAGACTGCTTCCTTTAGCAGTTCCCTCATCCTATATCCTCTGTTCCAGGACCTGCACCTTACTTGCAATACCACAAAACAAAAATAAACTGGCTCGGTCCTCATTTTCCTACAGAGCACAGCAGTTTTGGAATAACCTCCCAGACGCCATAATTTCTCCCCCCAGTCTAAAGTCACTCAAGAGCTCCCTATTAACATACCTCAATACGGAATGCACCTGCAAACATGTAACATAGTGACTATATACAGAATGCACCTGTAAACATGTAACACAGTGACTATATACAGAATGCACCTGTAAACATGTAACATAGTGACTATATACAGAATGCACCTGTAAACATGTAACATAGTGACTATATACAGAATGCACCTGTAAACATGTAACATAGTGACTATATACAGAATGCACTTGTAAACATGTAACATAGTGACTATATACAGAATGCACCAGTAAACATGTAACATAGTGACTATATACAGAATGCACCTGTAAACTTGTATCATAGTGACTATATACAGAATGCACCTGTAAACATGTAACATAGTGACTATATACAGAATGCACCTGTAAACATGTAACATAGTGACTATATACAGAATGCACCTGTAAACATGTAACATAGTGACTACATTTTCTACATATTTATTTTCTGGGTTAATCTGTATATTTGTGTTTTGTTTCTAATATCTTGCATTTTACTACTATGTATTTCTGTAACGACTGTAACAATTCACTATTCTTCAACCCAGGACATACTGGAAAACAAGAGAAATCTCAATGTATCCTTCCTGGTAAAATACTAAATAAATAAATAAATAAATTGTATGAAAACTACACGGTTCTTTAATTATTTTTTTACTGGATTTGTTTTATAATTTTATCTTTTTGCCTTCTAATAAATTTAATTAATTAATAAAGATATGCGGTTTTGTTTGTGTTTTC